>JAPSGF010000001.1:9353561-9405164 GCA_035772895.1 Perdix hodgsoniae | reverse complement strand
TAATAATAATAATAATAATAATAATAATAATAATAATAATAATAATAATAATTTGCTTCTAAGGGCTAAGGGGGCTGAAGTTGTTCAGCATTGGAAAGAGAAGGCTCTGGGGAGATCTCACTGTCTCACTGAGGCCTTCCAGTAGTTACAGTGGAGTTGCAAAAAAGATAAAGAATGACTTTTTACATGGGGAATTAATGACATGACAAGGGGGAATGGTTTTTAACTGAAACAGATTTAGGTTAGATATTAGCAGGAAGTTTTTCACACAGAGGGTGGTTACAGACTGGAACATGTTGCCCAAGGGGGTTGTGGATTCCCCATCCCTGGAGGCATTCAAGACAGGCTGGATGTGGCTCTGGGCAGCCTGGTCTGGTGGTTGGCGACCCTGCACATAGCAGGGGGGTTGAAACTCGATGATCATTGTGGTCCTTTTCAACCCAGGCCATTCCATGGTTCTATGATTCTAGCTATCACCACAATTTCCTAACTTGTTCAATCTCTTCAGAACAGCCAGTTAGCACAAGTTTAAAAATATTGGGACACAGTAACTCAGCAGAAAACTTTTATGTGAGGTGTACTTAAATTTAGTTTTTGATAGAATAAGTGGAAATATTTCCAGTGATTTTGGATGGTACTATAAAGCCATATGCCACAGTGCTTCCACTTACCTTTGCACTAATTCATTTCATACATACATACTCTAGAAATTGCTCTGCATTTGTGATTTTTTTAGAAATTCAAGAATTGTGTTACTTAGTTGCACAGTAATTAAACTATATGGTCTTTGTAATTAAACTATATTGTCTTTAGAAGAACAGAAAATTTCTGTTCTCAGTGTGCGTGCAGTTTCAAAATCCACATTTTGCGATTTCCACTCACTCAGCTTCATAAAGTCTTGGCCAGAGTAATTCAGCGTGTTTTATTACTTACAGAATCTCCAGTGAAGGAAGTAGAACACAACACAACAAAATACTTTGTCATTGCTGCTCATATGAAAAAATGTTTATCAACTAATTACAGCCAAAGACTTATTTTATCTTCTTCCCTGCAACCAATCCCTTTCCAGCGGTGTCATCAACATGCATGGCCCTACCGCAGCACATAATTATCTGAACAGGCTGTAAGGGTAAGCTGTGAGAGGTATTCTGCTACAGGTAACATATGGCTCTGCAGAGCATCCCACCTGCGGTGGCTTCAGCAACTGCAGGCTGTCACATGAAAGGCTTCCAAGCTGCTCATCAGCTTTGAGACTACATCCTGCTTTCTTACGTCCCCTCATCCCGATTTCTGGTTTCATGCAGTTTTGATTCAAAGTAATCTGTTCTGTCTCACAAGCCATTCAACAACAGTAAAACAGGCACTTAGAAAATGGTACCTGTATTTGTTCTGAATGTAGATTTGCTGAACTTGCATTAAAACCTTCGTTAAAGTTTTTTTGGCCCTGTGCCAATTTGTGTTTGCTCATTTTTTTCTTTGTAAAGAAACAAAAATAAAACTTTTTACTTTTATAACTAATACGGATTGTGTTCCATCATGTTCTAGATTTTAGTACCTATAACACAGTGAATCTTTCTGCCAGAATCTCTGAACCAAGAGTGAGAGTCTCTGAGCTGACAAAATCTCCAAGGCAAAAGGGAAAGTCTCTGAGCCAAGGGATAGAAAGTCCAAACTAAGAAAGAGAATCTCCAAACTGAGAGGATCTGTGAACTGAGGGAGAGGATCTCTGAGCCAAGGAAAAAAGCCTCCAAGTCAAAAGGGAAAATCTCCAAGAGGAGTTAGAGGGAGTCCCTACTGAGAGAGAATCTCTGTTTCCCTTCCAAAATATCAGTCATTACTTCTTGCAAGGTAGATTTTCATACATATTAGATTCCACTTCAATTTCAGTAGCAGGTCACATAAATGATACTATAAGTAATTATGAATGGTAATGTTCATCTCTCTTTTAAGAATCTATGAGGCATGTTTTTCAGTCTCCTGCTTTTATTATCAAAGACTGCTGAAACAGAAACTGGACAGCTTTGAAAACATTACATTCCTTATAATTGCCAGAGATCTGGAAGTCAGATTTCTTGATCTGATGACTGCAAAAAATCCTTGGAGCTCGCATTCACCTCTTTCTCTTGTTTTCTTTTTGTTGATTTTATTCTTTGTTTATTCATGTTAAGTACTTTGATCAAAGTTTTTCTTCTTGTTTCCCACCACAATGATTGAAGTACAAACTGATTTCCTGTGGAAATATTATCTCAGAAGATTGAACAATTAGTCCACTATAAAATACTTTTATCCTTTTTTATCAGTAATATTTTACTATTTAGAGTTTATACTTACAGTGAGACAGGCTATAGCCTTTCAAGGCCATTCAATGGCTTCCGGGTTACCTAACTAGACATAGTATATTTTAAAATTTGTTGTATAATTTTAAGATGTCAGAAGTGAGCAACTGAAACAGAATATACTTTACGAATGCTGGTTTATTTTGAAAATTGAACAATTTTAAAGATTTTAAGGATTTTATTGAAGAGATCAATAACAGGACAAAATTACAGGGCATCATATTATGTAGTTTTTTTGGTGATTAAATATTTATTTATAACCACTGTGGGTTGAATTGTAAATATCATCAAATTACAGGTACAATAACACCATTTCTTCATCTCCACTGGACAGTTATATTTTTTCAAAGTTAAATCTGACATCAGAACTGGGATGAACGTTGTCAAGCACTTTAATGTTTGCCACTGTCTCTGGCAATAAAATATGATGCTGCACTATTGTAGATCAAAGTGGGAAGTAAAAACTCATGTCTTAAGTGCAAGCTATGCTACTGAATGTTTTCAATAAATCCAGATTTGATTTTCCCCCTTTACAGAAGTATAAGGCTTTATTAACTGTATAAATTGTGTTGTAGTAGATTCCATGTCCTGATACTGTGTACACATCCTGTTTTTTTTCACCTTTTACTTCAGGATTGACTAACCCTCTTGGAAAGCTTAGACTCCTAGTTTAAAAGGAAGATGTAAAACACTTCTGAAACGTCCTTCTTTTCTTTCCACTCCAGTTAATGACTCAGGCCAACACAATACTTCTCCAAATCTATTTTTGGTAAGCATTTCTTCATTTGTAAAAAAAATAAATAAATAATAAAACACACACAATTACCTTCTACTTCCCTGTGCAAATCTCGGACTAATAGACTACAGCTGAGCTCTTTGTTGGAGATCAAGTTTCTCTCTGAAATGAGGACACAGTCACAGCTGTAATTGGCATCGTACAGAAGGCAAAAGGGAAAGAGAGTGTGCAAGGCATAACAGGGGCCCCTCACTGGCAGTTCTGTGTAAAAAGCAGAGGTGGGATCAGACAAGCTTAAAGGTGAGATCAGTAAGTCTGGGACTCTGTGGATCCTACAGCTTGCAATCATTTTTGGCATTCCTCATTGGGGTAAAGGAGTCAGAAACATGAACCAGAAACTCCCTGGAATAGCACTTCCCCTGTAACTCTCAGTACTATGCATGCCAGAGGGGAATCTGAAATTTTTGAAGAAATGTGTTCATTCAGATAGCACAGATGTAGTCACTACATCTCTGTCCTACATGTCTCATTAAGGAATTCTGATTTCCTCAGCCCTAGTATATAGGGATATATTTGCAAGTTAAACCATCAATATGCAAGCAGTGCAGTTCTACTCCATAAGCTCTACTATACCCATGGCTACACCAGCAGCTGCTGCCAAAGTAATCCTTACTACACAGCTACTTTTCCCCTCGGCTATGGATGTTATTGGACCATTGTTCATGTCAGTGTCTACTCCAGGCAGTTTTTCAGCTCACACTGCCTATGAAAGAAGAGCCCTGCATATCATAACATATAACACAGTCAGAGAGACTTACACATCCTTTTAATGCTCATCTATGCGGTATCTCAGTTAAGGCTCAAAAAGTTAAAAGCTCACCTATACGTATAATTGAAACAGACATGGACTGCAAATTCCCACAGTGTCACAACAAATAGATGTTCAGAATGGCTTGAACTGAATCTCTTATTCCTTTTCCTGCTTAGCTCCTCAAGGATCACTTGCTCTTGCAGAAGCAGGAGTACAGTAGCATTAATTCTTATTTTTGGTTGGCCAGTGACCCACTGTAACGAGTATCCTACCTCTTTCCTTATTGTCACTTCCCAGCTGGATCACTCTTTCCCATTTGCCTTTCATCATTAGCTTTTTCAGCGTCAGCCTTTATAGTAGTGTTTCTTCAAAACAAAAGAGTCGAATAGCAAATACAAGATCCCAACTCAAGCCACAACACTGTGTATGAAATGAAGCACTATCAAACCATGCACAGCATAAAAATTATGCTTTGTGTTAGATTTATCATGTTTATTCGAGAGAAAGCCAAGATGGGAAAAAAGGGTATGGAGACAGTCAATTAATTAAGCAGCTTTTTTCTGAAATGTTTGTAGAACAGACTGCCTTCAGGCATTGCAAGTTGAAAATAATTTTTAAAAAGTTTTGATACAACACTGTCTGCAAATAAAGCAAAATGTACTGGAAATTAGCATGTTAATAAATACAAATGACAAAATAAAACTCTAAAAAAATATAAATGGGTGTTAATGAGAGTTCTAGAATAACCAAAAGTAAACCTTTGTGCTTTTAAAATGAGAAATATTTGGCCATGGTACAGACTATCTTGCTGTATATCTGTTTCCTCTCAGTCCTATCCCCCTACCTCTCTTTCCAATAACTTTCACATCCATAAATAAATGTAGAAGAAATCTGGTATAGCAGCAGGTCTCTCCAAAGATAACTCAGTCACTTGTGCTTCCTGAAATAGATCTATTGATACGAATTTGATACTTTGATTTCCTCATGTGAATGACTAAAATAAAAAAAAAAAAATGTTGTCCTGCAGATTCATACTGTATTAGGCATTGAGCAGTTCACAGCAGAGAGATGGAAAGAACTTGTAAATATTTGAACTATGGAAAATGCTTCAGGGGGACCTACAAAGCAACTACAAAGCACATGTGAATGAAATCAGGGTTCATTAGAAAATTCCATGTTCAGACAAGGATATCAGAAAGAAGGGGGGGAGACAAAGGGAACTGTAGAGATTGCATCAGTGGAAACAAGGAAACCACATCTTAACAACCAACTGTTAGAAAGAAGAATTCAGAATGGAAGGCATAAAAATAGAGAAAATAAAAAATATATTTTGGGAATGTTATAGTGACAACAGTAGAAAGTAATTGTAGCGATTAATAATGGAGTTCCAGACAGCACAAAACAATAAGGAAACAAGATTTCAGTTATGAGCTTCATTTTTAAGATGTTATGCAAAGAGAGAAATTTAAGGAGACTAGAAAAGTGCTAAAAGGATGCAGGGAAAAGATCAGGAGAGCAGCACCACACAGTACGATCCTCAATTATGGGCACGGCTGTTAACCCAACTAAGCATGGACTACCTCTTGTGATCTAACTGGTGTCTTTCGTACTATCTTTATAGAGGTTGGGAAAAAAAAATTAAATTCCATCAAACCTCAGAAAACTATTAAGGTTCTTACAGTTTTGCTCACTATTAATTGAAAGGAAATTGAAAGGAAAATTGAAAGTTGTAAGTGAGATACCATTCCCTCACTAACTGGCAGGTTTTGGAAACAGATACCTACTATTTAATGAACAAAATGACATGCCCTTCAGTTGGTACAGTTGAAGAGAAACTTCAAATGCATGAGAACAGAGCATATTCAGCCTAAAATGACATGCTGTGAGAGAGAGACAGCAAGGAAACAAGACTGCTCTTTGATTTACAAATGCTTCTCGGCAATGAATTCGTTTCAGGAGCAGAAGGCAATCTCTTCTGGAGAAACAAATAAGCAAAAAGCAAAACAGAATAAGGAGCCAGAATGTAAACTAAACACTTGGCTAGCTCAGAGCCTCCAATTTGATGTCTGAGGTTATAAATAATCGAGGAAACTTGTATTATCCATGTTGTAGAGCACTGGTATTCATGAATACTTAAAAATCCTTTGACAACTGGTAATGTTTCATCAACCAGAAAGTACAAAAGGCAAATTAGTGTTGTTTTTTTCATCGCTCTTTTTGGGCAGAAAGATCAAAGAGTTTTTCATACTGGCATAGACCTTGTCAGTCATTTTCCCTGCTTATACATAAAGATGTAGTTTTGCAATATGACAATGAAGTCTGGCAGATGTTAAAAGGAAAGTCACCCCCTTCAGAAACTGCAACTTCAGGAAATGAAGTCTCTTTTGAGTATTTTATAAAAAGATTTAGTCTTACTTCATGTTTATTTTATTATTTCATACTGAGAACTGGACAAGATTTTTTGTGTGTGTGTGAATTTTTCTTCTGGCATCTTTCAATATTTTGTTTTTTAATGTAAGAACAGGAAATTACTAGTTCTAGCACAGAACAGTTCTCCAAAATGTAACATTTTATAAACAATATTTAATAGAATTACAATACTAATTTAATTACAATATCAAGTATAGCAAAATGCAGCAGAATTGAAATAGTATATTGCATTTTATATTTAAATGGGATAATGCAATTTTATGCACTATAGTTTAAAGTAGACACTTTTGAACGGTAGATTCCCCTGATGGCACAAAGTTGTGTATGAAGAATTTCAGAGAAACCCTTAGTCACTGAAAGTATAGAGCAATGTCTGCAGTCTAAGAATTATCCTTTTTCCCTTCAGCGTCCACCTCTGGATGAAATCTTGTCTTCAAACTGCAAATCTTCCATGCCCATGCCTCCCACACAAAGCACTTCAAATTACAATTTCCATCCTAAAAAAAATTACGTGCATTTTTTTTCCTTTTAACTCAGGTCTTCAGAACTATGTGTTAGTGATCATTATGATTACTAAAGAGATAAGGAGGAAATTTAAAACCATACTAGCAGCACAATGTCTGTTGTACTACAGTCATTTTCTCTCTTACCAGTCTATCCACTTTCCTCAGCTGCTGTCTCAAAATAAGCACATGCCAATGCATGCATACCTTAAAGACTCAAATGGAAAAAGTGACCTTCACTTTCTGCTTACCATCATCCAAAGGTGAAAATAGCTCTGAATCAATACCTATCCCCATCATTCCTTTGGGGCTGCAGCTGTGTGTGACAAGAGGGTTTTTTAACAGCCATTTCTATGGGATATTTATCTGCTGTGGGCTGGGTATATGTAGCCTGGGGTGACATGGATGTGCTCCTACGTCTGCAGCTTGCTCGTACCTGCTGCCTCAGGACCTCTGTACACAGACCTGACAGGGACTGCCGGTGTGTTTTCAGGCCTCGTATTACCCTCCGAAACCAAAGCTGCACCCTGCCTGTAACAGTGGTGAGGCAGAATCTACGAGCTGTACTTTGAACTGTTCCTTACTCAAACAGGAACAGATGACACTATAAAATAGGATTAGATGATGCAATATGGGTTTTGTGGAAGCCATCAGATGAGTATCCACTCTACCTTGTATTTAACATTCATCTGATGAGTTTAATCAAGAGTATAAGCTCTCTTTGTGTGACAAATTGGCTCTGGTTAGCATTTCCTTTCAACTTTCTTAAGAAAGGGCATTACAATGAAAATACAGTTTTGCAAGAACTGGAATTCTAAAGAACTGCAGTACTCAAAGCCCAGCAAAAGGTGCAGAGCTAAAAATGAAAATGGTTACACAGAGAAATTGCTTTTCAGATTTCAGTCATATAAAGATTATTCTCTGCCAGTGAGATGTGGCCACTTCTGAATAATTCACAAGATATTTTGTGCCACATAATGTATGCAGAAATGTTTTTTTATGTCTGATGTCAGAAAAGGGCAAGTGAAGAACAGCTCCTGTCTTCCACCCAGCTGAAATTACAGACCAAATTTCAGGAAGATGGAAAGCTGGGAACAAGTTAGCAAAACAACTACCATCTTTTTCCAAAACAAAATGCTTGGAAGAAATTTAATCTAAACAAACAAACAAACAAATAAAAAAACAAAAACAAAAACCAAGACATAGTCTACCTTCCTCTCATTAAAGATACCTTAGTTTAGAAATATCCGCTCAAGTACAAGGAAAAAAAATCTTGGCTAATTATTTATAGTAAGGACAAATAAGTAAAGAAGTGGTGTTTGGCTTCATGTTTTGCTTTGGCCTTCACTTGCAGACTTCTTTATTTCCTGTCTGTAAGTGGTGTGCTGGTGACAAACTGTTGCATAATATCTCTGCTGTTTGCTAATGATACTGCTTTTACAGTTTTATTTCCTTTTATTAAGTTTATTACTTCAGTATTGGCTGAGGCTTTCCTCCTCATACTTTCTCTGTAGTTCTCTACTCTGCAAGATTTTTTGGGGGTGTTTTTGATTATTATTATGCTTCTCTGATTTTCTTCTCATAACTTAAAAGCCCAACTCTACAAATACTATTTTAATTTTTCTGCCCAGGTAAAAAAAAAGGGTAAAATATTTATTGCATAATGACTACAAAACTGACGAGAAATGAAGCGGTCACTGTCATCTGCAGCTAACGGCCTTAGTGACTGAACTATTTTTCAATCTGCTTCTACATAGCTAGAACCAACGGGAGCTTTCCAATGACATGATGAAAAGACTCCGTCTGCAAGCCATTGTCTTGCTCCTTATCTGGAGCCGTTGGAGGCAATTTGCATCTCAATTTCCTGGGGTCGCTTGTCTTTCAGCACTGAGATCTTCACCTGTGGGGTAAGATGCCAAGTGTCACTGTGATCTCACTTGTTTGAACGGAGCGCACTGACACAAAACATGTGTCCACAGAGCAATGGAGGAAACAGTAGGGTACAACCGGTTTCAGAAATTCTCTCAGGTGGATAATTAGTCCATGTACTAGTTGTATACAGAAAGTCTTTTCCAAGATACACTAGCAGAAGAGTAGATCTTACATATATACAAATGTATCAGAAGTGTTCATATACCATGTTATATTCTAATAGTAGCAGAAAACATACATACGTTACAGGTAAAATTACACACAGAAAAAACACAAACATTGTGAGACCACTGTTCAGGACAGAAGTTGTATTATTCAGCTCTATGTAAAGATGAGTTTGGTTTACATGGAGGAAATTCTTTAGAAATTTTCATTTTTCAAGATTGACAAGAGCATTTTTGTATGGCATCACTTTTAAAACTGCTGGCCTGAACCTGTGTCTACTAAAAATGAGTACACATAAAATAAATATTTGAGCTTCCAGTATAGGTAACCATTATTATGTTGCAAGGAAGAGTTTATACATGTGATTTGATTATTACTTTTTCCCTTTTTTTGGTAGATGACAAATATCTCACTGTCTAAATGTACTTCTTACCTATATCTAGCCATTTTACGATCATTTTTCTGGTCAGTTTTCACCATCTATTTCTACTCCTGCAATGAAAATCATAGACTCAAACCATACACAGAATTACATCAGTACAAATCTAATTTTCAATTTGTGAGAATTGGCACAATGTAACAGAAAGAAAATCACAGAAGAGCATCACCATTTCTGAAACTATCAGGGCTTTCAATTCTGGAATTTTGCAATACCGTATGATCACATAGGAGTTAAGTTCAAGGGCATTCACAAAACACCTGAAATCAGAGCAGGTACCACAAATAAAATGGTTACTTTCAAAGGCTGGGGAGAGGAGGGAGAAGCTAACATCAGAATTGCTAAGGAGGGATAAATCTGGGGAAGGCAGAGCTGTAGAAGAACTTGCCTTAGCCATTTATTGATTTTCTGATGAACTGAATAGCACAAAGGAGAAGAGATTTAGAATTGAACCTAAGAGAATGGTGGTGCTCATGCAGCAGTAATTAGAGGTGAATTATCAGGATGTAGAGAGGGGAATATCTGTGGATAAAAGTCACAGGCTTTTAGAAATTATTATTTGTAGGACTGAAGAAGAGCGGTCTCGCTCCTGAATGGTCCATTAAGCTTTGAGCTGCAAGGGGAATTGGCAGAGAGGCTTATAAATAGAGATGGAGCCTCATCAGGTTAAGGTGAACACTGAGTATGAAATCCATTTACACCAATACTAATGGAGAAGTCTAATTTCAGACAAGGCTGTCCTCATCTTTTTGAAGCAGAAAGGGCAGTAGTATTTTAGGACGTTATTGGCTGTCCTATTTCCTTTCCCTCATTTTAAGAAAGGAAAAAACTACTTTATTGTTCATGGAACTCTATTCTACTGTGGTAGTCACCCTGAGCTTCTCAAGCTACTTGCTGGATTGTGGCATTACTGCAGGGAACATATCAGTCCTAGTTTGCATGTGTGGGGAGAAAATGCAGCACAAGGGAGATGAGCTGCGATATTGCCTAATTTGGAGATAAGGAAAAATGCTGGTGTTGCTGTGAGCTAGTGCATTTTAATATTCTAAACTTAAAATGTTTATGTTGGAATTTGTGAATTCTTTAAAACAATAACGACACCAACAACAAAAAGTACCATGCATTCATCATAAATTTCATAGACTCACTACATATGATCAATATCAACATTTAGTCCTGTGCCAAAGTTGAATAAGTTCAAAATTGTTACTGGGAAAAAAAAATCAATCTGAGATTTTACTTGGATTGAATTTCTTAGGAAAGATGCATTACTTAGGAAGAACTTTGCACTGACTTCCAAAATTTCCATATCTTGTGTAAAGATAATAAATAAATAAAACCAAAAACTTTTAGTAATAATCTCACTCAGTGATAGTTTCATGGTTCTTGTTGTTTTTTGTTTGTTTGTTTGTTTATGAGTTGTCAGTAAATTGTCTTTTAATATGTCCATAGCTTAAGTGAGTGAATCTGAATTATGAAAAAGTTTCTTGCTGCTAATGCCATGTGAGAGCTGTTTTCTCTCCATGGGGTTTTTATCATGCCCTGCAAGTCATCAAATTTTTCAAGCTGTGTCAATGCCATTAGGAATTAAAGAACAGATTTGGATAGCATCTGAGACTGAAGATGGCTAGATGTAGATATAAGGACTGCATATCTTCACCACTAGAAATAGTAACATGCTAATTCTAAAGCATGTGTGTGCATGTGATGCCATGAAAAAGTAGGATCTTCAATTATATTCCTATGAGAAAACATGGGGAGTAAGGTGAATAAATCAAATTAAGGAATACAAATCAAAATCCAAAAACAGTAGTGTCTCATTTTTCCCTCCTCATGAAAAAATTCAAGTGTAATTGAAAACAAACAAAACAAAACAAAAACAAAACTTTTTTTCTGCTTTCTCTCAAAACTATAGCAGTATTTTTCCATCTTTTCTTTAACCAACCTGCTTGGTCCATGAAACTATGAAACTAAGAGAAGGTGTAGTCATTTTGTTTTATGAGAAGCACATTTTAACCATATAGAACTCTTCTATTTGCTTGAAAAAAACACTGGGAGACAGATGGATTTTTTCTGCTCCAGTACAGAATGCTATCAAGCAAGCTATTATGCTCCCTTTTATGAAAATAAGTTGTTTTTCTAAGCTTAAAATAAAATGTAGTTGCTTGAAGCTGCTCTCTTATTCTTAGGTATATTATGATACCAAAGCAAAAATATATTCTCTTTCTCTTGATCGTATCTATCTCATCTGAAGTCAGCATGGAGATTTCCACTGATTCTTGTCCACTCACAACCAACACCAAAGAACAAATACCTCTCCTTTTTCCATTCTCCAAGAAAACTCAGACCTTACTGAACTGGAAACATAAACTGTATAAACCAGCTTTCTACAGCTCTGGGTGCAGCTGAGAAATGGAAGCATATTTTACATATGAAATAGAAATCAGACTGGTTCTGAAATGTACTTTAACACCCCTAGAAAAAATGATTGTGTCATGACATCACATTGTATTGCCTAGAGGACATATATCTTATAGCTAATTTCATATTTTGCTAATATGATACTGCAGAGTTTGGGTTTTTTTATTCCTGTGCTTCTTTCGCAGTCAGTGTTGCAATGGAATCCAAGAGCAGTCTTTTTTTTTTTAACATTTATTGCCTATTTTTTATATAGGTTTAAGGCATGAGTGGTAAAATTTTGCTGCTAATGCTAAAGAGAATCGTGGTTGTGAGACAGAGCTACTTTGAACCAAAATTCTCCTCATCAGCCTTTCACTGCAATAGTTGCTTAAATAAAAAGTATCTCCAGAAATATGGTGTGAAGGATATATTCCTGTAGCACAAAGAGATTAGAAAAGAGTTTATTAAACTTCACTCTTCTTGGGAGAGATAATTGAAATGGAATTCTTTTTTTTTTAAATGAGCAATCAGGAAGTAAGGGTTTATAAAGAGAAAACATGCAGCATACCTCCCTGCTGATATATGTGCAAACAAAATCTATCCCTGTGACAAGACAGTGAAATACAGATGAAATGTGAAAGGATGTGAAGTGTAAAAAGGCTTGATACTAGACTGACAACTGTAAATATCATCGAAATCATGAAAAAATGAAATGTATGTGTGTGGAGTGGGGGTGTGGAAGTGTGTCTATTCCAAGCAATATTCTAGAATTAGAACTATGAATATATTGATTTAAGCTGAAATTAGAAAAGGAAGAAACATGAGTTTCCTTGTTGCATTGCTATTTCTGAAAGAAAAGCATCCACTTAGCAGCGGCACTACAGATCTAAGCACAGTAATAAACCTTTTAAAGTGTCACTTTTTTCAGTACTGGTCTAATGATAAGAGAGAGAGAGAGAATTGCAGAATTCATTCTTTATTGTACCACTTAGCTCCCAGAAACTTCATCAAAATCAGGAGGGACCCCTTTTTGCTCTGATTACCTGACCTAGAATCTCTAATCCCCTTTCATTAAAACCATGCCATTTTGTTTCCTCATGAATTGCCTTCTGCGCTTTTGGAAATCACCAGGCACAGACGCAGTGCAGATCTGAAGTCTAGGCCAGAGCTCAGCTCTGGCACCTGAATAGCACCACTCTGCACTGAGGCAGCTGTTGTTCGGATGTGAGGCATAAAACTGACAACCTATTAATGAATGATAGCATTAAAAAATCCACCATACTTGATTAAAACATCTGCTTAGACTTCAAATAAGGTATACAGCTTTCTTCAATATTTCAATAGCCCTTAATAGCATGTCAGCATTATTCAAAACTGATAAGAGAGGTACTTGCATGAATGCATTTGTTATTATGTTCTGTCTTTCCCTTTAAAGTGTTTCCAGTTGAGCTTCTTTTTTTCCTTTATTTATTTATTTATTCATTTATTTATTTAGCAATACTAAACTTTCATGTTAGTGTTAGGGAAATAAGAGTGATAGTAAAGGAATTTTAACATTTTAAACATGTCACTTGTTGCTCTGTCAGGACTCATGCATCCCTCACAATAGGTGAGGTAGCAATCAAATCAAAAGCAGAAGAAGTGCAGACTTGCAAGACCTCTTCTCTACTCCCTGATATCAGGCAAGTCAGCTCAAACACCCTGTCCAAAGGACAGATTAATATATGCATTTCACAAGCACTGCTGTTCTTTGTACTGGTAAAATGTTGGCTAAAACTCATCTTCTTTACAGCTTGACCACTGGATGATAAACTAGATGTACTCTATAGTTTTATATTCATGCAATCCAGAATTCCCACAACAGTACACTGATCCAGTTTATCTTAGAAATCAGGAGCTTCTGAAGATTTGCCATCTGGAAGTGTCTACAGCACAAAATGTCTGAAGCTCTCTCTGCCCACATGGGAGAGGGCACGTTATGTCCATTGCCAGGAGGCTATTGAAATTTGCATTCTGTTTTAGAGCCAGAAGTGCTCAGGGCCATAATATTTCTCTCAAAAGACTGTTGGAAGCTGAGTCACACTGCTGGACTTAGTGGTGAAATGACAGAAAGCAGTGACTGTGCCAGTCTGTGCGGTGTAGAAGATCCAGGGCCTTTACGATTTTATCCCAAGCAAAACCTTTTATGATGGGGTTATCTCTGTGAATGTGTTCCATGGGTTTTCAGCATGCCTGTTGTTTCTTCTCACTCCAGTAGCTGCCCAGGATAATTTCAAATCTCTGGAACTGCCAAAAGGCAAAGCTTCTGCCCTAGCACCCAGTTCGGCTTTCCAAACTCAGAAGCTTTTTTGCCTTGCCAGGAAAAAACAAAAGTTGTAGCTGGTTGTAATCACTCTCTGGTTAAAGATGCTGTGAAAGAAAATCCGTGAATTTTTCGCTAACACCACAGTCAGCAGAACAAGTGATCTCATTTTTCACCACTCTTTCCCTTATGAGAACATAAGTACATAAAACCAAGAAGTGAAAATATCAGATGGTTTTAGAGCCAGTTTTTGGAAGTGCACAATCCTGTTGGAAGTGTATGGTCCATCCAGAGCAATGTCCTGTTCATAACAAGGGATGTTATTCTTGCTTCAGAGCTTGCTCGAATTTGTCATGCAAAATACTAACAATGGTGATTTCTTACCCTGTAAAATTCAGGATACGTTTTGCTGCAGAAATTTCATTTGTCCAGACTTACTATAAAGCTACATCTGCATAGAAATATACATAAAACCAGTCTGAACAATTTGATTTTAGCATATCCACATTCTTGCTTTTTTCTTTCTTTCTTTTTTCCTTTCCTATCCCCTTGGTACAGGTGGGTCAATGAATGCTTCAGCTGTCTAAATATACCCTGTAAGGAGGATTGCCTCATATCTCCTACCTGTAAGAGTTCGGAGTAAGAATATAAGTGCAAGTATACAGCTAAACCAGAATTTTTGACTCCAAAGAGTCTAGTCAGAACTCCACAGTATGTGTTATGGATAAAGAATTGGAAATTATCATATAATCATATACTGATACAATCATAAGATGGCTTGGGTTAGAAGGGATCTTAAAGCCCTAAAGATCATCTAGTTCCATTCTCTCCCAAGAATTACTTAGTTTGTCAGTCATCATATTTTGAACCTTTGAATATTGTTGTTCTTTGAGCAGAGTCAAGCATAAGGTTCCTAGCAAATGTGTGTGACTACATGATTCTCTACAGGAGATAAAGGTTTTAAAAACCAAATTCCAATACAAAGCTTACTCACAGAAGTGCAGTGTCTTTTCATGATTCAGCAGAATATATACAAGATTTTTCTGTGAAGTAAAAACATACTGCTATCTGATAGATTATTACATATTCTGATGCTAGGGAATGTAATGATGCTATATATGACATCTTGGCATTTCATGGGTTAGTATTGCAAATCTGTCTTACAAAACCATTACCTGGATGGAATAGCCAGCAATACTGGAATTAAAAATAACAGTTTAAGTAAATTTACCAGATAGAACCCATGGAGATACATTTCTCTTGCTTTGACCATGCAAATCCAGAAAAGTCACAGCTGTTAGCTTAAACTGAGCAAAAAGAACACTTAGGAAAAGTCTGTCCCTCATAAAGACTTCAAACAATTCTGTAAAATTACCTAGGTTTCTAGACCTGTAATAGATACGTACACATATTTCGTGAAGTCCAAAACAAGCCGATCTAGAAACGCTTCTTTTTTTTCCCCACAATTGTTATAATGAACCTTTCCAGATAAAACAAGAAAAATTTAAAAGCTTACATGGGATTTTGTTCATTCATTTAGAGCTAATAAATTTAGGAAGAAACCCATAAAATACATTTAATCTGAGCATTATTACCATACTCAGAAAGAAAAAACAAACAACATAGTAACAATCTGCTCAGCATATTATTTTCTATCTATTATTTCATTTGTGATTATAAGTGCAATAAACAATTTTTGTAATAATGAGCATTGTAATAATGAGCATAAATAAGATACTGTCTCCTTTGATTGAGATGGGAGAAATGAAAACCTTTCTTGAAGTGAAGCTATTAGAGATGGCAAGATATTAGCTATAATAAAGAAATAAATGGCATACAAAGAAAATTGATGATGTAAGAATGAGTATTCTTCTATCTGTCATATAAATTAAAGGATTGCTTCAATGTGTGATTACCTTTGTATATGGTTTAAAACTGCATTGTCAAACCATGTCCTACTGAATCTTTGAGAAGAAAAACAAATCTTTCGATACTAAATGAAAAATGAAGGATAACTTTCAATACTATCTTCATTCATCTTTGAAATTTTCTCACTTCCATAGTGCCATTAACCAAATTCAGTCTATAAAAAGTTTTCTACTTGTTACATTTCAGGGATCTATGAAATTATTGGCTATTTCTTCAGGAAAGCACAAACACAATTAGTTTAGGAGCCTGGTCAGCAAGTTCTGCTACTAAAAATCTTGGCTTTTTCAGCCCTGTTAGTTTATGCTAGCATTCTTGACAGTATAAAGTTAAAGCTATAAACAGATGGACTTCAGAAAGTTGAAAATACTCTGTGTGCTCTATATTGAAGTTACGAATTAATAATTTTAATTTATCCTCAGGTGAATGTCGTATGACGTCTTTAAGCAGCAGAGTTTTAACACTTTTGAAATGATTTGGGATGATTGTCAATAGCATGAATAGTGTATGATGGTTTTGCACACATCAGCTATGATTCATTATTTTTCTTTACCTTTATATTTTCTGGCATTTTATCTTGGTTTCATGAATATAAGGTAGTTTTTCTGTTTCTTTCTCTACATCAGTAGTCCACTACTGCTTTCTGCTCAGTTTTGACAGTTTGTTTGATAAGCAGGATTTAAAGGCTGTGTGATTTCCACTCTGTCAGAAGACACAGTGAGTTAGTTACTGCTGTATTGACACCAGTTAATTTGTATTGTCTATACGTACCTTCTAGAAAGACACCCCAGCCTGTTTTTCAAATTTGATGCAAGGTTCATAAAAACTTTATTTGCTCTTTCTGTCACTAGTGTATACTAGTAGGTAATTCAGAAGCTAATTATTGTGAAACTGAGAAAGTAGGACAGCTCTCAGAAGATTCACTGCAATCAATTAACAGAGGAAATGAAGTCACCAGTGTCTTTTGACACTCGTCTACATCAGTACAGCCATTCTCCTTTCAGAACATGGAGGGCTTATTTTCATGGAAAGAATATCTGGCTGCTGGGCACTGACTGCCAAGAGAAGAATCAGTTAATTTTGGAAGCTATGAAGGATTTTGTCATTTAAACATCCGTCTCCAAGGGAGAACAGTGAAATAACTGAAGGATTTCATATTTTAAAATGAATGTGTTCTAATATTGATAGGTTCGTTGCTTTTAATATTCTTTTTTTTACTATAGATCTTGTTTATTCATGATTTTGAGAAAAGGTTATAGTGATGGGTATTTGACGCCAATATGTTACTTTCAGCGTAATCAGAGGTCAATGTAGTGATAAAGACAGTATGTTGTGTTATGTTCTGCTGAGCTGGTAGAAGTGAAAACCCATATTTAGCTAGCGCTCCGTAGTCAAATAAATGCCTACTTAAGTGATTATGGAAATAAGTAAACGAATTCATTTCCATGTTTTCATTTTCTTCTCCCCTTCTTCATACACTTTCTCTTAGGTACTATTCTTTATTTTAAAAGTAAAGTGAAAATCTACCAAAATATCAACTTACTTAATATATATTAGAGAGAAAGAGATAGAAAGAGAGAGAGTTTATACTTCAGTTATTTCATATGTTCTAATCAGATTTCACTCTGTTGTTTCCACTGTAGATTTAAGATCACACATAATTTTTAAGAGCACAGGGAGGACCTAGATATGAGAAGGCCATTCGCCTTATTTTCAGTGTACTATCAGCCTACACAGTTTATGTGTGCAGCATGTCCACGTGGTAACATAAATAGCAGTCCCTGGTCAAATACTACATATGCTTTGATGCAGAGTAATCTGATTTTCAGATTTATTTCTATTTCCACATAATTTTTCATGTGCTCTTGAGAGAAGAACTTCACCTTGCTATCTGTTGGTTTACATAAGCTGTGACACATAACGTAAGATTTAATCAAGGATTGATCTTAAGATTTAAAAAAAATATACCTTTTTTTCATTGTCAAATATATGTTTCTTTGAGACATAATTTATGTATTACACTAATTTGGATATAATACAGACATTAAATATTTAAGGACAGATTTTCATTCAACATTCTTTTACTAAGACAAATTGGAGAAATGTGTAAATATTAGTATAGAAATATTTCTCTGAGAATTTGAGTGACCCCATTGCAGCAAAGGTAAAACTACCTGGCAGTTTTTTCTCACATTTTCTACAACACTGTATTCTTTTTGTGCATGTTAATTTAGCTATCATGTTGACTTAATAGATATTTGGATGCAGGAGACATGAACTGCTTCCTAAATTACTTACAAGAAAAAAAAAAAATAGGAGTGGTCAGCTGAACGGAAAACAGCCAAGTTTCTAAGCCTTTGAATTTGTATGCTGAATTTCTTAGATATACCTTCTCTTAATTGCCCTCAAATTATTTTCAGTGTCTCGGAATGCACAGGATGTTCATGTGTAACTAGAAACCTTGGTCCAGCTGTCTGATCACTGTATCTGTCTGACAGCCCATAAATAAATATAAGTTTCTAATTCCTAGATGAAGAAATATGGGAAAACAAGTTTGGGACCCTAATGGCAGTTCTCATAATGACTTTAAAAATATATATAAAAAAATTTCTGACTCACTTTCCCATGTATAGAATTAATGCACAACAATTGTGGTGTTGTAATAACTGTAACACTGTCTATGGTTGTGGTGGTGTTAAATCTGTGGGATCAGTCTGGCACAGTAGCAGTGTTTACAGTTTAATGGAAACTCCTATTACTCAGTGTTATCATAAATCCTAAGGCTTTGCAGACAGCTGGAAGGGTAGATTTTAAGCTCTTGTAAGATCAACATCCAGTTTGGTGAACTCAAGAATGAGGTTATAGACATATAGTATTAAATACAGTATTACATTCACATGTTCTATCTTTTATCACATAAAAGTTCACCATTCTTTAAGAAAGAGCTCTCTTTTAATTTCTGTGAGCTTATTTTCCTGCACCTAAGACTTATGTTTCTTCTCGGCTTTATTGTATTCACATTGAAAAACAACATCAAATTATGATTATAGCTACTAATCCAACACACATAGCATGAATATTCAGAGTTCTGAATATTCTTGAATTGCTGTGAAGTTCCAATGTTAAAATAAATTTTAAGAGAGTTGAAATTCATACCAAGAAGGAACTTGTGAAGGCATGTGTTTATGAATGAAGTCTTATTTAAACACATTTAGCAGATTGCTACTTGTAAATTATTATGTATCATTAATTCTCGTAACTTTCTTCTAATCTTCCAGACTAACAGAAAAGTAATAATACCACTACTTCTGTACAACAAGAATGTGGAAATTTTAGCTTAAACTCAGTAATTAATTTATTGTTATAGAAAATTTAAGAAACAAAATTAAGAACAAATGTCTCTCAGATGCCAGTTTGGTTTTCCTTTTTGTCTTTTGCATCTTTTTCTGATTTTATCCTATCAGAACAATTCCTTTCTCTCTTTCTTTGTCTCTCATGCACTAATCCTTTTCTAATTTCAGCTGTTACTGCAAGATGGAAATCAAAGCTGATTGCCATGTTTTGAATGCATAATTAATGCAAGTAGGCAAGGAAAAAAGTCTTGACGATGTCATCATTTTGATGTCTAATTTGCTGTCCTCTGTCAAATCAAAAATACCTCAATCATCTTGGGGAGTTTATCACATCACAACAGCATCCTGTTATCACTTTTGAAACTCTTATTGTGATGGGGCCACATGACACAAGAAATTTATTTGAAGAATTCAGAGAGATACACTATTATTCTCCACAACCTGGATTTATGTTTTCAAACCAAAAATATTAGAGATGCTGACATCCATACATCAAGGTCAAACATACAGGGAAGGACATACTGTTAATATAACATGGTAGAATGAAAATTACCAAGCTCTTCAGTGGTTCTATAGAAAGAAGTATATTACAGATTCAGTGATAGAACAGGAGTAAAATGGGAATATATTGGAGCAGTCTGGCCTTTGTGTCTGGTTTTCAAAACCGAATGCTGTATTTATCCTTACTCATGAAATCTGATATTGAATTACTTACACAAATGACTCCCTTTCCCTTAGACTCTTCACAAGCATTCAAGCCTTACTGATTTAAACAATAAAAGAAAACAAATGGTTGATATTTATTATATAATCGAGTCTTATAATAAAATGTATCTGTCATTAATATATCCAGTCCGATTTCACAGTTTTAACTTAACAAAACACATTGTTCTAACAGAATATGGTGATGTTGCAGTGCAGCTTAGGTGCTTTTACATTTCCTCCAGAGCTATAATCTGATGGTTTAAATCAACTTATATTTTTATGCTTAGTTCCACAATGAGCATTTTTCAATAACAAAATAGTCATATTAATTCCTCCTGCTGTTCAGCTACTTTGTCTTCATGCAAAAGAGTGGTGAATGTAAGCAGAAATAATACAGTGCCTAAAATGCAGGAGCAGGAGATGTGAACTTTTCACCCTGCTGTAACATCTCAAACACAAACTCTTCAGCAAGTAGAACCGGGCAAAACACTTTCTGCTATTCTGAAACATAGATATGCGCCCACTTACTCTCAAATATCTTCAGAATGTCTTTGGAGGTAGTGACCTAAGTGGAACATTTTGTACAACAGAAACACAGTCTCCCCTTGCCTCCATCTGTGGTTTCTTTGAAAGCCATTTCCTTCATTGTTCATGTTGGACCTCCTATGTCTCTCAGTGAGAGCTTTGCCTGCAATATGAGCACGCTTCCAACTTTAATGTAGAACTCAGCATCTCTATAGTTCTCAGTAGAGTAAAATTGAAAAGTGAAAATATAAAGGCTTAAATTTATCTGTTGTAAGAGTAAATGTATTGTAAGGGTAAAGTCATATTTAGAACCCAGTTTGCACAATTGTTGAAGGCACCTGTTTCTTCTGATTCCACTCTTTTTACAAAATATGGTTTTATTTGTATTCAAGATACATAATAATATTCACACAACAAATAAATATTTCTGCCAGATGTTTACAGCAGAATGTAACAGATGAGAAAGAGTTACAAGAAAGGTAGGATAGAGTAACACCTTCTATAACTCTGGCTCTATGAGAATGCAGATAAGGATTTTTCCTGACCAAAACAATAACAATGATCCATTTCTGTACATCACATCAGCTATTCAACTATTTTGTAATGAAGTAATTAATTACAGATCAAAAAGCAGCATTTTCAGTTGAAGATATAGATGTCAGGAAATACCCTTTGTTTTGAAAGTGATACCAGCAGCTAAATTTAGTCTTGTGATTTATTTTATAATTTGCATGATTTTAAAAGGTGGGATACATTTCATGAGAAAATTGCTTATGAATCTTACTTTCCTCCTATTTCCAGAAGTAAAAATGTGAATAAATATTTTAGGACAATTAATAACTTGAAAAACCATTTGAGCAGATTGGTCACCTTCTGACAAAGAGGATCAAGACTGCAAAGTTAACTGTTTTCACCAAATTTTCACCAGCTTGTAGCAAAGATTATATTTGCTTCTCTTTGCTGACTACTACTCAAAAGTCCATAAATCAACTTATGAGACACAGAACTAAAGTCATCAACGGTTCTTCTGAAATAATTAAAGCGGAACCCATAAACTCTTTAAGAAATGCCTGCAATTTTCTATGACAAAGTCATTTTAAGTTTTTCAGGTTATGTATGTGCAGAAACATTTTCCTGATGAACTAAAATTTACCTCTAGTGGAATGAGTTACTTTTCATTTTCTGACGATCAATTCATGCTCAACTTCTGAGGTTATAAGGGTACAAACTTAAAATGATTTAAATTCTTTTTTAATTAAGCCTTTTCATATGCACGTAATTCCTGATCACTGCCCAATATGCTGAAGACTGGTCAACAGTATGCATGCTCAAAAACAGCTTTGTAGAGTTTTTTCTTGTCCTTTTTGACATTCAGTCCAATGAGTATTACTATGGGATAGTAACTCCACTATCATGTCCTTGCAAGACCAAAACGAAATGACTTTAAAGCACCCCTTGCTACATGATGCAGTGGTAGTAGTTAGTAGTTAGTAGTATTAGTAGTTAGTATCAAAGAGGAGGGTAACAAATACTGCCACGGCTTGAGATACAGAATGATGGAGCAGATAGGAATTTCTGAGTTGTAACTTTTTGGCCTGCAGTTTGTTGCATGGTTGATCAGTACGTGGTGAATCTGCCACAACTTTCCATTCCGTGTGGTACAAAGCTGTAGGAAATTACATGTGAAGGAATCTTACCAACAGTTAATAAATATCTAATGGGGTAGACTCTTTAGGGAAGAGGCCAAACCCTTTTCTGTGGTGCCCCATGACTGAACAAAGGACAGCATGCACAATCTGGAACACAGGAAGTTCCAGCTGAAGTTGAGGAAAAAATTACTTACTTTGAGGGTGATAGAGAGCTGAAACGTGCTGCTTGGAAAGGCTGTGGAATCTTCTTCTCTGGAGATATTCAAAACTGGCCTGGACACTTTCCCATGTAACCTGCTGTAGAGAACCTGCTTTAGCAGGGGGTTGAACTCAGTGTTCTCTGGAAGTCCCTTCCAACTCCTACAACTCTGATTCTGTGTGACTCTCTTAGCATATTTTTCTGGTCTGCTTCTATCTGATTTTATAGATCTGTGAAGTAGTTAAGAAAAATAATTAAAATAAAAGTCATTAGATTTCTGAAGGGAGAAGGAAAATTACTCATACTTATGTCTATTATTCAAAGTTCAAAATAGGGTGATTAAACACATTTAGTTTGTTAGCATGAAAGTTTCTGTTTCTTTGAGTCCTAGACTGGTGCACAAATTTTAGCTTTCAAGTTTGACTGTTCTAAGGTAATTAAATGAATTCACGGAGGATAAATCCAGCTGTGTGTTGTTAAGCACAATTACCCATGCATGCTATTATGCTCAGGGAGTCCAACTAGAAACAGATATAATAATTACTAGCTGGGAACTAAGTACACAGATTTCTCTACATACACCCCTTTCTTTTTCCTACGCATCTCGTGTGCATCCACTGCCAGACTTAAAACATTTATCTAAATTAATCTTTGGTCTGAGCCAAGCAGCCTATGCTTCAAATCAGATACATGAATACCATAGTCTCCTCTTATTCCAGACTTGAAATGTACCCAAATGCACTGTCAGGCTTCTCAGAATATCAGAAAAAAAAGGAGAGAAACAATACTAAGTGGTCCTTTCCTCAAAACAACTTCACCCTCGTCTGTGTCATTTCTGAAAAATATTCATTTATTCTGCTCCCTGGAGATTATTACTGACTAAAGCTTCTCAGTCATAGAAAATTCAATGTGTTACTTCTGTGTGTTTTAGATTCATTTTTACTCCACAAGTTTTAAATTAGAATCTTCCTTCCTGCAATTTAAAGCCTTTGTTCCTGTCCTGCTCACCAGGACCAGGAGAGTAACTTACTCATATTTGAAAGAAGGCAGTACCTATTTGAAGACTGTTTCCCCCAGATTTTCCTTTTTGTAGACTTAATAACTCTGGTGTGTTCTTTCTTCCTCCAAAAGTCATAACTTTTAGATGGCTGATCAATCTTTTCGCTGTCCAAATGGTCCACTTCATTTTTGAATTGTGGTACCCAAAATGAACACAGTACATCACCTAAGGCATCACCCATGCTGAAAGCAGTAATTACTGTATGTCTTGCAGTCTGTATGCCTGTTTATATTTCCCAGTGTGATGCTTTTTCACAACAGCATGACTTTGTTGTTGTGTGTTTGTCCTCCGCAGAGATTTATTGTTTGATAAATTACATGGTACCATGCGTAGTCAAATACACGTTTATATTTGGGAAAGGAATTTCCAGAGAGTCTTTTAATTTTTCAGGAAAAAACACATACTATATATTTTATTGGCTTTGGTAACAAATCAAAGTTTTATTGACTCCTCCATGGGGACATTTCTATTGTAACTGTTCAGGAGATTTGGTCTTTGAATGTTGTGTATTTTCCTCTAATTAATTATACACATTTTATTTTATAAAGATGTTTTGAATCTTTGCATAAGAATAGAACTACCTAGGCAACCTAAACATGGTACATATTTATATACATCATACAAAGCAAAATTAAGGTCTTACCTAAATTAAAGTCACTTCTCACAGAAGTGTAAGCTTCCTCTCCATTTATGGCTTTTTCAAATATGACCCTCCTCCCTTCCAGTTCATCCAGAACAGAAAAGCATCCTAACCACCTTCTTTCCGACTCCTTTCCAGGAGATAAATGAAAGAAAATATGTTTTCAGGATCCTGTGAAAGAGGTAGCCTCCAGCTGAGTCTTCACTCTTGCATCTCTGTATATACCTCGCTGTAGTGGAGTTAAGTAAGAAGCTCCTGAACTCATTAACACGAACTAAAGGTTGCACAGTAGGACTGCTGAAATCTGTTTCCTCAAGTAGCGAGTGGCAAGTGAAGTGTTCACCTTCATGTTTCACCAGGATTGCTAAGTCTCAGTCTACTGTTTCTCTGATACAGAGACTAGGACAGCCTGTCCTAGTCAGTAGTTGTTTCCTAAGTGTTCAAGAATATACTTCTTCTTTCAGAAAAAAGTGAAGAACTGCTAGAAATCGTCTGAGCCTCTTCACCAGTCATATTACTTCTCTTTCAAACTGTGCAGATAACCAGTTTGAAATAAAGTATAATTTCACTGATAACCTTTGGTTTTGTCAAGGATGGACAGCACTTCATTTGGTTGTATGTTTATAAGAATGATGTCTAAGATTCAAACTATGGAAAAAAATCATCATTTATATTATCTTATCTCTTCCACCCTTTTTCACACTTAGTTTGATATCCCTACCTAGAAGCAGAGAACAAGTTCATTTAAAACCTTCCTACAAATCTACATCTTTCTTTAGACCCTACACCTATTAATTCATCTAAGTATTAGGTCCAACACTGTCCCAGCTGAAAAGGTAGCTCTGCAGTTATGTATCTGATCATATAGATCAAGGAAATGGTGGTGGATTCTACTTTTCTGGAAAGAAAAGTTCTGGTCTACAGAAGTCACTGAAGAAATATGGTGCTTCAGCCCTGTCTGATAATGGTTGAAGGATATGGTGGCTCAATCACTTGCTTGTTTCCTCCTGCTCACACTGTATGTTTTGCCAAAATAGGCATGTGTCTGAGCATTTACATAATGTTTCACTGTTATTCAGGGAAAAAATGAAATGCCTAAACATATTTCAGAAGAATGCAATTATTAAACAAAAACTTGGTTTTCTAGTTCCAATTACCATGGGTTGATCACACTTGTGTATGTACATCCTGCCACTCACACATGTTCTCAATTAACCAGTTACTGCTACCTGGCCAGGTCTGCTCCTGTCTCCCATTCAGCCATTTGTATACTTCTGAGTAAAGATATAGCTAGATATAAAAGTAGCATAGTATTTTGAAACTTTATTCTAAAAATACTACAGGATGGTCATAGCTCGCACCTGAGATTTTGGAGGTGAAGATGAGTTCCTAGCTCACTTTGGAACAGGTTAGGCAGTCTCACTTGAAAGGGAGTTAGAGGACAGCAGTGCTCCATGAAAAACAGTTCCATCTGTTCCAACAGTTCCATCAAAGCTTTTTTTCAAGGGCTGCCTCGAAAGTGACTCAGTGATGCCCGTCTTTGTATCAGTCATACCTCCCATTTATTTTTATTGATTCCGATGTGGTACTTAGCAGAATGTATCAAGAGCTCTAATCTATATTCAGTACTGCACAATTGCTAGCCCCAAGATGTGATCTATTTCTCATTTTTTGTTTTCCTCTTTCATTTTAACAGTCAAGGCTTAGAATAATGAAAGAGGTTAAGCAGATGTTCAAATAAGTCTGAAACATTTGTTTGTTGACTGATACATGCTCACGGTGCAGTATAAATAACAAATAATGTTGCCAAGAATCACAATAGCATGTCCCCAGGGAACAAATAATGATATTTAAACCCTATTTCAGCAAAATACTTGAAAACACACGTACTTTCTAGAATTCATGTCTAATGTACTAAATCAAGATAGTTTTCAGTGTAGCTAGAACACCAGAAGCAGGGATTTGCACAGCTCGGAAAGAAGGGAAGTGGGTAGAGTTTATAAAACCATACATAAATCTGGCATCTGCAAGGAGGTTTGTGGAAGCTCCACAGAAGGAGGCCTGGGATGAGCTGAGAGGGAGACAAAGGTGTGGATGGGTACACTGTGGAGCATGCAAGCAAGCGTAATCCTCCAGTGTCCACTGTACTCCAACAAGACTGTGGAAAGGGGAGAGAAAGAGACACACTGCTGCCCTTCTGCTGGTGCAGCAGCATGAGATTCAGTTACAATGTCAGCAGTAGCATCACTATAGTTTCTTCTTTAGGCAATTAATGTGTCTACAAAATCTATCTTACTAAAATTATTAAGTAAGTAATTTTCTGTGAGCCACTGGACACTGAGCTTATCCCTGTTAGCATAAATAAAAATTAATAAGCCAAGAAAACACACTTTCAAATCTCATGGCTTGTAAACACAATAAATTTTTAGTGTGGAGATGAAAAAATGGTTCATAGTGCTGAAAATTCACTATCTGGATCTTTTTTATTCCCTGCTTTAATAATGATCTAAACCATACTTTAAATCTATGCATGGAAGTATAGGCAGCTGATGTTTTTTAAGACCCTTATTACTCTCCTTCTGTTAGGACAGCAGACTTTTCCACCTGGATTTTGGCTGAAAGTTATTGAATTATTCCTCAGAACATAAAACTAGCATAGTAATCTACTTGATTCTTCATTGAAAACCAAATTACATCTGCTCTACAGAACTATGCTATTTTCTTACTACTGACTAGTAAATTAAATGAAAAATTCTTTATTTCATAACATAATATGGAAGGTGCTAACAAGGATGATAATACAACATTTTATCACTTGGTTATTTACTTTAGTGTCTTCTGTTATTTCAACTTTGCATAGAGAATTGCCATCATATTATAGTCTTGTATGATTTCAAGAATGATCTGTAATTGGAGTAATAAACTCAGGCTCCTGTGAGATGAATGTTCTCTCTGATGGTAAACAGCTATGGATAGCCTTTAAAATTTAGTTGGAAAATATATTGGTCTTTATTGGTCTGAATAATGTTCTTTCTTTACAGATTGGTGAGATGTAGGTGATTAATACAGTGTTAATGATAGAAGAAAATTTGTCTTCTGCCTTTACAATACTCAGCTAACTCTTATATGAAATCTCTTCAAAACTAAGAAAACTCCACATCAGGATTTTGAATAGCATCCTTGTTTTCCAAGTAGAGGCATATTCTATGTTATTCTTATGCAGAGTGATATCAAATGCTTTTTGTGATTTTTTGTTGTTGTTGTTTCTTTTTTTTTTTTTTGGTTTATGTAGGTACATTTTATTCATTTAAAAAAAAAAAACAAACAGGCTCTTGAAAGTTTTATTTATTTATTAATATGTCTAAATGCTTACTGATTTTGTTTGTTTGTTTTTTATCAAGAATTAAAAGAAACACGTTGCAGTGACATGGAACAATCACTGCTCATAATTACCGGGTGCAATCTTTGCAATTGATTTTATTTAAGTGGTGAATAGTTCCGCATTGTGAGATTTAATGTTGTTAGCATTCATTGAGGAACTGCAGGTATCATTTTCCTTTTCCAACTCCAGCTGTGTAAATCCAGTATATAATTTAGATGTCTCATAATTTTATTCTTACTTAAAAAATACAGATATTGATAGATATATATTTCCTTTTTAAGATTGTTTTCCAAAAAAAACCCAAGCCTCTTTAAACTTAATGTAAAAGTGTGAAATCATAGAGGCAACATCTGAGACATTACTAATAGAATACAGATCTACTGCTAGTCCTTCAGTTCTTCCCACACTTCTTATCTGGCATGCAAACTATTCTAGCTGGACAAAGTTATCTTAGAAATACACTGAATGCTTGTTTCTTGATCATGAATTATCTGCAATTACTTTGATTTCCATAAATGAGCACCACAGATGGAATGAAAACTTTATGAAAGCTCAAGCCTGTAGACTTTCAAATGCTATTTGGATCTTAAAGGGCTTTTGGGTAACTTAGGGTATCTGTTGCTCCCTTAATTCTGTGATTTTGTTTTTGATAATTTATTTTTACTTCTTTACTGGAGACAAATCATTTACTTCTATTTTTGTGTCTTATTTAAAGGATTGAGAGTACATAAATAGGCAAAAGATAGCCAAGAAGAATTCATAGGTCAAAACAGGCAAAATGTTTCCGAAGTAAGTGTTCACAAGAGTCTTGTTTTGTCTTAAAAAAAAAATAAAAATACAGCATTTCAAGACAAGAGGAGTATTTTAGTTTCATGGCTGTTCTGTTACCAGTGTGATGTGAATTGATTGTATCAGCTTATTTTCCAGGAGAAAGTTATGTTTCATCATAAAATGCACCACTAAAACTGTCTCTTTGATGTCTCCATGGTCTGTCTTCAGAATATACTGTCATGGACAGCACGTAATGCCATCAAAACTGATCTCAACTTTGATCATAAATCATTCTGTCCAAAAGATATCAGAATAGACAGAAAGAACTTAAAATACCACTATCTATATTGTACTGAAATTAAGGAAATGGGGAAAGCTTATTTTTCCCTTTCTATTAATTTTATATTTTTCAATATTACTAGATTTTCTAGAAGAAAATTAATTTCTCATTAATATTTTTAAAGAGCTAAGTAAACTAAATGCAAACTCATGCTGAGGGTCTGAGTTGAAACCGAATCATTCAGTTTGAATAGATTGAAAAGTAAGTCTTAACCCTTCTTGTTTTAACATGGTCTAATCAAACTGTTGGCATTTATGAGACTGAAAAAAATAAATTCACAGCTAAAAGTTTTGCTGAGTATATGAGAGAAAGATCACTATTACACTGAACGTTGTGAACAGCTGGAATAAAGAAAATGAGTTTGCTATAGTCCGATGTTGTCACTTCCCTTTTTCAGTAGGCACTGTGTTTGTAGCTGCAAGGGAGAATTATCTATACAAGATGAATGCACAATGTTCGGGCATGGCCTGCCAAACATCCTCTGCAACATAAAAAGAAGGAAATGGTTCAGTGGCTTTTGCCCAAAGAAAGTGAAATACACTACCCAAATATTGTCCATCTTCTCTTGTCCAAAACCAAGTCTGAAAACCGATCCCTGGTTGCAACAGATTGTTATGTGTGACCTTCCGTGAAGATTACCTCTCAGAATTACCATTTAGAACAACCAACATATTTTCTGTTTCTCATTCTACCAAGGTGTCTGAAAGATTAGCTACCTTGCATGCTGTTTCTTGTGTCAGAGTTTGGATTTCCTACTTCCTACTGTAATACTGTTTCTGCATTATTCCAATTTTCATTATAACATGCTAACTAAATATTTTAATATCATGGTGATATATATTTGGCAAGAAGATGGGGTGGAGGTGGAACGAGTAGCATGACTTCCTTTTTCTCAGTCATTATTTGTGCTTCATCCAGAACACATTTAATGAGGCTTCAGATGAAATATGTGAGTCTCATCCCCTTAAGCAATATTTTCAAGTACAGAAATATAAAAGACAAGAATACACAGTACTGGTTGTTAAAGCATAGATAATTGCTTGTGTTTTTTAAAAAACAAATAGAAGTAAGAATAAATTGTGTTTCTTAAAATATAATACCCTGATCATTCAAGCATGACAAGAGAAACTATTTGTGCACACATTATTACAGTGTGGAAAAACAATTTGTATGCATCTGCTGTATTTACACTACTACCTTTTCCAAAGATAAATTACATGTATTAATGCTGATAGAAGACGTATGTACTGTAATATACTTTTTAATGTTATATTTTAAGGAATACCAGAGGTCAGAATGCAAATTGGTGATTTTACAGTACCTTTAAATAAGAATTGTTGGAGTATAGCTAGATTTAAAGCTTGAGTGGGGCACTACCACAAGTCATTTTTTATAGTTTCCCACTATTTCCAGGCTTTGCAAAGTCATCATCTATAGACAAGGTTACCTTCTGCCTTTGCAAATATTTTACTGAGTTTAATGAAATGGAGTTCTAATGAAACATCCCAAGTATGAGGAGTAGAATTTCTAACATATTCCCTGCCCACTGTGGGATACTCTAGCAAGATGTCAGGAAGCAAGGATGTGATACTAAGAGGTTCAGAGCACCTTTAACTTATATTACAGCTTGTCTTAAGATTTGAGTGATGATTGGCATTCTCCAGAGGTTGGTGCTGGGACTGGTGTAACTTAACATCTTTGTAGGCAACATGGACAGTGGGATTGAGAGCACCCTCAGCAAGTTTGCAGACAGTACTAGATGAGTGGTGCTGTTGATGAACTAGAGGGAATGGATGCTATCCATATGGACCCAGGCAGGCTTGAAAGGTGGGCCTGTGTCATCCTCATGAAGTTCAGCAAGACCAAGTGCACGGTTCTGCCCCTGTGTCAGGGCATTCCCAAGCCATTTGCAAGTTCTGTGGAAAATGGATTCAGAGCAGCCCTGAGGAGAAGGACTTGGAAGTGCCAGTTGATGAAAGATTCAACATTAGCTGACAATGTGCGTCGGCAGCTCAGAAGGCCAATGGTATCCTGGGTTGCATCAAGAGAAGTGTGACCAGCAGCCCAAAGGAGGTGGTTCTGCCACTCTACACTACACTCATGAGAACCCATCTGGAGTACTGCATCCAGGTCTGGGGTACAAGAAGGACATGGAGTTGTTGGCATGGGTCCAGAGGAGGGACATGAAGAAGATCAGAGATCTGGAAAACCTCTCCTACAAGGACAAGCTGAGAGAGCCTTAGAGCAGCCTTTCAGCACCTGAAGAGGGTCTACAGGAATGCTGGGGAGAGACTTTTTAGAAGGGCAGGTAGAAACAGCATGAGGGAAAATGGCTTTAAACTGGAAGAGGGTAGGTTTAGACTAGATATTAGGAAGAAATTCTTTACTGTGAAGGTGGTGAGATATCAGAATAGGTTGCTCAATGAAGTTATGGATGCCCCCTCCCTGGAAGCATTCAAGGCCAGGCTGGATGGGGCTTTGAGCAACCGGGTCTAGAGGGAGGTGTCCCTGCCTATAGCAGAGGGGTTGGAACTAGGTGATCGTAAGGGTCCCTTCCAACCCAAACAATTCTATGATTTTATGATTCTACAATTCCAGTCCTATTTCTCACCATACTGAGGTCCCTGGTTAATGTGTTTTCAGAAATGGAGTTGCTGATCAAGGGAGAGCAGGCTCTGCCTGTCATGCTGGGAATTCATCACTGCAGGCTTCCCACAGAGAGGTCTGAATTCACTTTGCTCCTTACCAAGAGGTGTGACAGTCTGTGGGATAATTTCCACCTGGGAGATAATTAGAGCTCCTGTCTGTGGACACTTGTAAAACCTGAGTGCACAAAAACATGAAAAAAAATTCATAGAAACTATGCAGAAAAGATAGAAATGGTGAGCTAAGCTGGCTTTTCTCTCTGTGAACCTCTGAAAATACTTGTAGATTCAATAGTCTGCATATTTTCAGAAAGGAAAGAGACATCTTAAACCTTAACCCTGAAAGCCTAAATCATTGTGACTGCATTGAACAAATTTTGGACAATCATTCTATTTATAATGAAAGTTTTCTCTATGAGGCTTTGGCTGGTAGGTTATTTCTTAAAATCTTACCTGATTTTTAAAGACTACAGCTTCAGTCTTAATGTAGCCAAAGAGTCCATAGAGAATAATAGACTCTTGTGTATTAGACAAAATATCACAACTTATTAAAAATGCAAATTACAAGTACTTAACATTTATAATGAAAGAGTTCAGTATAAATGGCATATGCACTGAAGCAACAACACTAATTCTGCTCTTGATTTTCTGAAAGATTGATCTGAATACACAAAGTAACAGCTGCCTGGTCAAAAACCTTCAAAAATTCACCCTAGTACTATTAATAAGAGCTCTCAGTGAAGTGCATCATAACACCACGAAGATGTTACCACACCTCAGCAAGTAACACTGAGCACTGTTCAACATGTCTTGCTTCAGTGGAATTCTTCAGTTTCCCACAGAAAAGAAAATGAAACCTGTGTGTAGTGTGAACCAGCTGGCAGCTCTTTCAATTAGATAGGCATGAGCTACTGATAAGATTGGACGCTCCTCCAGATGCTGCCACAATTAAAAAGAAAACAGTTTTCTTATAATGAGACACCCACATAATTTCTAGATGTCAGGAGACTGGCATATTTTGACAATTTAACTAAAACAGATGCTTTCAGGGAAAAAATATAAAAGCGGTATCTTTTCTTGCCAAGGAGCTTAGTTTTTCCCCTAAACAGTGCTACTGTTAAAAAAAAAAGAAAGCCAAAAAAAAAAAAAAAGAAATCCAAGCCCAAACACCTGGCCCAAACACCTGGATTTGCTGTGGGAACTTTAATGGGAATTATAAGATTTGTTCAGAATGTAGCAGCAATGAACTACTCTTCTCTAGATGAGTGAATGAGCGAACATGTGAAGGCATTAGAATAGCCACCCACCCACCAGGGACTTTTGCTTGTGCTTTGTTAATTATGCAGAATAGTGACAAGGGAAACTCAGAAGATTCACAGGTTTTGTTTCCTTTTCACTATGGTCACAATTTGTCCAAAAGAAAGCAGTTATCCAAAATTAGTTGAGACACCTTGTCCAGACTAGAATCTTGGTTTTAGACTGCTTGGTATATTTCTCCCCTTCTTACACAGACGGAAGCACTTAAAGTATCTGGGATTTCAGATGGAGAAACTGCATTCCTGCAGACCTTCTCAAGCCACTGCACCAGTGCAAAATAAAAGTGTTTCTAGACCAGATGTGAATCCCTCTTTGTGTAGCTCTACAAAATGTGGACACACTCCCACATTATAATTCTTGCTACATACTACTTTGCACAGTGTGCTGTCTGATACCTACTCAAGAAATTTCCAGACTGAAGATGTAATCTACTGGAATGTGTGGCCAAGCAAGAGGCATTCTTTTTGTCCTGGATTTGGAGAATAGGATAGGAAAGATCAGAAGAGCTTCTTTATGGTGAGGGTGACAGAGCACTGGAGCAGGTTGCCCAGAGAGGATGTGGAGTCTCCTTCTATGGAGATAGTCAAGACCCATTTAGATAATTACCTGTGCAACCTGTCATGCCTGCTTTAGCAGGGGGTTGGACTAGATCTCTTGAAATCTCTTCCAACCCCTGTAATTCTGTGATTTTGTGAAAGTGAGACAAAGAAAAAATAGGCAAAAGAAATGGAATATCTTACTGGCTATCAGATGGACATCAGTTTCTTTCTCCTGCATAGCCAACGCATGGGTCATCACTATACAAATTAAGGTTTCATGGAAAGCCCTGGGTTGCTTTGGTAATCATCATCATCATCATAAATGGATAACAAATGCATGGAACCAAATTCCCTTCCATTCTGCTTTATTTTATTTATTTATTTTTCCCTCTTTTATAGAAGAAGGAGATATTTCTTGCTGATGAATAGTTCAGCACTCTTAACTATGAGAATGCAAACATCCCCTTCACTAATGTTACAAATTAAGAAGTGTCTCATCCACACTAAAGTGGCCTCCACCAGCACTGATTGAACTATAAGCCAAAGGAAGATGCCAGAGTTCAGAGAACACTGGTAGATTACTTCAGGTTGTGATATACATATATCAAAATAATCTGCATTATGGTTAGTCAGTAACAATGAATTTCAATATCCTGCACCTCTATGAACTACTGCTGTATACTAATTAATTTATTTATAGCATTAATAAAGAATATGAATATAGCTTATCTAGCATACTGTCTGTCTGTGATATTCCACATCTTTCACATAGAATTTGTCCTGCAACATACTTATATCCAAGTTATTGTGTTTGCTCCAGTGTAAGAGAATGTCATCAGTCTGTAACTGTGACCAGCCTGACAAAAATGCTGTGCCTTCAGCACAGTGTAGTGGCACATCACCTAACACCTCCCTGGCACTGCAAAAGAGCAGTTCTTTCCAAAGAGTGGGAAACATATCCTGTGGTAACTCCTGTCTCATGTCATCTGTCTTGAAACTTTTCCAATTCCTGAATCTCAATGAAAATTATATTTGCTTTTTAGAAACAAAAATTAAGGTATCATCTTGAATTTCACGTGTATATGATAACAGGATATGGTAGCAAAGGCAAGACTAAATATTCATCAAACAGCTGAAGTCACTAGTGTATATCATCAGCTGGAGAGAGGATGCAAGATTTTATTGTTATCTACCATAAACAAACAGGATTTAATGCTGACACATTGACATTTGTGAATATTACATAAACTGGTCTTAAAAACCCCAAAATTACACTTGCTACAGCTATTCTAACAAGTTCCCACAGGTGAAACAGGCCTCTAGGACCTCTGTTCTTGCCTTTTAGTGTATGGTCAATTTCAGATAAATAACATTTTCTCTAAACAAGCAAACAAACCACATGCATGCTGGTTCAAATTCCGTAGTTGGTTTCTTATCAGCATTCTAAGCTTTTAAAAAAAGAATCCTTCTTAAAGTGTATTTTTAATTGTTGAATAATTTAGCTGCTAGGTAAAACTATTAATCAAACTGTGAGTCTCCTTTTCATAAATTCCACAAAGATAAATCCACAATAGCCTCGAAGTCAGTAAACCTGATCATCAGTCAGTTCCCTGCAACTCTGGACTGCCAGTCATCCTAGAGACTCATTTAATACATCTCTCCACATATTTGCTGTCTGATTTTAATATTCAGAATATCTGCTGTCAACAAAGAAAAATAAAGGGAAATGAGTTTTAATTTGCATCCTTTTACGATAAGGTATTCCAGGAACATGTTTTCTCTATTTCTCTTACTGATGGCATTTGGAAGTATGCCTTAATCAGTCATTTATTTTTGTTCACTTTATTTTGTTGCTTTATCCTTTTTTTTTCTTTTTAATGGTAAGGTTCTCTCTGTTCCATGAAGGTAGAAAGTTAGAGAATTTAAGTGAATATAAAAACCAGAGCATTACTGAGATTGTAAAAAGAGAATGCTTCAGGACAGAGAAAGGAGAAAATTACATGTGTAGTGGGACGCAATTATTGTCCATACCAAAGAATCATACGATTTTCAGCTTAGATAGTGACTGATGGCTAAATAAAGCAAGAGTACTAAACCTTCCCTTCCCATCCACACCCATGGAGGGAAAGCAAGCCCTGTGTCAGGGAGAAGTTGGTCCAGGTGAACCTTGTGAGGTTCAACAAATCCAAATGCATCTGGATTGAGGCAATCTCCACTACCAATACAAGCTGAGGGATAAAAGGATTGAGTGCAGCCCTGCCAAAAGAGATCTGGTAGTGGTGGTGGATGGTAAGTTGGATAGAAGCCAGTAATGTGCCCTTGCAGTACTGTAAGTTAACTGTTTCCTGAGCTGTGTGAAAAGAAGCGTGCCTGGCAGGTCCAGGGAAAGAATCCTTCCCCTCTACTTTGTGTTGGTGAGGCCTCATCTGGAGTACTGCATCCAAATGTTGAGTCCTCAGTGCAGGAGAGACATGGATCTCTTGGAGTGCATCTAGAAGAGGGCCACAAAAATGATCCAAAGGGTGGAACATCTCTCCCACAGACAGGCTGAAAGAGCTGGGGCTGTTCAGCCTGGAGAAGAGAAGGCTGTGAGGTAACCTAATAGTGGCCTTTTTGTGTCTAAAGAGGAACTACAGGAGAAAAGAAGACAGATTCTTTAGCAGGTTCTGTGGTGATAGAACAGGGGGAAATTATTTCAAGCTTAAAGAAGGCAGATTTAGGTTAGATATAAGGAAGAAATATTTAACAGTGAGAGTGGTGAGGCAGTGGAACAGGTTGCTCAGAGAGGTGGTTGATGCCCTGTCCCTGAAGACTTTCAAGGCATGTCTGGATCAGGCCCTGGACAACCTGGTCTAGCTGTGGATATCTCTGCTCATTGCAGGGGAGTTGAACTAGGTAACCTTTAAAGTTCCCTTTTAACTCTCAGGATTCTATGATTCTATAAAATGATTTCATTGTTTGGAGAAAAAAGTTAGAATAATTTTTTTCCATGATCTTTTGGAAGCTTTAGAATTAAAGTTATATGTCATATGTCACATAGTTTTGATTTCCCATAATGCACACAAGGTTATTTTTCTATTGTCTGGTTATCACAATTTGTCCATTCAGTTATGAAGTATTAATTGTCATTTATGTCTTTTCAAGTTCATTCTGCATGTCTGTAAATTATAAACCTTTATTAGAGTTGGCAATGAGTTCAAATTTCACTAATGACTTCAAAAATTATCAGCCTATGCGTCCAACTTCTTCATATCAGTGCCAAATTTGGAAAATAAATTCTTCTCTACACCAGCTTTCTGTACCAGAAAACAGTTGAACAAATGATAGTGAGGGGAGAATAGTACAGAGAAGAGAAAAATGGAGAAAGGGAATTGAAATTAATTTGGTTTTTAGTCTGAGAAAGGAGTACTTTTATGATACTAGACTACTATACGCCAAGAGTCATTAAATAAAGATAATTCCAATGAAAAGGTCTTAAACCCAGACAGAAACCAGAAATATCCACCATTGCTTATTGCCTAGGATCAACTCTAACAGTAAATGGAAATTTAGGACCACATTTCCTCAAAGAATATTTTCTGCTAGATTAAGCTGAAAGTGTAGGACATCATCTGGAGCACAGGAAAAAATTACACTTCTAATAAAAAGATATAGGAAGATACTTCCCAGGAGTGTGAAAGATTAGTCTGAGCACTTAGCCCTAGCTCTACAACTGCATGTTTTGTAACAGCATGTCAGGCAGCAGTCTATAGTGAAGCTCTCAAAGAGAAGCCGGGGCTCCTCCCTACTGACTGACAAAAATTTGTTCTGACATATTTATCTTTCTTTTTCACTCTTCATTTTTGCATACACTCAAGCAAATTCATATACTTTATTTTCTAAAGAATCATATTTCAGCGTGCAACTTTCACTCTGAAACACAATTGATCTGAGGAGTTTTTCTAAGGATAATAGACTTCTTCTTATACAAACTTACAGTTAATGTTCTGGCAATGCACAAAAACATCATGATGAAAAAAATTATCATTTCAAACTGGATATCAAATCCTTACTGATTTGAAGTTCTGCTTTCTTTTCTCTAGAGCTAACTGAACTCTTAGCTGTATATCATTGGCATTACACTGTCTTCCACTAGCAGTGTATCTTTAGCTGAACTCTGGTTGAAGTGCTTCATTTTGTTGATTAGAGACTGATTTACAGACAGAACCAAAAGAAAGAAATAAAAGGTGGCTATGCCAAGATTGTGCTTTTCAGTTTCTTTCCCCCTCTCTTTTTTATTGTGATTTTGTACTTTTTCTTTGTTTGTTCCTTCTTGTGATTGGTCACTATGGAAAGACTCCAACAAGCTATAATAATTCATGATGAAACATTGCATAATGCTACTCTTTTTTATTCTAAACGCATGACCAGTGAAGAATTAATCAGGCTAATAGAAATATTTACTGTTATTCCTGGTTACAGTAATGAAAGAATCCCAGTCTCCATCACTTCAGAACTGCCTGATCCTTTCAATGTGAAGTCTGAACAAATTTGTGACCTTTCCACTTAGATTTATGCCAAGGAAGGTTTGGAGAATAAAGCTATGAACATCACAGACTAATCCTTTTAGATTGTCAATCTTTAGTCTTTTCTGAGTTAAATTATTTTTTAAAAATATCTTGAATATTTTAATGTTGATTTGGCTGACTTATCCTTTCTTTGTGTATATTTTTATTGCTTTTAATGAAAGGATTACTACTTTCTTGCTTGAATATTCAAACCTAACCTTATAAATGGATCTGAAAGTTTCACTTATCAAATTCAAAACTCATACGTGAGCAACTTGGAAGAAAATCCTAGTTTGATTTTTTTTTTTAATTTTTTTTTTAAGTCCTACTGTTTTATGAATTTTCCTTCTGAATGTTTTACATAGCTTTATGGGTGTGGATTGCACGTTTACAAGTACACATTGCTACATCTGGTTTATAAGAACACAACAGAACTATTTGAATTTTGGACAGCAATAAAAGACCAAGCCCAATGATGTAAGTAGAAGGCAGAAAGACAAAAAGAAAAATAAAGGTAATTAAAATAAAAAAGTAAATACTTCATTCTTTCATGAATGACAGTCCTGGAGACAGCACACTTCAAAAACGTAGAGATGGTCCTTGGGCTGTTTTTTTAAGATTTAGAAACAATTTTTTAGTAATTATTTCACCTTGCTTCAGAGATGAAGTTCTCTAAGTGTGGGTAAACAACTATAATTATTCAAATATAGTTAGATTCAAATTTCAGAAAAACAATGGAACTGACTTTCAATGCATTGTTTTAATGTACACTAGACCTTTATAGACTTCAAAAATCAGCAGCCATTTAGATGGGTTTTGAGTAATGAAGTCAAAAGAATGGGTTAATGTGTGACGTGACAGAATCACACTTGGAACATTTTTTCATAATCCAGATAGCTATTTTTTTAGAGCACTTACGTGGATTTAATAACCACAGTAACACTTAAAATCTTCACAGGATGTGCATGTTCTAACAGAGTTGAAGCCTTATAATCTTGGCACCACAGTGTTCCCCTACTCCTCAAATCATCATATAATTCGACCAAAGAACTTTATATGTACACATGTGATTTCTTGGGTGTTAGCAGACTATTTTGCAGCCATTTAATGGTCTGTGCTGTAACAGACAACCGTCTGACAACTTAAGCTCCCCTTATAAGCAAGAAAATAAGTACTAGCTCTATAGTCTTCTTGTAAATATTCTAGTTTTATTGTACTTTCTCTTGCAAACATCTGCATCGTAAACCACTCTAAAGAAACTAAGCAAAACATGATATATTATTCAGGTAGATAAAAGAAGTCTCTAGTCCAGAAACATTTCTCTTTGGTCTTTGCAATCCTTGGCAAGAGCAAAATTGGATGCAGCAGATGAGTTAACAAGATGGAAGTAACACTGTTAATGACCACAAATGAATGAAATGAGATTCTGATTGTGATTGCATGTTTCTGCAGCTGCTGTATAAGTTAGGTTGTGCCTTTTCTTCTTAGTGGGAAGAAAAGTAGTGTTCTGTTGATAGATGTTCCTTCAGTGGGTATGTTAGAAATTCTATGTATGTAATGTTTCTGCAGACCACTTGCTTTACAGATGTTCCTGACATCATTTTAAAACTTCTGTTTCTACTGCTATATTGTCTCTACTGTCTCTTGATAATTATTTTTTTCTTCTCTGTAATTGACGTACTTCACTTTCTACATCTGTAGTGTTTACTGTCTCTAGATCATTTGCCTTGTAATAGTTCTCTGTCCCTTGCTTCTTCTAGTATTTTGGTCAAGCTATGATTTCAAGACTTCGCTTCTGCTTCCTCTCTTGAACAGAAAGGGATAACAAGTCTTGGGATGTGAGAACTTTTTTTCGTATACTTAGGAAAGGAATATAAGCTTCCTTATGACTTTCATTTTCCCAAGATGTCTATAAAAGTCTCTGACTAAGGATAAGTGAATCTGCCAGCTGATATCTATAAGTTTACCTTTTACTTTCACTTCTACTTCTCTTAGATACTTGTCAGAACAACACATTAACTGTTGGTTTGAAACCAAGATCTTGTCCACTTTGTATTTACGAAACTTGTCCTAATTCCTTATAATGTTGATTATGTGTCATAAGTGTTGATTTCTTTTCATCATATATTCATTGTTGAAATGTTCCTTATGTTCAAGCTTCATAAAAACTGCCCTCTTGACATAAGCTACTTTGGAACACACAAAATCTATATCTGTAAAAAGCCTAAGAAAGAAGCAGGATTGATGATAGTCCCCAAAGAATAAGATAAAGAGGGTTACATGATGGACACCTTTTTACCACATTATTTATATATATATATATATACACACCACATGGAATTTCATACAGTTCCTCTATTTGCATATTTTTTTCTCCATATGCTTCAGTAATTCTGTTTTCCCTTACCAGAACCTAATTGGCTTTGTGGGCTGTAGGGAATTTTGTCCTCCAATTTGACTCTGTCTGGTAGGCTTCCTATCCTTACACCTACTGAAGGAAGATCTGTCTTATGGGATCTGATGTACGCATCCTGAAGTGTGTTGAATATTACTGATTTCAGGTACTGGTGAAATGATGGGTGCTTTGACTGGTGTCAATTTGTTCCGGGCTGATACTTGTCATCGTTATAACTATGTCTGATATATTAAAGAGACTAGTATGCATTTGTTATATTAATCTTAGTTTCAAAAAAGAATGAATTTTGAACACTGTGCATTTCTTGTGTCTTGGCAATGGGCAAACATTGTTTATAACTAGTCATCTGAAGAAAATCTTACCTGCTTTCAGTTATTGCTTGCTATTTCATAAAATAGTTACTCAGCAGTTGAGGTTCTTAAAGTTTAATTACCTCCATGAAGCTATGTTATCAATTCTATATCTTTTATGCAGGGCTGTAAATATTCATCTTCTTCACCAGAGGTAAGTAATAGCTGCTACTCAGTTCAATCCTTTTTCTATCAGAGATGCAAGCTATTCTAGAAGTTTATATGTGACTGCTTGGAAGCCAAATAAAACTGAGTAAAATGGAAACCATATATACTATCTGATCTATGCTCCTAGTTTCTTTAACTTACCTTCCTACAGTTTCTTCTTCCATCGTGTTTTAGGGATAGTGGAAAATAAAACACCCTTAAGCACTACATTTTTCTCTTTTTCCTGACTCTTTCTCCTAATGCAGTTAACAACTGCAGGAGTTTTTACTGTTTAAATGTAAAGAGATGTATTTCTATGTTCACCAGAAGAAGTCAATGAGTTAATAATTGCCAAAAGGAATTATGATTGTGAATGACAATTAACTTGACTGTGATACCTTTACAATATTATGGAAGATTCGAATTATTTTCTGAAGATGTAGATATCTTAAACACAAATGTAGAAGTAATTTACAAATTATTGCAGGAGATATTGACCTGTAGATTTTTCTTTTTCGTAAAGCTGACATAGAGAAGTATTTCTTAGTTAGCTAACAATTCCCTGTGAAAGATATTAAAAGAACCATGACCAGCCTATCACTAACATCATAAAAGAAGGTATGTGGCAATGGAGCAAGGAAATTGTCCCAGTAAGAGTTAAATGTATATTTCTCTGGGGAAATATACAATTTTATGACTTGTGATATCCAAATGGACAATTTACTTAGATTGCTTTCTCTCCGTGCAGATTAACAAATTCCTTGTTGATGAGTGGGGATGCAACATTCTCCCTAGCATAATTAGTATCTATATACTGCATTCTGTGTATTGTTTTCTTTACTGCTTTTTTTATTCTGCTGATTGATATGCTTCTGTGAGTTGAGAAGGAGGAATGCATTTAGACTTCTTTCAGTGTAGTCTTCTATTGCCTTTGTGAATACCTTCCTTTCTCAAACAGAACTGTGTCTCTTTACAGAATTTATCTATAACTGCCTCTTTATCCTCTATATATCTTTAAATTGAATATTCTAGGAGAAAAATAGTCTTAGTTTTCATGCATCCCATGACAATGCAAAACAGTCTAAATGAATTGAAATTATTTTGCTCCTAGGAGTAGTAAAGAACAAACATTTTTGAAGAAAGGTTGAGAAACTCCAAGTTACAATGCAACCTGGCTTTTAGAAGAAAAAAAATAATTAAAACTCTAGAAGATTTTCTTCTTTATTGAATCTTAATATGACAAAGATTAGTATTTTTTCTTTCTTAAAGTAGAGAAATTAACAGAGCTTTTCACTGTGAGAATATTATGAACTTAATATGATCCAAGAGCTTATTTGCTCTTATTCTTTAATTTCTTTACAAATAAGTAATTATCCATTAGTCCTTGTATTTTATTAATCCTTTGCATTTCTAAGAATAAATTCTGTTTGTCAGAAACAGCTAAAGTCAGACAAACAAGATTCCAAGTCTTAATACTCTTATCAGTGTCTTTGATCAGTAGTTGTATTCTTCAGGTTCAGTTCATGCTGTATCATCAACAATAATGCAAAAAATGTAATATATGTTTCTGAATAGCACATCACCTCGTAATTTTATCCAGTTTCTAAAAGGAACTATAGTCACTATCAGCTGACTTCTTCCTAACAGCAAATGCAGTAGGGACACGGGATAAAAAGACCTGATTTATTATGTTTTCTTTCTGTTTACAGTATCATGCATCATTTAGTCCAAAGCTGAATAAACCAAAGCCATAAAGTAAAATCATTCTAGATTAATAGTTACAAGATGTGCCATATACTTCTTTTTAGACAATGAGTGCTTTTGGGACCTAAGAATGCCATTCCTCATTAGGTAATTAATGCGTGGAACATATCACTAAGAATATTTATGTTGGTAACCACTTACTAAATGTAATTTCAGTTTGTCTTATTTACATACGAGTTGAAAACTATGGAAATCTGTATCTCATTTTGTTGTTTCAAATAGTTACTAAACAGTACTCATTAGTTAGGATAATGCAGCTAGAAACAACAGTAGAATTTTGTTCTTATCAAAACTATTTTATCTGTTAATAAACATCTTTAGAGAAGCAAGCACTTTCTTCCTTGGAGGAGATTGCAGTTATTAAAACAAATTCCATTTTAAGCTGTTTGCTTGTGCATTTGTGTAAGATGTTTTTGTTAATTCCCTCTGGTGCGAAGAGAATATAGTGTTAATTTGCAGATTGTAAAATACACTATTCAAATTTCAGACGTATTTTTAAACATCACAGCATCATGCATGTGATAGATTGTTATTGTGGCGTTAAGTGATTGTATTAATGCTGTCTTTCACTTACTGTTCAAGATTATTATAAAAGATCAATAAAACAGTTTTTCTTTTAGAGAGAGGAAAACATCTGTATTGGTGTTTTTTAAGATGGTGTTATTAAAGTACAAGTCACTTTGATGGAGGAACAGCCTCTGGAGAGAAAATAAAAGGTTTTAATTTATTACCCTTAATCTGCTTTTTAAATAGAAGTAGTCAGATTGTTGCAAGATCAGTAAGATCTATTTAATTAAAAAAGCAGAGGAGCGTCAGAATTTACTTCCTATAATGTCTCCTATTTAGAGACTGTGAGCTATACTGCAGATTAGCTTGATATCTTCTAGAAGTGCTTTTATCATCACTGGGGATCTTTGCCTTTGACCATGAGAGTAACTAATGACCTCTGAATACTCCTTTCAGCCATCCAGAATCTGATTTTCTAGTAATACATATGAAAGAATCTCAAGAATGGAACACTATGAAGAATAGCTTGCTTAAAAAACACTTGTTACTTTATTTATTAAATGATTGGATTGAACATGGAAATATATGTATACAAATACACACAGTTATGTATTTCTTTCCTGTGATTCTGCCAGTATTCATTTCAGAGTATTATGTGAAACTAACAAATTTTATTTCACAAATATTGCATGCTGTTTCTATTGCTTCTGTGTTGGAATTAGAGGAGAAACAAAGCATGTGGAAATGTTTTTAATAGTTTTTCTATTCCATTTATGACATCAATTAGACAAAAAATATTGTAGAAGTTAATTTAGATAGCAGTAGGAACAAAAGTTCCTTAGAAAGGAAACATAATTAAAAAACATTCTTTTATACTCAAAACCAATCTACATTCTCTCCTATCATCAATGCTGCATTTATTAGTTAGTTTCATTATACTGATGCTTAAATTGTTCTTTAGTTAGTTCTTGTTGTAGACTTTCTGCTAGTGTTCTTAAACTTTAGGTGATGGCAATTTCAACAAAGAAAACAGACAAAAGAGACCATGCATTATATCTCTTTGATTTGAATGCCTTCAAAGTATATAGTTTTGCCAATCATGAAATACAACTTTAAGAATTTGGATATGCCTTCTGATGGAATTGCTGTGATTTATTAGGCACTCTGAAGAACCCGTTTCAATCTACTATTATTTGGTACCCAATCGTTTTTGATAATTCTATTGTCATTTCCAATTCACCTACACAGGCTCATGTAAGTGCACAAACACAACTAATTACAGCCTTTGCCTTCATGCTGGCATGCAGAGCACTTCACTTGGCACCTGCTGTTTTGTGCTGCCAGTCACCCGCTCAGTGCTAGGGTGCCTCCTTCTCTGTGTCCTTGGACTTTTCTTTTACATACAGATAGACAAATATTCTACCAGTTTATTTAAATGTTTCCTACTTCATTTGTGTACGTTTTTCTTGTCAGAAAATGGCTAACTATCCAATCTAACTACCTGCTGGCTTTATTGAATTCTTCTCCTGTAACCAAATTACAGCGAAGCCTCAATATCTCTGAAAAGTACAGAATGGAAGGATTCTAAAGGGAGCACAGAAACATTTGCTGCTGAAAAATCTTTCAGGGTGAAGTAAAGCACTTCTGTGATTGACAAAAGAGCTTGATTTGTGTAGGGCACATTGAAAAGTGGCATTTCAATTCCCTATTGAGTAAATTATGAATTTGTAATATGAAGATATATGATCATTTTTGGTTGTGGGTCTCCAAGAGTAGCAAGGCATTGTCACTGTTCAAGAAAAGGATAGATGTGACACTGAGAGACATGGCTTAGCAGACATGGTGGAAATGGGTTGGTGGTTGGACTAGATGATCTTAGAGGTCTTTTCCAACTTTAATGATTGTGTGATCTGTGATCTCTGTGATCTCAAGGGCAGGTGTCAGACAGGAAGAAACAATAGAATGCAAGACAAAAATGCAAACAATGAAACCATTTTACTTTAGCAGTAATAAAACAATGCTTCAGGCAGATGTAATATGGATGCACACTTAAAAAGAAAGGATGCTAAGGTGAACAGTTCTTCAAATCAGAATTTCAACATGTCATAGCATAATTAATGTTTCCTGCTGATGACTGCTTACCCTACTGGCTGCAGGCAACATTCAGCTTATATGCCATCAGGTACATGGTTATGTTTATGTCATTCTAAATAGCAGGTTTCCTTTCCATCTTGTGAGATATAGTTTACTCCAACTATGTGATCATTGTTTCTTTCTCAACTCTCTTCAGTATGTCACATTTTGATAGCATAACTGAAGATTTCATTCGCACAAATCAGACTTTATATTTTGCTTTTTTAAACTGCTCCTACTCCATCTTGGATTGAAACTTAATCCTGATTGCCATGTATGTATGTATATTCATCGGCTCCCTTTATGTATACGTAGGGTTAAAAACATGGATGTAAAAGTTTTGCAACTTTTTGTTATAAAGATTTTAACACTAATTATAGCAGAGTTGATGTTTAGTTTATTGAATTTATTTATATTTTATTTATATTTACTTGATTGACTTTACACACTTCCTTTTGATTACAGAGAAACAGAGTGCTTTGTTCATTAAAATTATGAACTCTAAGGAGAAAAAAAAACATTTAAACATTTACCTGCTTTTCCATACAGTGTCTGTGAAATATGAGCAGCTATTGTTATGAATTCAAAACTGTAGAAGTATCTAATAAGATGGGTATGGATTTTTTTCAGACCAGTTATTTTTCAGAAGTGTATGAAAAATTGATTTAGTTTTAATTGTCACAACAGAAGTATTCTCACTAGGCATATTTTAGATAACTCTGCAAAAAGGATAGGATACATATTATTCATTGATGTTTTTCAAATGGGGAAGAAAGTATTGAATATGCAACTGAAAAACAGGAAGTTTAGGAAGAGAAACATTCTGAAATCAGGAGCTCATAAGAGTTTTCAAGTCAAATGGCTGACCTCACTTTTATCCAAACAGCCTTCTCTTCTATGTTTCCAGAACATGTAATCGGAAATCCCCATCAACCATGTCATGCTTTACAATAGCACTGTGGTTTGCCCACAGCAAAATTTCAGCCAGAAATCTATTGTAGTACTCACTCATTGTCTACTTTTGTGGAGAGAATCATAATATTGTTTTCTAATCCTGGTACATTTCTATAAATTAACAATACTGGAAGTCCAAAGAAAAATAAATGCCAGCCTACATCAAGACTTTACAGTAGGCCTATTTCAACTGCAAAAGAACAAGCATTATCCCAGCATTACAAGCTTTAAAACAAACAAACAAGCAAACAACAACAACAAAAAAAAAAAACACATTTAAATACACTTAAATAGTGTATTTCAGCATTGAAGACAAAATAAATAAATAAATAAAAGGTCTTCAGTTGCAGTACAAAAGTTTTGATGTATCAGCTTCACAATTTAAATTTGTCAGTAAGAATATATAACTTATAGCAAGCAAATTGTGTTTTCTAGCTAATGATCTGAGCGTAATGCGTAAGATTTGATTGTGAGCAACCAAGATACTTTCTTTTTAATCTAAATTGTATTTCAATTCACTGAAATAATTTATTTCCTCTAAATGGATAGCAACAACAACAACAGTTACTATGTATCATTAGCAGCAATTCTGGGGAAAAATAAATGGTGTTCATAATGTAATCTTCACTTAATGTTAATATCTTGAAAATTTATGCTCAATAAGATGATATGCCTGTAGGATAACAGAGATGTATATTTCGCATAGCCTGGGTTAGCCTGTACCAGGAATGGCTCTGCCGAGAACTCTTATGTATCAAGTGATCCTCATGGTATGTCTGCAGCTGAGAGACAAAAGATAATGCCTAAATAAAGTGATTAACCTCTCTAATGAAATCCATGCATAAACAGATAAATCATTAGTAGTTCATGTCCCAAGCAAGCAGTGAATTTCTACGTGCTGAATTGATGCTTCCATTGATATTTAACATGCATGTGCTGCTGTTGGATAACAGGGATTTTGGATTCAAAGAACCACCATTCCTGCTTTTGAAAAAGTAGTGAATTTACTGCCTGTGAATGCCACTTACTCTTAATATCTGCTGATTGCTCTTGTGTTTTTTGAGAAAACAATAATTCTTCTTCCTCTCTCTTTCTCAAAGAAATAATACTCGTTGGTACCTCTGGATTCCTCCATTTAGCAGATGAAGCAAAAATACAGCTGTTGCAAGTGAACAAATGTGTCTAACGGAAAAAAAAAGAAAAAAAAAAGAGTTGTCAGTGACCGTGGATAATTCTTACAAGTGTTTAGACTGTGTACAGTTATCACTAAGTTGGAGTGCAGTACCACAGAGATGATGCTGGGTAGTGAGGACTGACAGCTGAGGTCCTTGGTGTTCCAGAGGTCAAGATGAGCAGGCTTTACAGCTGTTCCATGAGGACAGTCAGAAGAGAAGCAAGTTCTTTGTTTTGTTTTCCCCATCTCTCCACACTGAAGTGTGGTGTTTTTATATTGCTTGTGCCCTATCCAAATGGAAGAATTTATCTGCTCCTAGTTCAGTTTGTCTTCCGAATGATTTGGATAGTTGTCCCTGTGCATTCACCAAGATGTTCTGCTTATCTGTGGTCTCTTTTGCTCTTTCTGCTCTTTATTCTTGATCTTGCAGATTGCTCATTTGTTGTCTGTGTTTTCCTGTATTGTCTGAGTGCAGCTATACAAGTTCTTGTTTGCCTTCTTTGAAGGTCATAGTGCTCACATATTTATGCAAAATGCTTATATGACTGGACATGCAATCACATTATTTCAAAATACATTCATTACAATATCTTAGTATGCTTATATTTGCACTCAAAGCAAGCTAATATTCTATCTTGATTCATGCAGTTCTCAAGTACAGGCATTGTAGACATCTTTTGCACAGCTGTAAAAATAGGCTGCTGTTGGACAGACATTTATTGCTGATAGGGAAAAGTTATTGTGTGAGCGTCTGCATTCATGTTATCTGTGAACAGCTGCAAAGCTTCTTTACCAGCTTAGCAGCCACATGTTTTACCCTTAATAAATGATCTGAATAACAATACAACACAGGAATCAATACTGCAATACTGATCCCTTGTCCTTAATGCTGCTGTGTTTACAGAATAATAGTTCATGATGGCTGAGTAAAGTAATGATGATATGCAAACAATTGGAGAATAAAATACTTTGTCTTTGTAAGTGGCAGTAACAGCATAGGTAGGGGAAAAAAGAAAAACAAAAACAACAGCAATAAAAAACACCATAAGCTCTGTCCTGCAGATAGAACTTTCATCAGGAATAGAACATCTAAACTGCTAAATCTATAATGTGATTTCTCCCATTTTGGGGCTATGTTGACACAAAGCATCTGTGTATCCAGCATATCTAACTTTCTGTTGCCTTTTGTGATGTACTCAGAGATCTGCTTTTAAATATGATTCTATTGGACTGATCTCAGATCTACTGGAAATAAGATGACATTTTTGGCAAGGAAGATTTCTTTGAACAGTATCATCTACAGACTGTTAACTTTTCTGAAATACTCTCCTGATGATGTAGGGGCAGAACACAGTTGGACTGAGTTTCGTAGTTGCCAGCGAAACATTTCCAGCTCTTCAGGGAGTGTTTTCCTTGGCTCATTTGGCTACATTTGTTCAAGGAAGCTTTACAAATTTTGCGGTTCACCTCACAACCAGTGAAATCCTTTTGGATGAGAAAAGAGAGTCAAACTTCCTGTCACTAAGACCTATGAGTACCTTATTCTCTGTTTCTGCAGAGTTCCGTTGCAAGGTTCAAATACAAAATTAGGTTTACTTGTTCATTATGAGACCTAACGTGCTTGAGAAGTCCCTCTCAGTGGTTTTCAAGTAGATGATAGCTTCCATATTCCAGCAGTAAGCAATTTTGAGAGTGCAGTAGATGCTATTTATGTTCCCACAATAACATTACAGATCTCATGGAAATAGTTGAGTTCTGCTAGCTCATGTCAGATGATTTCAGATGCATACAGAGTATGTAATGCCTCTCTGTGCAGGAGTGCCCACTAATGGAGAAAAAATAAATAAAACTGCCTCAGCTGCCATGACTGGTTACCTAAAAGCCAATTCTAAAGTCAGTCCTATAGCCCTTGCTCCAGAACTGTTTTAGAAAATAATTTAGAACTAGCAGCCAGAGTTGCATTATGAAAAATCATTTATTGATGGCCTAGAGACAATAATGTTTATTGACTAGGATGTTTTTCAACCCTTGTTTCTTAGCACACACAGCTGCCTGTTTCTGGGGAATATGAAAAAAAAAGTGAAGAGCTGGTACAGCAATTATAGGTTTATTAGCCATTTCTGATACTACACATTACTTTAGCTGCTCAGAAATGATCATTTAGGAAACATGGTGATTAACAGCCGAAGAGTCAGGCTACTGCTTAATATTCATCTGTATTAAATCATTTCCACTCTACTGCATTCAGGATCATTAAAATATAACACCTTCAAAATACATTTCAGATGTATTAGGTAAACCTGGTTTAGAGGGAAGAGAGAATCTTGTTTCCTTTTGCATACTGTGAACCTAGGGCTGATCAGAAATTTTCAGCTCTTACAGTAATTGAATAGGGTTAGTCCCTTGGTCAGGATAGTTCTTAATTTGAGTACTCCAAGTAATGTAATGTAAACTGTGAGAGCTGAGGAGCTTTTGATGTGTGCAGCTATAATTTTTTACCTGTCAAGCTATTTTTCTTAATAACAAACCCTTTAGAAGGGATAAATATGTATATAAAAAAGTCTTTCTTGAGTTTCTACTATTATTAGAGTATTTACTATTAGTCTACTATTTCCTGTTTGAATTTTTATTTTATTTTATTTTTGGCATGCCATAATCCAGCTGTTAAGCAAGTCTGTCTTAAGCAAGCTTGTGGTTTTTTCTAAAGTTTGAAAAGACAAGTAAATTTCTAGCCAATGGAGAAAAAAAAAAAAAAAAAAAAAAAAAGAGGACTTTGCCCCGGTGTGTGCACTCTTGTCAGAATGTAGGATGTAGACTGTAGCTGAACATCCAGCAAAGATATTCCATGAGATTTTCCTATGCACAGCATCTGTAATTCCGTAAGTTCTCAGGTAAATAATTTTCAACATGCACGAAAATTATCTAACTGTGCATTGATTATCAAGGCAAAGTTAGAGAATGTCTGTATTTAATAGCAGATTGATTTCTACCATTCTGTTTCAAGTTGATTAGAATCCTTAGATAAGTTGGAGATTTTATTAAATTTAGAGAATGTCACTCAAACAAAAGGTGTTTTATCAGTTTCCTGTGTGAAAGTTACCTAAAAGGGAACATTAGATTTAAAACAGAAAACATGATAAGAAACTGCTCATCTCCAACCATTTGATTTTGTTCGCAGTTTTGAACTGAATATATATATCACATAAAAATATACTCTTTTATTGCCTTTTCCTCAAGCCATGAAATTTTACATACAACTATACAGAAAATGTTGAATCCTCAGTGAAAATGTCTTAACCTCTCACCAGCACAGATTGGGTATTGTCTAAGTTTTGGTATGTAAGGTGATAGGAATATAGCTAACCTTGAATTTGAGTTCTTTCTGTAGGGTAAAATATTCCTGATCACATTGTTGGCTGAAAGGCTTACAGTGCTGAATTATCTTGCCATCCTTTAGATACTAATAAAGGTCATTTTCCAATAACACATTTCATACAGATACTGATATTCCAACACAGTTAAATATTTCTAGAGCAAATACAGGGGAATAAAGTTCGTAGTGAGCAAGAGGTCATTTATGTCATCCTTTTCTATGGCTATATTAGAATGGCATAAAAGATCTGTAGAGTGTTTTTAAGGAGGATTGGATGTCTGTAATAGGCCTTATGGGGAAGGAGGGGAACTGCTCTGGACTAGCTTTGCTCTAGTATCAGGGATTGTGTGGATTAATTACTGAAGTGCATCAGATGAGCAATGTATGCGCATATTTCAGTATAGTTTCACCCAAAAGAAATAAAACTTGAATGCTCTGGGACTGTTCTCTGAGGCAAGCTGAGGCTCTGTGACTGGACACAATCAGTTTTGTTTCAAGACTACACCCTTGATCCTCACTAAAATGCTAATTTACACTTTGCATCATTTTAGTTTATCGAAGAAGATTCAGTTTCAGTTGTCCCTGAATGCAGCATCCAGATAATTTATCTAAACAAAGACTCCATTTGCTTAGTTTACTAATTGCCACAAACTGAATCAGAGAAATCAGCTCTGTAGAAAGTACAATCTGGGGGACATATTTGTAATTATGGTGACAGGATAGAAAGTTCTTGCATTTTAGTTTGCTGCGAGTTCAACTTAAGATGGAAGAAATGTCCTGTAGTAGCAACTGATCTCTTTTTGGGACAGTAGTTAAAAAATAAATGCAAGCCTTTTCTCATCTGTTAGTTCTCTACAAGATAAGAACCATTAATGGGAATTAGTGCTTTCAGACCTTGACAACAAGAAAGGGTTAAACAAAAAGGATAAAAGTGATTGAATATGAATGTTCTGTACCATTATCTCCCTGCCAGGCTCATGAAAATGATAGGACTAGGGGAAACTTATAGAATAAATTTCTTATTTTCTAATAGATTGCTTTCCAATGTGTGTTAGTCCTGGGGGGGGGGGGGGGGGGGGGAAAAAAAAAATAAAATTTTTTTTTTTGGGGTTAGAACCTGTTTGTTTTTTTTT
>JAPSGF010000001.1:9341825-9353461 GCA_035772895.1 Perdix hodgsoniae | reverse complement strand
TTTCTTTCTTTCTTTCTTTCTTAATTTCTTTCTTTCTTTCTTAATTTCTTTTTTTAATTTTTTCTTTTTTTTTTTTTCCCAGATAATTTGCAGGAAAATAAAAACCATTCAGCCTCTATCTGATAAAAGTAAGACTAACTCTTAATTTTTCATCTTCCAGGCTTCTTTCTTCTGTGAGGGTATGATATACAAGTGGAAACAGATTTGTTCTCTGTAAAGCTACTATAAACGTTTTTGAATGGTAATAGGTGCTGAGAAATTAGGGAAAAAGTGCTTTGCACTAACAAGAAGCTAGAATGTGGCACAACAGATAGGAACGCATTCAGGCAAACCAGTCTTTCTGCCTAGCCTTTAGTTGGTTAATACAGCACCAGATGTTGCTGGTTTATTAATCATATTTCAGTTGTGGAAAAATAATATAGAACTAAAAAGAAGCGTTCACTCGAATTGCATGGTTAGCTTCACAGTCTTTATGTCTATCCTAGAAAGCTAAGTGCAGTGATGAACTTTCAAAGTGTTCTACATTTCTGTGACAACTCATCTAACAACTTTACAGGTGTAATGAGCTTATATCCTTATAATTTGAAAGCAACCACAGTAATTAAATTAAATAATATAGATTTTTATATGTTTTCTAATGGAAAAAAATACAGGTCAAATTTTTCTGTAAACTGTAGTCAGATACTATCTATCACAAAAGACACTACAATAGCTGTATTTTTAATGGAACAATGTCATCAGTGCCTGCAGTTGATAGCAGAAGTGGAAGGATCTTTAGTTGGAGTTCTACATTGTGATTTATCACTATCCATTAACTTGCAATAACTCACTGGAAAAAAAAGAAACAGAATAGAGACAGGGGCATGTGTAACTTGTTGGCTTTTAATTCTGGGCTTAATTACAAGTAAACCTATCATCAAATACTCTCTTTAGTGCGTAAAAGAAATTATACTTAAGTCTTGTAATGACCTGTTTGGCTGTGTGCAACAGAAACTGTCTAATGAGTTGCTGTTATACGCTTCGAACTTGCACATTACACGGAGGTTACATGTAGAAACAACTTTTCAGTTGCAAGCTAAGAAGCAGGAGACATAAAGCCATGGTGGAGGGGGAGAGAAGTAGTGTAAATTGGCAGTAGGTCCTATAGTCTCTGTGCAATGCACTGTATAATTTAGTTCCTCTTCTCTGTCATCCTGACATTCTAATGAGGGATACAACCACAGTTTGAGATTTTGAAATAGAGATTAACTGTTAACTACTTCCTCAGCACAGGAACAGGAATTCAAGTAAGAAGACAATTTTTACAGGAAATTTTGAAGTCTGTTTTCAAAAACAAGAACAAGAATGGTACTTTAGAAGGATCAGAATGTTGCCTTGTTCTTGTCCCAAACACTCCTATAACAAAAGCTTCAAATGAGTCAGAGGAAAAAAAAAATTTCTACCTGTCAGATTTTTCTCAGAATCTTTAGGATCAGTATAATCTCAAATTTTTCTTAAATATATTTAACACTACATGATGAGACTTTTTGTGCTTTGTTTTTAATATTCTTGTGAGTATGGCTGTTGAAATGTTTCCTAATAGAAACCATAAAAACCGCAGGCAAGTTAGATATGCTGTTACTCAAGACTTAGATCTATGTTACTGATACAGCAGGTAAAAACTTTACCTCAGCACTATCATTTATCACTAAATATCACTGAAGTAGAAAACAGTCATGTGATTTGGCTGTAAACAAGATAAACAAGAATTCTGCTCTCACTGATATGTTCTGGTCATGGACAACAGGATATTTCTTGCCACGTGGGGTTGTGTGTGTCTGATTCTTTATGCAGTGCTGACTCATGAAGTAGTTTGCCATGTTTTGTCAGAAGTTATAGAACTTTTTTGAAACTTGAATAGCATTGTGTCCTTTTTTGAAAAAAATCTGAAGAGAGTGATGAGCCTGAGTGGGATCTGGCCCCTTCTGCCTTCTTGATGTCTTCTAGAATACTAACAATATATTTTATATATTTTGTATATGCATAAAATTTTGCTTTTATTTCTAAATATATTTGCATGAGGACAGGATTTATGTTGCCTACCTCATTCACTTTTGCTTCTTTCTCTTCTCTGAAAGTCATAATCCTCCGAATGTGAATTCCAGACTTCTCTACTGCTAATTATGATGAGTAAAACAGGATTATGATCCTAGATGAAGAATAAGCAGCTTGAACAGATAAACAAAATGAAAGTCATATTTGTGTGAAATATAAAGTGTATTTTTCTTTCTATTTACTTTTTTAAAGATATCAGAGAGAATATGATTGTAATCTAAGGGCTCTTACTGATTTTAATACAAAAGGAATTTAAATATTGATTATCCTGTCATAACATTGATAAGGGACAGAGAATATCTAGCACTTGAAAGATATCTTTTACTGGTTCAGGTCAACAGTTTCTATACCCATTTAAGGCTTCAAATATGTAATGAGGGCTGCTCTGAAAGTAATGTCTCTTATTCTATTACACTGGCCCACAGCATGAGATGTGGATGTTGGTGGCAGAGTTGATAGAGGTTGAACTTACCTGTCAGTATTCTGTTACATTTTGTTGCTGTGTGATTGCAACATAGATGGCAGTGGAGGTGAGTCTGATAAAATAGCATCTGACAAGGAAGTGCATATGAAACAAAGGTGCGGTACTGAATCCCTCTGTGTGGAAAAAATTGTACCCATTGACATTCATCAACACTTACTGTTTGTTTATGGAGACCAAACGGTGGATGTGAGAACAGTGAGGTGGTGAGTGATACGTTTCAGTAGTGACGACAGTGAGTCACCTTTGCTGGTGCAGATTTTTTTAAAGTATGGCACACAAGCATTTGATCATAGCTGGCAAAAATGCATAACTAATGGTGGTGACTATGTCGAGGAATAGTTTTTTTTGTAGTTGATAATTTGTGCTCTTTTTATCGTAATTTCCATAGAAATAAATAGGAGGCATTATTTTCAGATCAACCTACATACATAAGCCGGAGTTGAAGAAAGGCATTTGTTATGTCATGTTTCGCACTGTATTCAATATGTTCAGCCATTTAATCATCCTCCTTCTATATGTATAGAGCACAATCATAGGTCAGAAAAACTTGAACAGAAACATAAGTTTTTAAAATATCCACCTTCATATCTGCCAATCCATTATGAAGTCCGTGAGGAAATGTTTCAGTTTATGACAGGGCAGAGTTTTGTTTTATTCAGTAAAACCAGGAAAATTTTTTCTTTTCATCACATATGTTAAATAAACTACTGTTGTACAGAGAAAATGAAGCAAAATTGGGATGGATATTTTCAGAAACATATTGGAGTACAGAGTTAATATGCAAATTACTCAAACATAAGAATACTAGAACTGCCTCTTTCTGTCATAATTGTCAAAACATAGCTATGAGATACTTGTCCAAGCAGTTACTTCACCCTTATATAAAAGCAGGGTATATACTGGTTAAAAAATAGTGGCAACACATGCATTCTAACACTCCTCCTGGGAACTACGGTTGGTATCCCTAGAAATATCTACTTTATTCCACATTCTAGTGAAGTATGGGATAATTTTTGCATTTCATTTCCTAGTGTTGCTCAAGTCAAGAGCTTGGACACTTGGTTATAGTCAACTTCATCCAAAAAGCAGAGGATTTTCAAGTTAGCAGCCAAGTATTGCTAAGTACTACTAGGAGGAGGTAAGAGGAAAGTATTTGCTGCAAGCAGTAACTGTCAGTAGCTTAGACTTCCTCCCTTTCTGCTCTTTCTTCCTTTCCTGTAAATGTACAATATTGTATTTTTCAAATACATGAAGCTCAAGGGCTCTCTCTTTACTGTCTGAGCAGAAGGTCAGAAATGGTAGGATTGCTTGTCTGGAATGTCTCTTTTCAGAGGCAATTAACTGTCTTCCACATACAGAGTACAATAGAAAAAAAAAAAAAAAAAGAGAGAGAGAGAGAATGCAGAACAGGATGAAATATAAAATATGCAATGCAGAACTTGGAGCGATCTGACAAGCATGACAGCAAATTGGTGTAAGTTATAGTGTTTTGCTTTAGCTTGTAGGCTCTGAGCTGGATTCACCTCTTGCCAGTGATGAGTCTGGCAAAGGGACTAAAGAATTAGGCACAGTGACTGCTTCTGGCTTTCAACAGACTATTTCAGCAGTAAGAAATGCATGAAGCATGAAAAATGACCCAACAGGAGAAGAACTAAGAATCTGCCTGGCATGCCCTCTATGCAGAAACATTTCTGAGTGGCAGTGAGCCAGTTCTGTTGTCCATTCTCAGTAAAGATTGTGAGATTTTTTAGTAGATTCAATTTGGATCATCCTTGGAGAACCCAGGTTTACTCTCAGTTTTGAGTTATAATTTTTGTTATTTCTATCGTAATTTTATGTAGAAAAAATAATTAATTGAAACTGGTTAATGAAGCAATTGTAGCAGGAGATGTAGCTTTTTATTTTCGTATTGTCTACCTAATCTGTCCTCATCATATACTCTTATCTTTTTTTCCTGAGCACTTCTGTTGCATTCTGGGCACTTAATTATGTCAGTTAGTAAAGCTAGCAGCTCCTGATACACCACAGTTACCCAGCAGTACATATCTTGCCTATGAGCATGGATTGTACAATACCAGTTGTCAGCTTTTAAGTATCATTAGAAAGAGCTTGACATAAGACGCAAATGTTTAAAGCCATTGTATATTAACCCCTTGGAACAAGACCCAGAATTCTGTTTGCATTTTTTAAATCCCTAAAGAATGCAGCTTTTGTCCAACAATATGGCTTTCAGGGCTGCTGAAAAAACAAATAGCAAATACTAGAAAAACATGAGAAATACAGATAAAGTTCTCACAGATTCTTCATTTTCACCAGTTTCACTGCTGGGAAAGTGCTAGGCGCCTAGCCTTTCCCAACCCTAAGCAAGATGTTCTTTTTGCTCAAATTCCAGCATGTGTTTATTTTTCCCCATCATTTTGCACCAATGCTTTAAGCAGATGGAAATGACTCCAACAAAAAGCCAGGTGCATGCACTGGCAGCTTCCCTGCTAAAAGGGATTTGTCAGATGTTTCTTCCACCTGTGAACTGACTGCCCCATCTCAGCCAGCTCCTGTGAATACAATTATTATGCTCTATTTCAAAAAGCAGAAAAAAATTCAAGTTAATACTGTCCAAAATAAATAAATAAATAAATAAATAATGGCTACCATTAGTATTTCTCTCCATTTATTAACAAAGAAATAATTTATTTGACTACCATTTTGATTTTGAATTTGAGCACATATCCTGATCTAATTTCTTTAATGTTATTTCAGATGTAGACTAGAGTAATTTCAATCAGTGTCTATTCTACACTCTTTAAGAGATAAACAGGTATTTATATTTGCATCTTTAACTCTGCTTCTAAACAATAAAGTCTCGTCATTCTCCAAGAAGAGATGAGTCATTTTGAGTCAGTAATAGAAGACTATGCATGCATGGCTTCACATGGAGCTCTGCTACCTGGAGGGAGGGCTTTAGATATTGAGCAATTGTGGCCTCCATGGATTTTAAGATCCTTAGGCTTTAAGATACCCCCTTCCTTTACAAAGAGCAAACTGAATTGCTCACTAAGAAAAATCGAAGCAAGATCTATTCTTTTCCCTGACTTTTTTAGCCTGATGTGAACAAGCTCATTAAGCAGCATAAAAAGTTTTTCAAAATGAAATAAATTGCTATCCTAAAATAATAATAAAAAATCAGAGTGAAATGTGGAGCAGATTCCACATTAATGAAGTGAAGCACATGTAGGTTACTACAATGCAAAAATCATTATATTAGCTCTTTGATCAGTTCTTTGTGCTTATCAAAAGCACTTGGTTTGGAGCAGCAATCTTTATGCTTATGTACGGCTGCATAGATTTGTGGAAGTTACAAACTGAGAGCAGAAAAAAAAAACGAAAAGCAGCAGCCCAGCATGAGCAAGGAAAACTCACAGCCAAAGCACTAGGCAAACTGCTTAGGACTAGGTTTTTCTGATGTCCTGATGTTGCACAGACACAGGATGAAAATCCAAAGTGGATCAGAATGTTCACCAAGCTTTCAGATATGGACTGTATGTTCTAGAGTCAAATCCTGTTCTGTTTATGGCATAACAGCGGCAAATGGCAGTCTTGCTTTTGAACCCTCCAATCATAATATAACAACTATGATCTATGTAATATGCAGGTTAGATTGTTGTAGTTTCATTTTGTGTGGCTTCACGTTTCAGCTATAAATGTACTGTTGTCTGCTAGACAGTGAATCAACTTCTGTATTTTTCCAAATGTTACCCATGTTAGCATTTTTAAATTGCCCAAACCAGGTTGTTCTTTTTGTTGTTGTTGTTGTTTGTTTCAGAGGAGGAGGAATAATAGTAAATGCAGCCATGATTTTGTTTCATCTCAGAAGTAATATGATGCAACGTGCAGAATTTGTTTTAAAGCTCATTGCAGTCCTATTTAAAGATAACTCAGTATTTGTGGAAGCATTATGTCCAGCCAGTCAGCTGAGCATGTTCACAGTTAAAGTTTTCCTTCCAGCAAGAAAAATTCAACATTAAAACCCATCAGCAGCTTAGTCACAAGTGACTCGCTTTTGCAGCAGAGAGAAGTAATATCAGAACTAACAAACTGGTGACTGAGTTTTGTGATATTTACTGGTCAAGATAGATATATAATTGGGCTCAGGTTTCTGCTAATAAGTTCGTTGCTCATTTAATATTTGTTCAGTGACTTACATGAGCAAATGTCAGCTGGTGGGGTATTTGTGAAATGTTCGCTCTGATTGTTTGCTATGCCATTGGTCAATTTGCCCAACTGGCTGGATGATGGAAACACTTTAAACAGGTGAAGAATAAAAAACAGCAAACACTGGACATCCCAGTGTGAAAATGCAGACAAAAAAAAAGTCTACATTAAAATACATTAAACTGGTGGAAATTTTAGACGTTTCTGTATGTGATACCCCATCTTCATCCTTTCATGCCTTGACTAATACAACACAGTAAGATAGAGACTAGTTTGTTTATTGTACTTGATAGAAGTAACAATTACGCTGATTCCTATCAAATCACCAAGAAATGGCAGCCTAGAATTCCATGCAAAAAATAATGGGAAACCTCCAAGTCACTGACATGAGGAATAGGATTTATTCAGCCGAAATAGGCAGAATGTGACAAAACGTGCTGAACTATATTGTGGTTCTATATGGAGCTACTTCCACAGGGTATAAAGCAAAACAACAGCATCATTTTTGCTTTTTAATACATTATGTCTAGACCGGTGATGTTTACACTGAATGTGTTTTTTTCATAAGAGGATCTATAAGAAGAAAAGACAATAGTGTTTGGAAAATAAAAATAACCAGCTTTTTCTTTCACTTTTGTTATACATTCTAATATGCTACTGACACAGACTGGTATTCTTGTTTCTTTTCTTGATTAAAAAAAAAAAAAGAAAAGGCAGTATTTTATTATTCTTAATGGTTATTGAGGCAGTTCTTGAACTTCAGCAGTTACAGTCAAGTAGTTACAGTCACACTGTAGTTACACAGATTTAGACCAAGTGAGCATCTGATGTGTGCTGGCATTATCCAGTAGAAAAAAAAAATGAGGATTCAATTCCTTAAGCATATTTTGAAGAAGTCTACGAGATGTTAAGAGTCTTCTGTACAACATAAATATTTATACACTGTATGAAAAGGAATTTTTTATCAGCCCAGTAGTAGTTTTCTGAGAGTTGTCAAGAATGTGAATGAATGCTGACCAGTTTATGGAATGCTACTTTTTTATTTGAATAACTAAAGTTAACATCAGTATCTCTTTTTTGAAGATACATGAAACATAAGATGATATTTTCAGATTTGTTTTGAAAGGCATTTTAGCTAGTATAAGATGCAGTATTTTTTCTTTTGTTACCAAACACAGTACAGCTTCCTACAAGCCCTAGACCTTTGTGGTTACAGCACCACTGTTGTGAAAAGAAGAAATTAAGTTGAACAGTAGGGCTCCTACATGGCTCATCTGAAGTTCTTGGCCTTTTTTAAAAAAGTGAAAGTACTGACAGTAATACTTTGCATCTCTGTGCATAGCTGTACGTACAGTGCTTGATATCTTTGTACGGTTAATTCAGTTTTTAAGAAAGCTTCTCAGGGTGGACAGGTTCTGTTAATTAAGTGCTATAAATAAGAAGTTAAGTGCTATGAATAAGAAAACTAACTGAGCTCAATAGCATGAAATAGCACCAATTTTCTTATGCTGTTAGGATTTGAGGTGCAAGTAAAGCTGCTTTAGCACTTGGTTGTTGAAGTAAATACATAGTTATGTCCCTGCCCTTCCAAGTAGCACATCGTGTGCCTTCTAGAGCAGTTAGACAAGGAAAAACTTTCCCAATCAAGAAGAAAGACACAATGGAACTGTTTCAAACACAATCTCACTTCAGGAAAATAGATTGATTTGTTCATTCGGCCTACCACAGAAAGAGATCAAGATCAAGAGAATCTGTGTCAGAAACAAAAGCTCTCCTATGTTTCATTTAGTATCTCCTACTACACTGCTTATCAAGGTGTAGCTGAGCAATTTGACGACTAACTTCTCACAAAATCTTTCTTATGCATGACAGCATATGCTTCGACCTCCCCATATCCCAGGGAGACATTCAGTAGCACGCAGCAGGGGATGTAATTCTGTCCTAGAAATCTAGTCATGCCTCCTGTGAAAATCATTGCTAGACTGTAGTGTGGTACTCATTGTATTCACTTGCTTTGCTAGGACATTAAAAAAAAAAAAAAAAAAGATTAGGACTAATGTCAGATGGAAACTAATGATCAGGAAACATACTAGCTGAAATACCCAATTCTTGCTCAGATTTGCCAGTATTTTAGACCATATGCTGTTTTCATACATCTAAACTATCTTAAATGGAGCTTCTTGTGTTTTACAGATCTAAGAAAAATCTACACTGAGCCTAATTTAAGGTAGTGAATAATACAGCTATATCAACCAAAGAATATCAGCATAAGTATATCAGGAATCTAATGTTTGATTCCTGCCATCTGTAGACAGCTAAGAACCTCATCCCATCCTACAACACCCTCCAAAAAAAACTCCAGCAAGAGATTTATCAGTGGAAGATATTGATCTCAGAAAACAATCATTAGCAGATATAATGGGCTGAAAGTAATAAATAAACATATATACCTAGTATTTCTAGCTAACAAACAGAGCAAGACTTTTTTCCATTTATAATTTCTTGAAAAAATAATTTTGTTTGTACAGAGATCAGAGATCAGTCAAACATTATGGCATTTGTAATTTAAAGAGTGTTCACTGGATCTGTACCAGAAGGTCACAGCACAGTGTTTATTTGCAGTTTGGATGTGTACAATTACTGGATCCAGGTTTCTGGAGCAAACACTCATAACTGTATTTATTACATTTCCCTTAATGTTTCTAAATACTTCATAGATTTTTGTAAAATTGTTTCAATTTCCATAGTAAACAGGGTACATTTTACTATTTTCATACATAAACTATATAAAATTTGGAGATAAAAGATAGACATCATGCCTCCTTATTAAAATTAATGACTAAATTACTTACGATATTCAGTTCTGGTAAGGAAGGGTTTTATCTATATACTAGTTGAATATTAGCTGAATTAGTTGATGTAAATCAATCACACTGATGTTGGTTGCCTAAACAACAGCTGGTCAATTATTTCTACTTCAAACAAAAATCACCCTGATTACCTTTATATTTCCTAAAAGATCGATGAAGTATCATCATTCTTGTCCTACAGGTGTTTCCTTATGTTTTCTGTATTGTTGGGAGCACAGAGTGACTACTTTGACCTTCCCCTGTTACGATTACTGCAGGTTTTCTGTCAATGAATAAGACTTGTCAATTTCAGAGTGGATAGTGCTTTATAAATGAAAAAAAAGAGAGAGGTATTGATATTTGTGCATGGACTATTTGGTGGTGTATGATGATGAGCCATACCTTTCAGGGAAAGTAAAATTGAATCTTGTCTCTGATTGTATTTATTTGACATGCAGTATGAAAGAGTGTCCTGAAAGAATAAAGGGTAATTGAATGAAATGACCATACTTGATCTGATGATCACTACAGTAATAAGAATCCCAGCTGCCTCAGAAAAAAATATAAATGTTTTGGGTTTTTTTTCTTCTTTTTCATTTTTTAAATCATCCATGCAGATGTGTCTTACATTAGTGAAAAATAAACATTATTTTGGCAGCTAGTGCTTTGGATGTTAGCTTTTGAAACAGTACGCATCAACTGGAGCCTGCCATTTAATTGGCGAGAGTCTGAGAAGGAGTGAATTTAGAGCAGCTCCGTCCAAATCTCTTTCTGGTATTGAGCCACCCTCAGGGCTAGTGTTACATGAAATGTAATAAATGTTGGTAAAGTACCATTACTGCTGTTCTTCATGGTTGCTACATCAATTACAAGAGCTATATATTTGCAAATATTTTATCCTTGCTACTTACAGTTGATCAATAAGCCTACGAATGCTAAGTTATCCATCATAAACCACAGTTCAGCAGTGTAGTATTCACAGTTCTCAAGAATATATTTTATAGAAAACCCAAAGCTTTGAATTTCATTGTATTTATGATAAAGGCAGATCTAAACTTTACAGAGAAACAGAGTTCTGGATCATAAATCACAGTGGATTACTCAAAGCCCATATTTTCTTTCTTCAGACTTGGCTTGGAGATTGTGATCTGTTAATTTTGTTACTTTAGTTTGTGGATAAGACTAAGGTAATAACCTATTGATTATATTACGTACACGACAGTTAGAATGGGTTATCACATGAAATTTGGCCTCTTTTATGCTACTGCATTTCTGGGATTTACTTATGATCAACAGTGTCCATGAAGTTGCATTCATCCTAAATCTTTGTAGGCTTATTTTTCCCAGTTGAAAGGTGTAAAAATGAAATAGAGTGGAAATGAAACATTCTTATCTGTGTACTTTTTTTCTCCTAGTCATTTAGCTTTCCAGATTTTAATTTGTCTACTGAGGCTGTAGCCGTTGGTAATGACATACACACCACTCTCATGTTTAGAGTTAGTGTTGTCCAGAGAGTCTGAGCCAAATACTGCTTCCAGTAATAGCAATATAAATCAACCTATTTTGTCTGGGAACATTCTTTCCAAAATATGACACAAATTACTGAGGACTTATTCTAGATATATTGCAATAAAGTTTTGAGCAGAATTTGTCTTTTATAGCTTAAATACTGCAATGGTACAAACAGTAACGTAACATAGCTTATATATTAGGTGTGATTAAGTCATAAAGCAGAATTATAAAACATTTGTCCAGTTAAAATGCACCCAATAGTGTACTTAAAGGCTCAAATGGTTGTGCGGGAGCATAAATGTTTGTGGGAGATTATTCAGTCAAAAAGAAGTTAGATCAGTGTTTCACCAGTGGAATGGTATTCATGCAAACTCTGATAAATAGAGCAAAACTATGCCTTCCTTTATATATGTGTAATTCATGCTCATTCTATTCAACTCTATTTCATCTAGCTTTTAATCCATACTTTCTTTGGGGGGGGGGGGGGG
>JAPSGF010000001.1:9329935-9341725 GCA_035772895.1 Perdix hodgsoniae | reverse complement strand
TTAGATTGTGGAAGGGGGAGAGGAGGCAAAGGTTGAGAGGGGAAGTGGAAAGAAAAAAGTTTACCAATATAGCAACAATTTCAATCACAAATTGGAGGAAACTGGATCTCTGGTTGTACCATTTGTATCACTGCAGTGTGCCAGCACAAGCGATGCACTTGGAGTACCTCAAGCAACTGTGTTGATTGGAAGTGGCCAGCTTTCTTTTCCATGTGAATGAAAATCTTGAGCAGATTTTGGCATGCTATTTTTACAGAGCTGTTTCTCCTTTTCTCTTCACTCTGCAGAATTCAAATCTTCTGCTATGAGCACTGTGTCCCACATGTCATTCCCCCTCCAGTTACATTATATTTCAGCTATTTCTTTGCCACAAGTTCAACATTTATCTACTCTGTCTCATTTTTCACGGATCTCCGCTAGTTAGACATGAACAGCAATTACACTTGTCTGGAGAGCACATACTTTTGTCTCATTATGTATAGATTCTTGCAAAATCATTGATTTCTTTTTTGTAGCTTTTCACCCTCAATTTTACTCCCATTCTAGAACTAAGCAATACTTCTTATTTGAATTATTTTTTGAAAAATGTGAGTACAAGGAACACTGCATGAACTGTTAGCTGATATGCAAGAGTAAAATAAGTTTAACAGAACTGATTTGTATTTATGTGATTCACTTCAGTAGAAAAGAAGTTGAAATGACAAAGATTGAATTGATTGTGCTTGGGGGCCTCTTTGCAGCCATGTTTATGATGATCATGACTGAGAACAAAAATAAAGGGTCAGTCTTTCTCTACATTAAATTTGTAACCTCTGCCATATTGTGTATTCTGGATTGTAATTTGGATTCACAATCTAGAAAAAAAAAAGTGATCATTTCTGGGCATTACCAAAGTGAAAAAAATCATTCTTATCTCTCTCCACATGACAAATCCCTCACCAAATGTATGCCTCTGTGTATGTCAGGTAGCCACTGTTACTGTTCCCTTCTCTCTTTTTTCTCCCCAACATGTGCTGACCTTAACCCATAAATTAGCATAATTATAACTCTGTCATCCATCATTGTCTTATATATAGCCAGAGTTCTCTGTGAACAGTTTAAAATATGTACCAACTGTTTGAGAATGTTAAAAGGAACTTGCAATTTCTTTTCTCCTACACTCTTAAATCTGAGTGGTAATTTGCAGTATTCAGTAACAGGAAATGACGATTATATTCTTTTTTTGTGCTAGACTAGCTGTTCTAACACAGCCATTTGATGAAAGCTCCAAAACAAAACAAAACAAAACAAAACAAAAACAAACAAACAAACAAAATTCTATACATATTGGGTGCTTTTCAATCTCATGCTTTGGTGAAGAAATGAGTAAGCATGCAAAATCCATTTACCCCTTGAAAATGATAATTTGTGCAAGGCACACAATGTTTCACAAGCTGTAAGGGTGAGAAAAAATACTGAAGATATTTCACAACATTTTCCTAGGACAATAATGATAACCTTAATTTACTGAGTATACTGTTTCACTAAGTATAATATAAGAAATCATGTTTTTGTGAGATTGTTCTAAATTGCTTTAGAAATAATAATCATGAGGAGGTGGGTGTAAAACTTTTCATTGCAATGTTGGAGGAACGAACACAACTTTGTGCTTGACAAGAGAACTGAAAATTTAAATGTGAAAATTATAGTGATAGAGCAAGTGAAATATTTAATGTTTAAGTTAAACAACTGAAGCTAACTTTTGGTTTTTAATGTTGTTTTTTTTACTTGCTGAAAGTTATTTACTAGTACATCAAGCTACAGAAGAAGCAGCAAAGCAAAGGGAGTCTATGCTTCTCTTAGAGTAAGGCAATAGCTGCTCTTGAAACCCATGTTACAGCCTGTGCAACACTTGCTCTACCAGTTAAGTCTGATTAGCAAAAATTATATGGTTTAAATGGCTGAATCTGTCACTATATGGTTCAGAGCTGATTGTTAGCAACTTCATTTGGTTTTACAGCCAGGTATTAGTATACAAGGAGAGCTGGGATTTGAGTAAAGGGGGTTTTTTATTATTTTTTTATTTATTTTAAGGGGGATAATTAACAGATATTTTGCACATTTTTTCAGATGATGTTTTCTTTTTAAACTATTTATGAGATCCTGTTTAAGCATATACTAATAGAACTGCTATAGGTTAATTGTATCCCCCAATCAAATGAAAGATTTTTAAGACCTTTGCTTTTTTCTTGCACAAATGTACCACAATTAATGTTTCTGGTATTAGTATCTGGTCTTTTTCCTTCATAAGAATAAAAAGTAAAATACTAAATAGAAAGAATCTTCACCAGCAGAGATCAAGAGTTTCAAAAGTGACTGTTGTGAGATTTCTCAGAGACCAGATTTTAAGGCAGCATTTACGAATGGCCTTCTGATAAATGAAAGCATTAGAGTCTAACACAAAATATGAGACATACTTGCAATCTTACTTATCTATTTTGAAAGTGTCAGTCATGATCTATGTACCTCCAGGAAAACAGTTAAAATTGTGCTGTTAGAAGAGTCCTGTGCAGAAAAAATACTGTGTGAGTATGAGTGTACACAGTTGGTAAAGATTGGTTCTCCACTTCTAACAGCTATCACTTGAAATCTTTAAAGTAGATTGAACATTCTGCTAAAAAGTTATCCAAAAAGCAGGCCTCTTACTGAAAGCAGAAGTAAGTCATTAATAATTTTTTTCTTATCTCTTACTTCAGTAACTCATACCTCTACTAGAGAAATGAGTAGTGTCTTGCCATCCAGAATCATCTCTCTGCATCCTGCTCGTACCAGCTTCATGCTTGTAGATATTGCCATCATATTCCCATCTCATAGAGCTGTTATGTATCTCTGTCGTTTTCTTTATTTCAAAATATTTTCAGAGCTTCTTACAGCAGAAGAAAAAAAAAAAAAAAGCTTGGAAGCAATTTAAATGGAACTGAAGTCTCAGAAGACCAATAAAATGTTGTTATGATAAAGCAAGCCATTTTGAAATCAGCCTCATCTTTATGGGGTTGTCTTTCAGTCTTTGAATGATGAGTTTTAGGAAGACCTAAGTGCTCCTTTACATTCTGCCAGTACTTTTAAGATGCAAATTTTCAATGACTATTTCTTCTGAGAAATATTTTGCAAATTCTTTGTATAGCACGGCACTGTCTCTCTTCTGTTCTTCCTCTTTCTCTAGTGGAATCAGTGTGAAATTTTGTAGTCCATGTGAATGGCAGCTCCAAAAAAAAAACAAAAAACCCTATGCCTGCTTTTTTTCTGCCTTATCAGGAAAAGGTTAGCATAAAGGTTAGCATAGTATAGAAGTACTGAACTTCCAGAATTTTTTCTTCCATAAAAATAAATATTTCAGCCAGGCAGCAGAAAGTAATTATTTTAGAATTTTGAATAGAAGCTAACTTCTAATCATGTAATCATCAGCCACATAAGGGCATGGAAGGACACTTCAGAACTCTGTTAAATGCAGCCTTATATGAGAATCTATTTTTTCATTAGGCAGTGCTTTCTAGTGCCAGAGGAGAAAGTGAAAGGTGCCAATCACATAGAAGTAAAGGACATTTATGATATGTAAATATTAATTTCAGTAGGGATGAAAAAGACAGCTTGTTAGATTTATAATCAAGATCATGTTGGAAAAACAGTTAGGAAAACTAACTCTTGCATGAATCTCAGTTTGAGGAGCTTTAGCCTACTTACTCATGAACTAAATGTGCAGCATTTGGTTCACAGTCAAGTACTATATCTGACTTCATCATATGGGTGTTATCTGCCTTCTAGCAGTTCTTCACAATTCAGTATTAGTAAGTATCTTTAAAACAATTGTAAACATGCCCAGAGGCTTATACAATAGGCACAAGATTTGTAAATGTAAATAACAAATTATAACAGTAATTCCTAGTAATGTATTTCAGAGCAGATCTAAACAGGATGCATGCTTAGCAGTGTCAAACGGCAAAGAATTCCATAATGGTCAATAACCGCCTTTTTCCATAGCACCTACCTGTTTTTTAGCCATCAAAATTCAGAGATCACCAGTGTTCTGCTGTTTAGGTTACTGACAGATCCATTAGGCAAATTTGATCATTTAATATTAGAGAACATCCTAAAACTATATTTCATACAATCTTAAATAAATACACTACTGTGAGTATTTCCTCCATAGAGAAATAAGCTTGAGGAAAACAATATTTGATTTCCTAGATCTGTTGCTGGAGGCATTTCATCTCAACATGACTACACAGGGAGCTCTGCCATGACCAGTAACTGAACACAAGATGGCATCAGTTCTAGCAGGGTTTGAGGCACAACTGATGCACAAAATAAAATTATTAATGAGTGATACACTTGACAAATTTACATTTTAAACAGAAATTCATTCTTTTCAGTGACATGTATGCATGAACTCCATATTTATGGACAGTTTTGAAATACTGCATTAGATAATGGAGTCAGATCCTGCCAGCAGGAATTAGACCTTGCAGAGTCTAGATATCTCTTTTGTGTTCACAGTAGTGTTGTACCATATGCTAGGTCTATTTATTTACTTACCCATATGGAAATTTTTTCCCATCCTTGTTAGGTTGTCATTAGACTGTTTATGCTAAACACACCTGCGTGTTTACTTCCTACATTCTGTAGCAACAAATAACTCTTCTAGATCAGTTCATACTCAGCTAAACTTCCAGGGTTTCCAGACAGTTTTCTGTAGCTGTACAAGTACATTAGTGTCTTGTGCAAGGACTTGTGGAAGAAACTAATTTCTTTAGTTGTCAGGTTTGATTATGTTTTCCCTTGTATTCAGGAAGATAACACTGAGACCACGGCAAATCTGCTAGCAAATAGCCCACGTCCAGGCAGCCTTGGGCAGCACAGGCTGTCAGACTAATTCTTGGGCTGGAGCTGGACCTGAAAAAAGTTCTGAGAGAGGAAAATGGTAATGGAAAATGATTCCAAGGATAAGCTTCTTTATCACTGCCTGTTTCTGGTGCTGGATATAATCTAGCTGGAGATGTATTTAAATAATCTGAGACTGTATACTTACGGTTAAGAAAAAAGGAGATCATGGGATTTTTCCTGGAACCAAATGACCCAAACTTGTTCACAACCATACTTCATTGAGCTGGTTTTCTAAAGGAGACTATACAAATATAGAAATTACAACAAATACAAAGAGCACAATAACACTATAGAATAGAAAAAATTGTCAGCTACAAAATGCTGTTTTACAGCAGTCATCACCATTAGCTATACATTTTCAGCAGTGATAAACAAGAGCTTTCAGAAGAATCTGTACCAGTGAAGGTTACCCACTATAACCATCAGTATAGCTGAAACAAACCATCCACTGCCTTACTGTGCTCACATTCACTTTGTGATCTCCAGAAATGTTCAGCAAACATCAGTGAATGTCAATAGATGCAATTTTTTCTGCATAGAGGAATTCAGTGACACACCTTTTCTTCATACAGACTTCAAAATCTGATGGCAAATTTGTCAGACTGCCCCTCTGTTGCCATTTGTCACATGGAAACAGAATGTAACGGCAGGATGGCTGAACCTCCACTGCCATACCACCAAGACCCACCTCTAATGTTGTGGACCAACATCACAAAATAGGAGGCACTGTTTTTGGAGAAGCTTGTTTTATGCTATGTGGTATACATAAACTGCATAGGTGGCACACATTTATACACAAGGTGCCAAGCTGATCTTAAGTTAATATTTCCTATGCTTTTTTTTTAACAATTAAGTATCTGAAATACTGGAGATTTTTGTTGCAGACAATCAAAGCGATATTTTTATTTTTATAACACAAAACCTAAACATTCTATGAACAGGCTATACAGATTCATCTAGGTTGGCACAATTATCCTAACTTTTCTGTGATTGTCTAAATGATTCGGAATGAACATGATGAATCATACATCATTGAGAATAGAACTTACACAGTGTTTTCCTGATCTAAGAACAGCATAGCAGAGCAATGCAAAGAGTGAAGGATTACTTTTATGTCCCAGGAAAGAAATGACCTTCTCAGTTTTCAGTTTAGACTGGAGAGCTTTTCCATACCTTCAGCAAAGTTGGGTCCAGTTTGAGTTAGATCAGAAGTGCAGAGTTGCAGGGACAAGTGGATGGCTGACAAGCTCTTAGCAAATGCAAAAACATCCAAGGAAGATCTGTAAAACTAGTTGGCTACCAAGATATCTTTTTCACTCTCGGCTATTTCTGTCCCTAAAAATTAAATCCTTATATATCTGGTAATGTATAAACCACAAACATGCGTATAGAGAAGACTGAAATCAGTTCATATTGATATGAACATAGAAGAAAGGCAGTAGCTGAAAACCATTATTAGGGGAATTAGTCTTGAGAGTCTTTTGCTCCATTATTTTTCCAACACATTTGTTTCAGTGATGGTAGTGCAAAATTGGTCAAATAAAGAGATACAAACATTTTTACAATCTTTGTACTGGATTTTGTTGCTATTGTTGGCCTTTACCCTGTCTCTTAATGCTTTTGTAATATTACCACACCCAATGTTTTTGTTCTATTAATATAACACTTCTTTTCTTCTCTAAGTGGTAGAAAGCTTCTATCCAAAGAGAATGCATATTGTATTTGTGAATTACAGTTTCATTGCTGCTGTTCCTTGGCAACTATCACAGCAAGACTGAAAAATGATTAAGCATATGTAACTGATTCCTCTACAAACTAAAGAATATCTCCTTAGAATCCTGCTTGGATGTAGCACTACAGAGACATTTCAGCAGTCCTTGATGAATAGAATCATAGAACCATAGAGTCATAGAACCACTAGATTTGGAAGACCTCTTAGATCATTTAGTCCAACAAACCATCACCACTATGCCCACTAAACCACATTCCTAATGCCAATTTTCATATTTATTGAGTACCTCCAAGGATGGTGACTCCATCACTTCCCTAGACAGTCCGTTCAAGTGATTCACCACTCTTGGAGAAGATTTTTTTCTTAATATTCAACCCGATCCTCCCCTGGCACAGTTTGAGGCCCTTTCCTCTCATCCTTTTGCTGGGAAAAGAGGTCGTCCCCCACCTCGCTGCAAACTCCTTTCAAGTAGTGAACTAGCACTAGTTAGCTATTTCAACATTGCAGGTAATTGAATTAATATATTAACATCATATCTTTGGTGAATCACTGAACATAAAAATAAATAAATAAATAAATAAATAAATAGTCCAGACAATTTAAATGAATCAGTTTGAAAACACTTATGTTTAGCAAAAAAATTAACTGAAATTAAAGACTGATTCTAGAATGCTTTACTAACCTTCATAATGACTTGACTTCATATGTCAACAATGTTCTATTGGATTCAGTGGATTTCATTTTTCAAGTTAATACAAGTAAATTCTTTAGAAAAAATGTAATAGTGATAATCCATTTTCAGACTGGCATGAACAACAAATTCTGTCTCAAATTGAATGATAAAAAAGTTAACTAGTCTAGCTTTAATTGTATGTATTTTAATTTTTTTTTTTCTTAATTTAAACCAAATTGAATTAGAGTACTAAAGATAGTGAAATAAGGCTTGTGTTTGGGTTACTGTATTTGATGTTCACGATAACAGTATTCTAACAGTATCTCCATTCTTTATGTGAACTTCTGAATTGCTAATTCTATGGCAGCATTCTTATTTGATGTAATCCAGAATTAAACCCAAGTGAACATGAAAAACTGTACCTTCATTAGCAGCTATCCAATTAAACTGTCCAATTTCTCAGGATGCTGACTGATGGCAGCGTATTAACGCAGAAATTATTCACTGCAAGTGATTCTGATTAACGCAATCTATGGGCACATGCTCTCCACTACCTCTGCATGTGCATACTATCCCATGTTGCTCATCTTTTTGTCGCTCTTCCAAGCTCCCAGCTCATCATAAGAAGCACATCAGGGCAAATGCCCAGGCTTGGCTTCTTGGTTTTATCCATAATGATGGTGATTCTCCTTTTTGAAGGAAATTAAAGATAGATTTCCAGTCACACTGGATGGGGACTTGAAGTGAACATACAGTACAGAAGACTCCAGATGTTTCTGTATACTGTGAGTCATGGAAATACTTGATCAGTTGCTGAGATTTGAGGGAAATAGCTTTTTGTGCAGGTAACTGCAAAAATATATATATAAAATGAGATCCAAACCTCATGAGTCTGCAAACCCACAAGAACCTGTGGAACTGTGGAGACTGTTTTACTTAGCCAATAAGTCAGAAGGGAGTGGAGGTTGGCAATCAGAGAAATGGGGCAGCTTGCTTAATATTTCAGCTCCACTGGAGCAAAACTAAAACTGACTTGTAATATGCAGATCATAAATTCCTTAAATTCCAGTTTAAGTGCATTCCTGGTGTGATCATTCCAAAATAAGTTGAGCATTTTAAGCAATTCAGACATGAGCTTTTTCCTGTTTATCTATGTACATCAGAAGTACTTTTGTTCTAAGAAAAATGAAATTACAGTAGTGTAAAAATTGTGAGAGGTAAGAATCAGCTTCTGACATTTTGATTTGAATTCAGACATAATTTCTTGCATATTTATTACCTGTACATTACCTTAACTTAATTTTTATTATGTACATCTTTCCACATGCCCATCACATTCATTCCAATTTTAACTTCACATTTTCCTTCAGAAACACTAACAGGGAAAAATGTCAGAGTTGAAACGAGATTCTGTATTTATACAAGACTCAGTGCAGGAAATGCTGTGGCTGATGTAGGAGTAAGAGATCAAACAGAATGGTTGCAGTGGTCATCTCTGGCCTCAGGCACTCAGCTGCACTCCCAGTGTAAGTCTGGTGTTAATTCCTGCACTATATATGTGTATGAAGATCAGAACAAAGCTCCAGTGTTTAGTGGACATCAGGATCCCTTAGGCTTTTGGCTGTTATTTACAGTTTTTGAAAGTAGAACCTCTGCAAACTGCTCTATAGTTATGTGTGATTGGGGAGATGCTTTTTAAGTTGTTTCAGGATGAAACACTGACACCAGAAAAGCAACCTTCTCTTTGATGAGGGCATTTTGGAGTCTGCCTACAAGGTTATTTCTTGAGGCAAAAGGAAGCAGCTGGCAGGAGTTAGTGTACAGTATCTTTTCCTGAGACTTCTGGGAAAACGTAAGAGAGTTCTTAGGGTATAGAAAGCATTCCCAGAGCATTATCTCGGGATATCATCAGCACATTCCACCTCACAGGAAGATGGCTTAGCATCTGTTTTGGAAATTATCAGTGTGCAAGCCAGGAGTCATAGATACTGGCAATCAGACATGAGGTTGGATAGAAGTGTGCATGCCAAGACTCTTGGATACTGCTAATCAAGCGTGGCAGTGGATATTTTGATTGGAGGGCACATATGAATAGCAGTAAAACTGTTTCCTCCCAATGTTTTTAATGTGAACAAATTAAAGAATATGCTTATCTTCTCGTAAGGTCAAAAATTTAACATATTAGGAAAGAGGTAGAAGTAGAGTCAAAATTTTAAGTAAAGGAATTTTTTTCAGATATATGTTGCACTCAACTCCCTTAATCTTTCTCTACCTTGATTCTCCATTACTTTTTTAAAGGAACAAATAAATTGTAGTGACTGGGACTTTATGTATGAAGACAGAAATATATGCTCACATAAGAAACCTTATTGAAGCCAACAAACTTAAAATGGCATAAAATAATAAATTAATCACAATCCCCTGATCATAATAATGCTTCAGACTCCATAGAAAGGCTTTCCTGCAGAACATAAATTGTTACTGTAATTGTGTATATACACACATTTATATATATTTATTTTTAAAGGAGAAGCAGGTATGAGTTTCAGTATCTCAACTTTACCTTTGCTGTACTACGTCTCCTTTTGTATGCCACCTATGTGTCTTGTCCATCCCTTGATATCCAAGGGATGGCACCAGTGCCTGCTGAAGGAATATTTGACCTGCAGCATTTCTGTAGCAGGCTTCTGGAGAGGAAGGAGAGGATGCTACTGGTGCCAGAAAGAAACAGATTTGGGCCACCCAGGGTCCTTAGCTGTTGGAGGCTCACAGCGCTGTTCAGGCACATGGCAGCATTTTGGGAATGTTATTACAAGGGCAGCTTCCATGGATTTTGAAAACTGAACAAGGAAGATTCTGTTTTCCTGAGCAGATTGATTAATAGACATTAAATGGTAATAACACTTAAGAAATTCATTAATGTGTTTTCAGGGAGTCAAAAGCTGGAATAAAAGAGATAAGGTAAAGAAAGTGAAAATGCTTTCTAATATCCACTGTGCTATGAATGCTTTTAAAAGTACATATATATATAGGTGACAACATTTTTAAAAGAAGATAATCCATACTAATTTTGGAATCATAAAGACAGAGCATTCCAGGACCTGAGTCTTGGCTGGAAGGAGCTGCTGTCAATAGAGAGACACAACTATATTTCACACAGCAGAATTTTGCAGCACACAATTTTACTTATTATGTGGCTGATTAATTGTTTCTCTTATTATGTTATCACCTGAAATTCCTGCTGCTATATAAAGTGCCAGCCTTGCGCAGCAGAAGTGTACTGGTGGCAGCTAATGGATGTCTGGGGTAAAGCTGTCATTTTGCAGCAGATGTCATTTACCCACACATCGTTATCCCCTGCTGCCCTAGCTCAGCAGAAGCAGGCTAGCAGCCCTGCCTGCGTCACTCCCAGATCTGCTGGTGTTCGGCAGCATCTGCCAGCTGCCATCAGGTGTCCTGGAGGATTCGGAGACACACCAACATGCCTGCATCAACCTTGGGACAACAGACAGATTGAGAAACCGGATGGCAGACTGAACAAGTAGAGCAAATGGAAGAAACAAAGTGATTGGCACAGTAGGTGGAGATCAAGGAACTTCAAAATGTAATTAGAGATGTTATCTGATTTGAATGTTGTGAGAAAATCAACAGAGATCAGACAAGTCAGCATAATAATCTTGTTTCTTTGTTGCATTAGATGTGAAATTCCAAGCAAAACAAAACATGCTTTTCCAAAAACCTCCAAGCAAATGAGATTTTGATATTTAGTGACGCTGATCAGGATCTTTTAATATCATTGATAATGAATTTGTTGCATTCAAAACCGTAGATTTCAGGAAATTCCTGCAGTTCTTGTGTTTACCACTGCCTGCTATACATACATTGTTCAGAGCTTCCTCACAGTCTCTGCATACCCTTGTTTTACAACTTTTAATAGAGCAGGAACAGATTTCTTGAATTGTCCCTTTAACTCTGCTATTGAATTATTTGGAGACCTTGATCCAGTTATCCACTGTCTCACCTGTTTTCCTGCCTACGAAATGTATGTAATATTTATTATTTTCTAAAGTGTTTTGAAGTCCTTACATGGCAGCAACTAATTGTAAAATACTACTTCATAATTCCAGGAATAAGAACTAGGAGTCATCTGTAGGCACAGAATAGATGAAAAACCACTACCAATTATGCCAGAGTTAAAAAGTTACCTGAAGTACCAGGAAAATACCTGAAATAGTCAATATTTAAATCAGGAAATAATTGTGCCTCCCATAGTATCAGCCAACAGCAATACCTTTATTTTCATGATAAAAATGATGTTTCATAAGGTCAGTCCAAACAAACAAAAAGTCAAGAGAAGATCTTGCAGGGAGAGAAAAAATAGAAGAAAATTTTGTCAAAATTTCTATTTATAGAGGCGGTCCTGAATATTTCAATAATGGAAATAAAGAAAAGAAAAGAAAAGAAA
>JAPSGF010000001.1:9227999-9329835 GCA_035772895.1 Perdix hodgsoniae | reverse complement strand
AAAGAAAAGAAAAGAAAAGAAAAGAAAAGAAAAGAAAAGAAAAGAAAAGAAAAGAAAAGAAAAGAAAAGAAAAGAAAAGAAAAGAAAAGAAAAGAAAAGAAAAGAAAAGAAAAGAAAAGAAAAGAAAAGAAAAGAAAAGAAAAGAAAAGAAAAGAAAAGAAAAGAAAAGAAAAGAAAAGAAAAGAAAAGAAAAGAAAAGAAAAGAAAAGAAAAGAAAAGAAAAAAGAAAAGAAAGCCCAAAGAAAGTAAAATTTATCATCCTCCTGAAAGAATGTTGAAGATCAGGTAATGTAGCAACAATTTTCCAGCCACAAAGGCACAGTAGCTGTCGCATTAGATATAGAATACCATGATTCAAAATCATTTGATCGCATCAACAATGGAACATAGAAATACTCTTAAACTCCTTACAAGTCACAGACAATAGCAACTGCTATAAATGATCAAGGCAGGATAATCAGTCAGAAAGTAGTCTGCTGTCCTGATGTTCCTCTGAAAGAACAACATGTTTTCACCTATGAATAAAAACTCCAGTCGTATAACTAAAATTTTGGACCAAACTGCCAAAAAAAAAAACAACCCAAAACACATCATGAGATTTCTAACATGAACTTCATTCAATGAGTGTGTGAATACAAAATATACAGTTGAGCTATATTTCAAAATTTTAGACCAAATACAAAAACATCTTCTCAGTCATTTCTATTTTGGTCTGTTTCACTAATCAGAACCACAGTAGTAGGAAATTTCAATTTTGTTGTTGTTGTTGTTGTTAATTAAGAAATAAAGAAATATCAATTATTGGGCCTAAACTGTATATATTCAAGTTAGAATGTATCTGCTGTGCTTAGCCATCTAAAATTAAGCATCTCTTTCAGCTTTTCTTGAGCATTGAAAAACATCCAGATAAAGTATTGGAATATACTCCAGTTTTATTTAAAATCATTAAACTGCTAAAAGCTTACTTTAATTTTCAAGAACTTCCCTATGTCAGAAACATGCATATAAAATAGGAAGATCTTTCTGCTAAGTAAAGATATAGAACATAGATTTTCACTGTTCGTAAGAAGAAAGCCTTCCATCTTACTTGATCTGTCTTGGTTCCACTTAGCTGCTTACATTCATATAAAAAAAGGACCTCTATTAAATTTAATAATAAATCTTATTTGAGCAGATCACGATACTAGGCACAATATTCAGGTGTTAATTCAGGTGTTACTATTACAGCTGCCTGAAGGGCTGGCCCAGTTTGTATCTTGACTGCTTTTGTTCAGTCAACCATGATACGTTTGACCAAAACTATGCATGGCCAAACAGACATTTTTAATGCCAACCACTAATACGTATTATGGTTGCCAAAGAAGGCAAATAGCATAAATTATAACCTTCATCATTCTCTTCTTTGTTTCTTCACTATGGAATATTAAACTATTCTCAATGTCTTGAGTTTTATTTTGTTTTATTTTGTTTTGTTTTTACTATTTATTCAACTGCAAAAGCAAGTGAGTAGCTTTCTGATACAATAGTTTCTGAATTTGGTTCTTCTTGGTTCCAGTATCTCTGCTTTTTCTTCTGTAAGAAATTACACTAAAACACATAAAAATGCACTAAAACATATGATTCATCTGTGTATAAAATACTTCAGGACAGAAAACAACCTGTCAGTAAAGGGATTATGGAAAAACCATTTCCAATTGACCAGTGATTCATCTCTAAAATACCGTTTTGATTATGGGTATCAAATTAAGATAGTTACTGGATTTGATTTGGGAAACATTAGTATTCTTTCTTAAAACTAGAGAACTCTCTGTCAAATTTGACACTTTTGAGATTGGAGGTTGCTAATCCCTCTATTTCAGCATGATCTTTTCTTTTTTCCATGCAGAGTAATGTACTGTTACTGGCCTATGTCGCTTACTCTGAAAGTAAAGTCTCCTGTTTATTTTCATGGAAACTACAACAGCTGCAAATAGCCCAATAATACAATTTGATAGAGCAAATTCTCAGCTAGAAAACACTATTTTTCAACATAGTCACCGCCATTAGCTTTGCATTTTCATTAGCACAGAACAAGAGGAACCAGATGATCTTTAAGGTCCCCTCCAACCTACGCCGAACTAGGATTCTATGATTCTATGCCACAGACATAACCAGTGTGACACTGTCACTGTTGCCACTCTGAAATGTACTGCCCACTGCCTCACTGTGCTCACATCCACTGTTTGGTCTTCACAAACATTCAGAAAGTGTCAATGAATGTCAGTGTATTCATTTTTTTGCTCATGCAGAAAGTCCATGACACACCTTTGCTTCACAAGCACTTCCAGGTCAGACACCATTCTGTCAGACTGCCCCTCTGCTGCCATCTGTCACACAGCAACATGTAGTGGTATACTGGCAAGAAGATTCAATCTCTGCTGCCGTACCACCAATATCCTTTTGATGCTGTGGGCAAATGTAATAAAACTAGAGAGTCTAGAAGTGTTCAGAAACAGATATTGGCAGAATGAGGGAGATATTACATCCACATTAAAATTCTGAGTGGCCTCACCCAGGGTAAGATAATGAAATGTTTTTTTACCAAATAAATGCTCATGTGATATGCTTCAATTAATTACAAGTTATCTAAAAGAGTAAAAATATAGTAGTTAGGAAACTCTTCTGAATCTCCTGTAACTGTGCTGAGCAGCACTAACTCCCTTGCTAGATTACTGGAAGGCAAATATTAAATTCCAGCAAAGAAGCAATTACTAAATCCATGTTTGTAGTTCATTCATTACTGATTAGTTTTGACATGTGAATGATATGACTGGGTCTAAAAGCAGCTGAAATAAAATAAAGGATAAATGTCTGTGACTAGTGTAAAATTGTATCTGTTTCTTCTATGGGCAGATACAAGGTGAGAAAATGAATGCTGTTATTTTTGAGATGGCAAGATTTGGAAATTTGTCCTTCCCTCATACTAAACAATTTCAATACAAATATTTCATTACTTTCAATGCTTAAATTAAATACACCATATAGTATACAAGATCCTGGCTTGGTGAAAAGCATTACTGAAGACACTGGGTTGCCTCATATTACATCAGCTAGAAATTTTCTTCTTATCTATGGGCAAATTTATAATGATCAATTTCTCAACATTTTTCTGTTGTACACCATCTTTTCTCAGTCACAGTACTAATTAAAAAGTGTATGTAATCCAGTTGCAAAGCTTGTGTTTTTAAGTGTCTGACAAAATGCCTGTAACTACTTGTATGGGAACTGTTGAGTCACAACCTGAACCACTGATTGATCACCTGAGGAAAGGACTGAGTAAACCATGGGAGCACAGCTGAAGGCAATTTAAGAGCTCACTGCCACTGAGGAAGGATCTTTTTCTAGAGTGGTGTTTTTCCTCTGTGGTGTTTTTCTTGTGAACCTAGATCTTCAGGTATGGGTGAGCATTTCTTCTCTGTTTCTTTTCCCATTTTCACCATGATAATCTTTCCAGCTGTAACGCCATCTGTAACACTGCTAGCACTGGAAGTAACCAGTTGGAATTGCTGTCTGTGATAGCTTACGTTACCTGGTGAATGTCAATGAGAATCTGCAGAAATAAGATTGCTGTAAAGATATTTTTAGTATTTTTAGCTTTCATGAAGCAATTTTAAAAAAATACTGTAAAGAGATTTTATTCTGGAAATCATAGTATCTCTATGAGAAGCAAGCTATGAGCTTTTCATTCGGAGGAACTGAGAAGATAAACTTTGAACTTTTCTTAATTTTGTCACTCTTCTTCCTTCCTCTCCTGAAAGCTTCCTCCTCATTAAAATAACTTTGTGATCTTCACATAACAATAAATTGCTCCCGCAGCAAGGCAAGGAGTCAGTATAGGTGTGTGGGTTTATATATCTACTTGTTTTCAAACTGGCAGCTCCAAGAGCATCCAGCAGTCAGCAGTTTTCTTCCTTTTCTCTCAGCCCCCACAGCCCAACCCCAGTTTGACTCTGGAACTACAGAATTCAGAAGTAGAGAAACAGAACAGCAACTCAGGAGAACTAGAAACAAAATCACTGATTAAACTATTGATTAGCCACTCTATTAAAGCTAAGATACTCCTCCATTTGGAATTAGACTTCTTGATGTGGACTGGAGTCAGGTGAAAGATCTGAAACTGACACAAAAAAAGCTCAGAGATCTGGGGTTTGAGATGTGCATGAGGGAAGGATGCTGGTCAGGGAACATCTAGGACTGTGAAAAAGAGGGTTGGCACACACCCTCTGCAGAGCTGTTCCTAGTCACTCCTTTTACAACCATTGTGCCTGGGAGTCTTAATTGTTACTGCAGCTCAGGAAATGGAGCTATTCTCTGGAGGCCTGACTGATCCTAAAGCATGGTACTGCATGGGAAGGATGGTGACAAGCCATATGCATGTCAGTGGAGACAGGGAAACTAAAAGGGAAAGTACAATAAGAGGCAAGGCATCATCGAAGGGATTGAACATAAGGATAATTCTTACAGCATCAGAGCTCTGAATGTAGGATATGATTGTATCTGTCAGAGAAAATACAATGACATTATCGGAAGGCAATGGAGGCAATAAGATCTGGAGTGATTTCCAGATATTAGTGGATAACACAGACAGACCAAAGGCAGGCTTGAGAGATGAACTCTAAGAAGATGCACTGCTTTCCCAAGTACCTTGCTGCACCAAAACGCTATGTGTCTGTGAGCCCATGATTTTGCTCTGTGGGGTACAGCTACCAGCTCTGAGAGTCATTGTTCCTGTGCAGACTGCTTGCTAAATACATCTCTTCTGAAGCCATTATGAAACCCATTAACTTCAGTTTTTAAAAATGTCAGTGACTGCAATTTACAGGAACACTGTTACGCCTTACCTTCTCAATATCCGCCTTTTAGTTTCTAAACTTTTAAAATTAATATTTTTCTTAGTTTGAACAATGTTTAGGACAAATTTCACCATATAGTTAGAAAAATAATAAGATTTTTTTCTTTTCCTTCTTCCAGGAAGAAGGAAAATCATTTTTGCAGTATATGTCTCGCCTTCAAATACTTTTCTCGTACATAGGATTTTTTCCTAGTCAATTCTGAAAGTCATAATTTCTTCCATCAGTGGTCAAATAAAATTATTTTTAAAAGTAGAATTAGGAATGTGTGACATATAATTTAGCCATCTATAAAAAGGAAGAAAAGAAGCAACATCTCAATTCTCAGTTCATCACACCTAAAAAAGACTGTATTATATTGTATTATTTATATTTTGTCTGAGAGAGTAATGAGATATCTTTAGTATATTTTTCTTACTTACACTTATTTAATAAAAGCAGGAAAAATAAGTATAGTGAAGAGTGCTGTTGGAATCAATGTGCTCATGCATGAGTCTTCACTTTAAGTGATGCTAGGTACTTGAATATTCAAATTGAAAGCCATTAGAATTAAAAGTCAGGAAGAAATACTTCCTGACTTCCAAGTATGATCCTAACTTCATTGAAAGTCTTTCTTAATTAATATTCCATCAGCTGTTTGGTGGTAACTTATAAGCTAAATTAGCTGGTCTGGGTGTGATTAAACTCTTGTAAATGAAATTTTTGCGTACACTGTTATAACTGCCTCCTGCAGGTAGTGACTATGGTAATGCATAAGAAAGCATATCCTCGCTGCTATGCTTTCTCATTTGGTTACTACTTCTGAATAGCTAAAATAATATAACTGTAATATATTCTTATATGGGCAGAGCCTGTCCATTAGGATTCCATTTAGATAATTCCACTCAGCATAGAAAAATGCCCAAAATTACAAAGAGTGGTACTAAAAAAAAATAATAAATCTGCACCTTCTTGAGACTTCTGAATCTATTTTGCATTGACTGATAAGTAAATAGATGGCTTTCTCAGTCCAAGACTGGCTCGTATACTATCATCATAAACAGAGGAAAAGTATTTTTTCTTTTAAGCACAGCATTGCTGGGAACACAGAATCATCTTCTATTTAAAAGTACAGTTGCTTTGTTTCTTGTTGCTTTTGTGAATCAGAGGAATCAGATGGGAGAAAACAGCTTCTTGGTTGTACATACAACCATCAACTATTCACTCACAATATATGGATAGCTCGGCTGCCAGGCTATAAAACTGCTTCAAACCACAGCAGATAAGCTGCTGCAAATTACACGCTGAGGAAAATGGAGGCGTGTGCTGCGTTACTGGAATCAGCTGGCAGTGAGTGTGTAAGGGGTCTGATGGCCTCCACAAACAGCGAAGTAATCCCTGCAGTGGCTGTGGTGACCTCTGAGATGTATTTCTTGACAACTAGGTTGATAAGTACCATGGTTAATCTGCGATCCACATGTGTCAATCATCACTTTTATTTCTTTATTGTGTGATGTTCTAAAAAAACCAGTCTTTCACAAAATCAGTACGATTCAGAACAGAAGATGCAAAGTTTGTGTGAATGAAAAAAGAGCCTCAAGATTTGCCATGAATTCTCCATACTGACCAGTAATTAAACAGTGTGTTAGTGAAAGAAAAATAAGCATCAGAAATCCAATAAAATCATGAGAAATGCAGGTTGACCTTGGTAGGCTTCTAGTCATTGCTGAAAATCAGTGATAGATAATGCTACAAATAGATTTGTCATCATTTTTGCTTATTTTTTTTTGTTCTGATAGTTAACTTGTAATGCTGTTTTTTGTGAATTCAGTAGTTTCCACAAGCAATAGGAAAGAAAAAGCTAAAGAACCTTTCCAGAAATTTCATTTTAAAACCATTATTAATGTGACCATTTGCATAAGAACCTGACTCACAGACTGCACCACTGAGTTATGTGAATCCTGTGCCAGTGACACTGCTCACGTTCTGCATATCAGACATTCATACTCATTAGATTGGAAATGACCTGTAAACAGGCGTGTTTGATCTTTTCCCATGAAATGCTGTAAGGAGGTGACTGAGTGCCCTCCAGCTGTGACAATTCAGGGCTTGTAGGTATCTCTCTGTCAAAGAAGCTTTAAGAGCAACACTTCCCAGGCCATCCAGCAATCATTTTCCAGGTATGATCCCTGTTTTACAGCTTATTGCATATGCTGTATACAAAGTTACAGGGAAGATTATTTTCTGTCTTACTGTTGGTGGGTAAGGAATCGTAATGGAAAAAACAGGCCTAACTTCAGCAAGTAATAGATACAGCCCTAGGTGGTCAGGAACAAAGCAACTGCACTTCATGGACTGCTAATCTCAAAGAAAGGAAGAAAATAAGGATTTAGAGTAAAACCTGTCCTTGTTACCATAAACAGTGACAAAAATGTCAAACCGCAAGAAAGGAAGTGTAGGAGAGAGTTAACAAAGTGCTTGCATTGTCCCATGCCTGTTCCCATGGAGGGTGAGGCCAATGGACCAGCTACCACTGACCCTGTAACTTTGAATCATATTTGTAATAATGAGCCGTGATGAAAGAAGTGTACATCATCATGTTTTTTGAACTGAATTTCTCTTTTTGATTCTTTCAACAATATTGAATTATTTTCATCATAGAAGATAGAAATCCATATTAGCTCCTAGAATAAAAAAGAACTGGTCTCCAGGATATACCAGCAGATAAGTCACTGAGTGCCTGCAATAGTGGCGTTTGTTGTGGAGTTTTTTTCATATGGCATCATAGCAATCACTTAAATAACATGACTTCAATTTTAATCCAAAGTACTAAAATTAATTTTATAAATGTGTTGATTACAAGTATTTTACCAGAGAAGTGTCCATTCAAATTATGTAGCCAAAATTTATAGAAAGAAGATATGAGAGCTGCCGTGAAAGTAATGTCTCTTATTTTACGATGTTGGTCCATGGAATCAGAGTATTAGTGGTATGGCATTAGAAGTAGAACCTTCCCACCAATATTCCGATCCATTTTGCTGCAGTGTGACAGATGACAGCAGAGGGGCAGTCTGACAAAATGGTGTCTGTCACACCATTTTTTCTAATAATTTCAGTTACACACGCAAAGGTGTGTAACTGAATTCCTCCGTTAGGAAAAAAATCACCCACTAATTTTTATTCAACACTTGCTAAATGTTTATGGAGAACAAACACTGAATGTGAGCACAGTGAGGTGGTGTGTAATGCATTTCAGCATTGATGACAGTGACAAATCACACCCTGGACAGACATGCAAGATTGTTCATTGCTGGTGGTGACTGTTTACATGTAGTGTTTTATAGCTGAGAATTTGCTCTACTGAATAGTGTTATTGTACTCTTTGTATCTGTTGTAGTTTCCATGGAAGTAAATAGGAATCATTACTTTCAGAGTGACCTATATATTTACCCTTCTAAATGAATCTGTCTAGAAGCAGTTTGGTACAGGTCTGAGTGAACAACAGAGACTTGAAGTAAATTACTTTGTTCAATAAAGGTAGGTAAAAATGTTGTGTATCATATTTCTTATGAGAAGAATCACAGTTATGAGTTAATATAGTATCTCTTTTGCTTTATTTCTTTAAAATTCTTTGTATATTCTTGAATTCTTTTAATTCTGATAGGATAACTGGCCTTCTAAGTATATCAGTATGTTTACTCTTATTTGGCATTCTTCCCACCTCTCCATTTCTCTATATCAGATTTTTTTTTCTGTATGTTGAAGCTACAAAAGGACCCATTTCAGTCCTGTAGTAAAGACTGGTTTTGGATTCTGTGATTCTTTCTTAAAAAACAGGAGGATTTTAAAGGTGGTAAAAGATTCTGGGTAAGTAATTTTCACTTTGCCAGGCTCTTGAAGTTCATCTATCAGAGTCTAAATTAGGGAACTGACCATTAACTCACAACATTCTATTTCTGATCTGCATTCAGATACAAGCTTCTGAGAGTTTTGGCTAATGAATAAATAATAAGAAATACAAAAATGTTAATAACAAATCACTAATATGCTTTTCACATCTTTACAGTTTTCAGAACATTTATTTGCAAAACATTTGTCTCACTTGCCTGTCAGAAGTGCTTTTTCTCCTCTTGGAAGTTCTAACAAATGAAAGTAACATCTAGCCACTCCATTATAGTTCACTCTTCTGAAGTGGCTCTGGGCAGCCTGGTGGTTGGCAGACCTGACCACAGCAGAAGGGTTGAAATTAGATGATCTTTGAGATCCTTTTCAACCCAAGCCATTCTACAGTTCTATGATTCTATGAAATAGTGTCAAGCAATGAATTATTGGACTGTTAAGCATTTCATAACGCAAGAAAAGCACCTTTCTATTTTGGTTCAAGTTGCAGCCTTCTAGTTCCTTAGGGATTGCCACCTCAAACTATTCCCTTATAGTTTAGTTCTTTAATATTAAAAAATAATTTCCAGTTTGAGTAAGTTCTTCTGTATGCAGAAAGGGAGCTTAAATGCTGTCATTATTAGCTTATGATTGTTACATCCTCCAGGAAAAGTTAAGAATAGTTTTATATCTAATTGTTTCTATGTTACTTAAAGTTTATATGGTCTTTAATTCACAATAACAGAGGCCAGTTCTTCTCTTGCAGGAAGATCAGAACCCCATCCATGCAACTTGACTCACAATGCTCACATCACAACAAGCAATTATCTTGCTGTGGGGGTTACAGCCCAAGATAAGAGTTCATGCAGCAAAACTCACACACATCTTTTAAAAAATGAGATAAGATATAATTGCAATGAGTGGATTATAAAATTAATTTGTTAGGTTTCGTGACTTTTAATAATGGAAAAAGAGAAAAGAGCCTTCCTGTCTGTCTGCCTTTTATACCTGACAGTACACCTGCATTATTGCCAAGGCTTAGCAACTTCTCTGAAAGTTGTGGTGGCTGGGGATAGAGGAAGGACTCTTCCAGGGAACCAGGATTTAAGATTTCATATGAGAGACCCACTGGCTGGAAAATAAGAAATGTTCACATGTATTTTCTCTTTTCTTTTTCTATTTGAACAAGTTGTCTTTCTAGCTGTGATTGATGGGCTTTGTGGCTGACATCTTCATGGGAAATCAGCAGAGAGTTACTACCTGTAAATGACAGGTAACTGTAGTAAGAGCACTACTTAGGCCAAGATGAGCTGTCAAAACTAAAGTTCTCATGGTGAACTATAAAACTAAATCTGATGCACTTCCTAGGAATCTGTCATTTAAAAAAAAGAAAAGAAAAAAAATAGAAAAAAGGAAATCACGTATTTTACTGATAAAAAGATTCTGTTTTTACACTCAAAACCACAACAAATAGATTTTGATAGCATTTTCCTGCTCTACTAGATTCATAGCTCTATTTTTAGGATATACATGGTATAAGCAGAACTGGACTACTTACATTTTTGCACTCTGTTATTCTAAAAGCAGAACCACTGCCTTCCCTCCTTGCTCCAGGTTTAGCTGATGAATTCTAATAACTATTAATAACTATGAAGTGTTGCAAGAGATGAATATACACTGTAACAATCAGAATAGTGCAAAAGCATTTCTGCCATTTGGAGCATTTTAAAAAACTGCCCTAGAAACTCTGGGAGTGGCATAAAAGCCTGATCATTATACAGCACTGAAGAAATACCCTTTAATCTGAGATGAAAAGAATCACCGAAAACAAGCATTCAAATGTCACAGGTTAAGCCTTCTTAATCATTAGGCTTGGGGGATTTTTTATTGTTATTTGAGGGGGAATGGAAGAGAGGTTAAGTTTTAAAAAGAGATTTAAAAAGAGATTTAAAATGTTTATATGATTCTCTTTAGATTATGGTTTCTGAAACTAAGTTCGTTTTGGTAACTTTTTTCCAAATGTGTGCAAGAACTTCTTTACGGTGAGGGTGATGGAGCACTGGAAAAGGCTGCCCGGGGAGGTTGTGGAGGAGGAATATCTCCTTCTCTGGAGATATTCAAGACCTGCCTGAATACCATTTGTGCGACCTGGTGTAGGGAACCTGCTTTGGCAGGGGGCTGGACTCGCTCTCTGGAAGTCCTTTCCAACCCTGTGATTCTGTGAAAATTTAAAAAAAAAAAAAAAAGAAGAGAGAGAGACATGATAGTCTCAAGTAATTGCTAGATTTGTATCTTTTGATGAAACTACATTTTATGAGATTTGTTATAAAATAGCAAAAGCTGGTAATGTTTTTCTTCCTGTTCCACCTAAAGAATCACCTATCCCTCAGCTCATTTAGCTGCTGGAAAATGAATGTTCTCTTCTTGGGGTCAATCAGCCATCCTACTGACACCTTTGCATTGTCTCAGTGACCTGCAGGATCTTTAAAGACTTTCCTCAACATAACAGTAATATGACAGTCTTGGAGAGAGATGGACTGCATACCCATGCACTAAAATATCAGCTGCTTCCATCTTCAGTAGATGGAGATACAAATCCATGGGAGTAAATCTATTGGGCTGATCATTTTTAAGAGTAAATATATTTATTTCTCCCCCTTTCAATTTCCGTTACATAAAGGCTTTTGGATGCACATTTCTCTGAGGAACCTGGTCTAGGATGTTTCTATGTTCATTATGTTAGAAAGCAAGCAAGCTGTGACCATCTGACAAATGAAAATTCTCCCCAGCGCTCACTGTGTTTACATGTCCAACCTATTTCATGCACTGTTTAACAAAGAATCAGCCAGGCCCAACAAGATGGTAGTTACCTGAGAAACAGTACCAGTCTCTGGCACAAGAATTCAGATGTCCTGCTAGACATGACATCTTTATTTGGGAAGTAAAGTCTGAAAATAAAGAGACAATTTTTAGTACATAGAACCTGGTTCAGCAAACTGTGACAGATATTCAGATAACACAGCACACATATGTTGGTTTGGCTCCATTACAGTAATGATATAATGTCAATTTATATCACCAGAGCATTTAGCCCAGAAGACTGAAGTCATTAATAGTTAATCTAGAGGCAGAACTGGGCTCTTCTGAGGATAAAATTGCTTAGTCATTCATATGGGAATCTGTATTTAGATGTCGCCTCTGACAGGGGTGCGTTTTGTGATCAAACTGTAGCTGCCAATAAGGTGAGGATAGTGAGATCCTTCTTTTCTATTTCTTCAAACAAAGCCTCTGTGACTAAAATGCCTTTCTTATACCAGAGAGGCAAAATAACAATAGCAGCAGATGTACAATAGAAAAAAGAATTTGAAAATCTTCCGGTCTCCAGATGTAAATGTGATTTCAAATAAAGCTCCTATAGGTGCTTGATTTTTCCCTCAGTCTAGGAAAACTCAATTTTAAACTTATTTATCACTGGGAAAATGGCTTAGCTTTTAATAAGATGATACAAACTATTACTCAAGGCACGCTGGCATATCTTGCATCTGTAGGAAGAAATGGGAAGTGATAATTTAAAGGAAAAGACAAATAGTGAAGTAACATAGAGATTCAATTACCAACTGGCGATTAAAATAATTGTCTGAGGAAGAAAAATCAAATTAACTTATTATGATAACCCTCTGTTACTTATGCACTGTCAATAGGACAGTGTGGAATTTAAATGGCCAGTGCAACCATAACTGGAGCTCAGTTGGATGGTGAGCGGGAATAAACAGCTTTTGTGGGATTCTTGATTGGGTTGCCCTATTAATTTAATAGCAGGTTCTGGTGTTATTACAGTAAATAATATGCTCATTAATATGTTTGAACTCTCTAAAAGGGATGAAGAAGACATTAACAAGCACTTTGCTAGTATAATTGGCAAAGCATTTGAAAAATCACAGCATGCTAGGAGTGGATGCTGATCTGATAACTTTGATGCATACTTGCACTGTACACATAGTATGAAGATGCCCACTCAAAGCAACTATTAAAGGAGTGTTAAGAAGAGTCAAGTATAGGGTGTGACTGAGGTCCATTTAGAAAGCCAGGCAGAAACTCTGATTCTGGTATAACTGGAAAAGAAGTACAAAATATATGCTTATGTCAAAGGATAGAGCTACGCTTCAGATATTTTTCATTGATGTAACTATACCCAATTAGATTCTATTGCTGTATTTCTACAGAATCACAGCCATAGGGGTTAGAAGGGACCTCTAGATCACCTAGTCTAAACTCTCCTGCTAAAGAAAATTCTGTAGAGTAGGTTACCTAGGAAAGCCTCCATGTGGGTTTTGGCTATATCTCTAGAGAATCACAGAATTGTAGGGGTTGGAAGGGACCTCCAGAGATCATTGAGTCCAACTCCCCTGCCAAAGCAGGTTCCCTATACCAGGTCACACAAGTAGGTGTCCAGGTGGGTCTTGAACATCTCCAGAGGAGGAGACTCCACAGTCTCTCTGAGCAGCTCCTTCCAATGCACTGTTAATCTGAATATAAAGAATTTTTTTCTTTATGTTAGTATGAAATTTTCTGTGTTACAGTTTGTACCTTTTGCTCTTTGTCCTCTTGCTGAGCACCACCAAAAAGAGCCTGGACTCACCAACTTGGTAGCCACCCTTTAGATATTATCCCCCTTCAGTCTTTTCCAGGCTGAATTGTCCCAGGTCTCCGAGCTTTTCCTCACAAGGTCTCAATCTTTGTCTCCTCTGCAGAACGCTCTCTAGAATTCGCTTTTTTTCCTTGAATTTGGGAGCCCAGAACTAGACACAGTATTCCAGATGTGGCTTTACCAGAGCTAAGTAGAGAGGGAGGATCACCTCCCTCAACCTGCTGGCCATGCTCTTTTCTATGTTCTTCAGGATATCATTGGCCTCCTCGGCCACAAGGACATACTGCTGGTTCTTAGCCGAACTGTTGTCCACTGGGATACCCAGGTCCTTCTCTGCAGAGCTTCTTTCCAGCAGGTCAGACCCTAACGTGCACTGATGCATGCAGTCATTTCTACCCATGTGTAGGACTCCGCACTTGCCTTTGTTGAACCTCATAAGTTTCCTTTCTATATCTCCATTTTGCCAATACTATTCTAGTCCTGAGCATGCAATACAGATGTCTCACAAGAGGACATCCTATGTCCAAAGGATTTCATGCAGATAGGAATCTTCCAGTTCAGCTACATTCTGGTCCTCAAACATCTATATATATATATATATAAAACTTTTTTTTAACAGTTTTTTTTTTTTTCTGGTGTTTTTGGTTTGTTTGTTTGTTGGTTTTTATTTTCCCTAAAATTAGATAAAATGTCTTTTTTTATTTTATTATTTTATTATTATTATTATTATTTATTTATTTATTTTGCTAATAGTTTCCTCTGGAAAGAATGTGGGGGTTCATTTTGGGAATTCATGGCCAGATATGCACATCAAAGTCTATACTCAAACATCTTCGATACTTTACCACATGTGGTAAAATATAATTCTTTTATTTTGTAGCTTCTGCTGCCATCACTTTCTGACCACTGCCAGTGTGAAGTTGTTATGAGGAGATAATGGGTGGTTACAAGATTGTTAACAGTTGTTATCAGGAGAGTAAAACAGGTGTATGAAATCATTCTGTGTCATGCTCAAAAGAGATTGTATTATTCTTGAAATTTTCTTTATAGAGCTTTATCAGTTATGGGTATTAAAATATTCCAAATCATCACTGATTTAACTCTGTGGCTAAAATTGAGAAGCAGAGGAGGTTATACATTTTAAAAAGTCTTTGTGAAGAGAGTTTTTGTTTGCTCTAGGGGACTGTAATAACTTATATCGACTACGTATTTATATGTTTTATCTTTTTAATAACAATTATGCTGACAAAGTCCTCGGAACAGCAAACCTTTTCTCATATTGACTTATTTGCTTCTTGTGCTCCTCACTTGCACCTACAAGCATTCAGATTATAAATTCAGTGAGATGGCAGCAATAATTTTCTTACATATTTGCACAATACAAGAGTCTTTATTTGTTGTTCTGTGTTTTCACAAAATAGGATAACAACGTGATGTTCCTGCCTTAATAATAATTCTCTAGTTCTTGTGATTCTGATTTTTTTTTTTCAGAAATCAAATTAAAGAAGTTTGCTTTATATCCCATTAATCACTCATACATACATGCAACCTTTGTGCGCCAGTGCATATTTGAACCAGGGTTCCCTTTGAGTAATTTACAAGTGTTAATTATCTGTCTGTCCGTATACATAAATTTTATTATCACTTGCATGAATATGCTGTCCAACTTAGTTAAAAATGATTTCTACTTTTATTTTGTATAAATTTACGGTGCCTCACACACTGCAGTAAAGTTTAATTAAGTAAGGGTCTACATCTTGGTTATCCTAATTACTATGCATTATGATAGTGGCTCATTCACACTAGAGGTGTTAAGTGGGTGGTAGGCTTTCTCTTCTTGGTTACTCCACTTTAGGGGTTCACAGACTCAACCAAGTCAGAATCCGTTCCAAGTAGATATTTAACAACCAAAGACACAATCGTTTCTGTACCTCATTTTCTTTCCTTCAAATGGTTATCGATTTCAAGAAATGCAGGATGAAAGCTATATATATCAACATGAGACTGATTTTTTTCTATTTTATTTGAAGGAGCTTTTTATTTTGCCTTTCTTTATTCTATTTTATGAGGAGTAGGGTTCTTTCTTTGTTTCAAGCTCAAGTAAAATAGATGTTAAGATGTTTTTCTGCATCACTCTGGAAGGGAAAGCAAGTGATTAATTCAAAGTGTAATAGCAATAGCTTACATTTCTGAACTACCTTTCATCTTGAAGGATACCTATCCCAAAGCACTTTACAACCTAAATAAAGCAGGAATCATTAAAATTCAACATTTGCCATTCCACTGGGATTGTTATACTGTACCTTTAGTGTTATGTATACAACAGCACCATGGTTACTGCAGCTACTTAGAGCAGGGAATAGTGAGCTTCTAATGATACCTTTTTCTTTCTTTTTTTTTTTTTTTCCTGTGAATGTTTAGCAGGTCAGTTTTATATCCTGATTTACAGCTTTGTTTGAGGTAAAACACATTACTTATTCCATAGAATGCTACCAGTCAAGAGCTAAGCAGAGACAGCACAACAGTTGGAAGCAATATATTAAGCCTTTAGCAAATGGCAAATGATTGCTTGTTGGAACACGACCACGACATCTAGAGTTAACAATTTCTTGCACATGAGAAGAGATAATTCATCTTCCATACTGACAAGTGGCCAAAACTTCTTTTGTAAATGTAATTTGGCAAATGTCATCCACAACAGCGCAAATACTAAAACTTTGATTCTAATCTGAATAACAATAATAGAATAATCTTAAGAAGTTACTGCTACTGATCTAATTTACACACACAGGTACGAACACACACATATCCCTCCCCAAAGTTTCTCTTCCAAGCATGACAGTCAGAATCTTTCACAGACCATGATATCACTGTCCATTAAAGCCTAACTGATGAACTGACTGGAGCCATCTGCTGTTTTCCAGATAAATAAAATATTTTGCTAAGTAAAAAGAAATTTCTCGGAAATTACTTTTAATCTCTTGTCAGGAAAGAAACGTTGAATCTTATAATAATGTTAAATGAGTATTCAGAAAAGGAACTGTGTATGGTAATCACATGGACAATAATTTTCTGGAAAATTCTATAATTGTCAAAGAATGCATAATGTTATTTTGAGAGATTGAAAAACATTTTAGAAATCCACTGGAGAAAAAGAACAATTGGTCTGTCTTGAGATTACCTTTCATTTTTTTGTATTATTTTAGAGGACATTAATAACACTTGTGGATCTGATCAGCTGTTGTCAGTGGTGAGTGACAAAAGACAACCGTATTTTGAGCAGAACTGAGCAGAGATCCAGTAATTTTATAATCGTACACAAAAACTGCATCACATTAAGCTTTGAAATAATCAAAATAATGCCTAATAATACATCATAATATCACAGAATCACGAAGTCACGGAATCACAGTTATTGGAAGGGACCTCAAGAGGTCATCAGTCCAGCTCATGCAGATTCCCTATAGCAGGTCACACAGGAAAGTGTCCAGGTGGACCTTGAATACCTCCATAGAAGGAGACTTTACAGTCTCTCTGGGCAACATGTTCCAGTGCTCTGTCACCCTTAGCAAAATGTTCTTCTGCATGTTTAAATGAAACTTCCTATGTTAAAGTTTTAGGCCATTATTCCTTGTCCTAGCACTACACACCACTGAGAAGAGTCTGCCCCCATCCATTTGCCTCCCACCTCCCTATAGACATTTATAAACATTCATCAGATTCCTTCTCAGTCTTTTTTTCCCTGGGCTGAATAGACCCAGGTTACTCAGCCTTTTCTCATAAGGGAGATGTTCCTGGACATTTATCATCTTTGTGACTCTCCAATTGACTCCTTTTAGGAGTCCCTGTCTTTTTTGAACTGGGGAGCCCAGATCTGGACACAATGTTCTAAATGTGGACTCACCAGCACAAAGTAAAGGGGGAAGATTAGCTCCCTCAATCTGCTGGCCACACTCTTTTTAATGTAGACCAGGATATCATTGGCCTTATTGGCCACAGGAGCACACTGCTGGCTCATGGCCAGCATGTTGTACATAAGAACACTCAGGTCCTTTTCCACAGAGATCCTCATTGTCAGCTGATTTTCCAATACTTTTGTGATTCAGTAAACCAAAAAGTGCAGTGGTCTCAAAAAGTTTGAAAGGAATAGTTTCACCTCCTACTTAAAAAATAAATTTGTATTCATAAATCTTGCTTTATCTGGATATTTTAAAATGTCCCATTAGTTTTTAATGGACTAAAAACAAAGCATCTTATCAATATATTTACATTCAATATCTTTACATTAAGAGGTACTGAAGGATAAAATTCCAAAATTGCTTTACCAAATCAACATCATTTCTAAGGCACAGAAATTCCCCTACCTGCTCCCTGAAAAAGGTTAATGCTGATGAATGTGCAGTCCTTTTGGCTGAATCTAAATTTTTTTTCTATTGATTCACTGAAAGAATTAACATAAGATGTGTAGGATTTGGCTTTCTGGTTAGTCTACTGTTGTAGTAAATCCGTGATGCTCAGACGTGTTGGCTTAAGACAATTGAAATTAATTCTTGTATGCTATTTATCACTTTCATTATTTTTTTCCTTTATATTCACATTAACTTTGCCTCTTCCTGCTATTTCTCACTGGGCACAAAGTTGACAAATGCAGTAAGATATTTAAATAATACTTTAGAACATGTGACACGCTTTGCTTAGCTCTGACAGTAATTATCACTTCATCACACATTTGTAATAAGCTACTTGGTAAGAATAGATCAATGATTCAGAAACATGCAATGCAATTGCAAACAAAACAAAAAAACAATTACACAAAATACTGTCTTTAAGTAAAAAAAAGAAAGAAAGAAAGAAACAGGCACTTACAGAGAATAGGGGAAAAATAGTGATTAGCCATCCTGTTATTAATCATAACTACATTAATTATCATTCCAACTAGAGCAAGCAAGAAATTAATAAGATTAATTAAGGTTTGTAACATATCAACTGTGTCATTAATATCTGGTTTGATTCAGTTTGAAGCTTAAGCCCTAATTCCACCAACGTTGCCAAATTCTGACATTCATCAGCATGATGAATGTCTCTGCTGACTGGCTCTTTTAATCTGTGTTTGGTGTTTAGTATTCTGGTAGGAGGCATTTTAATAAAGGGAGGCAACTTGCCAACAATTTTTGTGGAGATGGGTTTAAAAAAGAACTTGAATCAATAAAGACTTTGTTCAAAAATATACTCGAACTGAAAAACTGCAGCTTGCTGGGAGAAAAATGCTTTTGCTTGTACCTTAGCTCAGTGGAAACAGCCCCAGAATCTGGAAAGAAATGTGTTTATTTGACTTTTTGAAAGCACTTGCAAGCTTCTTTCCTCCTTTGTTCTGCCTCCAGTTTTCAGAAATCAAGTTGCAGAAGACAGAGATTAATGTTCTTGGATGATCTTTGGTAGCTCTGGTTTTAGACAGCTCAAACTGAATAAATCATCGTTATTAATATAGAAAACAAAAGATTAAAGGTAAGCTGATTATGTTGGCCACAAACGAGATACACTTCTGCTTTCACTGTTCCTTAAAGGAGCACAGATAAACCTCTGCATCTGCTAGAAAGCGAATATACCTTGTTTACTTCACAGAGTTGCTGAAGCCAGTGCTTGTCTATTGCCATTTGTCTTGAGAAAGCTGGTATGTGCTAACATAACTCAGAATTTTAATAATGCAGCAAGTGCTGACTCCTCTCTCATCTATAAACAATCCAGTTGCACTTGAAATTTATGAGAAGGAAAAAGTGCCGCCCTTTAATTATGCCCCTGTTTATCTAATTACTCTTTGGTCCCCCAGTCTGCAAAATTAACACTGATATGGGTCGTGCCTTTAGGCAAACAAAGTCCACTCCATCAACCATTCATCACAAGATTGTAGACATCTGAGTGGATGCATCATGCTGGGCACCCCTCTGAGTCCTCTGAAATTGTACAGAGGTTTCTAATTTGGCTTCTCTGGATTTCATTATTAAACAGGCCTCTGAGTTTCATTTTGTGTTGTTTCCTTCCGTATGAAGTGAAAATATGCTTATTTTCAATAATGTCAACTCAGGAGGTTGTCTACATTTTATTTAGCATTTCACTGAATTTTAAAACAGTTTATAACATATGTCAGAAATCATCCTTTGAAGTTGGTCTGATGCATCATCTGGGCTAAATCCTGTTCTGTTTAACATTTCAAAATTGTTTCATATGAAATGAAGGATAGAACTTGGCTACAGGTAGTTTTTATGATTTTTCATACATCATATTGTAAAGACCATTTTTTACCATTGTTTTAAATTTAGTGGTGGCTGGTGGCCCTGCATCTTTTCTATCTGTCTAGTTTTTTTTGAACTTTGGATCATTGGCCATCAGGGTTGGGAGCTGGAAGGAGGAGGTTTGGTGTTCTGGGTAGATTTTGGCTCTTTTCTACCAACAGGAAGGGATGCTTCTTAAAGTGCTTTACAGTCAGAACTGCGTAAGCTATATTACACCTACACTTTATACACAGCTTCATTACATGTCAACATATACATGAAACCTCTTTGCAGGTTACATTCACGGGTGTTATCTTTCTGAATTCAGGTAGCTTTAGAGTGCTGCCTTCACTTCAACAACCTCTGTCTGTTTTTTTCCATTGCTAGCCTTCAAGAATGATTACAGTATGGGCTAGGAAGAAAACATCTGCCTGTCTGATTCTGATATTTTATGTTTCTCTCTTTAATGTTTCTGCCACATTCATCACCATTACAGTACTCATGCACCTCATCACCTAGAAACAGTGGGATAGTATCTCAGTTTTGACAGTTAAACAATGGAACATCATATGTCATCTTGTTGTAAACTTCATAAAATACATTAACAGCTGAACATATGAAATCAACTGTTACTTATTTAAAGACATGCAAAATGCTAGCAGATAACTGCTGCAGCAGATGACTGATAACTGCTCTTGGAAAGTCTGTAATCTCTGAACCAGATGGTTAGTCCTGTTTTGACATGACAGCAAACTTAGCTTCCTTGCCGGCAGGATTCATACTGTTTCTGAGCTGTCCTCTACCATTAGGGCTTGAGACAAATAGGAAGGGAGTATGTGCCAGCATGGTGTACACACTCTGACAGGTGATGTTCACATTGGGTGTACGAGTGAGGGACTGTAGTTGTAGACATTAAAAATAGTGCTTGTGGGAATTAATGACACTCCCATTTAAATGCAGAAAGCTTGCATCTGTGTAAATACCACTATCTCAGGTCAGATAAATTCATGGCATTCATAAACCATTCATTAAGATCCATGATTCACATCTGTTTATTCTATATTGCTGCAGATAATTTTCTTCATTTTCAGAAGTTATAAAAAAATGATATCCGCAGCTCTTAAAAAACTTTTACAAATCTTTAACTGTCTTCTGTGAAAATATGCACACATACATATTTATTTATTTATGTATATGTGTATTTATTTTTGTAGTGATGGTGGGAAACTTCAGAAATGAGACCAATTTTGTGGAAGATTTGGACATAATCATCCATCATTTCTGTCTCCAAGGCAACTGTTCTGACCAGTGGAAAATACTTTCTAGTATTTAAGTAAGCATCTGAAAAAATTATTTGCATACCTCAAGTTACTTTGGTCATGGCAAATTAATGTTTTCACTTTTGTTCTTATAACTAAAAGGAATCTACTTTCTGCTAACTAATAGGCATTTACTAGAGATGGTCAGACAAGGCAATTGACTATCACAAGAGATTTTGGTCCCAATTGACATTACAAAATTTTTTTTTTTTTTTCAAAGAGCTGTTTCTTGCCTTATCAAGTAAATCTTTATTTTTCTCTTTAATATAACAATAAAATAGATCTCAAGCTTTTGAGTAGCTACCTACTTTGACTTCCCAAATGGTTTTGAGGTGAATACTTTAAAAATGCAACTTATTAAAACACATATGCATTAATGGAGTCTGCTATGTAAACTGAAAAACAGCTATTATCACACAATACAATTAAGCTCCTACTTAATTCATTTAAATCATCCTCATTTTGCACACCAAGCATTTCTGGCAGTTAATTGGCATGAAAGGCAGGGTAAACTAAGCACAACAAATTGAGTGTGAAACTGTTAATTTAGGTAAAAGCCATTGTGCAAAATTGCTGGTTCAACAATATTCACAAAATACAGAGGAGAGGAGTGGCCAGATCTGTTTTAATGTCATTGACTCTTTGCACTGTGACATGGCTGAGATTACATGCAGGAGTGCATTTGAAATCTGCATTTATTTAAGTCCCAGTTCGAGTGTAAGATTCCGTTTCATGCTCATTGTGTAAGAAGATACAGAGACTGCTTCAAAAAAATACTACGGACGTTAAATATATATATATATATCAGTAGAGAAATAGTTCTAGTTTAATAGATAGTTTGTAGGAGTGATCTAGCCTTGTCAAATCCTGACAGTCTTCTGAGATCAATTTTAATTGTGTCATTTTCAGTCTACATATTTTTGTAATCATTATCATAAAAGTAATTCATTAATGTGTTTTAATATATCTAAGTAATGTCATAATTCCTATAGAAAAGGCACTCCAGAGAACTGAGGATGTCAGAGAACTGGGAAAGGAAAAATGTATGAGACTGTGATGAGAGTGAATGCATTCAGCGCTTGAAATGAAAGTGTGAGTCAATAAATGCCACAAGTAGCTTTGAAAGTGGAAATAAATCTAGTAGAGTATGAAAACTCACTCCATAACTGCTAATGTATTTAAGCAAATTTTCTAATAGAAGTATATAATAGCTAATATAATGGCTGGACATTGAATATGAGAGCAAACAATGAAGAATTGTATGCAACTGGATACTCGTGTGAGTACCCTACTCACTCATCTTTCCTTTTTCTCTCTTTTTTTTTTTTTTTTTTTTTTTAAGTAAAAGCCAGTTAGTGAAAGCACAATGTTGTGGTTTGAATCCTTAGATGAAATTTGTGTACACACTTCTGCTCTCTAAATTGTGTTGTTTTGTTTGCTCGGGTAATATTCTCCCTATAGCTTTTGTCCACATTTCTCATTCACTCTGCTATCCTTAGTAGCACAATACAAAATTGTTTTTATTTCTGAGTAGAGAAATGTATGCAAACTACGTGATTTCTAATAAAATGTGTAGTATAATAGAAAAACATTTGATATCGTCCTTCTGAAGGATATGAAGATATGCCTATTAGAAATGACAATGCATAAGAAGATTAGTGAGGTTAGCCTGAAATGTCTTGTGTGTATATTAGCCATGAAGAAAAATGTATTTTAAACTACTGGACTGCAAAAGCAAAATGTGCGTATATTGTCTAGCCCGCCATTATGAAATATTTCCTACAGATGAACAAATTACTACGTATGTGGTGGAGTTCATAAGGTACAGAAATACTTGAAGATAAATCAGGGGAAATAATAGGACTGTATGTGTTACAGCGAAATGAAACACATATTATAGTCTACTTTACAGTCATTATTATACTGAGATTTATGGGACCAGATTAGCTGGTATGTTTTTGGCAATTCTTTCTCCAGCTGGATAATTGATCATAACTTGAGTGCAATTTTTTTGTGAAATCATATTATAATGGTTTATGCTGACGGAGATGACCTTGCTCAGGTTTGCCTATCTGTTAGGGAAAGTTATATTTCTTTCTGTATGAAACTTATTCTGGATCAGTTTTCCTAGTTAGCTGGAGTTCGTCACAAATTTTGGAGTAATAAAGATGAAGATGTGACATGCTAGAACTTTGAGAAAGGGACTAGAAAAAGTTGCCCATAAAAATTCATGAAAAAGAAATATCAAGATTCCTTTGAAGTGTCCTAATAAATTTACTATTGTTTATGCACATAATACTATCAATTAACAAACTACTGCTCACAGATTTACAATCAGAAGTCAGGAAGATGTTATTTTGTTTGGTTCAGTCATGTCAGTGGTTTGTGGGCTAGTCCAGCCTGGTTCCATGACTAGTGGGGCCCCCAGAGGGATTTCGCAAAATCCACACCTCTGGAAAAGGGAAACAGGGGAACCCAAAAATAATTAAAAACAGTGGCAAGATCTGAGGAGAAATGAACTAATTTACTAAATATGGTATCGGAATGCAAGATAACACACTATAATACAATATAATTAGAATTGAAGCTAATATACATAATGAGAGAGAGAGAATGTCGGAAAGGTGGATAGGCCTCACCGTAATGCTGAGGTGAGATGTGCAGTGCAGTTCAGCATCAGGGAGATGAAGAAGTGCTGATGAAGAAGAGCTGACAAAGAAGAGCGCATCAGCTGACCTTGCCAGGAGTTATATCTCCTCTCTGACTGCAAAGCCCCCTGGGGTATGTAGTTCTTCTCTTCCGGACAGGTACCCGGAACTGGAGCATTAATACCTTAACTCTCAGTGCACTACTTGATGTTATGATGTGGAATACCAATAACCAAAAATCATAAAACCATGACAAGTCATGGTAGTGTCAGTTTACATGTCGGTATTCCTGAAAGACCTTTTTCAGGAGTAAATGAGAAGGAATTCAGGCCATAGTTGGTAGAAATTACATTCCTTTCATCCATCACTGAAAAATTGTTTATCAAGATGCTGCAGATGAATCAGTGTAATCCTTATCACTTAATGTAGCTTGGCTTGATACCTTTACTGGAATTACTTCTCAGAATTAATCAGCTTAAGAAATGTTAGGGAAATGTCAGCTATTAATATGCAATTCAAAATATATATATATTGCGTAACAAAAAAGATAAAGAGAAGAGCTGCTCTCTACAAGTACTATTCTGTGATTTCTATCTGTGCAGCATAAATCAAACATCACTACTTTAAATACTTTGCTAGAAATGTGTGCTCTCTGATTTCTTGTCAGGCTGCATTTATTTTGGTGCAGAATCCTTCTTAAATGGGGGTAAGTGTGTACAGAGTTCAAATTATACCAGGTAACATCTTCTTTTGAAACACTGATTTTTTTTTTTTTTTGTAGAAAAGCAATCCATCCAGAAAGGTATTAACTTTAAATGTTAGGCTTTCACTGAACTTTAAGACAAACTACAAAGCAGCAAAGTCTGATTTCCAGTGAGGTTTTAAACTGTGCCTTATATCATCTGTGAGGGTACAGGTTTGTGTGTCACAGTGCTTATGTATCTTCAAAAGATTTTGCTAATGTGCTTTGAAAAAGATTACTTCTTCATTCAGCAGTATGCTAGGTAGGACAGAAAGAACAGATAGGAGAGTTTCATCATTGGGGAAAGAAAAAGAAAAGATTCTGGATATTAAGATGTATAAAGGTTTCCTTTTTTAGCTCACAGCTAGAGCTGGGCAGCCAGTTTGCATCCACACTGTCAGAATGAAATAGCAGGAAATGTGCTAGCACTTATTTTGATTAGTTTGCCACAGATGCAAAGAAAGAGTTTGGGAAGATCTACTTTCTGACTTGTTTACTGGGAAAATTTATCTATCAGGATATTTCTTAAATATATTTCTTTGTCTGAACACTTTGATTCCAGTTTGGAGTCATGGAGGAGACAACAGATCTGTTTCTTGTGTGAAACTCTCAAACACAAAAGACCTTTCTTCATTCTTTTCTTCTTGTTATTTCCTGAGTCAATGTAATTATCTTATTTTGAGACCAAATATATTGTGACACTATCTGGAATTCAGGTGGAGAACATTGATCCTATTTTGCAGTTATTCTTTCCACTGTAGTATGTAAAATTTCTGTGAACTTTGGTTTTCCCTAGAGCTCATACACATGCTGTAGGCTAAAAAAGAGCTATGACAAGATATTTTGTTACTCTCTTGAAGGGGTGAATATAATAAGATTATTAATACTAACATTTTAGTGTGTGGGTTGTTGGGTTTTTTTTGTGGACTTTTGCACTCAGATTCCCTTTGGCCAGATGCTGTGTTAGTGTTCCTGGCCCTGACAATAGGGACCAATGCAATTGTAGTTGCAGTATTCATATTATACAGAGAATTAGATAATCAATCTAACTCTAATAACTCAGAGTCTGCTCTGGAGATGAGGAAAGCAATATCGGAAAAAAATATTCTCAGGAAGGAGAAAATGATTCTGGACACTGAAAAGAAACAAAAAAACAACCTATAAACGAACAGTGATGAATAAGAAATAAGGATACGCAAAGGACTTACTTCACAGAATCACAGAATTACAGGGGTTGGAAGGGACCTCTAAAGATCATCTAGTCCAACTCACTCACTAAAGCAGATTCCCTACAGTAGGTTACATAGGAAAAGCAACCAGATGGGATTTGAATATCTTCATAGAAAGAGGTTCCACCACCTCTCTGGGCAGCCTGTTCCAATGCTCTGTAACCCTCAAAGTAAAGAAGTATTTCCTCATGTTTGTACAGAACTTCCCATGTTCCAGTTTGTGCCCATTACCCATTTTTCTTTGCCTGGCCAAAAAGTGTTACAATGAGTATGAATGCAGTCTTTGGGAAAGACTTTCCAAATTATTTATTCCTCTTGGTATATCAAAGTACATGGCTATCCAGCTGTCTGGACTTACTCAATCCACTCCAGTTGGAACATTTTAGTGGGGACATCAGAGAAGAATGCTGTTAGAATGCCTTCATGGGGACATCAAAGTAGTTATGAAGCACAGAGGATGTTACAATAATTAGAGGAAATTTAAGGCAATGAAGTCCAGGAAATTATACAAAATTCTCTATTTGTAGTTAATTATCTGAATGCAGGCTTCACAGCTGCCTTACAGGAAATGAATTCTTGCTTGAAGAGTTTTACCCAGTTTTTTTCCAAGTAAAGACAAATGACCAACAGCAGCAAAGAGTTTAGAGCGCTGTCCATGATGTAAGCCTTTCTCTCATTACCAGGGATTTTGCGGTATCTGAGACAGAACAGATTAAAAGGAGGGATATCTATTTTATTTTGAAATAACAAGAACTTTCATGAATTTAGTAAAGCTTGTGTATTCACAGAAAAGGAGATTGCGGTAAATGTTCATAGGCTCTATTTTAGAAATAATATCCTTTACTATTTATAGTTACAGTTCTCAGGAATGAGCAGTATCACAGAATCATAGAATCATAGAATCACAAGGTTGGAAACAACCTATAAGATCATTTAGTCTAACTGTCTTTTCATTAACATTGCTACCACAAACTAAACCATATCTCACAACTCCTAATCCAGACGCCTCTTGAACACTGCCAGGGATGGCAATTCCACAGCCTCTCTGGGCAGGCCATTCCAGTGCCTGACAACTCTCTGAGAGAAAAAGTTTTTCTTCATGTCTAAACTAAACCTCCTCTGATACAACTTGCTGCATTTCCCTGGGTCCTGTTTGTTGCCTGGGAGAAGAGGCCAAACCCCTCTTCACCACAACCTCCCTGCAGGAAGTTGTAGAGTGCGATGAGGTCTCCCCTGAGCCTCCTCTTCTTCAGACTAAACAATCCAGCTCCCTCATCTGCTCCCCATAAGACTTGTGCTCCAGACCCCTCACCAGTTTTGTTGCCCTTCTCTGGACACGCTCCAGGGCCTCAATGTCTTTCCTGTAGTGAGGGGCCCAAAACTGAACACAGTACTTGAGGTGTGGCCTCACCAGTGCTGAGTACAGGGGACTGATCACCTCCCTGCTCCTTCTGGCTGCACTGTTTCTAATGCAGGCCATGATGCCATTGGCCCTGTTGGCCACCTGGGCATACTGTTGGCTCATATTCAGATGAACATCAACCAACACTCCCAGGTCCCTTTCTTCTTCATAATCATCTAGCCACTCATCTCCAAGCCTATAATGTTGTATGGGGTTGTTGTGGCCAAAATGCAGGACCCGACACTTGGCCTTGTTGAACCTCATCCCATTCACCCCAGCCCAGCAATCCAGCTTAAGTAGATCCCTCTGAAGGACCTCCCTACTCCCAGGCAGATCAACACAACCTCCCAACTTGGTGTCATCTGCAAACTTACTGAGGGTACACTCAATCCCCTCATCTAGGTCATCAGTAAAGATATTAAACAAGATGGGCCCCAGTACTGACCCCTGGGGGGCAACATTCGTAATGGGTCACCAGCTGGACTTAACTCCATTAACCACCACCCATTGGGCACGGCCCGCTAGCCAGTTCCTTACCCAAATAAGTGTATACCTGTCCAGGCCACAGGCAGCCAGTTTCCCCAGAAGCAGCCTGTGAGAGACCGTGTCAAAGGCTTTGCTGAAGTCTAGGTAGACTACATCAACAGCCCTTCCTTCATCTACCAGTCCGGTCACCCAGTCGTAGAAGGAGATGAGGTTGGTCAAGCATGACCTGCCTTTCATGAACCCGTGCTGGCAGGACATGATTTCCTGGACACCACACACGTGCTGTGTGATCTCACCTAAGATGATTTGCTCCATTACTTTCCCCGGTCAGGCTATTAGGCCTATAGTTCCCGGATCCTCCTTACAGCCCTTCTTGAAGGCAGGAGTCACATCAGCAAGCCTCCAATCCTCTGGGACCTGTCCAGTCTCCAGGAGCGCTGATAGATGGCCGAGAGCGGCTTAGCAATCACTCCCACCAGCTCCCTCAGATTAAATGTGTAAGTTCATGTTTTTGAGGCACATTGATCCATGTTTAGCAATAACTTTTACAACTGACAAAAGAGTATAGATGTAATAACCATTGAGAATGAGATCAAAATTGTATAATTATAGCCTTAATGGTGAATTTTGCTAACAAAATATGAATTTCCACTTACAAAGGGCCACAATATCTAGAAGGTAATGAATTATCTTGGCATTGGATGGAGGTTCTCAAGGCTGCATAAGGTCTTATTGAGATGACTCCAAGATGGAGCCTTGAAGGGGAGTCATTTTCATAAAAATCTTTTGTGTCTGAAAGAGTAATTCCAGTCAAAACAGGCTGGAGAAGCCACTACTGCCTTCTCAGACATTATCAATGACATAGAAACCTTCACTCCCTCCTGTAATTGTCCTCTTCTAAAAATCTAAACTAGAAAAAAATGCACTATCCGTCAGGGATTTCCTAGCAAGAGAGCAGTATGTGTACAGTGGTACAGCTGTGCCAGCAGATCCCAGGCTGGGCACACCATAGAGAGCAAGCAGGGGAGCAGGTTTCAGGAGCCCATCAGTAAGGAAATTCCTGTGAGGTCATTCTGAATTTATATAGTTATAGTATAGTGAAATGCAAAGCTGTGGGAAAATTAGGGCTCTCAGTGTAAATGTACATCAACCCAGTGGAACTGAGCATAAGCATTGCTTGGAAGGACAGCACAGCTGGCTACAGCTCCAAAAACAAGCCTACCTGAGGATATGTCAACATCAGCTCTTTACAACTCCTATTGCTCTATTAGTCTAATCAAACTTCAAGTTAGACCTGCTCAGCCTGATTGTATCAGTAGTTACTGTGTTTTTAGTGAAGTGATTTTTAATTATCCTGCTGTATGTTTACTCAAAGACACAGAAGCAGAAGAGCAGGGAAAAAAAATCAAATATTTCAGCTCAACTATTTTCTTTCTGTTGTTTGTTTTTTTTTTAGAGACACATCTGCAGGGACTTCAGCTCATAGAATTTAGAAGGGGAAGTCATTGATAGAAGGACATCCAGAATCTTGTCACCTGTTTCCTGTTGTTTTGGCCAGCACCAGGTATGCATTTTGTTGTGCTCCTTGAGAGAGAGAATTCTGCAGGTTTGTAGAATTGCTGTCAGAAGATTTTTAGCAAAGACTCCTTTTTTAATGTCTTAATTTCAATCTATTATCTCCGTTCACCTATTTTTCACTATGCTATATTTGTTCCCATTAAATGTTGTTTGGCTTTTAACATTGCCCATGTTTTCTTTGTGTATGGCTAAAGACCATTGACTTCTGCACTATGTTGGGTTCTTTACTCTCCCTTAACTCCTTTAGTTACCTACCTCCATAGAACAAAATGTACATAAACAGAACACAGTATCAGAGCCGCAGTAGCAGCCTTTTACTGCAGATACAGAGCAGAATCTAACGCTGTGCTGTAGCATAGTCCACTACAAAGTCAATTTGTTTCCCCTTTTCCTCTAATTATGTACGTCATGTTTGCAGTCCATAGTGAGATACAAGTATATTATAAAAACTAGATCAGTCTATAATAATTTCCCTGTGTAATTACAGGTTTGAGATCACATTGGCTATCAGAAACATTTTAATGCAGTAATATTTTTTCGATTTTGTGCTGTTCTCCAGAAATGCTTTGCAATAATCATTTTCCCTTCCAAATTATCCTGCTATGCACAAATGTTAATTGACTGGTTCATTTTTTCTTTCACAAGAGAGGTTTTATTTTGGTTTGGGGGAGTGATTGCTCTATTTGCTGTAAAATACTTGCAATTTTTTAAAATTTCATATCCAAGATATAAGATTCAGATGCATAATATGAGTTGGTTATTATGATCAAATGAAAATGGAAATCACGGAGACAAGGTTATGTCTGGTTTATGATGCATCTCTGTTTTAAATACTATTTCAAGGGATGTAAAGCTAGTAATGGCTCCTAAAATACTTTTAGCATGTTTGCTACTTGTCTGTAGTTGTGATGGGGAGATTTATACAGCAGAGCAATGCAAAAGCTTTTCTTATTCTGAATTTCTGGCACCAGAGCAACTAGAACGTCTGTTAGAAGGGAAGAAAAATAAATGGGGCTTGAAAGTTAGGCTGCTCATTTGCTGGGAACTTTCTAGGATACATTAAGTATATTTAATAAAAATGTTTATGATGTGAATATTTTTGATAGTGTGATAAGTGACATCAAATTAACAAATGAAAATAAAATTCAAAATTAATGAATCAAAATAAGTGAAAGCAGTAAGTTTTAATATCACAATATTATTGAGAGTGATTCTTGTTTTGTACTGTGTTTTATATATATTAAAATCTGTTCACTGCTGATATAGTAGAGCTATATCAGCAAAATGCAGTTGAAGGTGCATAATAATAATAATAGTTTTAAACAAATGTGTTTTACCATTTTGGAGGTGAAATTCCCTTGCAAAGTGATGGCACATAGAAGAACTAAAGTGACAAATTCTTTAATTACTAAATAGACAGAATTTGAGTGTAGATCTAATGAGACAAATGAGATTTAGTTAATATGCTCAGAGTAACAATTTCATTCTTCATTAACATGATTTTGTATCTTTTGGATGCAGGCTGTAATGTCTCAGCTGAAAACAGCTTCAGTGCCTGTTGAAAGCTAGTATTTTATCTCAGTGTTCATTCTGCAGGAAGAATGACCCTCACAGTGCTTAATTGACCACAACATTTCTCCAGAATGACCTGGGGTAGTCTCAGAGGTCTCCCATGCAAGTAGGAGCAATAATCATTGCTCACAGATGAAATTGAGTGTATCATTACAGAGTGCAGTGATCCTATTCCTAAAGGGCTAAGTAAAAAAGGAAGGAGGATTTTTAATTTGAAGTTTCACTGTATTTGTCAAAAAACAAGGCAAAACAAAAATGTAAACTGTTCTGACGTTATTTTCAAGATGGATTTGTATTCTGGAAATCTTTTCTTTCTCACCACTTATTTGGGTTCATAGCCATGCTCTTGCTGCCACAGATAACACCAGGGTCACAGAAAACTACACCATGTAAATCCTAAATTCAGCCTCCATTTGATCCCCTGCCCTGTTAAGACCCCTCTGGCAGCGTGTACTCTTCTAATCCTGCAATTACTGCAGCACACACATCTATGTACTGTATTCACCTCACTGTGTATGTTGTCAGCTAGTAGGTCTGAGACACATACAATGACCTTCACAGACAAGTCATGCCCCTGATTAGTACAATATTATGTCTATTTTCGGTTCAATTTCTCTTCTCTATCTCCCTCGCTGGAGCTTAACTTCAGCTGGATGCTTGATCTCTCTGCAGTGGGCTGCCACCAGACAACCAGGGATCCCACTACAGTTACAAGAAATCTTATCAAGAAATGAATAAGGGCTCAATTATGAAACATTTTACATGCAGGCTGCACCTTGGCTCTGAAAATGCATCACTCCCTATGAGCACAGTGAAATGAGATCAGAGATTGGCTCTTTAATATGAGTTAGATTTCAGCAAGATAATTTGTGGGGCCATTTTTCCCTGCCCCCCTGATGATTATCTGCTCCCATTGCCCTCTGCTCTGATTTAGTTCGATTCCTTTTGAATACCTAAGTGTCTTGGACACTTTCAGTGGATTACTCTTCAGCAAACTGAAGAGATAATTTTGGCTTAGTAGCATATCGTTTTTTGATGGAAATAGAGCCTTGCCCATTTTTCTGAACTTCACTCTCCATAACTAGCACTGAACATAATAGGCAAAAATAGTTTTGTTTGAACTAGCTTGTATCTTTTTGAAATAAACTGAAAAAGGAGCTCAAATGCTTTTATTCTTCCATTTCCTTTCTGCATTTCACAACTCAAATATTGAATCAGAGTTCAAGATAGAAGTTACTTGATGCATTTTCTTGCATGACTCTCTCAAGCCATTTTCTTGTTTTGGATCTATAAGTCTTAAAATGAGAAAGAATATTTATTTTTCCTCTCAGTACATAGAAAAGAGGAAAAGAGCAATCCTAAATACTTTTAGATTTTACTATTTTTAAATGAAAATTTATGTACATTATGTAAATTTCTCATCATGACAGGTATCATTTTATTTGTGCAACAGATATACATTTTTTTTTTCTGTTCACAAATTTCCCCCCTCTTTCACACTCCTGCTATAACACTTTATTTTGATTTTTTTTTCTGAGGTAATTTCTGCTAATTTTTCTAGGTCACTGAGCAGCAGTTTTATATCTTATTTTCAAAATTTTGCATTCATTTTAATAGGCATAGCATAGCAGCCATCATATTCTTTTGCTCTTGTCAGTTCCGTTTTCTTTCTCATCTTACCTCCTTAATTTTTAGAGCAAATGAAATTATCAGCAGAAAATCATTTTGCAATAAATTTCTAAGTTTCTATTCCAGAATGCACTTCTGCCCAGAAATTTTCCTATCAAATATTCTTTCTGTGTTCATACAAACAAAATTATGGTGGACTTTAAAATCTTGGGGAAAAAAAAGTTGTTTTTTTTTTTTGCTGAATATCTGTGTATTTAACTTATTTGTATGTATTTTGCTTAACTGGATTCATGAATTAATATACTCATATTTTTCTTGAATGTTCCTTAACTGTGCAAATACACTAAAATCCACTTATGTCATGATTAAATATCAGATTCACAGCATCACTTCTTAGTTTTTAACAGTCCTACGTTCACTGAAGTTCGAGTTTAGGCTTTCCTTGAATTTGTACTAAACTTTGTGTAAAATAGTTACAGCTGACTTTTGAGTAGTATTCTTGATTCAAAATCTTTTTATTTCCTTTTTTTTTTTTTCCTTTGTTTCACGTACAAAAGGAAGATTAAGATTGTAACAGCGATTTCTATTAGAGAGGAGTAAAAATCCTAATTATTGCATCTTATCTTATTACCAAGTTAAAACTTGGAATCATAATTCACTGGCAAGAATTATTTAATTATTTTGTCTTACGTGTCCCCAAGTCTATTCTTGCTACTGCAAGAATACTACAAGTCTGACACCGAGAAAAGAAATAAACCAAATCGATCGTTTAAAGAAAAAAGTCAGCTGCTAATAAAAGATGCCATTAGTTTACCAGAATCCAAAAATACACAGAACTGCTATATGCCTTCTCAAGTTTACTGTCTAGGCCTATTTGGTGATCCATGCCATATTTCAACTTCAGTCTGCATGACCTAGGTGGTTCCTGAGTGCATACTATGTCCTTGCATTTTTCTTGTTTGTTTTAATGCTATTCTCCTTCACAATGAATCCACCATGGATATTTCTCTTATGTTTTTAAAAATACAATATCTGCTGTAATTATCATCATTTATATTTCCTTCAAGACTTCATATTTGTAATTTTACTGAAAATTAGGGCCCAAGGGAACAGCTAATGATCCTTCATCAGGGAAGTGTCACACTGGGGGTTAGGGAAAGGTTCTTCACCAGAGGATGGTACACATGGAACAGGCTCCTCGGGCAGTGGTCATGGCCCCAAGCTGCCAGAGTTCAAAGAGCATCTGGACATTGCTCTCAGACATAGGGTTTGAATTTTGGGTGGTCCTGTGTGGAGCTAGGGATTGGGCTCAATGAACCTTGTGAGTCTCTTCCAACTTGGGATATTCAGTGTTAGACATGTTCCAAGTAAAAAGTGACTGAAGTGGAAGAATTTATTTTTTTCTTGCTCTGTGTAAAATAGATTGCTTGTTTAAAATAAATAAATAAATAAATATTAAAAATATATGTAAATATATATAAATATATATATATAAAGAAGTGGATCTATGATAGATGGATTAAAAAAAAACAAGCTTTTTAAACAAGATAAAAATATTGATTCTATCTCATAGCCCTAGAAGAACTTTGTATATAAGATTTTAGAAGCTGATTAAAGAAAATTGAGTGCTACACACCCAATAAGAAAAAGTATAGTCATATTGCATGGGAAAGGCTATGTTATCAGAAAAAAATATGTGAACTCCTATGAATTAGCCATGAGCTAATCTTTACCTAAAAGTAGTTAGAAATGTTCTCCAAGAACAGATTATTTCATAACTGTTTAAAACTAGTCTTTTATCATCTTTCTCTAGAAGCATCTGGTACTAGTCACTGTCATGAAAGGGATATTGCAACTGGCAGTATGTTAGTCTGAGTAAGGTAAGGTAATTGTTATGATGCTGATGCTTTGTTCATACAGCTAGACAGAGTGTTTCTTAACCACAGTGTGCCTTTCTGTAAAAATGGTTATTGTCATGGCAACAGAAGTAGGAGAACAATTTTTCCTGTCTGAGTAGCTGTGTGACAGTTAGTACCCTTTTTGCTGTTGTTTTTTTTTATTCAGTGTAGGCACTCAATTCTTTAAAAAGAGAGTTGAGGATCATATATGACCTTCTAGAGGATGAGGGAAAATATTCTTTGGGAGAAGTTTCACAGACACAGAAAGAAAGGCTTTTTAGGAAGTTACAGGTACAATGATGTGAAGTTTGCCACACTTCAGGAAGCCTTAGAGCTGACTGAGACAACAGTCTGTTTGCAAGACAAAGTGGACAAAGAGAAATTGGATAACAATCCCTTTTCTTTTTACTATTCTGCTTTCACTTTCTGTATTTAAAAAGTTGAATAATCTACTTTATAGTCTACTAAAACTGAGATTGATTGGTTGGTTGGCTGGTTGATTTAGGGAATAAGAGTTCTGTATTCCCTGCACAGCTGTGGCTGCCGAGGTCACATCCACTCCTTCCTCTTTCCTTCCTAGCTGCCAGATCTCAAGCCTTTAACTCTCCCAATACCGAAAGCTGTGATTAGTCTTCTCTTGAACCACAGCTGATACTGTATATGAGTCAGTAGCTCAGTAGCGGCTGTTGCTATTTCAGTAGGTCCAACAGGTTTGATCCTGCAGATAACTCACAGATGTGAATTGAGGGGATGCCTAAGTAGTTCCTTCAATATTCACTGTGGTTTATCCATTCCTAAAAGGCACTACCTATTCAAACTAATGCATAAACACAGTAAATGGCCTACATTTAGGCTGTTGTTTACACCATTGGAAATTCCCCTCAAGTAAGCTATCTCCTGCTTTGTCACAATGAAGCAACTAGACTTCTTTAAAGCTTTTATGCCTGTAACTTGGGTGTCAGTTCCTCTCCAGTGTTTCTTCTTTGCTTAAGTTCTGACAGCCAACAGCCCTTCTTTGGCACAAACCTAATGCTTTGAGAAAGGAAAGCCACCAAGCCCAGATGAAAGCAAATGAAAGGTACCTTCTCCTTTCAACTCCTAAACCAGGTACCACTGTCATAATTCCTTTGATGGCTGGTACAGGAGGTTTTATTCGACTCCTTGATGTTGTCTGCTAATACTGAACCCAGAAAGAAAAGTAAATCTCCTGTTTCCTTCAACAATGCTGTGCATTCAGAAGGGTTTGCACTTAAAAACCATAAAGGTTATATAGACATTTTGTCACAAATAAGAATACTTTTCTCATACATTCAGTTATGAAGCTTGTTATTTCCTATGCTTAATGAAATCTCGATCTTTCTGAAATAAATGAGACCTTTTCTGTTATCTCGCACAGAGCTAGGATTTCAGATTGGAAAATTAAAATTGCATGAGAATGTTTTAAGGCATTAATGATTCAGTTAAAAATAAAACAACACAAAACACACTAAAAAGACAATGAATGGTATTACCAGATTACTATCAGCAAATTCAAAACTGGAGAGCTGTTAATTTAATAAATAAAGAATATTCTTTTAAAAGAGATAAAAATCAGGGATTATAGCAGCTAGATACTTCTCAGCAGCTTAATTAAACTATGATGAAGATAGGCTTTTTTCAGCACTGTTACTTGTGCTGTGTATATTTGAGATACCAAAAATAGCTATTGACTTCCAAATAGATTCATATTTTTCATTATTTTTAACAAAGTAATTAACCTAAAACAGCCTCTAAAACCAACTTACTAATTATTAATCGGTAATATAATTGTTCAGTGAAATATACTTACCAAAACAGAAACTAGGATTAGATGCAGTGTTTTGACTATGAGACTTTCTGTGGGCTGAGGAAGAGAGCAAAAGGCCATGTGTTTTATTTTCTTTTACTGCCAAGGGAAACTCAGGCAGCCAAACATCTTTAGTCTTTTATTTCTTGTGTTAATTTTAGTTAATTTGTTTTTAACTTTCATGCTATGTGTTCATTTAATGGTATCCTGTTTATTCCACTCAATCTGAAAATTAACTTGGATCCAGTGGTTACAAATTACTTTGCTGCTGTACAGCCCTCATGCAAATCTGTTTGCAGAGTGGATATACTTCTCCAAAGCCACTCAATACATCTTGGCTTGGGACTGCTGAAATATCATTACTCATATGGACTGTCAATTCTTTTAAATTTATTTTAAGTTCCTCTTTCTACTTCTCTGGGGGCAATTTTTTCAAGGCTTTATGTGTTACCCGAATCCTTAACAAATACAAATCTTCTTTGTAAGGTAAAACTAGGAAGGCTTATTTGAAAAGAATTGTGCATAGCTTCTTTACCTGTGTGAAAGTGAGGGGAAAAAAAAGGTCAAGGAATATTTAATCTCCTGGGTCCCAATAATGTCTTGCATCCAAGGAGCTTAAATGAAACATCATTTTCTTTGCCAAGTCTGGAGACTTAGCAATTCACTCAATTCCTTTTTCTATATGAGGCAAGAACTGTTGAGGTTCTATCATATAGGGGAAGAATTTTGTCCAAAAAGAAACTACAGCATGAAATACCAACTTCTTACACGAGAGCATAGCTCTCTTGCAGACCCTCTCCATAAATAGACTTGAATAAAAAAGCAAATCTGGAACAAAGGCAAAGAAAAAAGCACAGTGTGGCTACCAAGGTCACTGACTTCTTTCTATCTAGTGTCCCAAAATATAAGGCATATAATGTCTTGCTGCCACTGTTCAATACAAATGATGCTACTGCTCTTGAATGTTTCATTGCCTGAGCTCTCCTCTACTCAAACTCTGGAGAACATTCTTCATTCTTTCTTTCTATCATAGTTTTTCAGATTATTTTTTTCCCACATAAATGGCTTATTTGGCATATTTAAGCCTTAATTTGTAAAGCTGAGACTCATATAACTCATGTCCTGAGAACCATGAAAACACTACACAAAAATAATTAAGGAGATGTATGCAATTTGAAAAACAAAGGTTTTCTGTTTTGTGACCAGAGATGTACTTTCGTTGAGCTAGACTTCATTTGATTAAAATAGTGTTCAAGACTTGCTCCCTTCCTTGTTTTTCTTGTCTCCAACTATAAAAGTAAATTTAAACTCAAGGAGAGACTAAATTATGTAAGTGTATCAGTAAGATGCTGATATAAATAAGAGGTAAATCTCATGAAGTCATCACACTTAGACTTGCTTTAAAATGATGCAAGTTAACAAGCACATTTACTGGGGTGTGGTCTTAGTTCACTGAAGATGTATGAATAATGTCTAATAAATGAATTGAGAAAGAGTGATCCAACTAGTTTTTTTTCACAGAATATTTTGTTCCTGAATGGGACATACTGCTATTTCATAAGGCCAATAGCCCTTTAAATGGTCCAGGTTCAGAGACCATTCAGACAAATTTCAAGTAGTGGGGTGCTGGTAGAAATAGCAATTATTCTGGTGTATTTATATAATTTATATAATTTAAACATAATTTAAGTAGGGTATACTATGCAGTTTTCAGAAGAGCATTGGTTGTATGAGGAGAATGACTGAGTTACACTTGGATTATGTCTGTCACAGAGGTGTCCTACAGGGCACTGATGACATTGACTGTCTGTGGTTTTCCCAAAGGAACCGTATCTGTGGTAGGACATACTGACTCACTCACAATGACTTCTCTGTGACATTTCTCTCTGTCAGAGCACTTGAAAAACACAAGATAGAATGAGCTACAGCTTTCGTTCAGCAAGCAATTTATAGAAGAACCTCTAGCATTCAGGAAATTGTACCATCTTTTCATACATGAAAGACATGAGAGTAATATCCCAATTTCTTATTATAAACTCATGAATTATATTTTTTCTTGAAAGCTTAATCATTGTATTTGATAGTATGACTTGCACAAACCTGCAGCTTTATTTTTCCCATTTAATGCCTAAGGATTTTAAAGATTTTACATTTCAAGTTGCCTTTTTGTTTAATTTAAGGTTATTTTAATGTGTGATGGCACAACAGAGCTATCACTTAAATAATGATCACTATACGATCATTTAGATTAGGCAGAAATTTAAGAAGGAAATAAACTCAATAATCTGATAAGCTGTCTTCACCATTCTTTAGAAAAATTATTTAGAGAATTTGTTTGGGTTTCAAAGTGCCTTTTGCTTGCAAACAGTCTTTCCCTGTCATGTAATCCTTTCCAGGTAAGAAGTATAGCTATTAAATCAGATAGCAAGAAGATGAAGTAGGCTACAGAACAATAGATTTTTCTGGTGGTGTTTAATTCTACTCTATGTTGTAGCCTGTAGTCACTGCTATTACACTAAGGAACCCACTCCCTATGGACATAGAGTCACCCAATTTCATTCCTGATACAGCCAGTTTCAGTGGGAGCAGAAGTGGGTCATTCTCCAGTGGGACATGTTCCATGTACTCTTCTAAACTGAACATTGACATACACTTCAGAAAGCAAATATAACAATCAAGAAAGCTATATCAGTAAAGGCACAGAACACAAGATCAAAGTGAGAAGAATGAATGAAAAATTGCATTCAGATAGCATATTTAACATATTCTTAGGATTCTTATTTCTTTAGCAATATTACTACCTTATTTACACACTGTGCATGTAATTTTTGTATCTTTACAACAGCTCTATAGATTTTTCCATGGAGTTTTTTGTAGGTATGACAAACTAGATAGGACTATCTAGTTTAATGGTGTCAACTTTTATATAATAGATGTTGAACTTGTCTTAAATTGTTTTAGGATGTGTTATGATATGCCCCATTTCCCAACGTATCATACAATTTCAGCTAATCAAACCTAATTTCTGATATAGTAAGGAATTATTTCCTTTGTTGTGACAAAGCCTCTAAGACTCATTAATATTTGTAATGATTTAAAAACCTGGTTATTCAAAATAGAGAACATGTTGTTGTGTCATTGCTATAGATCCATCACAGTGAATGCAGTTACAATCAGCTGCATTTTCCAAAAATGGAGTAGTAATAACATAAAAGATACAAAACAGATTTTTATCTTTCTTCGGGAGATTCACAAGGCAAAGATGACCTCATGAAAGCATTGCCTTTTATGCCTGTCATGAATTGCATGAAAAAAAAAAGTGTAGAAAGAACTAATTTAGCTTCTTAAACTGAAGCCAATATAAGCTTGACATAAGGAAAGGAGGAAAACCCAAGGTAGCTATAAATCTTTTTTGTTGTTCTTCAGTCTCCAGTGTAATTTAGAAAAGCCTTGGGGCTCTTTAAGTTATGCCCCACTGTTTATAGCCCTAAGGCGTAAATCCTACATCTGGAAAGTACCTCCTCTCTCCAGAATATTACCAAGAGAAGCAGCTTGATGACTCACTTCTGGAGAAAAAATTATACTCTACATTATATGTGTGTGTGATCTATAGCTCCCTGTTGCATGTTCATTAGGCAGCCAGTTTCATCTGATCTGGCTTCTCTGCTTCTAATGGGGTTATTCATGGTACTACTGCCTTTATTTTCCAATTACACATTTGTCATCCCATCCAGAGAGGATGGAAACAGTACATAATGATGGTCAGGTAGGGATACAGTTTATAGTCATAGGAGAAAAGAAATATGTATGTACGGAGTTATAAGTAGAATTATTGCTGTTTGGATATGACCAGCATTCTGAGTCGGGGTCAGCCGTGCTTCTGTCAGTGGTAGATGATTATTTCTGTGCATAGTGGGTCCAAACTTATTGTTATGATTTGCAAGATTGTTAAGTTTCATATTGTTACAAGTTTTCTCATGATTCTCTTTTTTTAAAAAATAAAAAAAAAACTTTTTCTTTTCTCTTTTCTTTTTTTCTTTTCTTTTCTTTTCTTTTCTTTTCTTTTCTTTTCTTTTCTTTTCTCTTATATGGAGAATATTATACAATGAAACAGAACAAAACATTTTGTATAATTTCAGAAGGGACTAACTCTGTTTCATTTAATTTCATTTTAATTTATTTTCACTTCATTTTTCTAAGCTTAAAATGCCACCTTGTAGCATCCATCTGGAGAACACAAATGAATTGTTCTGTAATTTTCAGGGAACCTCTTAGAGAAACTGCATTTAACTCAAGAGCTGTGAGGTGAGGATCTCTGGGCCATCATAATACTCTGTGCACCATGCTTATAGGCAGTTTGGAAATCAAACAGAAATGGTATCAGCATCACTGCCTAGAAAATAGTATGAGGTAGGGAGTATCTGCTGCTAAAAAGTTCAGACAATTCCTTCAACAAGATTGGACAAAGAAAAATATTTTTTTTCCTTCAAAGTTTGGTATCAATTCTTGTTTAGGCAGTGTCATTGTTGAAAGATTTAAAGGTGACCATGGCTGCGCTGTGGCTTCTTACACAGGCAGATATTTTAGGGAAAAAAGATTTTTCCCTAAAGATGTTTTAGGGAAACACCGCTGTCAGGGCCATGTAGATGTAGATGTACTACCCTTTGTCCATGCTCATTTGTCACAGTGGGAGGTCACTGATTTCTCCAGGGTCATTTAGCAATATTAACTTCTTAAATGAACTAAGTAAACTGTGTCTGTGTTCATATATGTAGGCATATGGATAGGTTAGATACGCAGAGTACCTGAAGTCATACTCATTGCTCCCTGAGAAATTGATTTCTATTTTTCTTCCTCTACATTGTATGCCAAATATCTCATATTATAGATGCTGTCAAAGTACCTACGTAAAGGACACACAACCTTATGGATTTCAAATTCTTTAGACATTTCCTGTTGTGAACAAACTTTTTTTCCCAATGGAAATCTCATTAGTCGAAATGTGGCATAGACAAGTGCACAGTGATGTAGACTGAAAACTGACTGACAGAACTCAGAGGGATTCAATTAGTGATGCAGAGTCTGGTTGGAGCCCTGTAGCTAGTGCTGATCCCTAGGGTACATATTAGGTCCAGTATTGTTTAACATCTTCATCGGTGACCTAGGTGAAGGTCACCTGAAGGTCACCCTGAGTAAGTTTTCTGATTATACAAAGCTAAGAGAACACGACAGCAGGTTATACTGCCATTCAGCAAGACCTTGTCAGGCTGGAGAGTTGACTGGAGAGTATGAGATTCAACAAGGGCAAGTGCAGAGTTCTACAGCCAGGGAGGAATGACCACACACACTAGTACAGGTTAGGGCCTGTCCTACTGTATGGGAATACTGAATCACAGCCTGAACCTCTGATTGACCCCCTACGGCGAGTGATGAGTCAGCCCTGGGAGCACAGGTGAAGACAGTTCCCCTGTGCTACTGGAAGGGGTGGAGCCTTGCTCCGCCTCTCCTAGACCCCATTTAAGAGCTGACTACCACTGGGGAAGGATCTGTTTTGGAGATTGCTCTTCTTGGAGTCTTCTCAGTGAGCCTAGAACAAGAGCAAGCTTTCCATTCATTCTTCTTTAGTGTGATAATGTGTTTAGCCTAAATTTCCTGTATATTTCTTAATTGTAACATCTGTATATTCATTGATTACGCACCTACTGAGAGCCCAAAAGAAACTCTGTAGAGAAGGGTGTGGGTGTCCTGGTGGACAAAAGGTTGACCATGAGACAGCAGTCTGCCCTTGGCCAAGAAAGCTAATGGTATCCTGCAGTGCATTAAAAAGAGTATAGACAACAGGCTGCAGAAGGTTATCCTATGCCCTGGTGAGGCTGCATCTGGAGTGCTGTGTCCAGTTCTGGGCTCCTCTGTTCAGGGAAAAACTAGAAGGACCACAAAGATGATTAGGGGCCTGGAGCATATCCTTTACAAGGAAGGGCTGAGAGATCAGGTTCTGTTTAGCCTGGAGAAGAGAAGATTGAAAGGGAATCTTGTCAATACTTATAAATATCTACTTTGTGAATGCCAGCTGGATGGGGTCAAGCTCTTTTCAACCACGCCCACTGACAGAAGAAAGGGCAGTGGGCACATAGGAAGTTCCATCTGAACAAGTGAAAGAATTTCTTTATGTTGAAGGTTACAGAGCTCTGGAAAAAGCTGCCTAGAGAGGTTGTGGACTGGCTATAAAGACAAAACCACCTGTGAATTTTCTTAGGTAACTTATTCTATGGAACATTCTTTAGCAGAAGAGTTGGACCAGATAGTCTCCAGAAATCCAACCCCTTCAGTTCTGAGATTCTGTGATATTATTTTCTTCTTATTATTTTTAGTAGTCCTCTTTTTTGGGTAGTGCCCTTAAGACAAGTTTTGTCTTGTTATTGGAGTCAAAAACAGCACATATATCTTGGGACATTTACAGGAGATTCTCCAGTAAATCAAAGGCAGCACTTTCAAGTGAAAGCTGCAATTTAATATATCATTCAAGTCTGTATTGACTAGAAATTTCCATTGTTTCATTTCTGTAACTACTGTATAAGGACATGTAATGATCTAAATCTTACTTACACTGACTATGTTTTCACCTAATGAAAGGAAAAAAATACTCATCTGGCTCATCAGCATACCTGTTAATCTCGCAGCAAACTCAGGAATGAAGGCAAAGGCTATGATAATTTCTTTAGAAAAGTATTACACTCGAGGCATATTAGTCTTGAAATGCTGACACTGCCACTTCTTTTGTGAATAAAAGACTACTATCTCTGTGACCATCACCATGGAGCCTTTCAAAAGTCATAAATATATTAAGAATAATAAAAAAATGTATTTAAGAGTCTGTATCTCAGATCTGCATAGGCAAAGTGTTGAATTTTGCAGTCCTAATGTATATCTCTGTAGTCCTCCCTAAACTGATTCTTCTGAACTGTGCCAGGATTTGATGTACTTTGTTTTCAATTACCCTGTGGTGACTGCTACTACTTGCATTTTTCAAACAGCAAGAACTTTATTACTACCACTGATATTAGGCTCCATGGGGTAGTTACAGAATAGGCCTTGCTACAAGATTGTCAAATTAAGCCTTCCAGGCACAGAGTAAGGCTTTGGATCTGGTGTACAACAAAGTCTTTTAAAGAGCAGATGTTTTCAGTGAAGGTGGTACCATACAGCCATAGGATGGCAAAGCACATACAATCACACGGGAAAATATTCCAGACCCCTATGGTGATCCAAGTGAAAGAAAGTGTCACTTTGCAGTAATGAACTATGGCAGTACCACTGTGTACAGGCTAGACTGTTACAGCAAAAGCACAGAGAACTGCAGCTGATGTGCAGGGGGGGAAGGACATCTACTGGAGTTGAAGAAGTGCATTATAAAGGCCAAGGGAAGCAGAGAAATCTGGGCACAAGTATTTATGTGTGCATATATCATGAAGAAGACCTCCCTTTAGTGTATGAAAAGGATAGCAGTGCTTTACCATGCATAGAGTATGATTTTCCTTTAACAGCAACAGGGCTTGCTGTACCCATACGTCCTTCAACTCATACTGTCTCATACAATATTAAAGAAAACTAACACCAACCCATCTAATTCATTACTGTGGAAGACAGGAGCTAGGAAAGGGACATCCTGGGGCTCTGCACACACCTAGACTCCAGCTCACCTCTGCCATTGTCACTGAAGTACATGGCTGTTTGGTTTCTTCCAAGAAAAAAGCAATGGGTAGTTTAAAACCAACCCATGTTTTACTATAGGAACTAAAGAAATATAGCAAAAGCTGAGGTCATGACCAAGAGCTTGGGTCCAGAAAATGGAAGTACCACTATCTCATCCAAAGACAGGTTTCTTAATTAGAAACTATGGAGACAGAAGGAGATAGCCTGAGACCTCTGCATGACAGGAAGTTTCTGGAAGAAGTTCTTGCAGGATTTTTCACACCATCACTAGCTGGTTATTTTTTCAGTGGCTGTGGGACTGAGCCCACACTGGCTAGGTAAGCCCATAGTGCCTTGGGCTCTATCCTTTGAATAGCTATGAGTGCTAGGTATGAAATGGTTTCTTCAAAATTGTAAGAATTTAAAATGGTTCTGTGGTTCTGGAACGAAATCCCTGTTCCCTTCCATTATAGTTCAGTTAATTGTTCCAGGTGTAATAGTTTCTGATTCCTGCTGCTAATTGGCTTGCGCTTGAAAGCTCAGCATCCCTTGTGAACTGAATTCTACCTTGTATAATTGCAGCAGCTGGTTTTATTTGATATAGGGTAACTTCTCTTTACATTCTAAAGGCTTCACTGTAATTTCCAGACAGCCCTGTATCACAGTGTGTGCTTATACAACAATAATGAATGTCACTCTTGCTGTTTCTTTATTGCTATATTTATAGACAGTGAGCTTCACAACGTAATTTGCAAACTATTTACTATGGCTAAGCCAGAAGGAAGAGGCAGTACTTCAAGCAGGAAGGCCTTGAAGTGTGCAAGTAGTGAGGCTTTCAGACTCAGCTGCCCTTGAGAACATGTTCTGTAGGTTAGAAATGAAAGCAGAGGAAGTTACTTTTAAATTTAGTATATACAAAAGTATATTTTGATTGAACAAACTAAAATAAAAGAGTGACTAACTAAGTCATTTAACTTGTAAGTCAAGGTAAGAGAAACTGTAGAATCTGAAAACAGCAAAATAAGAATCACAAAAAATCAATATAGTACTGCACAAAGATTCAGTGCAGTAAGTGCAAAAGCAGAAGTATTACAGTACTTAAATATGAAAGCCTCAGCTTAGCAGTGACCTTTGGAATATGCAGTACAGGCTTGAAGACGACATGTTTCAGATGCTAGTTAAATCTAGAAAGGCACTAGAAGGTCACAGTGAGTATGCATGCATTGGGAAAAGGACTGGAGTTTAAAAAAGCTTCAGAAGCCAGTTATTAGTTACATAGCTGAAGAACGACTAATGATGCTAACCTGACTGGTTTAGGCAGCAAGAGATAAATATGAATATAATCATAACATCTATGTGATACATCATTTATTTGAAGATAGATGAAGTGCCCTCATCTGTTAGAGCACCTTATGTAATCTACCTCTGCACCTCAGACTTTCACCTCCTGAACTTAAGCTGGTGTAAATCAGTATGGACTAATTGAATTGAGTTTAGCCACACTGATTTTAACACCTGCTGGGGATTTTTGTCCTCTGCTTTGCTCTGTAAGACTGACTGAGCTTTATTACTTTTTGTATCCATGTTCCCTGTTTTGTTTCTCTAGGAATGACGCTAAAGTTATTTTACCACTGTGCTGCACTTTCTTGTGAATTAGTATGCCTGAGATCAAAGCTGAAGTGCACAACTGATTTAAAAAGAAAATCAGTAGACTGTTAGTCTATAGGAACAAACAATTTTTTTAAATTGAAGAATATTTTGCACTAATGTGAGGACTTAAATGAAGTTTAAAATTTTGGAAATAAGATTTTATACAAAAGGATTGTTTCTGTCAGTCTTTCCAAAATAAAGTTATGTATGGTTTGCACTGCTCCGAGAAAGTAACTGCATACTCAGATGTAACCCAATTCTGTTAAACTGGACTATAATTTCTTTGCTTGATCAAAAAATATTTTAATATTTCAACACCAAAAATTCTTAGGTTTTGGTATTGTTCATATTTAGACTATTAAAAAGTAAAAATAATTTCCTAAGTCTCATACTTCTGGTCTCTACAGTTTAAAGTGATGATTATGATATTAAGCAGCCTCACAAAACAAGGTAAGTACTTACTATAGTTACTTGTAATTTTGTTTTTCAAAGTCGCTGAGAGTAAAATCTCTTATCTAGCTCTACCAACCCAGGCCATTCCATGATTCTATGAATTCCGTTACCAGTGAATTGAGTAGATGACTTTTAATTTCATGTGAATAATCTGCACCAATAAATAAAAACTGGTCTTGCTTCTTAACAGTGGCCATCAGTGAGTCCTCACCTTCATTTTCCACAAACTCACTTATTTTCTGGTCAACTGTTTCCTAGAAGCTGAGCACCTAACTTAGAAATAAGCTGTTTGTCATTTTAGGTTATTTTTGCAGAACTTCTTGTACTGTCTTGAGTTTTGCCCCTGGTACTGTGGCTTTTGGGGTAAGACACCTCAACTTTATAGGCATTTAGAGTTGTGCAAGACTTGAAACAAATCATACTATGGATTACGGATAGCTTTCTCTGTCCAAACAGAAAATATAGTCTGCCACCTTTATTCATGTTGAATAATGTTTAATTCCTCAAGCAACTTTCTATTCTTGTTGAAACAAATGGAACCATGAGTGTTAGACCACTTAAACTAGCAAAAACTCTTTCAGGAAATTTCACTAGCATAACTACATTTTGTTGTGGAAACAACACTCAAAACTGTCTTTCTACTTCTGACTATATTTCTACTTCAGTCAAAATCAGTCTTTCAAAGGTATGTGCAACTAATGAAGGTGTTTAGATTTAGTTTAGATTATTCCTTTCTACATTTTCATTCACAAGCCCTCTCTGAAGTTCAGGCATGAGCTGAGCTAACACTTAAACTATTTTTCTGTCTATATTTGTTTCAATAGTTACATGAATTGATGACATATTTTTGAATGTTTTGCATGATTACTTTAGGCAAGCATTCACCCATTGTGATTTATTGGCACTTACATACAAAAGCAGGCATCAATAAATATGCATTTAAGATTATTTTCTTTTTCAGTGTAATTTTAGTAAGCTATGGTTATACCATTTAGCCCTTCAGGTATCTCAGAGTCTGAGTGAATATTTAACGGTTCTTGTCACTACTATAACAAAAGTTTGGTGCATTCATTACCTGACAACTGCTTCAACAGGTTACGATGCTGAGTCTGCATGGGAGAAGAAGAGGGTTAGAAGAAAGGTACATTCCCAGTGCAGAAAATCTACAAGTAAATTAAAGACAGCTTTTGCTTAGACAAAATCTACTCAGTCAGTGTATTTCAACATATGTAATGACTCTTAGATTGTTGATTTTGCCCAACTTCTCAATTTTAGTAAAAATGGTGACAATGAAAATTGAAGTGAAATCAGAAACATCCTACTTTTTTTTTTTTTTTTTTTTCCCAGGGATTACATATGGAAGAATTTGTAAAAGTCAGGAACTGAATTGTAAGCTAGAAGCTGACTAAGTGAGCACAGTCATGGAAGAGAGTACTAGAATGGATTAGTAGTTTCATCTAGTAAAATGCTTACTTACATGAATGCCAACCTAATTGTTGAATTTGTTCATTTTCTAAAAATCATTCTGGGCTTAGTCCTGCCCTGTATGAAGTCTCTGAAAAATTAACATTGACTTCTGAGAATGCTGGATCAGGATGTAATGGAGATGCTAGATGATGAAATATGTGTAGAAAATATAATCATCTCCTAAAAACAAACGACATCCTATCTCAAAAGTGATAAAATGTCATTTAATTTCTGTTGGCATTCCTGCTCACATCTGCACCTGCAGAGACAATATTCTCAGAGCTGAACAATATTTAGAATGAAGACAGAAGTAGAATGTAGGCAGGTAAAGTAATTTGACTCTCACTTTGACTAGAGCAATTTGGAGAGCCACTGCTGTGAATTAGATGAATGACAGCTGGAAAAAATCAGAGCAGCAGCAATAAAAATTCTGTCGATAAGAGAAATATATCTAAAACATATAAAATATTAAAATGTTTGATTACCTTTCCACAGTTACCTAGCATAGCAATCACTCTTATAAAAGAGTTTTCCTTAAAAAGAGCCATATAACATTTCCTAGGGAACATATGATTACTCTTTCTTGTCTCATACTGCCTACTTAAATATCTATGTTTGCCAGATGTACAAAAGTGGAACTCCAATCACATCTAACTGGCTGGCTATTAATCATATTCTGGTAGAAGAATGGGATATTTAAAATAATCATAATTATATATATATATATATATATATATATACACATACAGGATGGCTAGACTAAATGAAATCAAAAGGCAAAGGAAGCATTTGCCCTAAAGGAGATTTGACAAATAAAAATGACTGTCTTTAGGCTTCAGGTTTCTACATTTGGTAAAAAAAATCACAGAGCAATGTATTTTTTGTTCTCCTCTTTACTTTTAAACTCCTACTTTTCTGAATGCCTTGTACAACCCAGAATATGGGTTAGAAAGGGGTGAGAAGAGGGTATGGCAGATGTGCTTGGTAAGGATTTAAATGTTTGCCTTTTTTCTCTAAAAGTCATAGTCTAAACCTGACAAAGTCAGTATAGAGCTGCCATAGGGTTGCATGATACTAAGATTGCATTGCTAGAGCCAGGGGAGTGTAGATATCACCAAGGTCATCCTCTTTAAAAGTGAATACCGAATACATATATTGGCATACAGGCATAGATTATATTGGTATAGATAAAGAGAATATAGCTATAGATGTTTTGATACAGCTATGTATACATACATGTGGATATATATGAACATTTCATACAATCATAGAATCATAGAATTGCTCTGGTTGGAAAAGACCTTAAAGATCATCAGATCCAACCATGACCTAACCATACTATCCAAACTCTAACAACCGTTTGCTAAATTGTGTCTCTGAGCAGCACATCCAAATGGTTTTTAAACACGTCCAGGGGTGGTGACTCAACCATTTCCATGGTGAGACTATTTCAGTGTTTAACAGCTCTTTCTGTAATTTTTTCATGATATTCAACCTAAACTGTCCTTGGTGCAACTTGAGGCCACATTTACGTATTTTGGAAGTTGGAATCAAATTGTTTTGTCAGAACTTGTTATATATGTTGATTTACAGGGCAGGGAATAATTATAATTATATGATGGCAATATATTTTATTTCAACTTTGTAAAAGCACTGCTTTTTTTTTTTATTAAGTATTTTATTTTAATTCATTTGCTTTGGTTGTTATATGAATTGTATGGAAAAATCAGAAGTAAAAGCAGCCAATTCAATAAGTCAGTAAGGTCATCTTAACATTTCCAGAATAGCATTTTCTTGTAATCTTTCTTCTCTCTTGTAAACTTTTTAATTATCTTCTTAGATATTGACTTCTCTTAGCAGTGTGAGAGGAAGAGAAAATCACAAAATACAGAAATTTAGAGTATAATAAAAACACGTTATTCCAATTAATACTGAAAATACATTTAAAATTGTTGCTAGCTTGCCTTGCAAGGTTGGTGGGAATTTCTCTAGGTTTCTCAAGCTCTGAAGACTGCCTAATGGAAGGTACACTTTTGTGTGAACAAGAAGTGTTATTACTGCTTGGGCTTCTGAAGCCAACACAGAGGCAACTCCCATTCCAACAAAGGCAATTTACGATCCACATCTAAGCATCCAACTTGCATACACAGTTCTCCCCTTAAGGGAATATTTTCTATAAGTATTTTACAGTCTGCAGCTTTATTTATTAATTTTTCTAGTGAAAGGTAAAGTGCACTTAAGCAATAAGCAGTAAGAATGACTCTTAGAAAAATCTGAACTCAAGACTTATCTCAGTTCCTTCAGAGTGAAATGCCTGCAATGGTATATAATGAGTTTTTGTCTCATGGGGGTGTGAAGTGTTATTGTGTTATTTACTTCTGTATGTAAAGAGTAGAGGAGTGTTTTATTAGGAATATATGGGCTGAATCAATAACCTGGCCTAACCCAGCAGCAAAAGAAAAGATCCCCTTCCTGTCATTTTGCAAAGTGCAGCTGTCTGAGCTAACATGTTGGAACAAGGGATGTAACATAATGCAAAACTTTCTCTTTTTTTTAACTTTCTTTTTAATACTAAGTGTTTAGTTTGTGTCTTAGACAGGCAGGAGTACCTTGACTTATTTCAGTTCCTTAGTGAGAAGGTAAGAGAAATTGTACATATGTCTACATGTGATATATGTATAGGTTAGCAAATGTTCTACTGATGAAAACATAGTACTTAAAAGCACAGAGGCAAATAAGCTTTGTTCTTGTATTTGATCTTTAGGTCTGCCATGCACAGTCACATGCCTCAGTCTGGACCCACAGTGATTGTTTTTTCCAATTCCAAACACAAGCTTGGGCCAGCTCCCTTTCTTAATTTTAAATTTTGATGAGGTTTGCTGCATGAAAGGTTTAAAAAACTTAAGACACATCTTCATTTGGACAAAGAAGATGTAATCATTAATTTCTAAGTGCCTAACTGTGATAGGGCTGCAAATGCCAGCATCTTCAGTCACTAAGTGCTATGCTTTTGGTATCAGTGACCACTCACAATATCCCAAAATAGTGATCTGAGCAGTTGTTTAGTATTTCTATATCTGGATATTTCAGTTCCAGGCATTCTGTATTATGCCTGTTATTCTAAGGTGATAAAAAGCCAACCAGAACGCACATAGTATATATTATTGACTTCAACACTATTATTAATGTTTTAACCAGTTCTTCATATTTTTTGTTAGTTCATAGGCATTATCTGGAATGCCTAATGTTATTTTGTATCAGGGATATTTTTAGCAGTAGATTTTTTTTGTTTGTTTTCACTCTGCTTTGCTGTCTATGACAATGTTGAAGTTATTTTTCTGTAGGACTCTGTGAGCATACCAACATACTCTATATAACCAGGAAGAGGCAAAGAACATTATTCCCTGAAAAGCCATATGTCTGGTATAATTTGAAGAAAGATTATATCCCAAGTCTGTCTTGCCACCTCACTTGCCAATTCACTGGAGTACCTGACATCCACTAACATTAATCCTCAGAAATAAAACTAGTCTCTTCCTTTTTCAGGTTATTACTTACTGTTTTGCAAAATATTTTTTAGAAGAAATTGAGAAAATGGATAAGGAATATTGACATTATTTCTTACGAGAAGTTCATATCTGAAGTGACATTTAAGATTTGAAAGGTGCCTACAAACTCCTCAGTGTTAGATCTTTGTTCCTTGTAAAACATACTACCTAAGCCACTTATTTGCTGCAATGATACAACTGAGAAAGCACAGGGAAAACATTGTGTGTGGCATTTCAAACAGTACATCTCCAATGACAACACATTTAGCACTCTTTCCAAGACTGTATTAATGCGGAGGATTTGATGATTTCAGATGATAAAAAGGTTGTTATTTCTCAGTTTATTGTCAAAAGATGATGTAAAGGCTGATCATCCTGTTTCTCAAAATCCAATAACTCTTCAAATACCTAAGGGATAAGGAGTGAGATAGAGGAAATAGCTATTTGATTTTATTTTTTTTTAATCTTTTTTGAAACAATAGGACATGATACATGAAACAAAATGATAACCACATGCATACAACTACTGCAGCACTCAATGAATATGAAGTTTATGATTACTGACCATGGTCTTTCAAATAGCACAGCTAAGGCAACAATAGGAATGATAACAAGGGATTCAGGCAGGCAATTATCACCATTCATATGATTAGAAGGTGTGGGAAGAAAGAGACTTCTGAGTGATCTTGCTTAAATTCTGTCTCAACTATCAGTGTTTTAAGAAAAGTTGAAGGCTCTCACCTTTGTGTTGGATGTTTCCTGGGACAGTTCTGAGGATTTTCCACTTGTAGTGGTTGGTTTAGGAACGGAATGAAGTCAAACATCTGGCAGGACTAGTCAAGCTGTAGCCTTTCTGTAATTGATGAAGTCAAAGCTCTGGACTGTGTATTTCAAAACATCACTTCCTAGACAAAGACTTGCTGAAGGGACAGAGGTAACATGCCCCAAAAGATTTGTAGAGAACAGGAATAAAGGGTAAGAGAAACAAAGTTTCTATCTAACTGGTTGTACTGTAAAATAAGGAAAAGCTTTGTTCAAGCAAACATTCTTGGAGTAGATTTATGAAGCTCACTTAGAACAAAATCATGAAAGTTCATAAAAATTTTGGTAATAAACTAATAGTCTCTCTGTAACACATTTAATTTACAAGCATTGTCCCCTGGGATGGATTTCATTATGCTTTTTAAGATAGTGCCTTGCAAATCAGAAGGCAAACTTGTAACTCCTTTGCTTTTTTACAAGTTTCAAAGTCCTGCATTGGTGATCTGAGTTTTTAGATGAATTAATCCATTCTTACAATTGCATTTCTTTGATACAGTTGAGAACTGCCCCAAAACTGAGATTGGAAAATGAGAAGTTCAGTATTTTGAATTGCAGAGAGTAGAATATGGGCTAGAAAGGATACACATAGACTCAAGTTTGTGGCGCAGGGCAAGCCTTCAGAAGCAATCTGAAATGTTAGGATATTTTCCCCTTTCATGAACTTTAGATCACAAAAGAAAGGCTTCAGTGTTTAAAAGCCACTGAATATTGTGCAATTGTTGTATCTGGGAGATGCCATGGATGTGAACTGTGTGTATGAGCCAGTGAGACCAACGCATCTTCTGCAAGATCCTCAAAGGAGGGAAGTACAGGAAGACAGTGGGCCTTTCCTCTGCTTATGTCTGGCGCTGAGTGATCGCTCACACAAGCTCTAGTGGTATGTAATGAGCTCTTAGTGTTGGCAGAAAGCTTTAGATTTCATAAAGAAAGCATCAGACATTTCCTGCTGAAAGGGAAGAACTTTCTCTGCCTCCACATATGTGTGTACACAGCAGATGGTTAAAAGCAATTTATCTCTTTGATTTGACTGATAGCCAGTTTCTGCACTGAAGAAAAAGTAGTTTGGTTTTCTATGTCCTTGTCAAGAAGATATATTAATCTGTCATTTCACACATACAATGTGATTTCAATTAGCTAGACACGTATTTACCAGTGCAAATACGTTAATGCATTGAAAACCCCCTAGGGCTGAGAGTGAGAAGCTCTTACAATCCATTGAAGAAACTGTATGTACAGCAAACAAGTAGTTTATTGTAAAATCTATTTTAACAGTAAAATTAATAGAAAGATTTTACCAAGCGCTGGGGCCAAATTCATACCAAGTGTAACTTCACAGGCTTTAATAGTTATCCTGATGCTGGTTTCAGATCAATAGTTATAAGACATTTTCTTGTAAAATGTCTTCTTTTAAAAGACAGAATGCTTTCATTGTAATTCAGAGTATTTTCACTGTTACTGAAATCCTCTGATGGCTTTGTTATAAGGAATTGCCTCTCTTTCCATATTATTTTGGGAATAGGATGGTCATCAGAGATTGTGATAATAAATATAAAGAATCTATGTACTGTTAAGATCAAGGTAATCCTGTGAAAATACAAATGCAAACACAGAGTCCCTAGGAAATTATCATGGGGTTTGAATTCTTGAGGTTTGGTTATGTAATCTTTGAGGTTAGTGGTAGAAATCTCATTCACTTCAGACCTTACAGGCCACTACAAGATGAATCTTTCTCAGTAAACTTTTCTGTACACAAGCAGCAATGAATTAGTGAGGTAAGTCTTTCAGCAGATAGTCTTTATAAACTATAGTTTTAAAGGAAAAAGAAATTAATATTATTTCTAAGAATACACTGAGGACTTCAAATTCAGAGTTTGATGTATAGATGCTCAAAAGTCACATACATATCCTATGTCCAGGGATAAGTCATGGGGTTTGTTCTCCACATATCTTCTCTGTTTTACTCCATTTTCTGTTCATGATTTGGAATTTAGACAGAACTACACCACTTCACATAAAGTACCATCTTTTCTCCTCGAAAATTATGCGATGATTTCAGAACTTATAGTGCATGCAAGCTCAAGAAAAGCACATGAAAAGTGAGATATCTCAAAAGAGATATTGAAAAAAGAGACATTGTTTTGTGTTTAGAAGTTCTACATATATAAGTCATATAATTCATGGAAATTCTTGGGAGTTCTGTCATTCATATGAACAAGTATTCATTCACACACAAGATTTCATCCACAGAAATGATGTTCAGGGGTCACTGATATTATTACACAGGAATGAAAAAAGAATTGCTGTCCACTGTAATGAGATAGCTACAGCTAATGAAAGAGTAATTAAAAAAACAGAACTCTTAATTCTCTCTGTGAATAATTACTCTAAAATGTCAGATATAAGTTTCTGATCTCTCTAGGCCCCTTGTTGGATCAAATATTTTGTCAGGATTATTCCTTCCAGTGCTACAGAAAATATGCATTTTTCTTCCTGTTGCCAGAGTTCTCTGGTAATAAAAAATACTTGGAAAGTGTATAGTCCTACAATAGTCAGTTATGGATAACATAGACATATTATACAATAACGTGAGACAGTACATGGTTTGTGATACTGTCATTTATTCTAACTGTCCACCTCTATCTATCTGTCCAGCTATCCATCCACCAGACACCCATGCAATATGTATCTGTTTGCGTACTTATACATCTACAAGTTGTACATCCATAAGTTACAACTTATACATCTACAATATGGTTTAGTTTGTGGTAGCAATGGTAATGAGAAAACGATTGGACTAGATGATCTTACAGGTCATTTCCAACCTTGTGATTCTATGATTCTATGATTCTATAAGTGATAGAGAAGAGACCAAACAGTGGATGTGAGGACAGTGAGGCAGTGGGTGGTGGATTTTAGCAGTGATGACAGAAACAGTGTGTTGCCTCTACTGGTGCAGATTTTTACAAGCATGGCATGCAGGCTGTTGTTCATTGCTGGCAAAAAAGAACAGCTAATGGTGGTGACTATGCTGGAAAATAGTGTTCTGTAGCTGTGAGTTTACTCTTTTAATAATGTTATGGTGCTCTTTGTATCTGCTGTAGTTTCCACAAAAACAAATAGGTATTACTTCCAAAGTGATCTATGTATGCATATATCTACATGTTTATCAGAAAGAAGTGTTCATGCTATTCGTAACTGCTTGTCTGCTGTCTTGAGATGTGGATCCAGACCATGATTGTCTTCCTTTCTGTCCATCCAGCCCATCTTATGATAAATGACAGTGAATAGCAAGTCACAACTAAGCTTGTCTAATTTACCATTTCCGTTAACTACCTTTGTAGCCCTCAACAGAGAAGAAAGACTAGAAAAAATTGTGTCCCAACTCTGATAGGATGTGGCAAAGAAGAGCATTTTCTTCCAGCTGAGAATGCCATTGAACCGCACAAACACATCTCTCATCATTTTTAGTACTCAGAATGTAATAGGCATTGATCTCAGTTGATCTCAGTCATAGACTTTTGTGCCATGACTCAAACAGGATCATAGTTGGAATATTCCTTGCAATCTAGGAGATGGTTGCTCATCTGCTTCTTTCCAAGAATCGGGGAAAATGAAGGGATCTTATTTATTTTGGCTCTGAAAGCCAGCAGTACCAATAAGGGGGTGCCAGCTGAGAAATATATATGTTAAGGGGGAGCTGTTTCGCTCTGCCTTCCTCAAAGTAGTTAGACAACCTCTGCTGGAATGAAGCAGACCTGCCTCAGTCACTCCCTGCCAGCACCTCTCGGCTGGCACCCCAGTTGGATAAGCTGGGAGGGTTGGCAACAGGCCTGTACCCCTGATATGCAGTAGGAGCTGACTGAACTTTCCTGTTGTTCTCCTTCTTCGGCCAAAAAGTAGGGCTCAAGCTGCTTCTCTTCTGGATTGCCCATCTGCTACTGCAAGGCAAGAGAAGCCGAGTTGCTTACTGCAATGCAGTGGGACCCTTTCCTACATTTACTCACATAAAGCAAGAAGAAGGTGCACCTCAGGCACTGACAAAGTGTCAGCTGCTGTATTTTACACTGGAGACATGCACTAGCACAGAGGATCCCCTGTCCTGTTGTCATCCTCCTCCCTCATGGAGAGTTCAGATTTGACTAGTTCATAAATAGTTCTTATTAATTTACAACTTGTTGTGGAGACCTGGAGGTTGTATATTTTATTCTCGCTTTGATGACATACATACAAGTTGCCACAGACACTGGGAACAAGCTTCTCCACCATCCATATGGATGGGATCAAAGATCACAGCATTTCTGACAGAGAAGCAAGAAAGACAAAATGTAACAACCTGTGAAAACATCTGTCTCACCAGTTTGGGAGAAATGTGCCTTTCACAGCCAGCCAAACATTTCACTTTTTGGTCTTCTGAGAAGCAAAACAATTCAGATTCTGAATGCTACATTAAAAAAGTCAACTGGCAGGCTAACAATGCAGGGCCTGATATATGAAGATGATGTGCAACATTATTTCTGAGGCAATCAAAATATCAAAAATGTTCTTCAAGACAGGGACTAAAATTTCTAAACTACAAAGGAAAAGACAAAATAGAGAAAATTTGTCAGAGTTCTTACTTTCATTTAAACATTTAAACATTTTGGTGTGCATTATGACCTCCAAAAAAAAAAAAAAAAAATAGAAGGGAATCCCACTCAAATCCAGAAAGACTTCTAAGAGACACCTTCTGCTGTTTACAGATACTAAACTGAATTACTAAAAGGATGAATACATCTGGCAAGTTTCTTTCTGCTTGATACAATACTTTTAGTCTTTTAGACATTATTATCTATTTCACATAAACTGTCTTGCCACCATAGCAAGTGTGTATCTGATCTGGTCTGAATTTAAAATCTTCCAATATTTTCCTAAAAGTCACAGGAGAGCACTGTGAATTTTGTCCTAGGAAAAGAAACTGGAGTGAGGCTATAATCAGACCCGTAGCAATTTTCATAGCAGTGAGGGCATATTAACGCTAACTCATTGGCAATGTTCCATGTTGGCTAATTATATTCTCTTTCCCTAATGTTTCCTGCAGTTTCAATTAAAGAAGTTATTAATTGTTTCCCCTCTTAAAATCTGCTAGCAGTAATGCTGGCCCAGAATAACTTTTGCATTTTGTCAGCAGCATGTTAAAGCAACTAAGTACTTGGGGATCCTTTGATGAAAATCACTGTAGAAATGTACGCTGTTACTAGGTTTATTTTATTTATCACATCAACCAAGATTATTCTTCTTATTAGTAATGATTATTATTTATTTTCTATTGCCCATTGCACCTTGTAATGAAAAGATGCAGCCAATATTCTAATTAAAAACACTCTTTGTAAAACAGAAGATGTCTACTGATTTTAAGATATAGTTTAGATATAGCATGAACACAGAGGTTGTTTGTGATTATGTTCAGCTATATGTGAAGAGACTCTTTGGGCTACACAGCATAGCTCCAAATACTCCCAACAACTGTGTTGCTGTAACAATACAAATCTTGCCACATTTCACTCACTGTAATTCTGCAATAAACTCTGAGTAGACCAATCATTAAGCAATCATTTCAAAATTAGGATTATTTTAAACTTCCTCTGATAATTTTAACCAGCTTGTTTTTGTTCTCTTTCATATGCCTTTTTGTCATACTTAATAATTCCTGATATTCCTGGATGTTTCATCTTTAACATATTACAAAAGTTACTTTGTCTTCACTCAGACATACGTTAGCCTAAGTGTGATCTTTCCCAACAAAACCATCCTTGAAGTCCTCTACCCATCCCTGCTGTTACTCTCTCTTGCTGCACTCAAATATCTCTTCTCCCTCTGACCTCTGAGATCTCAGTGGCAAAGATACTAGGAAATAGGTGGAACTCACGGTCAGTCTTTTCTGATTTACAAAACCTGCCTGAATAATTCAAGAAACACATGGTAAGGTGCAGCTCATGAACTAAGACATGGCATTTGATGTCATGATAACACAGGAAGCAGTCACCTAAAATTGTAACAAAGCAGCAAAACTTGGAAGGGCTCACCCTGCATAGGAATGGGCAAATTGATTCTGTACAATTTTAAGTTCCCTGTGGCAATGCCATTCTTTGATGCTTTGACCTTTTTGCTTCTGTCAAGCTTAATGAGTAATCTGCTCAGATCACTTAGGACTGATGTTCTTTCTTCCCTCCTTTCAAAGAGCCCAGAAGTATAACACTTTAGACATATTTTCCTGGCTTGCCGCATCTTGCTTCTCTTCAGAATACAGAGAAGGCAAAATGAAAAAGCCTCGAAAAACTTTTAAATGTGTGAACCTAACTAAGCATTTCAAAGTTGTTAACCAATATGAAAACTGAGAAAAGTTTGAATACTTAATAAACTTAATCTAATTGATGTGAAATTCCTTCTTTGAAAATGTAAGAATTAATATTTTTTCCTTAACCTGCTGTCCCTAGTGCAGCTTGAAAATATTGACATCAGGCAGAACATTTTCAGTGAAAAAAAAAACATTCTAAAACAGGCAGAGAAACGTTATATGTAAAACATTCATGACTTGTTTGTTTGTTTTTTTATAGTTTTTGTTTATAGTAAAAATAAGCAAAATTGTATGGCAGCACCAAGATTTACATTGGATAGAAGAAGGAAGTTTTTTACAATAAGGGTGGTGAGGCACTGGCACAGGTTGTTCAGAGATGTGGTGGATGCCCCATCCCTGAAGACACCCAAGGTCAGGCTTGACCAGGTTCTAAGCAACCTGATCTTGTGTAGGTATAGTGTAGATGTCCCTGTTCTTTGCAGGAGAGTTGTACTTGATAACCTTTAATGTCCCTTCCAACTCAAATGATGTTATGATTCTATGATATATTTTAGGTAAAAGGATTCCTTCAGTCACATTCATATCAAGTGAAATCCCATTCATATGTACATTAAATTGGTATATTCAGTAGTTCAGTATAAACTTAGAAGCACATTTAGATGCAAGGACCCAATCACCTAGAATACGTCATCCATCTGCGCAGACCATACAGTGAAAAAAGTCTCAAAATGCAAAACATGAGAATGTGATTTGTGGGGAAAGTCACCATGTTGAACCTCCTTGAACTTCCTGAGCAGCAGTTTGCCTCATCATTGTGCACATAACTTGTGACTTTGTCTTCTGCCAACAGCTTCATAAATGAGAATTTTAAAATAAAAGTTTAGAAAGAAAATTTTAGTTGCAAATGCATTTCCTCACTACAAAGACAATGTTATTTTTAGTTAAGTTCTTGTAAATCTTAATGGGGACTTAGGGATATAGCATGAAGAGAAGGCAGGAATCCACATATAAAGAACTCGCCAAAAATATCCCTTAACTGCCTGTACAACTTCTTGTAGGGAATCTGTTATAGCAGGACTCAGTGGTCTCTTGAGGTTCCTTCCAATCCCTGCAATTCTATGGTTGGGTGATTCTTCTGCATCCAAGTCTGAGATAAGTCTTCAGATTTCAGTTATGAAAAAAATCAGAAAGAAGATATGTCACCATAAATATTTTAGAAAAATTCAGCTACCATTTTGGAAAGTCTGCTACGCAATACATTTCCTTCTGGATATTTCATCTGTGAGCTGTGCATAGTGCCTCTTATTTAAAGTCTTTTAAATAGAATGCATAAAATGAGTTTCTATAGAAACAATAAATACAGTGACATTAAATGAAGTATATCACAAAAAGATTCAATATAGATTTAATGGGCTTTCATTGTTTGAAACACAATTGAATTCTGAATTATATTTGCGTAAAAGTATCCACTATTTGTGTGTCTGATAAGGGACTGTGTATTTGTTTTAGAAAATCAATTCTTATTTAACTTACACGTAGTAACTAATAGAAATATTTATTTTTTTTCTTTTTTTTCCTTTAAGGAGGCTGAGAGCTTAAAGGGTCACTAACACGAAAAGACTGTGAGTCCAGTCCTGTTTCCACTTCATTTTAATCTATTTATCTATTTGAGGGAATACAGTGAAACTGTATTATAAGAAAAAAAAAAAAAAAAGTGAATAAACTTTTGCTATAAAAACATCAAATAATGAGTGTGCAATTTATACATGATTATAACTGCCATCAGTGTCATTTTCAAATATTTCAAATTTTTGTCTTTCAAAACATTTATAAATGATGCAGCCATTTAGTTACAGAAAGGTAAAAGAATTGTTATATCTTCAAGCATACGATATGCATATATGTATATGTGTGTCATATGCATCCATGTCATAGCTATGGAAATAAGATCTTTTCCCAGTTCTTAAGGATGGCAGAATTGTGCTTTTATGGTAAACTGAGTAAGTGCTTTTAAGTTTTTGCTCTGATTAACCATCCCATATTAACTCATTTGTGATTTTCAGACACATATGTATGTAGTCAGAGGAGAAACGGAACTGCAAATATCTTCTCATTCAGAGTTAACAATTATTTCAGAATCAAACAAGAAAATGTATCTCTATATCATAAGAAACAGTGTAGGCATCTACTTTGATACATGCCAGAGTAATACTGCAGACCCATTTTTTAGTTTTAGGAAGTATTGTACATGATGCTAAGGAAAAAAATAATGGCAAAAACAACTATTGAGGTATTCCTCCCTGATGTGGTATAATGATTAGTATATATCTCTAAGTGAATTTTGCACTTTGCAGTCCATCTTCAGCCAGGGAAATTGATGATATGTTTGTGTCAACTAAGTGCTTTTAAGTCACCAAACAAATTGTCAGTATCTCTTATGCCATCCACTGGATCAGGATAACTTCTCTGTACAAATACAGGAAGAGAATTGGATCTATGTTCTGATTTTGAGAAAAAAGGCAAAGATAATACTTCTTTTGAAAAGCAAAATGTTACAGCATTTGAAGCATTTGAGTTTAACACTCCAGATATAACTTTAATGTTGATGTAATTTTTCTCTACTTATCTGTGAAAGCTTTGGAAAGATTTACAGGTGGACAATTGTTCTTTAGTCAGTGGCTCACTGTCATATGGGAGATGTGTTTGCTATGTGAACTATACCAGTTATGTTGGAACAGAGAAGCACTAAGAAAGGAATGGTCTAGAGACAAGCGAAAAAACTACAGAGATCTGAAACTTTTCAAAGAACAAATCTAACTGTAATTTCACACAGAAGACAGCAGGCAACATCATGAATGCATTTTTTTACGTGTCAAGTAAACTGTTAAATATTGGTTTCAAGATCTGGGAGATGATATGTTTTATCAAAGAAACAGTTTTAAGAATTTTTCCTAAATTATTCGGAAATAGCAGATCCTTTAGTGCTAAAGCATTCCCAACAAAACTGACTAGCATGGAACATTTCAGTCCAGATGTTTTTTAAGCTTGGTCAAGTTATTAAGTAATCAAGTTGTCAAGTTATTTTGGTTCTGGAGATAGCATTTTATAATGGATAGTATCATTCTCAGCAGCCCTTACTATCTAACATACGTCAATATTTGCACAATAGAAAAGTAGTCCTTTTACAGTCCAGAGTAATGTGCTAAGTTTATGTGCCATATATAAGTAATTTCTTCCATCTCTGGCATATGAAAGTGCTACTTAATAAGCACTTTCATCAATTCACAACAGTTTAGGACAGTAATTTACAGCTGAAAAATCCAATTATGTTTAGAGAATGTGAATGTATCTGAAGAAAAAATTATATGCCATGAGGCAGATTAGTTATCACCTTTCTGTGTATTTTCCTTTAATTCATGCCATCTCTGACATGGGAACATAAGCTCATAAGAAAATATAAAGAGGTTACATTCCCTGATTTGTGCCATGGAGCATGGGATGGGTACTATTCCAAATATAGTGTCTCATGAACAGAAATGGAATTTCAGCATGAGTCTTCTGTAGAGAGTAGGACTCCCACAACTTTACTCCTCCCCTTCAGAACTCAAGAGCTGAGGTGAAAATGCCATTTATGCTCTGTGGCAACCTCACCCCAAGTATTACATCTCTGGTCCTCTTTACTTACACATGCTTTTCCTTTTCATAGTGGTTCATGAGTGTGAAGCCTGAAGAGTCTACAGAAATATCGGCAGCATTGTTTTAGTGTGTTCCAAATTGCTAAATAAATGTGGATCATTGCTGAAGTAATAAGCCAACTGACAATTCTGTTCCATGCTTTACCTGTTTCAGCACTTCTGCAAAGCTTGATTAAAGGAGACAGGGCAGAAGCCAATGAGTGTGGTATTTCAAATAATTTTTAACATGATTTGTTGAAATTATGCTGGCTCCAAAAAGAAAATTCTCATTAGAATCAAAACAGGCCTCATTAACTCTGAAGTTATAATGTCTTGGGCAGATTAGCTTTTGGGTGATTTTAAACAGTGCTGATCAAGTTTAACTAGGATCCTCCAATTTAAATCACTCAGTTCAACATCTGGAAAATCATTTCCATTGTACATGCTACTCTTTATTTGAGAAGAAAGTTTTGCAGAGGGGAGATGCACTTCTAAGACATGATGATGATAGGAAAACATTTTACCTCTGAGAACCCTGTGGCAACAGCATAACTACCTTTTCCCTTAACAAAGCATTAGTTACATATTTTCCTGGTATATATCATTAAAATTTCTACACTATTTCAGTGAGTAAACTAAATTACATATGTTCAAAAATTCACAATGATAATGTTTACTTATCTTTTTTATGAACAAAAGAATTTGTAGTAATACTACAATTAAATCTAGAAATTACTGTGTAAATGAATTATCTTTCCTTTAGAAGACATGGCAACATCAAGTTAGAGAAATTCAGACAAAGGAGTTTAATGAGCTAATTGTAAATTTGAAGAGAAAAGCCCATAACAAGAAAAAACAAATGAGCAATGTGAGAAAAATGTTTTTAAGAGCTTAAGGAATGTGCTTGGGACCATTCAGCCTGGCCAGTTATTCCATCCTGACAGTATACACTGGAGTTGCTGCTGAGACAGGACCAAAAAATCATGCCCTAGAGGGTATATCTTGCCTTCCCCTTTTGTGTTCCTATTTTTGTCCAGTAAAGGATAGTAACACTTGCTATTATGTCAAAGTTGAACTTCAGAAAATGTAGAGTATATTTCCTTGAACACGAAGGAAAATGCTCAAATATAGAAAATATAGAAATAGCAGAGGAAAGACAAGAGAACAAAGCCATCAAGGACTTAACCATAATATAAAAAATAAATTCTAAATTTATGCATGTACTGCAGGAGGACTGGGACAGAGAAGGTGAGATAAAAGACATATGGAAATACTTGGGATCAAAATGAAGAGACAAATTCTTCCATTGAGTTTTGCTCTACTATAGACGGACTTAGTTAACTTTTGCTTCTTTGGATGGGTGAATGTTCAAATAATTTTTCTCATCTCACTATCTACCTTTGCTTACAGTGTAAAGGGCTTTACCAATAATAGCAGTTTAGATTGATATCGAAGAAGTACACCTAAGCAGTCTAATGAACTTCTGTCTGATCTGTGAAAATACTCTTTTACGACTAATTTAGACCTAAGATATAAACTTGCTCTTCCAGTCTCTCCGATGAAGTGCCTGGTCTAGTAACCACCATCATCTTCAAAAATTCCACATAATGTGAAAAGAATTTGATTATATTTCAGCACCTGCAGCCGTTATAATAGTTAAATCATATTTCTCTATTTTGAAGCCAAGCATCTATATTTCTGCTACATAAAGGCACTAGAATTCAGTGATGAGACAGGTAATAAATGAGAGAATATTCTAAGGTAATAACTACAATTCCTTTTAAAGGTCATCAATAGATGAGGAATTATTATGTTCTGTTAATGATACTTGTCATAGTCTGATTAGGTTCCATCCCTGGTCAAAATGAAATCTGGGAAGACGGTCATTCTTTTATTATGAAAAATAAAAGAAAAAAAAGGAATAAAGAAAAATAATATAGCATCTGTATAAGCAGTAATAGTAAAGAACACTCTCTTTTGTGATGTAGCATTTTAAAAGAAAATGCTATTACAGAGCAAGTGACTATTTTACTTCCAAATTCAGGATCTAGAGTCTAATTTGATTGATTGATTGATTGACTGATGGTTCATGTGGTGCAGCAAAAAAGTAAACAGAGAAAAACCCTAATTCTGAAATGGTGACCTTCATATGAACATATTCCTATATTCTTCATTTTCAAACAACTTGTATGTAAGACCAAATAGCAGAGCAGAAGAGAAAAAGTTATTCCTGTGCGCAGAAGGGTAAATATTTTAAGACATGCTCTAAAGACACAAAAGACATTTTTATGCATTACTTAATGAAGCTAGGTAAAATAATCTGAATTAAACAAATCAATAGCCCATGATCTGGTAGAACTACAATAGCAGATTGTATTCATTTAGTTTAGGTCCTTTTTTTATCACTGACACAACACTTTCTCTTGAAAAGCTGGAAGACGTCTATATGCTGTTCAGGGGAATTTCCAAGCTTCTTTAAATTAAGTACTTTGTGTTTGGAGAGCATTTCACATCCTCCATATTACAAGCCCAAGTATGTGCTAAATTATCACCTAGAATTGCAGTTTAGATCTAGACTCAAAGACTGCCCAGGCCAGAGGGGTTTTCCTTCAATTATTTCAATAGTTCCTGAAGGATTTGTTGTCCAGGAATCTAACCAAACACTTTTTGAAATTGTTATATTTCAATGGAGAAGGAATATAAAGTAGCAGAGGAACAGGAGCTTGTTAAACTTCATGTGGCTTCACGGTCACATGAATACTCCTAATAACTAATCTTGCTCAAGAACTGCTGAGTACTGCACATACAACTTCTGGTAGTAAATATTTTAGATAAAAGTAAAGGCATTCTTGTTGAGAGAGATTAAAACATACTTCTAATGATTTACAGAGGTGATATTAAAAACAGAGAGAAGAAACTCAGATAGGGTTGAAGATCATGTCCACATTGGAAATCAGAGTGAACAGGTACAACACTTTCATAGTATTGATGTGAATGTCTGCTGCACAACTTCATTCCTTAAGTATTTTGCTTACTTCAATGTTCATTGCTCTCATTCCTACCATATATACATTCACTGAATCATATACACGCAAACAGAATGGTGTTCACACTCATACATGGTATGTGGAGAACTTCAGGCCTTAGAAAAGGTTCAGAATGCCACCTAAGTTTTATTTTTATTTTTTTTTATTTTATTTTTTTTGTACTTTGTTGTTTATCTCAGAACATCACTGTTTCAAAAAGATACTTATCTTCTTAAAGTGGTTTCTATTTTCCTGAAATAAAGTTCTCAGATTGATTGAGCATTTTTTATGCCACAACTTAAGTGACTGGCAAGTTTAAGCACGAAACATAAAACTGCTTATTGTGACATTTGGCTAATTAGTGCCTTCAGGGACACAGTTCACTTAATACAGCAAGAAAAGAATTGGTGCCATTTTTCATTTTATGTTCACAGAACAGATAGTCTTCAAGAACATTTGGTACTGTGTAATCTAGTGGGCTCTATAGCCTTAATGATAAACTACCACTTACTTAGGCAAGAGTTTAGTGCAGACACCTAAAAAGCAAGGATTAAAGGCTAGTCCTTTTACTCATATACTGAGATTTATAGGTCAAGAGTCTACATTGTCCAAAATGAGTAACAATCCTTTGCCATTACTCTGTCTAGATGACCTTTGTATATACAACCCATTCACATGTTTTATTTTTGCTTTCTAAAGAAGGCATGTGTTAATGCAGATGAACTATTACATTTTCTCCCACTGTTTTCAACATCAGACTGGTCTTAATCAATCTTTAGATGATACGAATTGTATCTACTGTAGCTACTGGGGTTTACTCCAGTTGAAAAATTTAATGTGTCTTGGTAAGCTAGTGATGACAGAAAATATTTCTTACTATTATTTTTATCTGTCTTGGAGCAGTGATGAATCTAACATGACCCTATGATTGCAACCTGACGGGTGAAGTTTTCGTGGGATATCCTTGTAGAGCAGCCTTCTCTTTAGAAAAGATATTTCAGTTTTCTCTGACTGTGAAAAGCCCAAGCCAGCTGGTCATTTGTTTCTACATGATTTTTCTGTTTGTTTCTTTGGGATTTTGAGGGAGAGAAGTTGATGAGATTTTGTTTTGTTTTGTTTTATCATTGCAACATGCCTGATGGAAGATCTCTTCTTTCTTGTGAAGACATGAACCTAGCTGTGATTTGTCCTAGCTTCTGCACCAAGCAGGAGTCTCACGGTTATTCAAGATAGATGAAAGATGAACTAATGTGTTTTCTGTAAGGCGTTCCAGAGTTTGAAAAGGCTGTATATCCTTTATGTAAATTAAATATTTCTACTCTATTCTTATTAGGGATCTTTAAAATCTCTTGACATCACTGCATCCTTTTAACCCAGAAGGCTGTCAGGCAAAAAGAAATATTGCCCTGAAACTAAGAATGCAAATAGTACCTGTGACAAAGTACAAGGAGCCAGGCAGTGTTCCTTTCCTGCTTTTTTTTCTGCGATCAGTGACAAGACCAGAATCTGTCCCCTTAAATGCTTATGATGCTGCTGCATCCATGCCACTTCTCTAAAAGAAACTGGTTTGCATCCTTATAGTAAACTTCACATAAAAGCAATTAACTATCCTGATCTTTTTTACTAATTTGTATATTCCTTGGTTGCTAGCTCTGAATTTAAAACAGGCACAACTTACTTTCAACATATTTCTTTTCAGCTACTGTATGAAGTATTTAATACCCAGGAGGATTTCTTTCTTTTCCACTAAATATTACAGGCCAAAATATGTCCATTTGTCAAAATTTGTACCCACAGCAGATGCTCAACCATGCAAAAAATGTTCCTTTTCCATCTTCTATTTGAAGGCAGTTATATGAATAAAGCATTATAATCTGTTCTAAACCAGCTATCATTCCACTATATGCAGATCAAAATTTTTTAAATCTGACCTTTTTATATACCTTCTGTATGAAATTGTTTCTATTGCATACTCAGTACACAGACACTCTCCAAGTGTCTGTGAAAGAAAAAAAATTCTCTTTTCATCCAGCTTTACACAGATTGATATTACCTTAATGTAACACTCAATTTCATTGTTTGGATGCATTTTCACCTCTCATTTACCTTCCATGTATATACATATATTCTAGTATAATTGAAAGAAGAGCAAGAAAGCACGTTAGCTGTTCCATGAGGTTAGCTGTTCCATGAGATTAGTCCTAATGCATAGTATGACCTAAATATGCTATGTAAACAAGGCACTGCATATCTTATCACTGAGTACATTAACCAATTTAGCTGAGATCTGAAACATTATAATCTCCAAAATAATTCTTCTGTTATATTAAATGACAGGAAATGTGGGTCTAAATCTCCATTGTTAGGTAATTTTTAATATGTAATATAAGGTAAGAGTTGACTTATAATGAATATCAGTAGAGAAGTCTTATTTGCTTGAATTTTTATACTTCTTTCTGTAGATATAATGTATACACTAGTGAAAGAAAGACTCATTTCTAACATCCTTTTTTTGCAGATTGTATGTCTTAGGCTGTAGGCATACTGTCTGTTCTGACTCTTGCTGTGCCAGCTAGAGATATTACATACATTTCCCCCACCCCAAGTTATTCATCACTCTCTATAAATTGATTTTGTCCTCCAGGCACAGTCATTCAAGTTAGCCCAAACCACTTTCATATGGTGTTTATTCTAACCTGTCTGAATGCCTGAAATGTTCTTTTTGTTTCTTTTGTAGAGCTGAGGGCAATGAAAAACAGTTCATAGAAACACTGTAGGTGGTTTATCTGTTTGCAGAGGGAATCTCTATCTTACAGAATAAGTGATAAAACAACCACTCCAGGATTTGCAAATGTGTCCTCTATAGAATTAAAATCTGTTCTTCTTTATTATTATTAGACATGTAAAACTTTGTCTAATTAGAACTTAATCTCCCTTTTTCAGAGAAGGTGTGCACAAGAGGCATTAATACTTTCATTTTTAAGATAGAAAGAAATGGCAGAAGTCATGTATCATGTGTCTTTATAAATATTTTCAATCACATCTTTTTAGATATTGTTTTCAAAATATGATTTAATGCTAATTGGGCAAAGAATAGCAGGTGAGTGATACGGCCATAACACATAAAATGGCCTCTGATGTTGTAGGCCAACATCATAAAATAGGAAGCATTAATTTCAGAGCTGCCCAAGTACTATACGCTTCCCATGTTGACTTTCTGCAGAATCTGGTGGATTTAATTACACCAGGAAACTCACTGTTCATAGCTGCGATCTCAGAGTCCTCTGAAAAGACTTAGTAGGGAAAAACAGACTTTGATGTGTAAACTGCTTGGAGGTGGTAGATAACCCATGCAGAACAAGGACAAATATGGAAAGCCACATAGTACCATTTTGCATGGTTACTTATGTGACAAAGGCGTTACCAAGATGCTTTCATGTAACTGAAATCCAAGGCAAGAGCTTCTGGCATTTTTTTGTGCTTATTCTAACAGAATTGGTAAATTCCCTTTGGGCCCCTTGGGCTAATGTCATTAGCATTGTACTTGCTACAGAAGGGCACGTATTTTCAGTATTAATTAGTGTACCATTAATCCAAGCACTTAACTCTTAGTTGTAGTTAAAATTATATATATCTAAGAATATTTTTAAAATTTATTTTCAAATTGCAGTTTGTGTGACATTGGTAAATGCACTGATTAAAACAAACTAGGCTTAAAAGAACCCTTTCCCATGAGAACTGTTCAAAAGCCTAGTGACTTTCTCTGCAGATGGTGCAGCCAGACACAATAAACCATTTTAAACATTCCGACATGGCTGCTAAATTACTCATAAACATTTTTATCATCCAAATTCATAAACATTTCATATATAACAATTAAAAAGACTGAAAAAATCAGGCCCTTGCTGGGCAATAAGGCAAACATGGCTAAGTATAATGATGGTTATGTACCACGGTGAGAGGACTAGCTCAGAATAGACAACTGAACAGTCGGTGAAAACTGAATGGATTATTATCAGACAAATGCATTATTCAGCAACTTCTTCAAAGCTCTAGCCCTGACCATCTGGAGGTTAGAATACAGAGGTGAAAACATAGGAGGTATATGACTTTCTAAACACCAATTCCAGAATACACTCTCATAATTTTTTATCAAAATCCATCCATTAGAAAACAACAAAAAATCGGCTATCTTTTCTTGATGAAAAAAAAAAAATAAAAAATAAAAAAAATAGTACAAGATAGAGTTCATTGATTTAAAGTGAAAATAAAATTTCTCACTGCATTCTCTGCTATACCATCAAGCTGTCTAAACACTGTTCCTTATCCACAAAAAAAAATTCAAAGAAATCTTCAGTTCTTCACCTTTGTTAACTGTCAGAAATGGTAGAGGTTCTAGAGTATGCTTTTTCCTACTAGGATGCCATCTACCCAGAGGAAATGACACAATCTTCTATCAAGACTGTACTAAGTGCAATTGCCTGTGTATGCTGGGGTTCTGCGGGGAGAATATCAGACAGGATCTTATTGCTGTGTAATGGTGCAGAATTAGTTTTTCTTTTCACCTCTGTAGAACCACATTCTTGATGTGTACTTTGCATCTACCAACTTATACAAAAAAAAAATCTAGAACTTGGGTGATCTTCTTCCTATTCGAGGGCAATACTTGACCCTATCAATTGCAAAGCTTATGAGTGATTACGTGGGAACACTTCACATTCACTTTCCCAAATGACCTTTCTCTTATCATGGATTAAAATACTAGCAAGGCAACTTATTCTGATCCAGAATTTAGACATGCCAAAGAATGTGTCTGCAATTAATTTTCAATATCATTTAGTTGTGACATGTTTTCATCCAGCTTTAACAGATTGGAATATGACTGTACTAGTTAAAGTATTCTGCCACCAGAGTCAGATGATTAGAAAACCAAATCTATTTTGAAACCTAGACACTCCCAGCTTCAGGGCACAAGAAAAAAAAAGGAAAAAAAAGAAGAAAAAAAAAAAAAGCTTTTCTTCTTCTATTTACTGCACTAAAATCAGGTCCCTTGTAATTTAAATTATATTAATTATAAGCTTCAACATTTAAAACTTAAAAAAATATATCTATATGCTGCCTGTGGAGAAGAGAAACAGTAATGAGCTAGTTTGCTAGGCTCTGAGTAATAATTATTTCAAGGTCATGGACTGACAGATCAGCAGGGGAAAAAAAGGCTGGTAAATATCAAAGACTGATGAAATCGCCTTATCCTCAGGATTTGTTGAAATCGTGTTAACTACAGGAATTTGTTTAATACCCCTGCAAGACTGAAATTAGTGAGTTCTGTGGTAAATGACTTTATGGGCACATACTTTCAGATTAGCTCTTTTCTATAGTTCTTTGAATCTTCTTGATTCAAAACCTAAACACAATGTAGAAAGGAAAGAGGGTGATAAATAAATGCTTTTTTGTTCTAAATAGTAGCTGTCCAGAGAAGAACACCCATCCTTAAACCTGAAAATGCTTAATAACTACACTTTCTTTGGTCCCAAGGAAATGAGCCACTGAACAATGTCATCTACTGGTAAGAAGGGTGTATATTCTGGAGTCTGTTTTAGTTTTATCTACATTATCTAAAATTTAATGAATTATTTTAATTATAAGTCATCATTAGGGCATGTATTATAAATCCAGAGAAATTAATATATAAATACTTGAAATGTCATGCTTTATGTATGCACACAAGAAAAAAAATCATATATACCAATGCAATAAAGCTTTTCATCTCCCCTTCAATCAGAAACATAGCTAGGAATAAATATGGAGTCACTAAAGCCAGACCACCGGTAACAGTGCCATTGTCCTTTAATTTAAACCCCTTCTTCCTCACTCTCCTTTTCTGATCAAAGTCAGCCAGAATTACATATACAGAGCTTTACCAGAGTCTGGTACAAAATACATAGCAAACATTTCTGTGCCAGAAATGTTCTTTCTGATATTCCTAAGAATAGAATTAATCTTTTTCTACAGCCACAACATGCTGTTTGCTCTGAGTCTTTCTGTGACTGATTCCTACACCCACATATTTCTTCTACTCTGTCACTTCTGGCTGATCAGATTCCAGCTCATGGCAGAAATTCCTTTTCTCCTCAGTACATGATCTTGTACTTTTATACTGTTATATTTGATCCCATTTGCATTACCACATTTCTCAAGGCCATACAGTTCTTCTGTGTTTTTTTATCTTACAATTTACTATTAGCTCGCTTCATGTTTGTTGCAATACTGTTCCTTTTTCTGGCAGTAGATTTCTCTTCTCGCAAGACAGCCTTGACTCTGTGACAGGCAAGAAAATAATGGGCAATACAGGAGTAATACCGTATGGATGCCTATCTTCATTATTACATTTTTTCCTTTCGTACTTGTGAACCTTCTACCAGCTCCCTGCTGCTAAGATCCCTCAAGGTTATGCCCAGCTGCTTGCTGTACCTAAAGTCTGATAACTCTTGCAAAGAGCTGATCAGAGCCAAGAATCTTGCTATCAACCACCCCACTGATTAAAAAAAAATAATAAAAAACAAATCCTGCCCTGCTTGGTATTACAGATAAACAGATGGAAGGGCTGAGGACAAAGGAATCCCATAATATTTAGCCATAAAGGCCTGAAAATACAGTAATTCCATTAACTTTTACTTATGTTGATCACAAGCTTAATAGCTGATTTTATTAAGATGCAATAGTATTTCTTGGTCATACTGGATGGACATGTTAATGTAAAGTGAGTCTTCTGGTTTAAGTTATGCAGAAGTAAGTAGTGGTCATAAGGAATAAGCACACCTACTTTGGATTGAGTGTTTGATTCTTGTGGCTTAGGGACATCAAATTCCTTTATTTGTTTCAGACCCTTTTCTATTCACAACATTTTTAAATGTTAGAAGACTTTTTGCTTCATGATTTGTGAAAAGAGATTTCCAGAACTTTGATGCTGAAATAGAGAAAATTAGGAATTTTTCATCATGTTTTCTAACCTTGTTTACTAACGTCATGTCTATGAGATCACTCTTGAGGTTTGGCAAAGTAGTTGTCCACATACAAAGTGTAAGCTCTTCAGGATGATTTGATATTCCTTTTTCATATTGACACTAGAACATGCATGGATGGTTCTCTGATGCAATATCCATCCTTCATCCTCATATTTTAGAAAACTTCCTTGTATCTCTAAGGTCTCTACTGTACTACCAGAGCACCTGACCTTTGAATCTTCCATATATACACGATCACATTACTGCCTCTAATGTACTCAGTAGTCTGTGTCTGTGATTGTGATGCTGATGGTAATAGGCAAAAAAAGCAGAAAGGAAAAAAGAAAAAAAGAAAAAAGAAACAGAAATAAAAAGACCACAGACACTGCAGGAAATTCTAAACTACTATCAATATATCATTTAGCTAACAAACCTCCTAGCCCTGGATAACTTGACCAGCAGTACATATGCATTAGGTATTTTGTGGCTTTTTTGAGAACAACCAGCTTGCTGAAAAATATCACTGTTAAGTCTAGTTCTGGAACACTTGAAAAATTCTGGATATGCCTCGTTAGTACCTAGTAGAGTGTATATGTTGGCCAATCACTTCCTAATTTTCAGGAAGATACTCACGTTGGGAAGTAGCCCTATCTGTGCAACAGTAGCCACATACCAATTTCACCCAGCCCTCAATACTATCTGACTTTCCTCAGGATCCCCAAACAGAAGGCATACCCCAGAGTTCTAAGGTAGAAGTAAGCCTAAAAGCATTTCCCCTAAAGGAACCTGTGATTGTTATGACTGTTAGGAGCACCAGCCCAAAGAATTTAATCAGCATTTCCCTAGCCAGCATGGGATGTACCACAATGATGACAACAAAGTGTTACAAAACTTAGTGTGTCACTCCAGGGACAAACAAACAGCATGCTGTGTAGGAATCCTAAAGCACGTAGTGCCATCTGTATAGATACCCAATCAAAAGTGCTTGGGGGTTACTTTTTATTTGGTTTCAAAGATATTTAATTCATTGTGATTGATCCTGTGCACATTTAAAATATATGTATATAACCTTTTTAAGAGTGTATTCCAGTGAACTACTAATTCCACCTTTATTTATCTTGGTTAACTATAACACTTGGTTAACTATTTCAAACAACTCTGCAAGGCTAAAGAATCATTATTTTCCAGAAAGAAGCTAAGTTGACAAAAATGTATCAGCTTACACTTGCTTACTTTATTCTTCAATTAGGCTTTTTAAGGCATTCCCCAGAGCAAAACTACAATCTGTAAGAGTGTAATTCACAGGTTTTTGCCTGTGTCCTGTTACGAGGAACCAAAGAAGTGACCTTCCCATTTCAAGCAGTCAACATTTTGAGGATAAATTCCTTATCATTAACTCTTCTACTTCACACATTCCTTGCTTCAGGCCTCTTAGATGAATATACAGTTGTCCTAGTGCTGAACTCCTCAATAACTTCCTCCTCTGAGACTTCAGTCTCTGTCAGGACCATGCTATTTCCATTAAAAAAGCGTCCTTAGATTATGAGTTTTCCCAGTGGTTTCTACCACAGGGACTGAAATAACTTTTTTCCATCAGCTTCTGAGCTACTTTACTCTCTTCAGTAGTCCACAATATCACAATTCTTGCTAATCTAGAGGAGCCTTCAGCCATGCTTATAAATTTCTTACTCCTAATGTTCTTTAATCTCATGACAGTCTTTCGCTCCCATCCTCAGCTCTCAGCTCTGTATCTCTAACTTCACCATTTCATCATTGCACTAACCTAGCAAACAGCCAGGTCAGCATAGCCCTAAAAGACACAAGCAGTGCAGTGCTACAGAGCTGAATGTCCCCCACAGGGAACCACAAACTTACTTTAAAGCAGGGATTAAGCTAAGGCAAATAACATGAGCTGGTGACCTAGAGGATTCAGAAAGGGGTTCCAGTGTGGCTACATACTAACTATATATATTTTGTGGATTTATGTCCTAAATGTCCCAGCATAAATGTTTAGACACTGTTATGATGGTATTTTCAAGAGTAAGGACTAAGAAAGAATTGAACAGAGAACAGAGAATTTGACTTAGTACTTGAAATTTATGTAAGAATCTCTGTTGCTGCCAATAAAAACCTAAAGGGAGACCATACTACAAAACTGAAAATCCTTCACTCCAAATTTATCTGTGCATGTTTGGAGATCATGTCATTAAAAAGTTTCATGCCTGTGAAGTCAAATACACATTTATTTGTTCATTTATTTATTTTAAATCTCTGAGATTTATACAAGAGTACTAGGAAACAAAAAAACATTATGACTAATTAAACTTCCTTGGTAATTTGTACTCACAGTCTACAAATACAGTTGGATCACTTAAGGAAGTGCAAAAATATAGAAAGCACGACAAAGGACAGGGTCTTCCAGGCATATATCTATATAGGAATATGTAACAAGTTGCTTTAGAATCCATTTCATTTAATTTATTATTTAGACATGGTGAAATGAGATTATTTCAACAGTACATGAGATTAAACCTTAAACCAGTTTCAAAGCTTGAAAGGCTACATGAGCTTCCGTGGAAGTGCTTTGAAGGAAGAAGGCAAAAGAAACTTTCACAGATGTTCAGGAGGCATGAGAAGATATTTCTAAGGGCTTAACACTTTTATTTTAGAAACTCAATAAAAATGGCATTTCTTTCATTCTTCAAAATTATCTGTAAGTCTTGACAGAGCTAACTGTTCAGAGTCTCCCTCATGTTAGGAATGCCTGTTGTGAATTATTGCTCATGACAGAACAATGCAAAATCATTATCAAATTTTCACACAGTGCTTGTAATTTTTTGGGGAAAAAGGAGTATCTTAGAAAGTTTGAATAGACATAATAATGATTATCTCTTTAGCCACCTATATATGCCCCTTTGCACATGTTTAAGTGCAAAACCACAAGGCATCCTTCTATGCAACCCATTCTTAACCAGGTCTCTATTTTATCAAGAAATATGCAGGACCAGTCTGAATGCTACTAAGTGTCTTTTTAGCTCATTTTCAAATGCAGGTATGTAAGGATAAAAAATAAATGTCTCATACTTATGCAACTCAGCTATCAGTCATATAAAGGGGAAGAAAATTACTAAGTAGGAGCATGATATAAAGGAGATCAAGACAACAAAAATACTGCTAACTGCAGAAGAGAAAGCAGTACATATATATCACTGAAGTGTGACACTAACTAGCTTTCAGAATTGATCTAGTACTTTTGCATTTACCTCCTCACTGTCAATGCAGCAGAAATAAAATAAAATAAAATAAAATAAAATAAAATAAAATAAAATAAAATAAAATAAAATAAAATAAAATAAAAGCCTTGTCACATCATTTAGAGCTTTATTGATCGTAATCCATAGCTTTGTCAAATTTAGGTCATTCATTAAAACTTAGTGCCTTCATTTTTTAACACAGAGCACTTGATGTAGGAATAGCAATATGATAGAAAATAATTATAAAACTATGTCAGATAGAAATGTTAAGAGAATTCGTGGAATGATTGCAGGTAGGAATAAAATGCAGGTAGATATAAGAAAACCTCTTTTGTATGCTTTTGTGAGGAAAATCTACGAGATTTATTTTTGTAAAGGATTTTTCGGGGGGGGCAGAAAAAAGCCCTTCTGTTTTTGTTCAAAAGAAATCATGATGAGAAGTCTATGTGAAGCCATTAAGTGGAAAAGGCAGAGATTCTTTGGTAAGTTCTCCTACTACTCTGCCAGCACTCTCTCCTTTCAAAATAAGCTTTGGTGGCTGCTTCTTTTGAAGCTTCTGGAAGTCTTTATCCCCGGATATTTTTAGTCCTGGATTGGACCAATCCCTGGCTGATGCTATTGTTCAAGACATAATAACAATAGTAGCACTTGGCAGTGACACAGGATGTGAAGGTTTTCAAAGCACTGCTAAACATTTTTCAGTTAATTTTCAAAATACACTTTTAAGTATTATTAGCTATATATATATATATATATTTTCAGAATAAAAATATGAGATACAACACAATAAAGTCACATATTCAAAGATATTATTCTGAACTAAGTACTGAAATGTCCTAGTTGCTGGCTATCTGTTGGGCTTTGGTTAAGCCATGAGACTTGGTTTGCTAAACTTATGAATACCTTTCTGAAGAAATCATTTTTTCTTAGAAAGTTCACTTGGAAAATTGCTGTAAAAATACAAAAGTATTGAAAGGGGAATTCAGCACTTAAACAATTTTAGAGTTTAAATCTTCTATACCCAAATGTTTATCTTGCAGACATGAACTACAATATACAAGTTTGTATTTGGATATCCATATTTAGTGTTGAGAGGTGAGGACTAGGCAACATGTTCCTCTCACAACATGTTGTGGTACTACAATTAGTGCTGCATTCAGGTACAAGGTCTAGTGCCAAAAACACATTAATGATGGTGGCAGTACATTTAGCTATCATGTGTTTGCAGTACTCCCCTAGGTGGACCAGACCTATGCAGGAATTAAGAAACAACAAGAACAACCTCTCCAAATCCACATTTCAAAAATCACTATCAAAGTTACTGTAGATTGAAAAATCATTTGAGTTTCTTTTTGCAATTCTTCTCTCTAAATGAAATAGAAAAGCAAATGGGAATGACTGCTTTTGTTTCACACTCCAGAACAGAGAGGGCTTTACATTTCATTGCCAAATTAAATGTCATCATGAAACATTTTGCATTTAGTAGCATGGCAGACATTCATCAGTCACAAAAGCTAGTTCATTTAAGTACACTTAGGATCTAAGTAGAAAGAAGTTAGATTTCTTGGAAGGCCTTACTTGAAAAGGACATCAAAATAAAAGTATAGATTTTGAGTGAACCCCTTAATAAAAAACACAACAAAATAAAAAGAACTACCTAAAAATATGATCTGCTAAGAAATTAAAGTTCTGGTCTAGTATGAAAGAAAGTAGTAGTAATTATACCAGATATTGGTAACATGGAGTTTGGGATCAATCTTAGCATCCATTGGGAGCAGTGTATTCTCCATTTCCCACACAGATGGATCTATGAGACAGACCACTGGAAAATAAAGATCCATGCCACTATTTGCATGTCTATAAAAGAGATATTCAATAATTCCTAAGGTAAGCATATTGCAGTTTTGACCTTATTCCCAACTGCCATTCAATGACATTTCTTGATTGATTGTCTAATGTAAATAGGAATAGAATCTCAAATGAGGGATTAAAATAAAATTACTCCCAAAGCAAACATAATCCTAGTCAATATTTTATAAAACCTTGACTTAGGTGATCATTTCATTTGCGTTCCTTTTCATAAAATAAGATTTACATGGCCTATGATGGCACTAACCTTTTCCTTAGATGAATAGCACATCTCATATATTTAAGTAATTATCTGATAGATCTCTTGAATTATCACCATGAAAAAAAAATCAAGAAAACATGTCAAAATTATTTAAAGGGACCGTTACACACAGTTACCTGTACATGTCTTATTTTTATTTACACTTTATGGAAAAGATGTTATAGCTATATCAAAATCGTTAAATTGAATTGTCATTACCTAAAAATATTTTTATTGTTAAAGTAGAAAAAACTCACTGTCACTGCAAGACAAGGATTTCTTTTGTTGATAAAAAAGTAAGATCCCTTTTCAAATTGCACAGTCAGATTTCAGTCCATAGCTATCCATCCCCAACCCTGTTTTGTCCTTTCTATTTGTTTCTCCAAATAATGAGGCTTGCTGTTCCCTCTTGAGCTAGACTAACACTTACACAGCAGGCTGTAGGAAGGGGCAGAGGTGGAAACGGTTTAAGAGGCATTTAAATGGAACAGTGGTCTAGGGCTGGCCTTCTGCACAGGGGTTAATTTAACCCACTGAAAAATGCATTATGCAGCTGGAAACAGGCAGAGTGTACAAAAGAAATGTGCTCATGTTCCTTCATACACTGTGACTCTGCTTGCAAATGCAGTCATTTGCAAGGGTAACATCATGTTAATCTGTCTTCTCTTCCTTTCATCTTCTGCTACTGCTTCATGTTAAGAGTAATCTATGTCACACTAGAGAAAAGATGCAGCGGAAAACAATTAGCAGAATTTAAAACACAAGAAGAAGCAATTAGGTGAATTGTTTCCTCTCTAGATTATCAAAAGGAACTTTGAAAATCCAGCTCTTTGATTTTCAGTGCCTGGTTTCATGCATTTATAATACAGTTTCAGATGTGTTGTGAGGCCAAAGCTTTTCTCTACTTCCTAGAAAATAATGTTACAAGTGAAAGATGGTGTGTGCAGATGCCCATGTGCCCATGTAGAAACATTTTACAAACAGCCATTATGAAATGTATAGTGGAAGGAAAAGATATTTAATTGAGACAAATTAATATTTGTTTTTAAGAAGAAAATATATGTCATGGTAGAAACTCTTTTTATATGAAGGCTGTTTTATTAATTTGAAACAATAGTCTTTTCAGACATGACAAGATTCTTTTCAGTGTACCAGAAGAGAAAAATATATTCAATTTCCAGTTATGATATAATAATGATAGATTTATTTTACAATTTTGTTTCTAAAGCATAGTTGTAAAGAAGTGTTTCTGCTGCCTAGCCCTCTGGGTATATGTACGTGAATAAAGCACATTTCTAGTAAATATATAACATCTCGGATAATTCAGATATACACTTTTACAAAGAAGGCAATGGATTGTGCGCATATAACACTGTACTTTTCATCTTACCGGAGTGTCTGTTTCTCTAGCATCTGCTTAACATTCTTCACCTGAACTGGCACCCCTTTCCCGATACTACTTATTCTTGAGTAGCTGAAACAGACCCATGTTAGGGGATTTGTTTTTAGCCAGCTGTTCTGCTGTTCTGCCTGGAGGTGCAATTTCCTCATGCTGCACCATGTGCCAAACAGCACTGAGTATGCAAGCATGCAGCTGCAGTGTTGCATTAACAAACATGGTTGCACAACTAATCTGAGCAGTGCTTATTCAAAACCTTTGCCAGATTCCTACGAACTTGAAGTTCCATGTTTTCTGATTTGGTTTTTGTCATACAGTCCAACCCTTCTCAATATCTCTGTGGATCATACTTCTTTAGTGGAATTAAATCCAAGTTTGGATTTTTATGTCATGCAAAAAACTGAAAACTGTTTTAGTTTCTTTTAGGCAATGGTGTGTGCTCTTTGAACCAAGTTATGTTTTGCCTCTGAATTCTTTGGGGAAGTTCAGCAAAAAAAGTAGTCTTGGCAGGAATCAGATCCTGGGACAGGCAAAAAAACAAATTAGCCCCAAGCCTGAGCCAGACCTTTTTCTATGGTCTAAAGTATCTTCTTTCACTAAAAGTATAGGGGCAGATCAATGATCAGACAAACTTCAAGAGGTGTAACTTAAGACAGACATACAGGGGGTGGTCACAACTCTTCCCAACACAGATCTTGATGTACTTGCAGTAGCCTTTGAGGCTGGGGGGATGAGAGCAAACAGGAGTGGAGCACGTGCCAAGCCCAGGAAGATGCTGCTTCCAGCAGCAGATTTCCTAAGATTTACCACACAGCCAAAGAAGCTCTCCTCTTCAGTAGAAGAAATACACAATTGTCAGAGTCAGTACTGAGATAGGTTAATCAGTGTTAATTATTCCAAAAGTGTGTAAGAATATAGTAGGAAAGGAAAGGAACAAAGGGAATAACAAGACAGATAAGTGAATTCCTCAGCTTTTAGGGACCTCTGCTCTATCACATAACTGTAGCTGTGGTTCATACCTATCAATAAAAAGACAGATGAAGTTTAAATGTCTTTTTGAGATTTATAACTGTTATAAATAGTAAATGTTTTTAAGTACTTCAAGACTTTTCAAATCATATAATTATTGATGTTCCTAATGTTCATTTTCATTTAGTTCAATGCTTACAAGTGATCTCAAATATTGTATTTTCCTTGAACTTTCCAACACTTTTTTTTTTTTGAAGGCTACCACAAAATTCATCAAGTTTTCATTTTCTCCACTCTTTTTCATTCATCTTGCATTCACTTCTTTTTTTTCAATCCAGATTAAGTGATCCTTTTTTGTATTTGTTCTCTAATAGAGAAAATGATATCAAAGATAGAGGAGTTCTCTAAGAAATGCATCGAGAGCAATTGCATTTCACATTGCATTGATACACTTCCTCCAAATACAAGCAAAAGAGCTGACACCTTATTATTGAATTCAAGGGCTCCTGGTCTTCTTTCATCTCTCGGAGGCATTGAATGAGTATGATTTTCTGAGTCCTGGTATTTACTTTTCGTGCTTCAGTGCTGCAGTTATAAAGATCATTACAACAGCAAAGGTGCTTGATCAGAGTGACACGGGTAGTAATGAAAATGTTACCTCCTGAGCTTTGTCAACCCTGCATAGCATACACTTTGTGACAGTGATTCATGGTTTGAAACTCAGGACCATCTGCTCCTTCAGAAAGTTCCCCAGCCAAGGTGAAAGGTGAGGCTTAACAGCTGTATCATCTTCACTTTTCTGAGTCCATCCAGAGCTGCCCAAAGGACAGCAAAATCCTCACACTAATAAGGTTGTGGCAGATCGTCTTCTGTGTGCTCCAGTACCAACAAATTCACTGAGCAACTGTTAATTTTGTCTTGTGTGAGCTGAACTACCAAAGTAAAGCTCAGTCCTGTTGCTCTCTCTAAAATTCTCTAATCTCAGCCTTTATCTACTGGCACCCATTGCAGTCCCGTGTCTAGAGTTGTTGCCATTCTGCAAATGTTGTGTAAGTATCTCCCACAAGAGGTACAGGAGCGCTATCTATGGCTCATAGCATATGGCACTTCTATGGAGATACTGCTATGATACCCATTAGTGATTTATTTCTTTGAATCAGTTCCCTGATCTGCAGAGATCATGAAGAATATGTTAAATTGGATCTACATTTGCTCTTTTATTTCTCTATCTTTTCATACAAGAGAAAAAAAAAAAAAAGAAAGAAAGAAAAGAAAAAGGTTTTCTGATTATAATAGGCCATGTGAACTTTTATTTTTCCATAAGTTGGATAATAAAGGAAAATATAGTTTCATATAACAAAACAGGGCTTTACGTTTCATTTACCAGAAAGACATTGAAAACCAAGTGAATTAATTTTTTTCTTAAGGTTGAACAAGTAGCAGCAAGACTCTGCCATTAATATTTTCTAAGGGCAGTAAGAATACTGTATTCTAAGTCTAATTTTAAACTGCGAGTGCTTCACAGGAAGGAAAAAAGGAAGGGAGGAAAGAAGATGGGAAAAACTGTTGGTAAAGACATTAGCAATACTGGAGAGCTGAGGGAAGCAGGCTGTTCATATACTTTGTTCTACCATTTAGCAATGTTTTGTTTGTTTGTTTGTTTCTAATCTCTTCTATCTTTTGCTTCAGGAAGGGAGCTAAAGTTAGAGCAGAATATTTTTTGGGGGGAAAGACAGAATGATGAAAAGGATTAGTCTCTAAATACATATATATAATTAAGGGTAGAAATAGTGATTAAGAAAAATTTTGGCATATGCACTTTTCCTTGTTGTATGGAGAAGCAAATTTTGTTTGCTATTTTTGTTGTTGTTGTTCTTGTTGTTTTACATAATACTTATTTGGTTATAACTTTTAGTTTCCTGGTAGGTGAAGTTTCTGTCTCATTCTCTAAGAGACTGCTCTTTGCTTTGATTATTTGGCCTGAGAAAAATTTATTTTGTAGTATAGTCATCTTGAATCTTCCTCTTTTTTTTTTTTTTGTACTCTGTATTTTAATCTGCCTGCTCTAGAACTATGCAGGTAATTCTTTCAGGTGTCTTTTTTTTCCCCAAATCTTTTCTTTGCTTACAATAGTACAATATATTAAGCAAGGGAGGATATTCATTGAACAATAGTGTGTGAAAAAAGGCCCAAGTATCTACACTGGAAATGACTGAAGGGAAAACACCATTTCTAAATCATTACCTATCACCAAACTTGGAGATTATATATTGCTTCCCATGAAAAGAGCCATGAATTCTGCAAAGACTGACTCTAGACATACCTTTTATTTAGGGATGAAATGTCCCATGTTTCTACTGTGAGGTGATTCTTTTCTTTTGATTTTCTTTCCTTTTTCCATCATTTCTCCTTTCTTTTCCTTCTCTCTTTTGTTTGTTTTTTTAATATCCTTTTCTTAGAGATATGATTAAAGAAAACAGATGTCAGATGTGACCAATATGGGACTTCCTAGATTTTTGAGATTACAGACCAGCTCTAAAAATCAAAACCATATAGATTGAAAATCTTCAGTTCTAATAGGAGAGTAACCATTTCAAAACCTCTTCTGAAGAAAAATTGGCATATAAAATTGTAATGAGAGTTCTCTCAGCGTTTCCAATTGCAAACTGAGATGTACTGAAAAATCTCGTGGAAATGGACTTTCCTGACAGATTTTCAGTGTACACTGTTTTCTCAAAACTGATCTGAATTACTAAATTCTTATCTTTTTAAGATTGAGACAGTGGCGTGACCTAGCTTTGGGGGCTGCATTAGTGCAGGCCAGTCTGCTGGGGTTTTAAGAAGACAAGGGAACAATAAGAAGTGAAGTGACCTATTTCCTTTCTATTGTTTCAGAACTCAGCCAGCTGGCATGGCCTCAGGTCAGCCACACCACAAACTGCCTTTTCACTTGCTGTCATTAGATGTGGTATTTCAGGAGATATAGATATAGATATAAACCCTTTCATCCCACTTTGAAGCTTTGCTAACACTTTAAGAACAACTGTAACTACACTGTGATAAGCACTGGCATCTAGAAGAGGCAATATCTGACAGACCACAGTCAATTCCTCTTATTTGGTTATTGATTTCTTTTCTGTGAGTTGCATTGATAGTGCACCTTTTTTTTTTTCAGACTCGAAGCTCTCCTTAGATCTGTCTGTCCTTCAGAGGTAGGGGACAAATGATCCCTCCTCAGGGTTTTGCGTAATCTCAAACAGCTGAAAGGGCATTACAAAATGGCCCTTTCTCCTTCTGATCTAAGACTTAGCACCTGTTTTCCTGCAGAAGCCAATATGCTGTATTCAGTCTTCTATTGCAATTGTCTTTAGTGCCTAAGTTATCATGGAAAAAGTTATTGTGTAGAGGAGACCACAGTGTGATATTAGAGGATATCTTCATGGACCTGAGGTCAAATTATAGTGCATAGGTTGGCTTCCTACAGTACCTGGCACCAGAAGAGCTGGCTCTTCTGCTCTTCCTGTGATCCCTTCTACATCTACTTGGTTTGTGCTCAGAAGACGGTGTTACAAAACAAATGTCTGTCAAAGAGTGTAAAGGAAAATGAATATATGAGATTCAGAATGTTGACAGAATGAGAGGAAAAACAAATGTGAACATCCATTACATAAGGCTGTTGTTTGTGTACAGAGGGTTCTTAATTGCTTTGTTGAATACCTGAATAGGAAAGTCCTGTCTCTACATGAAATAAATTGTCCAGCTGAACAAAGCATACCCAGTGGTCTGAATCTGTGAGAATTTTGTGAACAATTATCTGAGACAGGAAAAAAAGACGATGAATGAAATTTAAAAAATAAAGTTCTGTAAATATCTTTTTTTTTTTTTTTTTTTTTTAATGAATGTTAACACCAAAATGCACCTTGAAAATTCAGGAAGTAACTGGTAAATCTTGTCATATTTAAGTGGTACTATTTATTCTGACTCATGAATGAAAGGGAGCTTGACTTGGAGTTCCAAGCGAACAAGATGATATGACGTAGCAGCACGCTCTGGTAGCCAGCAGAATCCCACACACAAGAACAGCAAGAAGCTCCTCTCCTCCCATATGCAAACCACGCTCTACATGTCTGGCAATGTATGCAAGTGATATCCAGACAGCAGCAAAGGGGACATCAGCTCTTTCTCAGTCAGCTGGTGATAACAGCACAGCCCTGATGCATACCAGGACCAGTGTGTTTGCTATTTGTACAATGGAGCTGCCAAAGGGAGGTGTAAGACAGATTTCCACTAGTCTGCTCAGATGCTGGAAGTGCAGGGAGAGATAATATCACTGGTCTTTGCTCTCAGACATCATTTGGGACACAAGATATGCATACATGGTTCAGTGCATATACTGGCTGATTTGCGCAGAACAGAATAGGCCCAACTCAAGAGAAGAGTGAGATCCTATTAACAGCAGCACATCCACTAGCAACTGAAGAATTCCACAGTACCATATAGGTCAGTCACGTTAATTACTGCTGGGATAATCAGTCTTATCTCCTGACAAAAACCTTTTTGGGGAGATTTTACTTTTTGTACATATTACCAAAGCAAGCACGTTTGTAGGTACTGGCTATTCAGTATTTTCCAAAAATCTCCACTAAAATAGAAAAGCCACCCATTACCTCATTTATTTGCAAACTTGTATCTGTGCTTTCCCCCCACCACTGTTACCCTTCTACAGGCAAACACAGATGGTGCACAGCTGTTGAGCTAGGCTTGGACTATGTTCAGGAGCCCAAATGTCTGCAGAAGGATCCCAAACCATTGCCTCCGGTGACATCTGTGATTCTACCCAAGCCAAACTCCTGTATTGAAAATATACTGATGCATACATCCACTGTTCTGTTCCCGACACCAGCTTTTATACCTGTCCTAAAAAAAATACTGAAATAATTTCACCCATGTTGGTCAACGATCAGGTTTAATAAAGGAAACCTAACTGAAGAGTAAGCATGTCTCTTCATGTAGAGGAGTGTGCATCACCTTATTGTAGTTATAACTGCTTTTTAGCTTTTCTGAGGGATACAGAAACAGGATCATTCCGTGACTGGAAGACATGATGAAAAAACGCCAAAAATCATTCATTCAGCAAGCCCCCTTGCTGTTTCATTGGTAGTCTGGGTACCACTGCTCACAGTGGTCCTGGCATCTCACAGTCAATAGAAAATGAAAGCAGAACCTCCCACTGCACCACATCACCTCCTTTGTCCAAATGCTATTGTGGGTGAGAAGCAGATTCTGGAGCCCTGCTATAGGAGCTGATCCTGTGCTACCAGTGCCAGTGGTGGTGCTAATACTGGTGCCACTGGTATGGACAGCAGTTGCCTAGCAGTTCACAGCTCCAGTCACATCCTGAGCTACTCAGCTCACAGCCTCTTCCACCACCTGCCTTTGTTTTGTAATCAGAAAACTCTTGCCTGTTCTACAGCAGAACTCATTAGACTCAGTAAATAAAAGCTCAGACTCAGCTGTGACAAAATCACATCCTCTTTCTCTCTTATCCTCACCCCTCTGCTTTTTAGCCCCTGTCCTTTTGGGTAGAATGTGGTGTGATATGGTATGGTGCTGGAACAGGGGTTCTGTGCCCTTTGCTGGCTGTTCCCATTGAAGTAGAGACATGCAGCCCTGACTCAATCTGGCCTGATAATTAGAGCCACAGTACAGGTGAGAGCTAGGCTGAAATAACAGGCAGAGTGGATAAGCACACAGGTGGGATTTAGAGTTAATATCCGTTGGAAGAAATTAAATCTTGTTGGAGTGAGTGGGTGGCTGGATTGTGGTGCCAAGGGAAGGGATGGAGGAGAAGGCCAGTGTAATAGCCATGCTGAGAAATTCATATCGGTAAAAGATACTGCACAACAGAAAAGGCTAAGCAGCATCTTCTGATGAAGCAGGGAGGAACCAGTGTCAGGGATCTGGCACAGAGAAAAAGAATGCTGAGCAGCTAGGAGGAAGGCTGTGAAACTGTGATATAATAGCTCTGCTGAACATTGTACAAAGATTTACTGTATACTAGGCATGTACTGAAACCAGCTGATTTAATACAAACTTCAGTTCTGTTAGATATCTAGCAGATAATGACATCCTGAGGTACAAGTGTTTGAAGCCTTTTTCAAATCACTGTTGAGCCATCTGCATGCATGTCCCTTTGATGCGTTCCCTGAGTTTGTCATATTGCAGAGATGGTCGTTTTCCTCTTTTATTCCATTTTCCTCATTTCTCTTTACTAACAGCAGAGATCAGACTTTTTTCTATGAGCTTAGACTTTACGGGTTATTTTAAAAGCTTCAGAAGGAGCTGCCTTCTCCACACATTTTTCTGAAGTACCTTCCGTGGCAGGTGGGTATTCCTAAAATCCTCACACCAAAAAGACCTTTACTTTCACAAGACCTTTACTTTCACAAATGTTTTTGAGATCAGTGCCTATAACATAAAGTGGAAAAGAAGGGGGAAAAAATAACCATCTGAGTTTCTCGAATGAAATTAACTTGGATCCAAGTTAAGTGCTTGTTTGGTGCTTGAGTGGAGCAACCAAAAGGAAATATTACTGCAGTGAGAGGCAGCAATGTACTTTTTCTTTCATAATGGCAGTCCTAGAACATGAGGTGCCTGCACAAAGAGTCATTACTAGCACTGTATACGCTGCAGCCTCTCTCATCCACCAGAGGAGCATGCATTAGCGAGATGGCTGGATAATGTAATTCTCAAGTCATTACTGTCCAGCAAGTCCAGTGTCTTAATGCTCTGCATAAACTTTCATCAAACACTTTTGTTAAGTAGCAGGTTATGTTCTGCTGAGGCTCAAAAGCAGAAGTATTGGGAAAATCCTATCAGATAAGGCTATTTCTGCATTTTGCCAGAGCCTGGCGCTGTATATAGCCTTAATGAACAGTGTATTCCTGGAAGCTTCTTTCATTGATTCATTATACCATTGGAGCAGACCTTTAATCTTATTTTTATCACTTGGCAAAAAGAGGATAATTATGTTTGTTTTAACCATAGTTAGTTAGTTAAAGATTCTAAAATAAAGTTTCTAAATAGCTTTGGTGTTGTTGGATAAATGATAGAATAAGTTCTCATGCACTGGATTCATTTGGTGTATTTTCCTCATTAGTCAGCAACAAACGAATGACCATCCAATCTGAAATATCCTGATTCAGCAAGCTCCTTTAGCACTGTAAGGACTTTAAGACTGCAAGAGAAACAACTGATAGGTGCACACACAGTCAGGTTGTGACAAGTCAGAATGATGTAGCTTCCAATTAGACACCAGAAACAATGCTCATCAGGTTCTATATAATGACTTTACACATGACCTTTGGGGACAGTTTGCTGCTGCATGATCACAGAGAGAATGTTACTCAGGGAAGCTGCAATACGAATGAGAGTACACAGAACAGAAATTGTAATTAGTTCACTGTACAGTTCTCTTATGTGAATACTGAAGTTCAGCAACATCCACTCATTTTATAGGGCTTAAGATAATCCTTCAGCTGATCTAGTTTAATATAATACACATGATTATGTTGCTGCTGAGGCTTCTTTGTTGATGCCAAATCCTTTGGCTTTTATAGACTGACCTGAGAAGGAGAGCCCTGATTTATTTGCAGGATATGGATAGCTGTAACCTCCTTAGAAAGCACACTGAAACTTTGACATTACTTTTTAAGCAGATTCTGTGAAGAATTTCCCTGACCAAAAGACAGGGAAAATAACGTAGTCTTACTTAGCACTAACTGTGAAATACAGGCTAGACTATGAATTAATTGAGTATTTGTGTTGTCTCCGTGAAGTACTTCAAAGTGTTTTATGGCAGCAAAAGTATTTCCATTTTGAAATTCTAGTAATAATGTCATGTATGATCCACAGAATAGAAAATGTGTTCTTGCCCAACTGTGTTTTTCAGATCTTCTTTGTGTAGAAGTTTTTGTGCCCTGTTTTATGGAAAGGACGGTGTTGCTGTTCTGCAGGTGGGTGTTCTGTTCCCACTGCACTTAAAACCTTTATAGTTGCCTTTCCAGGATCTCTTCATTTCTTTGGAGTTTTTCTAAATTATGTTAAACCCCAAATCTTTCAGAAATTAATCCTTAGCTCTTCATTGAACTAGTTTAGCTTCTCAAGGTGTTGATGCCTACAAGAAGTCTATCTCTTAAGAAAATTTCTGAGGAGGAGGTTTTTGTATTACTATATTTACACACGAAAATACATGAAAAGCACCTCTATTTTCTCCTTTCTTCTTTCCTTTATGTATGATTTGCAGCCTCAGATTCCAAAATATCTGAGATAGGACTGAGAACTTCTTTAAAATATCTGCAGAACAGAGTCTGATCAGGGCCTCTGGGCTGTAGCGGAGTGCAAATGTTCAGTGACACCACATTTTCTTCAGAGATGATTTTAGCTATGAGGTCAGTGTGGGGTCTGAAATCAACAGCAGCCTTCTGTGAAATCTGCAGAAAAAGCACACAGACTCTTTTATGTAATAAATATGTGCATAGTTGATGCAATTACTGCACAAGACCTGACAGATCAGACCTAAGCTCTATGTTCTGAAAGGTTTGAAGTGCTGCACTTGCAGAGCGAAGAGATTGTACGTGTTACAGACTTGAAAAGGTATAAATGTGACCATGAGAAAGCCAAAAATTTCTTCACACAGAAACCACCACAGTAAGCATGGTGGTATCTGAACTAGTGGGAGCTATTAGGACTATTGAGCTTTGAATATTTTTCTAAAGAAAAGAAAGTTACCTGAAAAGTTACTCAGTGAGATTTCATGTATTATTAGACTGTATGGCTCCACGGGATAATAGGAACAATTAAAAATGTTTATTGTTGCTGTGCTTAACAGGCAGCTTTCAAAATACATCTCTATACTCTTCTAAGATATTGTGTGATTGGTAGCATTATGAGCTGTACCCCCTGTACTTCACTCTTCACAGCAAAGTCTTTTAAACAAAAGAAAAAAAAATGTCCTTCATACAGTCACATTACTTCAGAAATGAAACTGCAATGTATTAAACTCAGATTTTAAATTGCCCAAGGAATACAGAGATTCAGGCCTTTTATTGTCATTAGAGACAATTTGTACAATTGTTCTGATGAGCAGAGATCCTGAGCTACACGGGCACCTATATTTCATTACTAGCTTTAGCATATGAAATATATCCCAGGGATAATTCTCCCTCTCCCTCCTGCTTTTCACACTACTTGTTTCTACTGGAGAGTTGCGCAGGAAATGTGTAAACCTCATTATTTTTACCTTGAAGAAAACATTATATTTTGGAACTTTTGTTACTCTAAAGGGTCCCGCAGTCTTGTGAGAATCGAATTATGGAAGGTCTCCAAAAAGGATGTCAGCCATGTAGTTTGCTAAAGGAATTGCAAGTATATAGCTGTATAATATTGTATCATTTTCTATGAGGCATTGCCCTCTCTTTTGAAAATTTGAGTTACTTGGTTCCTGAGTGTTGGCAATCAGCTGCTACCCAAGTACAAGTTGATTGCTAAGTGAACATTTTTATTCCACACTGCTTCACATTTGGGGAAATCTGGATTTAATTCTCTACCTTCCCCATGATGAATCTGTCCAGAATTTTTTTGCTGTACTTTTGCAGTGTAGAAGAGTCACTACACGTCAAGTGGCTAGGAGTGAATTTTACGGAGAGAGAAAGTGAATAGTTTCATACGCTTGACTGAAGGAGAACAGAGAGAATGAGAGTCCTTAGCAGGGTCTGGTATTAGCCTGTATTCTCATAGGCTTTGTGATAGAGTCTAGTGTAGCTAACTACACCAAATAAAATGAACACCAAGCAAAAAGGATTATTGAGCACTGAAGTATTGTCTGTCTGTAATAATAGACTCATAGAATCATAGAAGAAAAGACTTTCAAGATCATTCAGTCCAACCATCCTCCTACCACCAATATTTCCCCACTAAATCACACCCCTTAGTACAACATCTAAATGTTTCTTGAACATTTCCAGGGATGGTGACTCAACCACCTCCCTGGGCAGCCCATTCCAGCATATGATGATTTGATGAGCTGATGGCCTGTTGCTAAGAATGCGTAGCACCAGATCAGTTTGGGGAAGATATTTTTATAGCACTATAGCAGACCAGAGATGCAATTAGAAGGAAAAAAAAAAAAAAAAAAAAAAAAAAAAGCAAAAAACAGGGCACTTCTGATCTGGTTCATAGCCACGTTCAAACTGGAGTTCAGACCAGATGATCTCCAAAAATCTCATTCAACCAGGTTTTCATTGCCTGTATTAATTAAGCACAAAGTCTGAGAGAGCATGTCACTGTTCCTACCCACTAGTCAATTAATTTCTTTCTAAAGTGTGTGAAATACAATGGTCCATTTGTTGTGCTTCTCCTTTCTCTCTTGTTCACTTTAGAAGGAAAAGAGAAGGCTAGGGATGGTCATGGTAGCCAAAAGGAAACTCTGTCCCTGAACTCCATCTCAACATTCCTTTAAAATCTTGCCCAAGGAGAAACATGTCGTCTTCTACAGACTGAGGAACACTGTCTGCTATAGGCCTCCAACCAGACTCTCTGCCAGTGATCACAACCCTCAGATTTCTTAAGCCAATTCTCAGTCCACCACACTGTCCGCATGACTATCCCATGCTTCCTAAGCTCACCTTCAAGGATATATGCTATGAATAGTACAGTCATCTGAGTTTTAAAGAAAAACTTTTATTTTTTCATAACGTCCATTTGCCCACTTCTAAATTTTTTTATGATCAGCTTAGCTATGTTAAGTGGGACTTATTAGACAACTTTAAAGTCCACTGTCCCCTTAATTCTCTGTAGAGCAGATTACTGCCTTGAGGAAAGCTATAATAATGTATCTGAACTTGTTTATGTCAATTTGGCTTGCAGTCTAAAACTTCTGCAGAGAACAATTCAGAGTCACATTTTCAAAAAATAAGCCAACAGATTTGTAAACAAACATACAAAGCTCTGATTCTGTAAGCTCTGATTCTGAACATTTATTCAACAGATAGGGTTTCGGGGAAGATCTTTAGAGGCAAAAATGAGTGACAGGTATCTAGCACACCATGAAAGAGCTGCTTGATATCAGCTTGTGTTTAAGCCTTTGAAAATCTCTTTCTTAATAGCCTCATTCTAACTGCCAGTTGTTATTTACACTTGTGCCTGTTCCCCTCTGAATGCTAGAGCAAATGTTCTATGCTATGAATTTGGGATTAAATAAATCAGATATGATAATCAATTTGCAGGCAGGGCAGTGTGATTTGTGCAGAATGAACCCACATGCCTGAACAGAGGTTTACTGTAGCTCCATTGCAATTTTATTTTGGCAAGAAAGCAAGTAAAGAGCTTGTAAAGAGAACAGCATAAGGGCTACGCACAAATGCACCCATCCATTCACACTGTCAGCACTCCCTGCTCTGCAGCTCATGCTCCACATTGCCAAACTTACTGGGAACAGCAAGTAGCTCTCCACCAGCCTGCCCTGCTCACAGCAAACTTTCCACTATAGGAGCTTATTTTCAGCATCCTGCCAAGCAGAAAATATAATCCATGCCCATTTACTATCCTCTGGAGATATTATACGTTACAGGACAAACATTTCTGCCACATCTAACACTACACAATCAAACTTAAACAGCAATGACATCCAAAATGCACAGTAAGTAAGACTCAGTCAGACAGGAGCTGCCGGAGTTCGTACCGCTGTGTATAAAATGCACCAAAAAGAAAATAAACAGTAAGCTTCTGATATTTTTCCTCTGGCAGCATATGTGTAGCAGCCAAAACACCTACTCACAGCTTCCAGATAGCTTTCCTTTTGTTATTTTTAACTGTTGCACTCTTCTGGTGGTACCCTTGAGAGGTCTAGAGGTGGAGTTAAATGTATGTCAATTGGTAGTCATTGGATAATTTATGTCTAAATGAATAGTTGCTCCAGAGGAAATTAAACGGCCTGTGGCAAGGTTTTTATGTAAATAAGCACACTGATATATTGTATATTCAAATAGTATTCATCAAACCAGAAAGAGGAATGAACACAACAGTCTTCATGCTAATATGAAAATAGTAACTTATTTAGGGACGAGATGATGTTGCGCAATAAAAAGATTTATTGTGTGACTAAAATAAAAATTAAATTCCTGTTAAAATATTTATATACAAGTTGCCGAAACATTCTGCTTAGAGATAAATCAAAGAAGCTTTTGGCATTTCACAGATATATAATTCCAACATTCTTCTGCTACAAATTTAGTGCTTACAAGATGTTAATGGCAGTTCAGTTTTCAGGACAGTCTCGGCAGACTACTTTTGCTCAGCAGGTGGCGAGGATTTGCATCCATATTTCAAATATACTTCTATCTCATTACTGGTTTCTTATTTCTTTGTGATTTATAGCTCTATAAAATTCTGGCTTGCACAATGGGGAATGGGATTTGAAAAAGGCAAATTCTGCATAATGTGAACATTTATCATATGCTTTCTTGATTTTTCCGTCTTTAGACTTCATTTTTGAGAGACTGGAGGAAAGACTGGCATGGCATTCTTAATCAAAAATAAAATAAATTTAGAAAGAGAAAGACAGGAGAAAAAATGGTCTTCTAAAAATCAAGTGTTTTAAACGAATTAAAAATAGTGGTGTATTTTATTCAGATATGATATGCCATGCTAAGTGGTAGTATTATTTGCACTGCTACCTCCATTTGACTACATTGTGATCTTTAAATAATACATGTGCACTCGGAAGTAAGTTTGCTTGGATAACTGTTAATTTGTGAGAGTTGTAATCAGTACAAATTCAGTAAGTGCTTTTTGTAATAGGGCTGAACGTTATGAATCGATTTGGTATTCATGCAGATGTCACATATAATTTCAGAGCTGTTACACTGTAATTTTGTTGCACTTAATAGAGATTATGGTGGTGGCAATTTTGTCACTGTAGATAAGGGGCTCTTAGTGCTTCTCTCATAGATTTCCAGCTCCACCTTTTCAGGTGTTTATTGCATAGTGTAAATCTAAAATCCTCAGCCTAATAAAATCAGAGTATAATTCATCACTGAAGAAGAGGTGGATCTAAACATGAAAATTTTAGACCTCTAGTTTAAATTAAAATGTACAGGCTGATAGTTTTTGTTCAATCTATGGTAGATGCAGAAATTTAGAACTATGTTAGGATTCTGGAACCCTTCTGCCTCCTCTTGTGGTCCCCCTCCACACAGCCATTCACTGCTTGCTAGCCAGCATTTGTCACCTTTTGGATTTCAAATCCTCCAGCATTTGCATTGAAAACCGGTTTTCTTTTTAATCATTATAATATGCCCCATTTCTACAGTGGAAAGAAAATAGCAGATTTGTGCACTGGGATTCTTTTCTTTGAAGTATAGGTATTAGGGAAACACTTTATATTCAGACAAAAAAAGCCATCAGCTATATACCAAAAAAAAAAAAAAAAAAAAAAAAAGGCATAAAATATTTGTACTTGGCACACATAACTTTTAGATTTTTGGTGTTGTGTTGCAGGTGAGCTAGAAAAACAACAAGTGCAATACTTACAGGGATAGTAGGATTTCAGTGCATTTCCTTTTTGCCTTTCATTACATTTCCATGCCCATAGGCTGTTCTCTGTGCTTTCAGATTTTCATCTCTAGTCTAAGCTCTGCAATACACATAAGCTCTTAATACATGGTCTCCTTTCTGTGCCCTATGCAAGCAAGGTTCCGCAAAACAAACAGGATAATTTTATAGCTTGTGACACCCCAAAAGATCTTTTATATCCAAAGCCAATAAAATGTGAGATGCTCTATGCCACTCATGCCACGTATTTATATCCTCAGTTGGAGAATCAAGAAAGTAATTTCCTCTGCACTCTCTTTTGAGATTAGCAACCAATAAGCACTGAACAGCTGAGGCTAGAAAGAAATTTCTGGCGCATTTTCCCTACTCCAGTGGGCAATAGAAAACAATTTTTGATTTAGTATCTGCTTAATTGAAAGCTTTGTGAATGCTGTGGAAGTTTTCCCACTCTTTTGCCACTCAGTGGAAGTGAAAACATATAGGGAGTTGTTAGAGTTCAGACATGCATGGACATACATTTATTTACCGTACATAATAAAACAGGTAGGAGCTTGCTGAAGAGCTGATCTGGTGTAGGTGAATTGTATGCAAACTACAATTTTAGAGAGAAGCTTACATTTTGTGATTCCCATTCTGGCTTAACAGCAGTGGTTTCATACCCTCAGAAGAGTATAAATATGTCCACATTAAAATGAGGACAACTGTCAGTTTGAAATTAAACGTGATCCAGAGTTAAGCCTCATTTCTGATAATATTCAGGGAGAATGAAATCCAGAGGCAGTTCCAGACATTCAGTATTATTTAAATACTGTGCTCATGAGGTAGCAGTACCTTGCTACTGTGACTGGAGAGTTTCAGATAGTTGTGGCTAATAACCTCTGAATGTTTAATTAACATTTCCGGTACTTCAGGAATATAGCAATCTTCTGTAATCAAAGAAACATAGAATGACGTGGGTTGGAATGGACCTTTAATATCATCTAGTTCCAACCCTCCTGCTACAGGCAGGGACACTTCCAGCCTGGCTTCGAGAGCTTCAAACAGTTCTTACTGCTATTCAACATAATTGGCAGATAAGATGTAAAAATCCTCTGTGAGAAGAAATGCTCTACTGCATTGTTCACTAGTCTCTATTTGTGCCACTCAGACTTAAATTCTTACCCACATACTAATCTACATTTACATTCTAAACTATTTCCAAAATTAAATAAAATTTGTTCCAATAAAAATTTTACAGTTTGTTTTGAATAATTAAATTTGCATGGTATTATTTTCCTTCTGCTGTAAGGTCTGATACAGTGAACCACCTTTTCAAGACAAAGAAGTCAGAAATAGCACAGGGGAAGGTAAAACAATCTCTTCCTCTTTCTTAAACCCTCTACCTTTCTACATCTCCTTTCCAGAATTAATCCCATATAAAAAATGTCTGGAAGTACTTAGAACTGAAACGTGGTTTTAGTGACACAGCGTTAAATATGAGATTCATCTTTGGCAGAGGGACTGTATTAATCAGTTACAAGAGATTTAATGAAACAAATAATTACGTTTAGTCTTATTCAGGTTACATCCTTTGGGAATGCCCCGAAGGCCAGCAAAGTGTCAGCTCATAGGCTGATCTTTTTATGAAAAGCACTACTCAGGTTTTACTGCTAGAAAAAAGACAGTAAGAAACAAGTATAAGTATCTCTTCTCACTTTGTCAGTCATGGTGCTTCTATGCCTCCTCTGCTTCTTTTCCATTTTTCTGAGAATACGGAACTTTAAGGATGCTTTGTAATTACCGTGCATTTTTTCCTTCAGTACAAATTAGCATCTTCTTTGTGTCAGAATATGTACTTGGTTGAGGCTCTTTAGTGAATATATAGTGAATATAGCTTGCTCAGAAATATGCATGGGAATTTTTAAGTGGAGAGGTGTTTGATCAATATCATAGGAAAAATGGGAAAAAAACACAGCATTTTCTAAAGCAAGAGCTAATATAATAAAGCATAACACTGCTCACAGTTCCAAGCATCAACCAGGGTATATTCCTGACTTGTCAATACAGAAAGCTTCTTTTCCCAGAATCATACAACACCAAGTTAAGAAGGTGGTAATCTTTTAACAAAAGTTGTTAAATGTTCAGACCAATAGTACATTTCTGTTCAGAAAATAGATTGCACAACTGTGTGCCAGTCCTGCTACTGACCTGATGCCCCACTGTGAAATGAGGGAGATGCTTTGGTTAAGGTGCAAAAGATATAAGCTGGCTAACAGAAACTCAGATTTAAATGCTTGTGCCATTCAACCACTGGTGTTACTCTGAGGGGTTAAACTGAGCATATTTTTATCTGTTCATACATCTAGATCAGACTAAATGAAGAGAAAAAAAAATTCTGAATACCTTTGTTTCAAAAGCATCAGCATTCATTCTTATTATAAATACTTAATTAAGGAAAAAACCCTCCCTAAACACCCAAAAAAAACCTAGAAAACAAAAAAACTTTGAAGCATTTGCTTATGAGGAGTTGTGAACTGGATGCTTATTTCAAAAGTTAGAAGCAAATATTTTCTTACATCTTATCAAAGTTGATCAAATAGCATTTTAAAATATACTGTTCATAATGTTTGCTCCAAGGTACGTTCTTTTCATGTGTCTATTTCAAATACAATGATGTGAATAATTTAAAGTAAGAGTCCTTTTCAGTTTCAGAATACAGCCAAGACTGTGGCACCTAATAGGCTTTATGTAAATTCACAGGATAGATCACAGCATTTAAATTATGGGTGGATATAGCTTATTCAGAACAATCAAGGGAACAAAAAGCAATTGTATGAAGAAAATGTATGTTATAGTTTATAAAAAGCTGAGGCAGGTATCCTGAATGTCTCTGTTGTTTCATTTCCTGAATGCATTGTAACATTTAAAACAAGAAAAAACTGAATTTAGACATCTATTGGCTCAATGAATCACGATTGTGAGAGCATATGCCTTCAGTGTGGAGAGCCTTGGATCATTAAGGATAGATTCATTAGCAGACAAGAGGCAGCGGCAAAGTAATTAAAATAAGATTGGAATCAAAGGAAGAAGCCAAGTTAGGTAGCCACTAGAATCTAAAATTTCCTTTTCAACTCATTTTCTTTCATTTAGGAAAGCAAATTACTTAAACTTATCCATAACAGAATTTATTTCCCAGACAGAAACCGTATTGACAATTTTTCTGTTCAAGATTAGTCATCTAATATATAATCCGCCAGCACAGTTTCTTTATCATTTTATCCATTAGCTGTTGAAGGTAATTGGTCGATTAGTAGTGCCAGATGGGATTCCAGTGGGGAATAGGAAAATAATTCTCCTTGTATTTACTTCCACACAAGCGTATGTGCCGTAGAATCATGATCTCTATTAGAATACACAGATGTCTTCCTACAGACTTGTAGATCCAGAATCTGGTCACATTCATAAAAATGCTAACATAAACTTACTCTTGGCAGAGTCTATCGAAATTTATGTATAGATTTTGACAGTGGTCCAGTTGCTCTCTTCTGTTTTTAGTGCTGAAACTCTATTTGTCACCATCATTTTGAGCCTAAATAAAGAAACACTGAATAAAATGTATTGGATATGTCCTTTCAACCCATCCTACTTTGCTTTTAGCTCTTCTTTTGACTATTTTTGTGCAGTGATGAAAAATGAGGTTGAAAAAAATGGAATGTTCTATGAATAAAAAGCACACATCTAGATGATGGAAGAAAACTTTTGAAATCTGCACATATATAGGAACAAAGAGATAGCATTTTCTGGAAAGAACTACTGGATAAAACTAGTGAAAAGAAAACTTCAGCAAGTAATGTAAAATACTTGAGCTACAGTTACTGTTTTGTGGTTTTGAATCAGCTAATATCATAATAAACACATCACTATAGAGTAGTCAATGATTTTTCTGCTATAAGTCTTTGGAAGCTAAATGGTTTCCAGTACTTTAGATGTGTCATCTGGTGCTCAGTCCTGTACAGTTGCCTGTAAGACACTGGAGGTTCCCTACTACATCTGGGAAGCCCACAGAATTTGCATGGACAGGGAATGGAGAGGTGATCCTGGACATCCCAAGGTAACTCAGGCAGCAGTACATACTTTTGTTTGGTCATCTAGTATGAAACTCCACAGTCATGGGGCAATAACACGCTATTCACACCCTAGCTCCATCTGTCACTGGATATCAGCTCACTTATACAGCAGTGAATTCCTTCTGTTCATTTGAATTCCTGCCTTTCCATGCTTCGTTTGTAGAAGCTATTACTTCTTTTGTAGCAATTCATTGAAAGTCACTGCTTGACAATGAATTCACATATTTCTTTATGCAGGCATGCAAGCTTTCTGTTGAAACAGTCCTTGAATTTCTCTATCTAATCCAAATCATTTTAATAATTACCTCTCACTCAGCTTTTCATATTTAATTTACATTTTAGCCTCAACTCCATGTCACTCAAGTGTTTCCTTCAAAGAGAAAATGTCTTGCTGGCAAGAGACTATTTTTTCTCTTCCTGAAGCCGTAATGTTCTTTAAGAATTTCCATAATCTGATATTCTGCAGCTAATGTTCATTTGCATATCTACAGAGATCATGATAGGGAATTCAACAGAGCTTGCAGCTAAGTCATACATTTCCTTCAGTCAATATGTAAAATAAATTGATTATGGAACATTGCCAGTCCTTACAACTATGCCAAATGCATGCAGAAAGTAATTGTTCCCTAATTTTGACGTATTCCCTCACCTGTGAAACATGATATTATGCTCAGAGAAACCCAGGAAAGTCAGAGGCCACCTCTCAAGCAAAGCTTATAACTGCTATAGTATGACAATAAAGGAACCATTGGCTGAGCTCTATATGCGCGGAAGGCACATGCCTCCCCGGTGTAACTCAACTGGTGTGCGCTTTGACAGATGGGAATTTTTCATTTGCTTTCTATGATGGTAATCACAGATGGTGAAATTTGTGTAACTAATAAGGAAATTATAAGAGGAATATATGCACTTATTTCAAATGTCATTTTAAAAGGCAGAAGATATTATGGTAACATATCATTTCTTGACCCCAAAGTTTATTACTGTATATGCAAAGACATTTCTATTCCTTGAGGCCTTCATAAAGCTGTGCTGTTGATTTTAAAATTAACTATGATTATTCAGCATTTGTTTCTTTCCTATGGACTGCTGCATTAATATTCTTCTTTTTAGTTTAGTGCTTAAAGTAAACAAACTCCAACTCTACACTCCAAAACGCAGCTCAACTTCTTGAACAAGATCTAAGGAATCTATTCTTATTTTTTTATGCAAGATTATCCTTCAAATTCAAAATACTATTGTAATCAACCAATACTATTCTATTACTATTGTAATCAAGCAATATCAATTGCACTCTGTTTCATTTTTCTCAGAAAGGAGATGTATGATGGGATCTAGGACAGCCCAGGTCTCTTCAGAGCTAAGTGTAGCAGATGCTCCTGCATGCGCTGCTGCTCTCAGCTTTGGTTTCCACAGTTTAGTCCTGGGAATGATAACGTTTGCACACCCCTTCTTTGTTTCTCTAAAGAAACAGCTATTTAGGTTACTTTGTTTGCTAGAGAATATTTTAACTTCATCATCTTGTATCATTGTGTGGTGTACTGAATTAGGAAAAGATCTTCAGCTCCAAAAATAGACGCGGTGTTTCTCAGCGTATGGTGATAAGAGGAAATGACATCTTTAACTGCTATAACATTTTATTTCCAAAGTGATTTACGTCACTGGGTACCTCTCAGGTAGAGAATTCAGTCCCATCTGGTATTAAACTTAGCAATGCAAAACTATCACATACACTATTTCTGTGGGAAAAAAGAATTGAATGGTTGTTTTGCGCATTACATTATACATGAGCAACTACATTTATATATGCAAAACAAACAAGACAGAATACTTTCCATAGCCTTCTGATTGCTTTCTATGTATTTATGAACTGTTTCTGTTTGTCAATATGAGATGTTATGTTCCATATGTCTGCAAAATGTGCAATTCCCCTCCACCATTTTTGAAAATCCTTGTTTTACATCCTGTCTGCTTTTCCCATGAACTTTAATTTTTCACTTTTCAGACATTATTCTGAAACAAGCAATCAATTAATTCTCTAAGCAAAAGAATGGGCAGCATGCATTTCTGAAGACATGATAGGTCATAATTTTAAAGCTGCAGAATTTCAAGGAGTGTGTGGAGAATGCCTTCAGACATAGGAGTTGAATTTGGGGTGGTCCTGTGTGGATTCAGGAGTTGGACTGGATGGCCCTTTTGAATCCCTTCCAGCTCAGGATATTCTGTGAACAGACACTTGGGGATTTTACTAGCAGATTTTAAAACCTCTCTTATATCATTACTTTATTTTGCTTGCTATGCTGTGCTGGTGAGTCACTGCTTTTCTTCACAGACATGCATATAAATGTGAAATGAACCAAAGACTCTTAGATTTTGTTTAGAAGCTTTTGTGCCTATTGTGCAGTGCAAGTTGCTGGACACGACTGTGACTCTAACATTTGCACTGTGCAAAGAATATAGAGACTGCATACCATCTCTCACAGTCATGGTCTGCTCAGTCTGTAAAATGAATATGATAATCCTCCTTTTCTCTTTCTGAGCTCTACTAATTTAGAGAATAAACTCTACTTAGACTATATTTTAATTTGTGCTTGTTCTACATGTCCATCTCTACAGATATCTATAGGGACTGCTACATTTCCAATAATCATAGCAAGAGAGCACATAACAGGCTTATCACTAGTTTGGGCAGAAAAATGCACACCTTCATTGTAACATTGTTACTTACAAGTAATGTAGATTATTATATGCTTATCATGCCAGTAACACCTCTAAAAGTAATTCATCCCAGAATTATATAGATAAAACCTTTGTATCACTCTTCACATGGTCATATGTTTTAAAGAGATAGTGGAATATGCTATTGTTTTCAGAGCTTTACAGGATAGTTTGTGAGCTAAGTCCTATGTTGTATGAAATCCATTCCTGGTAAGTGGGCTGAAGAGGGCCAGGCAGCTGGCACTTTACAGACTTATAGGATTCAGCAGATGAGCCTACAGCCAAATGAGAGCTAAGAGCAGCAAAAAGGCCTGTACTGCTTTGGAAATACTATAAATGGATTGAGTTAGTCTCTACATGTGAAATTTCTTTAAATCTGGATAGCAAATCAGATTAAAGGCTAGCATAATCCCTTCTGGATGAAACTTCATTCTGCCCTTACCAAATCTCTGTGATGGATTTTGATTGCTAAATACTATTATGCAGAAACATTCAGCACTGGTACCATTGTGAGGGTGCATTTGAAGGCAACAGCATTAGATGATGGCGTTGGGTTGGTACAGTACACCTAGGTTCAATCTGTCCTCTTCAAGACAATTTCTCTACAAGATGATCAGATGCAGAAAAGAACTTCTGAGGGTCCAAGAATTATTTCACTGAATTACAAAACAAGCGATTAGAAAAACTCCCTCCCCCCTTTTTTTTTTTTTAACCAATCTTGTATTTTTATCCTATCTGCTGAGGACAAGTCAGTACTTCCAAAGTGAGAATATATGTAACTAAATAAATAAATACCATGTACTATTTTTCAAATTTTTCTCCTCTAAATTTGCAAAGGTAAGAAAAAAGAGGCAGAAATATTTCCAAATAGCACTCACAAGCTTTACATTATTAGACCTGTGAAAATATGTTAATTAACATACATAGGAAAGGAATGACTGCTTTTTGAAACTAAAATACATCTCCTGTGGAAATTTGTTTGGATTGGATATGTGCATTACCAGATGAAAAATCTGTAAATTCACTAAAATATTTCTTAACATAAGACAATCTAAATTATATGCAGTAAATGATAACCATTTCTAACAGAAATTTTGTTCAAATTTCAGTATGTTCTCACTGGTTGCTTTAAAGCTCATTTTAGTATTAAATCAGTATTCTATTTTATCAGTGTCTATCCTAAAAGGAACTGCATAATGGATATCATATGCCAAAGAACCTAAGCAATGATTTATTAAACTGTTTTATTTTGTGAAAATTGTATATTATTATATACAAATTTGAAACCAAAAGAAATCATCCTTCCCTCACATGTATGAGCTTGATCCTGAAACACCAATCATTACAGATCCGATCTTGTAGCTCGTATTCACAAGAGTAATCTCAATGATGCAAATAAGGATTGGGTTTAAGAATTAAGACATGCTGTTCCCTTCCTTTGTATTACCCAACCCCCTAATTCCCATTGTGTTTATATTTCAGTCAGCATCTGCTACTTACATGGCTACATATTCATTTGAACTCTTAGTGTAGCACTTCCACAATCAGGGAGGTGATCTTTCCAGATATATTAAAATACAAACCCCTTAGCTGACATCTTATTTTACTTTGGGCAATGAATGATGATTTATTTTATTTTACTTTGGGAAGGAAGGATGATTTATTTTATTACTGCATGCAGGTGGATGAAACAGGAAAAGGAACAAGAGATTAATCTGCTAGGCCACCATGGCCAGCTACAACAGGATGGAGTCACGTGCTTTACACAGTTGTTGCTCTTTCTGTCTAAGCAAGACTCTAGGGAAATAGGGAACCACACAGGTAAATACGTGCTTGGGTGACAAAGAAAATTTGTGGAAAGCGTGCTTCTCCTACCAAAGAAGTGGCCTGCTGACTTCTCTGGCAGAATACTTTATTTCATCCTCTCTCCATCTTCATCATAGAAAAATAAAATTAAAAATATAAAAAGAAGAAAACACAGCAAGAGAATAGAAGTGTCATTATCCC
>JAPSGF010000001.1:9194159-9227989 GCA_035772895.1 Perdix hodgsoniae | reverse complement strand
ATCCCATTGCTTCATTCATTTTCTTCTGTAAACTAGTAGTGATACAGCTGCCCCAGCAAATATCAGACAGCATGTGTCACAAAGCATACCTGATGCTTTTGCTACTTAAAGTCTTGTTTAAATCTTAAAATGTGTATGAATATGCACATGTATGTTTCATGTGAGAGGGACAAGCTGAACTAAATACATAAATAAAATCCTCTATTTACTAATAGAATATACTCGTCAAACCTGGTTCATTTGAGTACTTCCAGCAGTGACGAGGATATAAGTAAGATTTTATGGTATTCAGTCAGCAGCATCTTTGTTTCTGTACTGTTTGTGAACTTGGCATTTGTAGCTGCAAAGTGAAGACCAGCATATCTGAGCAGTGTAGTATTCCAATCTCCTTTTACAGCCTCAAGGTTGCACGTAGCATGGATGATTTGTTGATTTCGACTTCTCTTAACTTATTCAATATCTGTGCCTCACTAGCTCTGAAGTCAACCGTGATAGTGGATACAACAGCCAGTTTCAGCTGGCACATCTTTTAGTGTTCTTGCTTGTAAAGTATTCATTTAATGCCTCAGCTCTTTCACTATCCTCTGTGACTTCAGTTGCCGTTCATTCTTGCAATGTTGCAACATCCTCTCTGGCTCCTCATTCACTCTCACAAGAGCAACAAAAACCTTTTCAACCTTCTGGCATTTCTGCCCATCACTTAAAATTACTTTCATGTTGCAGTAGCTGTATATTTCCAGAGTTTCTATCAATGCAGATGAAAGCATTTTGCTGAATCAGCTTTGGGAATCATGGGTCAATGCATTGTGTCAAGCTGAGAAAATAACTTGAAATAAGCTCCATCGTTCTCCAGTGACTGGAGTGAATAAAGCAGTTTCTAGTAGCTTACACAGAACTAGGAAACAAAAAATGTTGGCAAAAGATTGTTTTGTTATTAATCTAAAAATGCAATTTTTAATTATATGTTATTAAAATTAATTGCCTGTGAACTAGTGACTAGCCACAACAAAACTGTAAACAGAAAACTGAAACAAATGTAAGTATGTAGGTAGCTCTGAAATTACTGCCTCCTATTTATTTCCATGGAAACTCCAACAGCTATGTTGAGCACAATAATACTACTTGATAGAGCAAATTCTCAGCTACAAAACAATATTTTTAAATATGTTCACCATCACTAGCTATGCATTCTTACCAGTGATGAACAGCATGCCACACACATAAAAATAAGCATGGCCACCCAGGACATGGCTTGTCTTTCACATAGCTGTGAAAATCTTCTGAGAAGATTTGGAACTTAGTACTAATCATTTCATATCTGCACTTTGAACTTGGAGCTGAAAATGAACTTCTATTCATTTTCTGCAATACATAAGCCCAAAGAAGCAAGTGGTACAGAAGATTTTGTTCAGAATGAGCATGTCACAGGTAGAACTTTTGTCCCAAAAGGACAAGGGATTAATATAAATTAATAATATAATAACCATTCATGCAACACCAGAGATAAACTAGCAAGAGAGATTGCCTCAAGAGCATGATCTGCACACTGCAATAGACTCAAGATAACTGAGTATTTTCAGTCTTTTGACATTGTTAAAGTCAATATCAAAAGTGCAGTAAAACATCTGCTACCATTAATTACTGTTGCCACTCTTGGTTCCACCAAGCCCTTGCAAATACCTTCCCGCTGTTTAAAGAACTTGCTTTTGCCCCAAGTGGATCTTTCCTATCAGGCATCATTCACAGTGTCTGAGGATGTAAATACAACACATTTACTTCACCTCATTTTTTATTTCTTCTCTCCTGTTGAAGAGAAAAATCTATAAAGATGTGCTTATATGTATTTCATTATCTTGTGTGCATATAGATATCCATGAATAATATATGTTGGCTTTCCACATTTGTTTTCCTCCTGGTGGTTCTAGCTGAAGTGCTCTAAACACAGGTTGTTTTTTTCTTCCCTTTGTTTTCCTTCTTTCCACCCTCAAATTCTGATAAAAATTTGACTAAAGAACTAGTTGACTGTTGTCTGTGAGCAAAAATGTGGAGAAGTAAGGATTAACTCAAGATATGCTCACAAAGACAGAAAAACAAACCAACCACTTACATCTCTCTTGAGCTTGATGTTTCCCCATTTAGCTGCCCTGAAATCTCTAGGCACTGGATGTAAATAAAAGCAGATAGCAGTTTTAATTCATTATAAGGACTGATGCATTTGGAAGCTCAGTGTCAGAAGATGACACTGCATACACCTGTAACCCCTCAGCACCAATAGGTGCACATCAAGCACCTATGCATGAGCACTAGCACTCTTACAAGTTCTATTTCCCTAAATGAAAGACTGACACCTCCTCCATTTTGCTTTCTTTAGTAAGATGGTGTTGTTGGTGCTGTTACTATCTCTGCATTCTCAGATAAAATATTTCATATTGTTCTGAAAAAGAAGAGAAAGAATTCTTCATGTATAAAAGAAAAAAAATAGCTTTTTCTCTAATACATAAAGCTCTTTTCTGCTACACCACTCATTTCTCCACAGTATATCCTCAAGTCTGGCTCCAGAAAACTTTGGTTGATTTATGAGTGAAGTATTGCTGTCCTTTAATAGCAAAATTTTTTAAAAGGATTTTGTAAAACATTTTCTTTCATCACTCTTTTAAATACGTTCTTTTCCTTAGGATGTCACCTTGCTGGTTATTTGAATTCCCTCCAGAGGTTTTGTCTCAGTAACTTATGAAATTGTACCACATTTATATTATATTTTGCATGAAAAACTGTTTCCACCCAGCCTTCTGAATACATTTATCTTTCAGTTTCTGCCAAGATTTTCAGTTCTACTCCACAGTTAGCAGGCACAGCAGCCAAGGAGAGCCATAGGATTACAGTCTGGAATGAATGCTGGAGAAAATTGTTATATTCTATTATTCCCAAAGATGGAGTCATTGGGTTGAGGGGTAGAGGTAGAATTTGAGTTCTCCTTGCAACTCTTGTCAATAGAAAGAAAACATATTTACCTACTGCATGAGATGTGTTGCAATAAATTTTATTTTCCTCTCTTTTCATTATTATCTATGATATCTTTGGTGTAGGCAAAAGTCAGCCTCTGAAGCATACAGAATTTCACACTGCCAGGATAGCATTGTGACTTAGTAGGTGTTTGATGACAGCAGGATGATCATCTGCTGCCAGTCACCCATGGGAAATTCTTGCTCTCAGTTATGACCTCATGTGTTGGATGCAGAATAGTCACTCCTATATCTGCCACTCAAGGCCTGTGTAGACTTAGTATTCTTAAAAAACATGAACATTAAGTGTTGCTTGAGACACCTTATTCCTAAGATACACATCTAGGTATTTGTAAGAGGGCAGAAAGTGGCAAAACTATCTAATTTGTAAGAGAAAGGACAAAGAATTCATAGGTCAGTGACCAAGCCTGTCCCTGGGACATTAACTTGGCACTCAATTCTCAGATTAAGGGGTTAATGGAAGCAGCAAATGGCACAACTTTAATCTCATTTTGCGACAATCTCACTAGTAATGAGAACAGGAAGAGGCTAAGACTTAACCCATTCTTCTAGTTGTTTTAAAATTGTAATCTTGTAATCCTCTTTAGATGATGGAGTTTTTAAGACAGAAAATAGCAATTTCTAATGACATTTTCCAAGCCATGTGTATACCTCAAGAAAATGCCACATGTCACGTTCTTTTTCCAGGCTGGAAAGTGCTTGGGATTATTGTTGTTTTGGCCATCTTTCATATTTTATCTCTTTATCCTAAAATGTAATCTGCTCCTGATCTTCCCTATTCATTTTTTGTTTCTCTTGGAACAAAAATGTCACATTATAAGAAAGAATAGTCTGTTCAGGTCTATTCTGTTCCACTTCCCCAAGCACTCAGAGCTTGATTAACTTGCTATCAAGGCAACAAAACTCTTACCAATGATTCTAGTGGCAGCTGAGCTGGGCCATAACTCATTACACAGGCACACCAGCAAATTCACTGGGACAACAGTAAATGCTTCTTATTCTTTCATGACCTGAAGCACCAGATGCAGATAAATAAGAGTACAAATAAAGCAAAAATGCTGAGAATCATTGAAGACTTTTTCAGAAAGTTCTGTGGTTACTCTTTCCCCCTGAAGGCAAGGACAAACATCATGTTTCCCATACAATATGTTTTCAAGCACTGTGTGCCTTGCTTCCTGCTCTTGAAGAGCTTACATTCCCATTTGTTTGGGCAAATCCATGCTGGAGTTATTTAAAAGGTTTCAGACATTTTTTCATTGTGCTCTCCCATCTGACTATGCCCTATTTTCAGGACTCATTCACCCTTTAGTTCTTCCCAGGGCTAAGCACCTGCATGGAAGAGAACGGAAGTAATTAGCTGCAAAGTGTACTTTCATGGTGTCTGCACAAATCTGGTATTTGCTGCACTAATTTATCCTCCTATTTGAAACCCTTGTTTAAATTTTAATCAGACAAAAATTTTGTCAACACTGATTTATGGATAAAGAAATGACAGGCAAAGAAAGAACATTGAAATAATAATAAAAATATTAATAGTAGTATTTTTAAAAATAACAACATGGCTTTGAGCACAGAATACCATCTGTTGGTTGATAATGCAATTAAAAAAATTCAATAATTCTGAACAATTAAAAAAAGAAAAGCTGTCACAATAAAGACATTCAAAATAATTAAATTTGATTTTAGATGCGTATTAAATGGCTCACATTAGTTAAGATGGCTTTGCAATGTGATCTGGGTAAATTCTGAGCTAGTAGCTTTACTGAGGAGAAAGAATGAGTCATTCTTTTAGATCTAGAAGGCTCAAAAGTATTTGTAAAGGGACAGCCCTATTTCAGATCTGTTCTGAAATGGTTACAACTTCTTAACATTGTGTAAGCAACAAACTACTGAAAAACAGAATGGAAGTCTGTATGCTCCCTTCATGTGCAAAACAGTTATACAAAACCTCACCCTAACATTTAAGCTTGTATAAGTACACAGATGGCTCTGCAAGTAACACCTCCTATTTATTTCAGTGGAAACTATAACATACAAAGAGCACAACAATACTAATTGTTAGGGCAAATTCTTAACTATAAAACATTGTTTTTCAACATAGTAACCACCATGAGCTCTGCATTTTTGCCAACAATGAACCGCAGCCTGAATACCAGGCTCATAAAAACCTGCATGGCAGTCTGGAAGGGTGACTTCTCCTTCATGTCAGTGTCACTATTGGTGAAATGCACCAGCCATCACTTCACTGTGCTCACATCCACTGTTTGGTCCCCATAAATATTCAGCAAGTGTCAACAATGACAGTGGGTGCCATTTTTTCTTCATGGAGAAATTCAGTGTCCCACCTTCACTCCAAATAGACTTCCGTGTCAGACACCATTTTGTCAGACTGCCCCTCTGATGCCACATGGCAAAAAATGTAATGGAAAATGGGTGAGAAGGTTCAGCCTCCACATCCACCTATGACACTGTGGGCAAGATCATAAAGTAGGAGGCGTTACTTTTGGAGAGCCCCCTACTCTCAGCTTTTATGTGTGCCTGAATTACAGGAGCATGCATAAAAGAATTTCTATGCTTTCTCTCTGTTTTGTAGGGTCATAAAAATACCCTTAAGCTAAATTCTGTGGCTTGAAGATGAGGTTTTTTAATTTATATGTTGGAAAGATTTCTTCATAAAAATCTCATAAACTATACAGGTTCTTTAAATCTTGTTTCAGTGCTCCTTGCCATTCTATGGAAAGATTTGTTTTGTATTCAGTGTGAGAGCATAATATGTCCAAAATTAGTATTCTACCTGAAGAACATGATGTCATATACTGGGAGGGGGGGGGGGGGGGGGGGGGAAGTCAGATCAGATTCAGATCTGATGTATTCAGTGATTTTTTTTTATTTTTATTTTTTGTTTTTTTGCTTTTTTGCTGGCAGTATTCTGACAACATAGCTGAAATACTAGATCATTTTCTTACTAGCCAGTGTCCTTCTTTCAGAGAACGATTTTGTGATCTTCCCATTCTAAAACCTAAAAATATCCTTTTGTACTCACAGGACAGTGAAAAAAAATATATTCTTTCCTCTGTAACAATAAGCAAAATATATAAGATAACGATAGTTGTTTTCATACTGTAATAGGGTAAGGGAATACGTGACTAAAATGAAAGATTTGTGAATTAAAGCTCTACATACCAAATCATCCTTATTTTCCTTACTATAATCATTTAGTCATTGATGCTTTTTCACTTACTTATTATTGATTTTGCCAAAGTAATCAGAATATATTGATCTATAGAGAAACTAATAAAAAATAGTAAAATCACATGTGTCACTGAAATAAGAATATTGCCACTACTTAATTCAAAATTAAACTTGAGTGATTTTTCATGGGTGAGAGATCTAAATGGAGAATGAACTCTTCAACATTTTGCATCCTCTGTGTCACTAAATGTATCTGCAATAGCCTAATTCCAGTAGTAAATTTTAACATAGTTTATATATATATATATATATATATATATATATATTTGTGTTGTCAATGTGTGGATGCAAACTGGAAATGTACTATCAGAATATGTTCAGTTTGGTCCAGATTACTTCATTATCTTCATTGTGAAAAGCAGTTTGTTGGGGAAAATGATAATTAATAAAGATGGAAAAAAAAAACAGTAAGCAAAATTATAGTTGAAGTTTCATGCAGTGCAAAACTACCACCTTACCATTCACAAATAAGGTTTGTTCTTTCTTGTTTAATCTTTCCTGAGGATAAACAGAAAATACATTTTCATTTGATAAAAAATTATTGAACTGCCAATCTTTAGGGATTTAATGATATGAATCATAATCGGCTCACTGAGGACATAATTCCAAAGAGTTTCTTTTACAGAAGGAATTTTAACTTTGGCATAGGGAAGCCCTATTGTCAGCCTTTCATTTCATAGCATTCTTAAAAAATATATGATTAAGTAAAAAATTATTTATGGAAATTTGAAAATCTTGCTGCCTAAATATAAAAATAAAGTTGTAGAACCATCAAGTAGTTAATCTCAGCAGTCCTTATAGCCTGCAGATAGGCCTGAGAAAAGTATAAGGCACACTATTTTTACTAAAAACTATACAGATAGTCTCTTATAACCACATTCAACCTTGGGTTTCTGTGCATGTCTCTTTTCATGTTTGCACTCCAAAATGTGTTTGGACTCAGCACTCTTATTTGCAGTATGGGACCTGGAAATAATTTCAATATCCACAATCCAGCTGTGTGCCTCTGTGGGTCCCACTAGAATTTCCCAGCAATACCTCAGTGTAGGCACAAAAGGAAAATGCTGCTCCTTCACATTTGAAATCCTGCATAAGGCTTACAAAGGAATCATGGAGTTTTACTAACAGAAGGTCATGTCTGACAAACATGGCGCTAAACCTGGCACATTGACAAAAATCCCACTATAACACAAACTGTTCAACAATCAGGCCTCTACAGAAATCCAAATTGATGTAGATTTTCCATGCATGTAGGCCCTACTTAAATTTCAAGTTGACTACTTCCAAGTGGAAACAAGCCTATCACAATTCTTTGTGATAATAGAATATGAAAACGGTTTTTCCTTATTGCCTCCCTGACTTTATTCTGTCTTCCTCCAAACCTTAGAATAACAAAGGCAGTACAGTTAGCTTGATAACATAGTTTGGATAGAACGTGGAAAATCTTAATAGCAGAAAAACAACAAGCATGAAGCATCTAAAAAAGGGAATTCAAATAAATGATTTGCACAAAGCCTTGAGAAGTAGAAACGGTGGCCATACTGCTCATGGTTCAGCAAATAAATGATCTTACAGATCATGGTCCAATTACTGCTAAACAGAAATCTTTCTGAAAATATTACTGTGGAAGGATAATTGTTTTCCGGAAAAAAAAAAAAAAAAGAAAAAAAAAAGTAAAGAATAAGCATTTGTTCAGTGCAAGTGTTGCACAAAGCAAGCAATTATTCCACTGAGACACTGCACAAAACCATCAATTAGTATTTCATAAGGCATTACACATAATGTGAACAGTCCCTCTCTTGCAAATCTGAAGGGTAATTATTTAATATTGTTCAAAAGGAAAGTATGCAATTTATTAAGCAATAATGATATTCAAGGAAGAGTAGTTTTAACCTAGGATCTAAGAAGTAATTGTACAAGATTAGTTGGCATTTGCCAATGATACTGAATACAAAATCATAGAATCAGATTCTTTGAGGTTGGAAAAGACCTCTAGGTTCATATAGTCAGCCATTCATCTATCACCACCATACCCACTAGACCATGTCACTCAGTGCCACATCTCCCCCTTCCCTGAGAACCTCCAGAGACAGCGATTCTCTTACTTCTCTGGGTAGCTTGTTCCAATGCATTATCACTACTTCTGAGAAGAAATTTTCCTAATATCCAAACTGAACCTTCCCTGTCAACTTTAGGCCACTACCTCTCACCCTTAGAATACAAAATTTTCAAATCTACTTTCAAGTGATCAAATTAATACTGAAATTCGGAAGAAAAAAGGTTTTATGGAAGATATTCAGAAAAGTGATTAGCGTACTTCTCAACGGGATAAATATATGTGTTAGTTCTAGCTGGAATGGAATTACCTTTCTTCCTAGCAACCTGTATGATGTTGTGCTGTGCATCTGTAACTAAAGCACATTGAGGACTCCCCAGTGCTACCTTGTTTTGGCCATGATTCTGTTAGCACAGCACTAAGGCTATTTCATGACCTGTCCTCCGTCCCTCCACTGGAAGTAGACTGGGAGTAATCAAAGAGTTGAGAGGCTGAGATAAGTACTTACTAAATAAATATTCCATATTGTTCAATGCCATGCTCAGCAATAAAGCTGAAAAGAGAAAATTTGAACAGTGATAATAACTGCATTTGTCTTCACAAACAATTATTACATATGCTGAAGCCTTGCTTTCCAGGTTGTAGCTGGACCTCTGCCTGCAGATGAGAAGCAGTGAATGAATTCCTCTTTTTGCTTCATTTGTGGGGCACCGCCTTTCCTTTCCTCATAGATTTTCCAGTATCTTGATTCACAGGTCTTCTCACATACTTTGTTCTTCCCATCCATCCTGCAGGGGTGGGGAGTAAGTCAGAGTCTGGGTGGATGGTTGGCTGATAACTAAGGACAACACACCACAATGTGTGACAAGTTCAGAAGATTAATATAGCCTCAGCAATCACAAGTAAATGAATGAACAGTTCATACCACAATGGTGTAAGGGAAAGTGGAAGGATTTTTGTGATTTCCTTTCCATCAGATCCAGAAATGGAGGATAGTTTATGGAATTTGGCTGGATTGACACTGACAGCCTATCTCAATAGACTTTTTAGCTGAAATGCTCTTATGAGTCTTGGAAACTTTACCTCATCTTATTTTGACGAATGATTTATCAACACCATCAATGTAGTACAGGAATTTCCAGCACAGAGCTGGAAATTTTTGGATTGCAACTCAACAAACAAAACATTTCAAGACATGATCCAAAAGTCACTGAACTCAAAAGGAATCCAACTTCACTTGATTTAAGGGACTTCTACTAAATTCTAGTCTGCTGTTGTTAAGCAATAAGCAACAAATAATCTTCAGTAGCTTAACTTTCTTTAAGTCATTTGTGTCATATCTTACTTCTTCTCTAAATGTTAATGTAATGCTTGTCATCTTTTACCATGACATATCTGAAATGCTCTTTGCAATATTTTTTCCATTATCCCTGCCTCTTCTCTCAATTAATACAAATAGAAGAGATCATTTATTAGCTAGTCACATGAAAGAAATGCAGATGATGATCAGCTTCATTTAGGAAAATAGCAAAGTCCAATTCTTTAGTATTGCTTAGTATCGGATGCAAAAATTCTGAATTCCTAAACCAAACTGAAGAATACACTAAGAAGGAATAAAAATTCATTATGAATAATGTATATCTGTAAGCTTTATAAGTCCACGAAAAGAGTATTAAAAATGAAAATCTACTATAAATTAGTGCACAATAATAATATATCTTGGAGATTACTTGTGTTTGAAATACCAAATACATGTGAGGTCAGTGTGCCTTCTACATTAAAAATGCCAGTCAAAACCATCAGAGATTGAAAAATGATATGTCTGTACTTGTAAAACAGGTATCAAATCCCCCACTTCCTTCTAATTACAAGAAGCGTTTGTTTAGTATGGTACTGTTGATCAGGATGGAATAAAATGATAGATCGTTTTGGGCTGCTGAAGAAGTGGAACATCCTGATGACACTTAAAAACAAAACCTTTGAAAATTGTTATTTAAAATTTCATCCTAGCTATTTAAAAAATTGTTTCTAAGTATCTTACCAGATGAAAACAAACAGAAAGATCAATAATGTAATAAAAAATCTGAAATGGGATTAAGAAAAGCAGCTCAATTTCTACCACCAAAATTCCATGTGACCTTGAGAAATTTATTCAATCTTTCTGTAATTCTTTTTCATATATGTAACATAAGAGTGGAAGACGCCTGTGAAGAACAAATTTATTCATATCTTCATGGCATTCAGTTTCTATAACAACGTAGGCCATTTAGTAGGCTGGTATCCATCAAACCTAATGTCATCTAAAAAGAGCAGAGATATACAAGATGTAGTTGAAGAGTCAATGAAAAGGCTCACTCAAAATTAGGTTCAGTCAATGAAAGTTAAGCAGTTCATATTTGAGACTTTGTTTAGATCAGTGATCAGTATAGAAGTCTGTAACAAAATTCAGATTTTCTGCTTCATTCAGGATTTAATCTGTTATGGTCTGCTTCTAATTTCTGTTTTTAAGGGGTAAAAACAAGAAGGTGAAGATACTGCAGTCTTCAAAAAGACTTTACTAGATGTTCCAACAAGCCACTATGGCTCAGTGCAGCAAAGCAAACTGCTCCTTCATCCATAATTTATATTTGCTGTTATATTTGTCGGAATTTGCTCTCTATTTTTCTCTCTTGACAGAACAGTCTTTTCTCAGGATCTGAATTGTGCAAGTATCTTTATCTCTTTTCTTGTGGTTCTTTAGCAGCAGCAAAGACAAATACAAAAAGAAACAGAATCAAAGACAGACTAGCCTCTATGCGGTCATAAAAATGAATCCATCATTAGCAAATATGCAGAACTAAAAGGGCAAATGTGGTAAAAAGATATTAAAAAAAAAAAAAAAAAAAAAAAGGAAAGGATATTGAGATAACCTATGAGAGATACATCAGGGTATTTGAGGCTTTACCTAAAGTAAGGTAATCATCTGCACAGCCAGGAAAGAGCTTCTGATTTTGCAAGCCAAGATTCAAACAGTTGCAATGAAGAAAGATACCCAGCAGCGTTCCAGCTAAGCTCATAAAAGAAGCTCAAGATTGCACAGCAACATGAGCTCTGACTCTCTCACTGAGAACAGGCAGCAAGTGTAGAGAGTGAAAATGTACATACCTCAGACCAGCATGGAGGGTGAAATGGGTTGGAACACTGTATTTTATGTACCTGCTGAGTCCACACCAGCACAGCAACATGAAAAAAATCCATTGGCAGTGCATCAATTTCTCATACCTTCAAGTCACTCCTTTCACTGCAACTGGCAGTGGTTACATAATTTCAAAACAGTTGGGAAATGGATTTACAACAAAAGTAATAACCAGCACTTGTTCTGAAGAGGTGATTTGTCCCCTTTTTTTATTTTTTTTCTTCAAAATATAGTCAAACTAAATGTTTTTAATAATAAGCTATCAAAATATACTCCCTTTGGGAGGCAGAAGGGAGGAAAAGAGTTTTCAAAAATAAGCTTCAAAATAGAGTTGTTTAAGTGAGTACAGAGAGAAGGTAGTACACAGCACAGTCAGTGTATGTAAAATGGATGTATAACGCAACCACTACTACACTCTCAAAATCATACCCTCAAATTCCTCACAGCTAAGGGTAACCTAAGGGGGAAAGATAACTTAAGGGACAGGGCATCCCTGCATATTGGTGTCTCTGCCTATAGCAGAAAGTTTGGAACTTGATGATCTTAAAGGTCTCCTCCAACCTAAACTATTCTGTGATTGTATGATTCTATGAAAATGTGCTCTGAAGTACCTATTGTCTTTCCATTGTAATTCTCATTAAGTACCTGACTTCTACTGAACCCTTTGAGAACATTCCCAAAGACCCGGGATTAATATGAATGCACTCAAAAGTCCTCACCTGAAAGAGAATGAGCTCCTTAGAACACATGGTTGAGGGGGATTGGGCTCTGCCTGCCATCATCAATCTTAAGGGTAACCTCGTTATATAAAAGGTAATAGCTTGGAAAAGGAGAGGAGTAATCAACGTGGGTTTCTTGGGAGCAAGAGAAAGAACATGGTCTTTTCCCAGCATCCTCCAGCTGCTTGCAGCTACCACTGGTCTGGCAAGGCCTAGCCTGCTGTGGCAATTTAACCGTGGCTGGGCAAAGCTCTCTAGGAATCCTTGCTGTTTGTGCTCCTCCTTGAATCTGTTGTGATTTTTTTCTTTTCTATGCTACTAGGAAGCAACATTACTTTCATCGTTGGAAACCCTCTCACAACCAAAGTTCATCGTGCCTAGTTTCACAACCATTTTTTCCTCTACCAGCATCATTTTTTAGCTTAGACAGTGTTTTTCCTACTACAGTGTTTTTTTCCCTTACATATGTAGTTGTAGCTAATACTATATCTCAAATCCATTCATTTTGTGATGTTAAACAATTTAAATCCATGAATTTCTTCCCTTACTAAAGATGAAGAGCTGCTAAGCATTTTTGGAATGAAAGCATTTGATATTGCCTTTATTAGATATATATATAATCTCACCATTTAAAGTAAATGTAGACGTTTTCAGTGGGCTTTGTAATGGGTTACAACTTGAAAATATACCACACACAATAAAAAAAAAATTATGATGTTTAGTTATCAGCACTGGTAAATTTTAGTTATCAGTGCTAGTAAATTTAGGTACTCCTCCTCTTGCTGATGGTGAAAATTTATTACCATACACTCTGCATATAGAAAAACTTTGAGTTAGTCTCCCATTCATAGTCTCCTTGCCTATTGAACATCTTGTGTTTTTAGTACCTGGAATTCTGTCTGATGTTTTGATCTCTGAAGTTATAATGCTACTAAAGACATGCATGAAAGTTTGATGCTTCTCTCTAGTAGTGAATTAAAGGAAGAATATCCAAGAAAACTTGAAGCATCAACAAAGTCATGGAGACACTACAATTTTTTAGTGTCTCTTTAATAGTGTAAGTGACATCAGAACAGGAAGTGATAATCTACACCCATCGAGTCAGTGGGATGCCCCTCATTTCAGTGAATTTCCATCTGCAAAGAATTGATCTAATGAAGTGGATAATAAGGTTTAGCTCAGAATATCCAGAAGAAGCGCCAGAGGAAATTTAAATCAACAGCAAAATGTGAAAATCCAAATAATAGTTTAGCCGTATAAATAGAAATGACAATATTATATATTATAAGCTCTCCTGAAAGGTGGCTTGCATGCCTAGTCTTAATAGGAACCCTGACAAGTATTGGTTTTGCACCTCTTAGGAGGAAAGAAAGAAGCTGGCAAGCAGTAGAAATGTTTGCGTCCTTCAGAGAGTGGCCTTCGTGCAAGTTCTGGGCTAAACTCTGCCAAGACTGTGTCATCAACCTTTCAAGTAGCTTTGCTTTCCATGAAGTTAGAACTTCTTTGGTCTGAGTTTCCTTTTCCCAGTATGTACGGAATTTGATTTTCAGTCTTGCTAATTCTTAGCCCTGATGCATCACTGGTGTCGATTTCTGGCCCTGGTGCCAGCCTTTGCTGGGCTGAGTATGCTGTGCTGGTGTGAGCCAAGGGGCCACAGTGGCAGTGCAGAATGCTTGGCTCTGATCTTGTGCAAACAACACGTTACCCAGGCAAGGGGAACTATTTCTCTGTCTGCTTATTATGTGATACAATATCAAGATTTTCATCTATATAAAAACATGCTTAACAGCTACATATCAGTCAGTAGCAAATAATATGACACATTTACTAGTTATGATTTTTGTTACGGCAAAGAAAATCCAAGAGGTCATTCAACAGCACAGGAGTGATGGCTCCACAGGACTCCAGCTCTGCTTCCAAAAATAAAACTGTGAAATGGAAAATTGATTAAAAATGTAAGATATACTGCTCTGGTTATAGTTATATAAAAAGTAATATAAGAATACTTCAGTGTTTCTGCTTATAACTGTATTTGTATCACTGGGGGTCCCCCTAATGGTTTATATTTGTGGCACTGAATACTCAGTTTAAAATATTCTTTTTTTTTTCACATTACAAGAAAAGAATGTTTTAATCTTGTGCTATTTTTATTGCACTAACTGACCATTAGGTGCCTAAAATCCCTAGCATAGTAGAAAACATCAGTGGCCATCTACCCATTCAGCTGGAGTCACAACACAGCTGCTTCTGTAGCTTCTCCCCTGGGACTGAAGAAGACACTAAGCTCCTGGCTTTGACTGCTGGCAAGAGCTGACTGCCAGCTCATCTCTAGAAGAATGGTTCACACGATGTCATTGAAGAGAAGCATTATGCGTGCATTCACCAAAATGATGGGTACAAAATCTGGCCAATGTTTATTGTGAGCAAAGCCAAGAAAATCGTACAAAAAGTAATGGTCAACAGTCTATATTCTCCTTCTTTCTCTGTCGGGAGGTTAAAAGAGGATGACATACATAGTCAGATTATAATTTGACTCTCTGAGAAGGTCAGAAAATAATATAGATGGAAAAGAAAGATTGAGCAATTGGAAATGGGAGGGAAGAGGAGAGCAGCTCCCACTGGGAGCAGGACCTGCCAGGCCACCACTGGGAACATAAATGTGTGCTCTACTGTACATAACAAAGCCAACAACTTTTACAAGCACAGGAAAGGAACAGGAAGTAGAACAGAGGCAGGCTATTCTGAGACAGTAAAAAAATGTGTAAAACAATTATTTTATATCACAATGATAATTGGAAAACTTTAGCTTTTTGAACAGCAGTTCTGGGCAGGATGATGACTCAAGTAATGAATTAACATCAGTTAGAACAGAACTGTCAGTACACAGATTGCCCAGAGAAACTGGATGACCCATTCCTTGGAGGCATTCAAGGCCAGGTAGGGAGCTCAGAATTGGACAGTATTTAAGGTTTCTTCATACCCAAAGCATTCTGTGCTTCTATGTTTGGTTCTATGATTCTATGATTCTATGATTCTATGATTAACTTGGAACATAGCAACATACAATAACATTTGCAACTAGTCCCTACCTGCAAAATTTGTATTTACCCAGATGCTGCTACAGAAAAAATGCTGAATCTTATAAAATACCAGTGAGCGAGGGCAGGAGGAACAGTTATATATGCATACACACACTTCCAACAAAATAGTCATCCCAAGTTTCATCTTGGATTTAGCTTTCCAAATCTATTTCTAGCTTAGTTTTTATCAGCAGAGTTTGTCTCACTAAAACCAGAACATAATATTAGTGTGTAGATCTGAAATTATTTAGTTTCTTATCTCTGCTTCATATTCTATTTTCTTTTTATCTGATGTCTTTATGATATGTTTGATTTAGAAACATCCAAAAAAAAAAAACAACCTGTTATCAGCTTCCCTTATCTCAGAATGAATGGTGAATGGGCAAGCATTTTAGTACAGCTATTACTTACAAATATTTCTATACTGCCAGACGAAATCACCAACAATTAGAAGAGTAACTACAAATCCAGAAGTTTTAACCTTTTATTTTCCTGTTACTTTCTTAGGCTGCAAAAGACTCAGACTAAATCGCCAGAGGTGCACCAATTTACTTGATGAAGATCTGACTCCCTGATTTCAGTTATTAACAGGACATCTCTGTGCAATCCCAAATCTATGGTGACATGCATTTCTCTAGTGTGATTTATCAGAGAAATAAAGGGCTACACACGGGAAATCTTGAACAAAATCCTCATCCTCCTCCAAACTGTAGATGTGGTTTTTAAACGCTGTTATACAGAAAAAAAAAGTTTTGATCCTTTGAGGCTTCAGGTCACAGATTTTCCTTTTAACTTTGAGACAGTGATAATGCACATTCTGCCAACTCTGAATTCTTTAACTACAGTGATCCTTTTAATTTATTACCTGTTACTAATCGCTTCCCATGTTTCACCTATAATTTTCAAGGTGGAATCAAACATACAATGTAAAACACACAATATTTTTCTTCTTTTTCCTCTCCTAAATCTATAGAGCAAGGTCCTGCATTAGAATAATTCATGATGGATAGTAGAACCTTAAAGAGTATGGCAAAATTGAGTCTCTAGAATGGAGATATGAATAATTTCATAATAAAACCATGAGGCTGCCTCCACAGTACTGATTTCTTAGAAGGTGCTCTGTAGGTTCACTTATTTGTGACAGATAGCATATTTCATCTTTTCAAGTGCTTTATTGTCCCAGTTTTTATTACAGTCACTCTATGTCATAAGTATTAATTTTTGTTACCGCTTTCTTAAATATATTTTCTAACACTCCAAAAGCTATGAATTAAGCATAGCTAAATGCATAGTATGCTAAAGATTTGCTGAGGAACTTGAATATAATCACATTATAAATACATCAGAAGAATTTTACAACATCAACAGCATTCTTATTGCTAGAGAAAGAAATGGGCTTCTAAGATTTCATAGAATGTAGTTTTTGAGTAAATTTCACCTGCAATATTTTAATTCCATATGTTCATTTAGATTTCCAGAGGAAAATCAGCTCATCAGAAACTGCAAAAGCATTATTTTAAGAGCAATAACGTGAATAAATGTGCATCAAGTTTTGGAAGGCTAATTTGCTATCACTTGCATTGATGAACACTGTAAATAACTAAGATACTTAGTGAGACTCCACAAGAACTCAAGGATACCCAGAGGGGAAGTAGTTCCACAAAACCATGATGAATTGTAATTTACCCGAGAATTTCAGTTGTACAAGAACAGCTACTATAAAAAAATCTTGGAGAAAAGAAATGTCTGCCATTGATCTCCTAGCATTATTGCTTTTGAATACGTCATTACTTCTGTGCCAATTTTGGTGAGTCTGCCATATTAAAAATAATTTTATCCACATCCTTTAATGCATTTATATACAACAAAGATCACAGCAGCTATGTCACCCACACTACAAATGCTGAGGGGGAAACAAAACTCAAGATAACAGATTTACAACTTTAAATGAGGAAAAATATATAGGTCACTCAGAAACAATAAATCTGATCTCTTTCACAATAAATTGCAACTTGTAATAATTCCAATTCCAATTTTTAAAGATATTTTATGTCTAGGTACTGTTATGAATTAATACTTCTATTCTGAAGTGAAATGGCAGCATTATTGTAAATATCTGGGCTACTCTGTAGCAAACACTTTTGAAGATTATGTACAAAGACAACATCTATTTTCATAGTGGAGTTTTTAAAATTTATTGATATATTTAGCTCCCTCCTCTCACAATGTTGGGAAATTTATGCTGCTACCATTTGATAGACAGAGTCCCCAAGGTTGTACCTATGCTGTACTTCAACGGAGTCTTTCAGAATGACACAGGAATGAACTGACAAAATATTCACACTATTTTGCTCTAGAAGCATCACAGCGGTACATCAGCAAGATACTCAAAAGCAGCATGGGTTCTTCGGGTTTTAGACTTTTCCTATCAGAAACAAACAGTTTCTATCTCCCAATGGGAAATACAAGAAACAACTGTGCACCATCTCACCCCAACACCCTCTCAAACACCTTCAAAAGCTCATAGTTAATATTCCACAGTAAATGTCTTAGATGATAGTGCACATACATGATATTAGCCATCAAAAGGCTAATAAGTGCTGCATCCTTCTTTCCACATGTCAGCACTTCATCTTCAAACAGGAATTCAGCAAAGATCTGTTACATGGATGTAAAGGGTCACTGCAGCAATCACCAGGTGGATTAATTACCACAAGGCCAAGGATGACGAACACAGTGCCAAGAGTCACCTCTGTTGAGTCCTGGCTGCAATAATTTCCTGGCAGGTGAACAGTTGTAAAATGTGTGGCTGCCCATAATGTTGAAGAGATTAGATCTTATCACAAACAAGCCTGTGGTTCTTAAGGCCTCTGAATTCTACATATATCACTGATGAGAACTGGGTTTCCCACCACTTATATGGTCACCACCACCAGGCTTTTAGCTTTGCTAAAAGGTTAGCAGAACTCTGCTAAGCATTTAGACGTTACATCTATTTGGTTGGCAGTTTCAAAGGCAGATTCCTTATACTCATACTGCCCTTACACTTGTAATACAGGATTCTGTGAGCAGTTATGTAGCATGAAACACAGTCTCATAAAATGGGAAGAGTAATTATGGTCATCTAAGGATAGACTAGTCTTTGAATAGTTCATTACAGGGGAGCATGAAAATAAGTTTTTTTCTGCCCAAGAACTAGTAGTTCTGATGGTTATTTGCTCTCTTGTGAATTGCTTGCTTTTGTCAATGCATCCTAAATATGCATATTCAGATACAGTGCAAAAGAAAATATTTCAGCATGTAAAACCTATCAGTGACATTTTTTCTTAATCTGGTGATCATTTTTAACTGAAGAACAATGACTTGGTATTTTATAGGTAAAAATGTTATATAAAATAGTATGAAGAATTCCTAATTTTTTTCTCATATTGTGCCTAAAAATAAAAAATACTTTTTTCCCATTTTGCAAGTATAGCCTGCTACTGCTGGTTGTAGAAAAGCATTCTCAGAAGGTGTTACCTAGGAAGTTTATGACTCACAGAGCATAAAGGAATCTGGATAAAGATTTTAAAAATCACTCATAAAACAGAATGGCATGGCTCAGACTAATGACAGAGAAAAATAAATTCAAACACATAGAAATATTTTAAAATTTATTCTGCATATTTATATTAAACTACTATTTTTAAAAAGTCTTTGGAAATGATATTTAAGAGAACATCTGTATTATCAGCACTAATACGAACTGGGAGGATGGTGAGGCCCTGGCACAGCTGACCAGAGGAGCTGTGGATGTCTCTGAACAGTGTTCAGAGCTGGGCTGGATGTCACTCTGGGGAGCCTGATGTGGTGATGGCAACCCTGCCCACAGCAGGGGGATTGGAACTAGATCATCTTTAAGATCCCCTCTAACCTAAGCCATTCTATGTCTATTCCATATTATTCTTCGTGACATATTTCTAAGTAATTCATTAATGCATGTTTTTCTAGCTTTTTCTACTTGGCTGTAGCACTGACTTATGATGATACTTGTAAGATGAGCAAATTTCTCCCCAAAAAACTGTTCACAGATATACCATTAACTGTTAAAAAGTTAATCCCTGTCAGCTGCTACAAACTATAGTTTCAGATCATAATCCAAAGGATTAGAGATATATTCCGTATTTCTGTTTTCCAAAAGACATTTATTTTCCACAATAAATCTTCCAATTATTCAGCCATCTTGACTGGGAGTTGTTTCTAGCTGCTCAACACCAATCCTAGCTCTTTGTGCAGAGCCATAGGCATTCCCCCAGCCCAACAGGCTGTAAAATGATCTTGATCCCATTGTCCCTTGCCAGATCCCTGCCAGCAGCTACTTCTGACAAGACATATCTAGGGACCTGTTGGGTGAGCCCACACAGCAGCTGCAGCCATTTCTCTGCTTCTCACATCCTTTCCACATAAGCAGGAAAACAAGCTCTTCTCCTTTCTGTCCAAGCACATTCTGGGTGAGAGACACTAACCCTCATTCTCAAAAGGAAAAATTCAAGGAAATTTTTGAGTGAACTGTACCTAGCATTGCTCCTAAGAGGTCAGCATGTTTTACAAGATTATTCAGAATGAAAATATTTTTCTGAATTCATCTTCTTTGAAGGAAAGGCAGAAGAATGTTTCCTTTGGAAATTTTTCTTCTTTTACAAGCTATTATGGAGAAAAGTGCTCAGAAACGTGGAATTAAAAGCTAAAACACTGTGTCTGCTCCTATAAAAGCTATGGATTTTTCTTTAAAAATTAATGTTGCGATGCATACAAGAACCATATATTTGAAAATAGCAGAAACTGACATTTGTGAAGCTGTGGGGCAAATGTTAGATCTCTTGACATAGAAAGTGTATGAATGGTCCATGAAATACAAATAACACTTTTCTCACTGCCTTCTCCACTCATGTTTTCATGGCATATTTTAAAACTAATGCTCTATATAATATGGAATGCATATTGCATTGACAGATAATGATCAACAAGAGTTTGAACACATGAATGAAGAGAATCTCAACATTTCTGTCCTCTTTCAGAAGCACTTTGGTGTATTTTAAAATCATAAGAGAAATTTATATGAAAAGGTGCCCTTCCATCAGCTGCAGAAACATATCTCAGTGTTGAGTGGTATCCAATGGAACTATCCAGCAAATAATGTCATTTAAGGGTAGAAGACACCTCTTCTCTTCAAAGTTCCTGTCTGATCCTGTAACAAAGATTTACCTGTAAGAAATTTAAATTAATCATCTATTATTCATTACAACTCCATATAGATACTTTTAATTAGCACGATTCCCCTTGTCTCTTCTCCTTTAAACTTCTCAACATGTTCTTGATGGAACAATTGGTCTTTATTAATGTGTGACAGCTTAGAGCTGCAGCGAGCTGTTTGCCAGATGTTTGAACTCTGGTGAACTGCTGTTCACTTGTCAGACTGGCAATGAGGAGCGAACAAATATCGCGCTATTCAGCCTCCCTCCTGAGCTGCCAGAGAATTTCAAACAACTTCAAATGTCAGAGCCAAAGAATGTGCTGAGAAAGAATAGGGTATGTTCCTAAGGAGATCAGTGAGCCATGACTTTTCTAGAAAGGCAACTTGATTTTTTATAATCTTCTGTGCATGAGCGACAGAGTAAAGGGCTGAAGCATCAGAGGAACCCATGCCACAGGGAGCAAGAGGCTTCAGAAGGACACAGCTTTTACCGATTCTCAAGTTCTTTATGGACTGTTAAGTAGAGAAGAGAATAGAAGTAAGCAGACTATTACAAAGCATCTCCAGACAGGGACATTTGACTCTGAAACTGTTCATATCTGTGAGCTGAAGGAAAGATTTCCTCTGTGAAGTATGAACATATTAATCACTTGTTCAAGGAGAAGGAAAAAAACACATTTCATTTCTCCTTTTTGTCATAATTTCTTTCTCAGAGTTGCATATAAAAAACAAAGGGACAAATTAACACAGACCTAGCATTTTAAATTTCAAAAATATATCCCCAATAATATCAATAAATAAGAAGGGTAAATGCTAACATGTGTTCCACCTTTTCTGTGAATAAGCCCTGCATACATGCCTGCATGCGTGCTGCATGAGCATGGCCATGTCCCACCAGCATGTGTTTATAATGCCATGCAAGGAAAGTCTCTCTGACTTAAGCGACCTTCACTGCCTACCTGCAAGAAAACTTTTTGATTCCATACTCACATTTAAAAAACACCTCGTTTGAAAGTAGTATCTGTTCAAAAGCATTTTAACATATACAGATAATATACAGAAAAGAGTAGTGTGACTTGGATAGTCCCTGGCTCCACATTTTATTGCAAACATTAAACATTGTGTAACATGTGGCCTTAACAAACCTCTGAATTGTTTAAAAAATTCAAACCACAACAGTTTAATGTTGCTGTTCTGTAATAAAACTTTTGCATTACATTGTTTACACTACACTGAAGGACACTGATATGGGCTTATATGGTAGCTGTCCCGCAAGACGCTCTTGGAAACAAAATGTACATCTCCTGCAGCTACACAGTAAACACAAATTTCCATAAGCATTTAGCAGTGATAGAAGCTCAAAGAATGTAAAATGGATTAAGTATCTGTGTTGTTGTTGTTTTTGCCTTTTTTCCCTTTGGAAGATCTCTCTTCAGGATCCAGATAAAACCATATTCTCGCTTTCTGAATTTATTCCAGAATAGAAGTCCATATACCAAAAAAGTAACAGCTCTTTTTATTTGTGTGTAAGCATGTATGAAAATAAAGGAAAAATGGACAGATACTATAGATGTTCTCCAGAAGATTATTTTATTTTCAAGCGTTGTTCCTTAGTGCAAATTAAGAATCCTTTGTGTAGGAATCACATTATGCCATGTAAACTACAAACCTGAGAAGATGGGAGCTATAGAAAAGTATGGGGAATGTAGACTTTAAGTATAACTGTAAACTTGAAACAAATGGAATAAGGAAAATGACCTTATTGTGATTCCACAACTAGCACTTTGCTCTAGCTGCCAGTCTTACTATTTCTAGCAGGCGGAACATTTGGGAATATTTTTCATACAGATTTGAAGAAACAAGAAGGATTAGAAGTAACCCCTTGTAATTCTGTCATGTCTGAAAGCCCAAACTGCAGAAAAGGCAGAATAAGTGTGAAAAGACAGGGCTAAGCCACATCTCCTTTTTAAACTTTCACATTGAAATTAAATATGTATATATTTGAGTCCAACATGTTTTCCACTGTGTTACTACTCAGTCCTCAGACCGATGTTTTTGAGCCTTCACTCTTCAAGCTTTATAAGCAGACCAATAAAGGTACCTACAGATGTTTAAAGTGTCACTTATGGTGGATAAATTATTTTCACAGCTTTCTAAAAACATCCTGCACTGTTTAACAGTGCATTAAATTCCATTCAGTTACACCAAATACCACTGAGATACTTTGCCTGTTTCCTCATAAAGTGGACTGGTACTATGAGCTCACTTGATCCCATAAACTCTCAGTTTTTATAATTTTCCAAGTGATAACAAGAAAAATTGCAAATGATGCAGCAGTTCCACTCATCTTTTGTCATTATACCTGGCTCAATAAACTTGAGTTATCTTTTTCCAAGTTCTCTCTGAGCTGAAATATTATTTCCTTATTTGTAATTCACGGATCCTCTTGAAATGAGCAATGGCGTTTACAGTTCTGAGCATCCAGATTTCTGCATCATAATTTCTCTTTTAGTCTGTGCTGATTCATTCACTTCTGTTTCTGTCATGGCATTATTAAAACAAACAAACAAACAAAAAAACCCTCCATTTTTACCATTCTTAAATTAAAGATTGATCTTTAAAAACATATTTTCTCACATTTTTAATGATTTGAAGCCCAGTTAGCAGCAAAACACAGCAGAGGCAAGATGTACCAGGGTAAATAAACCAGCAGATAGCATCTTCTCGTGAATTTTCCTCTATTTTTATTAAATGTCCTTTGGTACTTAGATTCAGTTATAATACATTGAACCTTGTTATCTGTGCTGTAATTGAAGGTCCCCCTACAGATGTTCATAGCAAATCAGATGAAACTGTGTGTGGTAAATGAAGTAATTATGGTCTGCTTAGCTCAGTCTTGTTTTGATAGAGTTTAAAGGAGTTCAAAGGCAATAATATGTTTTCCAAGGCTTCATTTGATAGCGAAGAAAAAATAGTTCTTTTATCTAGTAGTTGTTCTGCAGTAATAGTAAAGGCAAAACTCAGCTTATTTTTTCCTTAAGAATTATACCTATTGTTTCAGATAGGGTTTGTGTATACCATATTCTACTACATATTGAGAAAACTTGGGACTAGTACTTCCTCTGTATATTGGAAATTCAGATGTCTGAGATATTAAAGACTGCTTTCTGTGGTATAGGATAATGACAATAATTCAGCTTTGTTGACACTTCCTCCCAAAAAACAGCTGCAAAAACATTCTGCTGAGTGCCATTATGAACATCACTAGTTTTCCTTCATGTTATTGTTTTATTACTAATGCATTTGCCCAAAAAACTTTCTTGAACAGTTTTAAACTAGTGATAAAATAGCATTATCTTGGAAGCAAAACCTGGAAAATGTGTTGTGGACTAGAAAGTGGCAGTAACTTGCCTTTAGCTTAACACCTTTGGACAACTGAAAAGTAAAATGAATGAGCATGTAACTATATTTGGGGATCTTATTAATGTTTATGTATATCTTAAGTATGGGAGTCAAAGGGATGTGGTCAATCTCTTTTCAGAAGTCTGTGTGGAAAGGACAAGGTGCAATGGCCAAAAATTTGAGCATAGGAAGTTCCACATCAATGTGCAAAGGAACTTTGTCCCAGTAAGGGTGATTGAGCACTGGAATGGACTGCCCAGGCAGGTGGAGTCTAATTCTTCAGAGATATTCAAGATCCACCTGGATTCCTACCTGTGCAGCCTGCTGTAGGGAGCCTGCCTTGGCAGTGGGGTTGGACTCTATGATCTCTAGAGGTCCCTTCCAACCCCTACAATTCTGTGATTCTGTGATACACATTAATGCTATTCTCTCCACAACTTGAGAGAGTGCTTCATGGCTACTAGTATGCACATAGGGCGTAAGTATTTATTATATTTAATTTGTTAACCTTCTTCATTTTCTTTCTTTCAGGCTTGTGTTATGTACAACCTCAGCTATGCCTTCCATTTCAATCACCATAAAAGTGATCTGCCACCAACCTATAATAACTTACAATGGTGAGGTAAGAGTGATAACTATTTGTCAGCAATTACAATCTGATTCTGATGCTTATTCTCCACTGTGTTGCTAGAACCAAAAATGACATAAAGGTGTTTGATTTCAATAGGTGTGATAAGCAATCCAGTATTTCAGAACAGTCTCCAAGGTAAGGGAATGTTCAAGGAATGTTTCAAGTCAAAACATCTAAAAGTTTCAAACGCAAAAACAGATCAAGTTTCAAACACAATTGACGCACAAACATGTCTAAGGCAAATCTCACAGTTCTTTGCCTACAAAATATTTGCTTTTAGATGGAACACCTGATAATCCAGACTTAGGTACTGCATCTCCCTGTGAGAAGCATAATGCTCTCTTTCTTTGGCTGTTTTGGCCAGAGTAAAAGTATGTTGTGCCTTAGTAAATAACAGAATTGTTTTGCAAGTGGTAATTAGAGAAGCAATGGTATTAAAAATAAATAACTAGAATGATTTATTTAGGATTATGTGATTATGTGACAAAAGTAAAAAAATAAGCAAAAGCAGGATTGCTAGAGCAAAAAAAAAAAAAAGAAAGAAAAGAAAACCACTCTGGTGGTGGTCAGAGTTGATTTCTTTTAATCACATTTTGGGACATAGCTGTTTTGAAGATTTTCTGTCTCAATCATGTCAGAGACTAGGACAAAAGCATCGCTACAGGAGAAAAGTCTTGGAAAACAATAAAATCTTAAGATTGGGAGCTAAAGGAACCTAAGCTTGAGGGAAGAGTTATCAAGACATAGAAGAGTGTAAGAATCAGTCAGAACCTACATTAGAATACGGAGATATTTACACAATGTGCCCAGCGGGCCATAAGGGTGGTGGGGGAAGTTGCACAGCAGAAAGCAATTAAATTACACCAGTTTATTTAGTTGAAATGTTAGCTAAAGGCAAAGCTACACATTACTTAGGTGAGTATGTCAACAACAGCAACAACAACAAGAAGTAAATCAAGTAATAGAATGTATTTGGAATTCACTGTAGTCTTTGACAAAGTCCTTTCTAAGACACGGAATGATTTCAACACAAAAATCACCAGTGGTAAATCAGAGTGCTAAGTCAGATCAATGCCTTCTGCCTTGAAATTACTAAACAAAATAGTTTGAAGATGAAAAGCGACACAGAAAATTGTTGTAATTAGAATAACACAATTGATTTTCAACAATGGAATGTCTAAGTTTTCACAGTACAATAATGTTCAATGTACACAATATTTTTTCTATGCTTATTTTAGCCAAGAACTACCACAAACTGTGAGAACTTCAGGTGAATGCTAATCAACACAGTAAATGGTCAAGAAAACATAACCTCTATGTCACATCAAAAGTCAGTGTCAATAAATAGAAAAATAAACATTTCAGAAAGGACTGTCAGAATGCATCTTGAACTTGAATAGTTTCTACACTGACTATGACTATTTAGAAAAAAAAGGCATCAGCGAAGAGAGAATAACGAGAGTGCCTCTGCTGAATGTGTTACCTTCTAAAAAAATAAAAATAACAATAATTTAAAATAAAAGGGTTAGGATTGAAAATAAAGCAGCAGTGACTTCATCATGTGCATCAGTGCTGTTATTTCATGTTTATATAGTTGGTGTTCAATCTGATTATTCTACCTGGAGTGAAAGCTTAAAAATAGATGTATCTCAAGAACTAACAGTGTGATTTAAGTCACTGAGAAGGTCTTCAATTAGCAAAGTTTATAGGAGATTTATAGGATTTATATAGATTTATAGGAGAAGTCATATAGAAGGAATAGGCACAACTGCCTTTATGTTAACCTGAATACAAGTACACACTAATAGCAACAAGAGAAGTAAACCATAGGTTTTTTTCAGCCACTCTGGTCTCTGCACAGTACCTTTCATTTTAGCCTATACTTCCTGCCAATCTTAATGGCCGCACTCTGGCACCAAGGGAAGAGCAAACCTGGCAGAGCAAGGAGCTGTAGGAGCCAGTTTACCAGCAGGACACAGAATTTGCTGCAGTTCTAATTGAAAAAAACAGCCTCATTTGGGCTTTTGCCTTCCCCATCACTCTCTCCCTCTCTGCTAGCTTCCTGTTAAGTTCTATTGTGTTTCTCCAGTGCAATCATTATATTCTCTAGATATTTGATTTACATAATTGAAGCAGTCCAGCTTATTTTAGGAAAATTACAACTTTGTGGAAAAAAAATAACTTATACAGTAATTATGGCAAAGATGTTCTGCTTTGTGTCAGACACAATGAAATTAGTGGGTTTAAAAATTAAGAACAAGGGTCTTTAAGCTCTCGGTGTCATTTTTAAAATAAGAATGAATACTGTTAAGAAACAACTTTGCATATTAATCACAGTGGCTAAGAACATTTCTTGCTAAAGATATATGATGTTCAAAATTATTAAAAACATACTGAAGGAAGGAAATTGATATTTTTACTGTAAAATTTGCCTGTCATTCTGCAAGTTAAGTTACAACCACATCTGGCCATTAAAGATTACTGTATGAAAAGTCACTTACTACAGAAAAAGAAGTTTGTTGAAGTTGAGCTTGATTTCATGATGTTGATGAGTGTATGTTGATTTTAGCCAGGGTTTATGCAACTTACTTTATATCAGGGAAACAAGATTATGAGTGCGTTGGTTCTCATTATTATATACTTCCTTTGCATGCAGGGTCCATTTCCTAAACAAAAGTTACAAAAGCTACTGACAAGTATATATAATAGAATAAGAAAGACAAATGAAAGTGGCTTAGTAACTACATCAGCCAGTTCCCTCAGGACTCTGGGATGCGTATTTATGGGATCCATAGACTTACGGATGTTCAGCTTCCTCAGGTGGTCTCAAGTCTGACCTTCATTTGTAATAAGAGGGACATTTATGCCCCCAGTCCCCACCTTCTCACCCATTCATTCAAGGGGTGTATGAACAGTTGTTTCTAGTGAAGTCTGAAGCAAAAAGTTGTTGAGCACCTCAGCCGCCTTCTTTTCTGCTGTTACTAGCTTGTCTATACTGCTCACTAGGAGGGGTAAACCCTCCTGGACTTTTCTTTTCTAGATGATGTATCTTTAGAAGCCTTTCTTATTCTTTTTTTGTATCCCTTGCTATTTCCTGTTCCAGTTGGGCCTTGGCTTTCCTGAATTCATCCCTACACAGCCTAGTAGTATCCCTATATTCTTTACAGGCACCTGTTTCTTCTTCCATTGTGCGTTCATTTTCTTCTTGCTCTCCTGTTTGACCACCAGGTCCCAGTTCAGACATTATGTCTTGCCTTTCTTTCCTGACTTGCTACACTTGGAGTTGGAGAGCTCTTGTGCCCTAAGGAAAGGTTTCTTACAGATCTGCCAGCTCTGCTCCACTCTCTCATCCCTGAGGACAATCTCCTAGGGGTTTTTTGTTGACTAATGCCCTGAGGAGCTGTAATTTGGCTTTCTTTAAATGTAGTACTCTAATTTTAGTCTTTATCTAGTTGGTATCTTTCAGGTGCATGAACTCCACCTTTGTATGATCGCTGCAGCCCAGGCAGCCTCCAATCCTGTTGTCACTAATCAGTTCACTCACACTGGTGAGCAATAAGTTCAGCATTGCATCCCCTCTAGTGGAGTTGTCTATTATTTGGCTCAAGAAATTATCTTCATTGAATTCCAGAATGTAAATGCTACCTTTTATGCTGTTGTTAAAGTTGACACATTTTACATATGTTTGGGCTTTCTTTTTTTAATCAGTTTTTCTCCTTGTAGAATCATCTTTGATCCTGTAAACAAGCATCCTTCTAGCTTTTTGTTCTGTGATTGACCTGAAACTAGCATATTCCAGTTCACAATTAACTTTCCCAGGCTCTAGAATGATAGGCAGATTTTACTTTGATGAGATAAATGACTCAAGAAGTGTCATCTCTTTCCCATAAGAATGAAAGTAAATCCACTAGTTAAAATTTTCCACTACTCACACTAGACTTTTCTCCTTCCAGCTACAGTTTCCATCTTAAATCAGCCTGCACTCAAGCCTTCTCATGAAGACATTAGCAAAAATAGTTGGCCTCATGCACTGATCAGAAGCTCCAGGTTATACTCATTTAAGCATCAGAACTAATTCCACATTCGAAAACTGCTCTCAAAGAATATCCATATATTCCAAGGAGTCTTGAATGTCTCAGCAGCCACCAGCCAATTAAAAATGTTTTGCTAATCACTACTGAATCTCATCAAAACTGTCTCCAAAGATGAGTCTGGAAGGTCAGCTCATGTCAGACAGGAATTTTCATGTCATGTGCATATTCCTTCTGACAGCAAAACTGTGACACAGTCGGTAACATTGAGCAGTACGGTGTATTTTACTAGCATGATGCACAGTAACAGCACTTCCAACAAAAAAAACTTCCTCTCTTCATTTCTGAAAAAGATTTAAATTTCATTGCAAAATCTACTAGAAAATACAGTCTTGTAAGTAGTCCTCATCTGAATTAAAATACAAAACCCAAAACTAAAATGAAACTTAATTTCAAACACATTAATTCCTGCAAGTCTATATTTTACTTCCCTTACGACTCTCATTTCCTTTTGGAAAATGAATGTATCTTCTATTGCTCTTTTTTCCCACTTTTAACAGCAGAGGTGATTTTTTTGAGAGGCGTAGGAAAGGCTTTGTACCAAACAGTGCTGTTCTTTCAGTGGCTTTTAGGAGTGGTTTCAAGTTCAATCCAGACAACACAAATGGATTTCAAGGATATTGGATATCTCTGTATCTAACATCTACATCTAATCATCATGTATCTAACATCTACATCTACATCATCATCATAACATCTAGTATAATCTATATACTCAGCCTTATATTGCCTGTTTTCTTTCTTTTCACTGTCAGCCATTCTGAAGACTGTCTGCAGATGGAGGTTACATATAAAATGTGTCAGAATCTAGCCAAATATAATAACCCCATGCTCTTTCCCTTTAATCCAATTTATGATTTATTTTATCTCCCATTTAATATGATTCAATTATTTCTATGATGAATAATGCAATGTCCACCCTTTAATTATATCATTACCTAATTAGCTTATTGGCTAGACAAAGATGCTTCATTTTAATTAATTAAAAAGAGACCACATATCTGTCTGAAATGAAGGCCAAAAGGTGTTCTGCTCACAGCAGCTAAGTAGACATTTGTTGACCTTACAGGTACTACTGCATAATGTACAAGCTGCAAAACATACACCATTTCAACACACTAGTGCAATCACAAAATTAATGTAAATTGAATGGAATGGAATTACTCCAAATAAAACCAAAGATGTTTTGTTTCACACGCACTCCCAGGCTTATAATATGCTGCAAGTTTTGAAATACGTCTGGGCAAGAAATACAGCTCACTTGAAGGACAGCTCTCAAAAATGAATAACATGGAGAGAGAAGGTAAAAGAAAAAAAAAAAGAAAAAAGACAGGAAAGCTGCTCACTTTCTCTCTCTGCCTGCAAGCCCATAGAAACAAAGGTGGTACCTCAGTAATGGATTGCCTTTCTGTCATGGCGACCTGTGCTATAATTTGGCAGTATTTTATCCCCAAATAGCTAAGCTCTGGAAGTTAGTGTTTCCTGTTAGAAAAGATTAGAAAAATAAAAATCAAACTCGAATAATTTACTAAAAAACTATATCAACTGAAACTTTAGAGAAATGACATAAAGTACTGCTGAAAATTCAGTGTCACAGGACAGAAATAAGGATGCTCAGAATGACACGGGGGTTATAAAAGTAAACTTAGCTTGGCTGAATACTACAGAATATTTACAGCAATATTTACCAGAATATTTACCAGCAATATGAGTAAACTATGTCCATTTCAATTTCATCATTGGTGATTACAGCCAAAACAGAAACCATCACTCCTTAGCTAACACTAACTATCAAGAGGAAACAAAGAGCAGGTAGTTTGACCTCCACCACTGCACAACCTTGTCCTTGCTTTCCCTGCTAAACACTGACTTTGTCATTTGGACAAATATTTAATCCTGGAAATTAGTTTTGTCATTTCTCTATATGCCGTCTACTGAATATATTTGGGAAAAATCCACTGAACTGATGTCCTCCTGTTGTACAGGTATTCTTTTTCCTGACAATTCAATTAGCAAAATGCAAAGGCAGCATACATTATAGATCGGTTTTTGTTATTAGTAGGTAGTGACAGGTTATCCTGCCCTATTTGGTAAAAATTCATTTCATGCAAGTGTTGTGCACAGCATACAGACATCTACAATCAGTCTTAATGTATTTGATGTAAGTGGGTACAACCTGGTAACATATGGTTTAAGGCCTTTTTACATAACCTCCTTCTTGCTGATGCTTTTTGAAAATAGCTCAAGGGGGACAATCTGGCTTAGCTAGGAAGTAAGTGCTGCAGTTTGATACAAATCCTCATGTTTACCCCGTGAGCACTAAGCAGTTTGATTTCCTGTCTATCTAGTGTTGATTAGTGTTGCAAACTGAAAACAACAACTCAACATTGCAGGAAAAAAAGCTTCCAACCAAAAAGACTTATTTATCCAAATCTACTCATCATGCATGCTGATGTCTCTTTTTACCCCCATTTATTCATTTGTACTGATGTGACTTTATCAGCAGCAGTGCTGGGGGTAGATGGCCTTTAAGGTTTTAAGAGAGGATACCACTGTGCAGTGTTACCTAGCTAGCAATAAATTACAGGGGATAAGAGGGAAGTCTGCATGTAATCCTTCTACCTATAGCACGTACAGCGCCTGATTGTGCATTTGTATGTTTTTGAGCCAGATTACATTTACGGATTCACTTACGTAATGTGTAAAATAATAATTATATTCTAAGAAATGTGAAGACTTCCTTATACCCTTTCTAACTTTGTCCCATCTTTTGGTCTACTGTTTTAATATATCAATGTTTGTTTTTTTTATAGACTAGCAAATTATATGGTGTAATTTGGAAAACACTGTAAGTGTTTTTGCCCCTCCAGACTTCAAACTGTCTCCTTGCTAGGAGTTTGGAAGCTGCCTAGCATTTAGATTTGCTATCCAACTGAAATCAGTGTCACTCAGGAAGGTGTTTGATTATAGGTCTTCTCTGTGTACTAATCCACTCCCATGTGCAGAAGAGAAAACAAAAAGGAGTGCAGCAGGGCCACATGGCACTAACCTGGCCAAGGACCTTTATCTCATTTTGGGCATTACTTCCCTTTTCTCTCTGATTTCAGACTAGTGTAACATTCCTGGTACTGCCTTTTAGCTTCAAGCTTTCAGCGTTAGTTCTCAGCACTTCCCTTTGAAACACCATGTCCTTTAAAAGAAAGGTGACCATTCACCTTCTGCTCTGTTTCTTTACAACACAAGGAAACCTTGAAACTTTAGATGCCAGAAAAAGAAGAATGCTTTAATCTGAGCAGCATCTTCCACCAAGGTCTGAATGCTTATAAATCAGCAGCCCAGGCATTAACCATTAACACCTTTCAGTGTAAAACATCATTCCTATTTAACTTTCATACTATCAATACCAGCAAAAATGCCCTTGAAAACATGTTTTGAGCCACAACAATGACTGTGTTTTATTTCACTGCACAGTTTACTGAAGGCAGTATGTGTTTCCCAGTTTTTAGCTTTCAGGTTACTGCAGTGAAGAAAATGAGTCTATGTCTCCTTTAACAAATCCAGAATTGAAAAGCATTACAGACTTCTGATACAGTTTACAAGCAGTGGTAATCAAAGCCACACATGAAGTCACCACACATGACTGTGCAGGGCCTTACAGAGGTAATCTGGCATACAGACAATTTGCAGGATTATTGTATTTTTCCATGTATTTGGTACGAGACTATTTCCCTCAAGTTGTGTGTGGAAGATGAGGGTGAAAATTAAAGGACTTTAAGGATTTAAATGTGATTTTTATTGTGTTAGCATTTATAATAGAGTTCATTACCAAAATGATGCTCTGATCTGAATTTTCTTATTACAGAGGGATTTCCTCCTAGTCACAAATCCACACAGCACCCATATCCGCTTACAGCTGTAATATTAATATTTATGAAGATTGTGTAATTCTTAAAATGTGGTTCTTGTCAGTTAAATTAAAATTTTTGAATTAATTTGATAATGGGAAATCTAAACTACCTTATGCTGAACAAGCTCACCACCATGGTCAAAGTAAATTTTCCTCACTGAGTCCAGGCTTGGTGGAAAGTTTACAGTATTAACTTCAACTAAGCTACTTCACAAGAAATTCAAATGTCTAAAATTCTTGAGCAAATTATTAATTACAAAGTAAGAGGCTTTGTACCTACACTATTTTTTAAAAAAAAGAAAGCAACAATTAGGTCTACCTGACTAACCATTCCCCAGGTTCTTCAGTGCTAGAATAAGAGTATGCCTCAAAGGGAGTTGAAAAGATGTCTGCAAGCAAACAGAAAACAGACTTTTCAGATGAAAATTGCCATAGACAAACAAGTGGTCATTATTAATTGCTTTGTTCTGGTACAAAGACTTGTACCAATTGTATTTGGAAAGCTTTCTATTGAGCAAATTCCAAGAGGGCTATAAACTGATTCCAGTCATTGTACATAGACCAAAACTATTCTCTTCTTCCATAATCAAAGGTAGTGCTGCCATGAGTCATAGCCTACCATCTGACAGTTTCACTAGAAGGTAGTTTTGAAGAATGATGAGATTTTGACTTGCAACCACACTTTAAAAACCTCTTAAAACGTTCAGCCCCTCTTGGGGTTCATCTTTCCTGCAATAAAGGTGCGTTTCTAGCATTGTGATAATTATCTTGATATAGAAGCCAACTGGAAACAAAACATAGGTACCTTTTACTTTTAGTAGACTTTGAGAAGCTATATGGATGTAAGAAACTACAGTTCCTTCCTTCAGCTAGGATTTTTATTGTTCACTATTTTGATGTGACAAAGCATGTAAAAATTTTGATGCAAAGGTTTTTACTTTTCTCCTGTAGAGACAGGGCTTTAGCTGTTGCTGTTGATGTTACTAGGCCATGATGAATCTCATGGATGATCTATTCTGATAAATATCAAATGGATGATCTACCTGTCCACTAACTACACATGTGAAAATAATTTGAATCTGTGGGCAAATTCATATTTTTCTAAAATCTTTCTAATGCCTGTAACTTCACTAACTCGGTAACTGAAAAATTCTCTAATGCTGTGTTGCCATGTTAATTAAAAGCAACATCATAATATCTTTTCCCATGTCTTTCCCTTCTCTTTTCAAAAGAAAATATGTAATGATATGAAAGAATTAGT
>JAPSGF010000001.1:8942564-9194059 GCA_035772895.1 Perdix hodgsoniae | reverse complement strand
GGGGGGGGAGAAATGTTCAGGAAAAAATAACATATACACTATGCTATACTACATTATGGCTAATATAATACAGAAGAGTTGCAACTCAACATTCAGATGTCATTAACTATAAAATATAATACATATATTATCTGGGACCAAATCCATTTTATGTGTTTAATGATGCTACAATCAGAGGACACACTGTTTGAAACAATTCAGTTATTTTTCTTAGTCTTATCCTACAGTATTCATCACCTTTATAGTTAGTGTAAACTACTTCAGTTGCCCTGGAAGTAATTTTATTTATATGAAAACTACAACAGATAAAAAGAGCACAATAACACTATTTGATAGAGCAAATCTCAGCTATAGTTGTCACCTTCGTTAGCTATGCAATTTCACCAGCCCACATGCTGCACTCATAAAAATCTGCACCAGCAGAGATAATTCACAGTTTCAGTGTTGTTAAAATGGCATTGGTGCAAGGAAAATGCTGCCCATGCTATCTATCTTTCATCGGCTCAAACAAATGAAAGTCAGATCATGTCAAATCCAGACTATGCATTGGGTGTGGTAGGACAGTCCAATGAAGACTGTCCAAGTCTGTGAAGTCCAAGGCTGTGGTCTTCAAACGGCTTTGATGCCTGGGGTTATTGTGTTGCAAGAGAAAGGGTGTCTGGAAGTTTGAGCCTCCAATTTAGTCAGCGTCACAATGTAGTGATCAGAGTTGATGATTTGGTTCAGGTTCCAGCAAATCCAGAAGGATTACATCTTTCCTATCTCAAAAGGCAGTGTACATCACTTTACCTACTGAGGGCTGTGTCTTGGATGTTTTCTGTGATGGAGAATTCACGTCACCTCTCCATAGACTGCCATTGTGATTCCAGCTCCTAGTGGTAATAACACATTTTTTCACCAGTAATGATGTGATTCATGAAACTGTTACTTTCAGTCTCATATTTGTTCAATAGGTCATGACAAATTTGCATACAGTGTTCTTTCTGTGCATTCATGGGACCCACCTGGCACAATATGATATTCCAACGCTGCAGCCATTATTTACAGCTCATTGAAGCTGATATTCAGCTCTGTACACAGTTCCCTTGTCATAATTTGTCAATTTTTGCAGATAAGCTATTCAAAATGCTCATCATTTCATGATGTGACAGCTGTGCATTGCCATGAGGAATGTGGCTTCTCTTTCATGTCACTGTTGCCAGTTTTGAAATGCACTGCTCACTGCCTCACTGTGCTCACATCCACTCCTTCAGCTCTGTAAACATTCAGCAACTGTTGTTGAATGTCAGCGTGTCCAATTTTTTCTACATGAAGAAATTCATTTCTTCACCTTTGTTTCATATGTACTATTTTGTCAGACCATCCCTCCACTATCATCTGTTGCATGGCAACATAACGTAATGGAATACTGGGGAGAAGGTTCAGTCTCTCCTGCCGTACCTCCCACATCCACCTCTGATGTTGTGGGCCAGTATAATAAAGTAGGAGGCACTACTTCTGGAGCAGTACTTGTAATATCGGAATAGATTGCCAAAATTTAAGCTGAAAAACATGGGTCCCCTCAGAACTATCTAATGAAGAGATAACAAGTAATTATTCTGAAGAAAAGGGACAAGTATAAGTCGTAACAATTTTAAAAGAATATTTTCATTAATTATATTAGGACAAAAATGTGCTAATGAAATTCACTGCCAGTACTGCTTGGGAGATAATGTCAATACAGAGAAAAATTGGAATACTGCAAAAGAAGAACTAAAAGACCTATGGGACCCAAATATGAGATAAAAGGACAGTACAAAGTCATGCATGTAGAAACAAAAAAAGGTTTCTGCTATATACTTTCTGCTATATTCTAGAAATGCCTTGTCTATAGATAATTGAGTGAAAATGAGACACAAAAATGATACAGCCATAATAAAAGTAAAAGCTATCAGGACTGCTTTTGGACAAGTATTTCCAGTAGGAGCACAGAAACTTTATGCAGTAAAAGCACCAGGAGTCTTATTTATTAAATGTAGTTTTGGATACAGAAGTTAAAAAAAGACAAGCTCAATCTGAAGCAAATCAGGAAAGACTAGGAGAAGGAAGAGATGGCTGGAGAGCACAGCTTATGATTCTGACTTGATCTGCGTGGATAAAACAAAAACAAGCAAGAATTTTTCTAGCCAGTAGAAAACTCTGGAATAGTCTACTTTACTGGTAGTAGCAGAAGTATTTTTCTGTCAGATAAAATCGGAAAATGTTTTGAATGGGTTTCCAGACCATGCCTATCCATAGTGGGAAATTCAGCTGAATCTGTGTGTCTGTTAGCATAAACCGGTACGGGTTAAGATTTATCTACACTGCAGTGCCACACAGCTGTAAGGATAAGGATAAATTAATCCTTGCCTAAGAGGCAGCTGTTTCCAGCAACCTTCAAGTGCCCCTGTGTTGAAGCTCTCACCCCCATTGAGAAGGCAGCAGAGCCTGCATGGGCACCCCCTGGTCTATCTCAGGCAAAATCAGCCAGGCCACTTCTTGTATATTGTTGTACTGACATGCACTGCCTGATTTTGCCTGAAGCAATCCAGAGGACTCCCATGAAATACACTTTGCTTGCTGATTCCAGTGACTAGCAGCAAGATGCAGTAATTTCCTCCACCGGTATAAGTGGATCTGAAACAGGATATTTTTCTCTATCTTGTTATACAGTTCTGCAGCACTGTACAACTGCTTATTTTGGACCCAATTGTATTGGTTTAAGCACATCTATGCTAATACAGTTCATTCCCACAAGGCTTATTTTACTAGGATTTGTGGTGATATAAATATTTCAATAAAATACAGTATTCCTAACCGAAGTAGTTATACTGGTATGAAATGTGTCTGTAGATAAGGCCTGGAAGAATCAAGCTTTTCAAGAATCAAGGATTTTTTGCTCTGATGAGACCAAAGTGATGGTAATCACATAACACTAAAGTCCTGACACAATTAGCAAACATGCTGAAATGAAAAAGAATTCACTTTAGTGCCCCTGAAAGCTTTACTGTAGTTAGCAAGTGTTCATTTTCATAATAATATAATTGCAGGAATGGGAAATTGCAGGTAATTGCTGTTGTTGTGACCTTGATCCTTTGCTAATGAAATTAACGTAATTGATATCATTTTGATTCCTACCCATTTATGGGCAGCTTCAAAGTTTTTGAGGAGAGCAGTGAGGGCAAAAGGGATATATATATATATTTTTTTATTATTATTTTTTTTTCAGATCTCAGCTATCATAGGGAAAATATTTCTTATTTCACTGAAATTCTGTTTGAGGGTTGGGATTTTTCTCCTTCATTTTGCAGTAATGGCTTTTGAATCTTTTCAGAGTGCACTGACTGAACACTGTTGACAATCAATGTTAATGAAAATGAAAAACATATCATTTTATTAAATGATTGATAGACATCTTCTTATTTCCTGAGCAGCTAGAGGATTAAGGAGTGCCTCAGAAATCAATTTCTTATACAAGACAAAAACACCTAAAAAGCCTATCTGTCCATCTGTCTGTGTATAGGTTTGCCTTTTCACACAGAGAGTGGAAGGTTCAATGTTTTTACAACAGCATAACAGCCTTATCTACAGATGCATACAATTCAGTAACATGGAGGTCTCCAAATGCAGCCAGCAGAAAATGCATGTGGAAGAGCTTAAAGTTGGGACCAAGACATATCAATACTGCTCTCTGTCAAACTTTAAAAATTCCCCCTTGTGACTGCTTCATCTACATGTTTTTACTGTTAGCCATTCTTACAGATTTTGTCTTTCACAAAACTATTCATTCAGTTTTTGAACCTACATAAAAACAACATCCACAACAACATACAAAAATATTTGTTCACCTCTCAAATATATCTTTATTTACTCTCTGTCTTGAAAGCACCACTACACATTCCCTAACTGCTGCATCAAAGGAAACAGGCTATTCTGAGCCCCTTCTGGATCTCCTTGAGATCCCTCCTTCAAATGATGTTTTCTTCATATTATGTACAATAAATCAGAACCAAAAACCAAGAACATTGATCTCCATGTCATAGTGACAACATACTCATGCCTGGAATAAAATATTAATTATTTGGCTTTAATTTTTTTTTCTTTCCTTTAGCTCTTATTTTAGATTTCTTATTTTTTTTATGCTTTGCCTCCTCAGGTTAAGATCCTTTTCATCTTCACACCTCATCCATTTCTCTGTCACAGTGTCAACAAGTAACACTGAGGTTCCAATCTCCTCAAATGCTGGTTCTTATAGACAGATCCCTTAACCTCAGCTCACCAGATTACATGATTATAACACCTCAGGTGAAAGAAAATTGAGATCTATTTCATACTGACTATGTACTCATTCATTTGTTGTCAGTGTGGATTCCTTTCCTTTAAAGGCTTTTTTTTTTTTTTTTTTTCCTTTTGCTGCAGCAAAATGGCTCATTTTTATTGCTTTGTTTCTCTTAACCAGGGAGATAGGTTAATTAAGGAACAAAATTAATTAAGGAACAAAAGCATATTGGATGTACAAATAAACCTTAGTTGGCTACTAGCCCAAAACTTGTCATATGAAATGTCAGTGAAGTGAGTGGGAGTCCTACACGGAACAGAGATCTGGCCTCCATTCTGCACATTTTCCAAAGGACTGATGTCAAGAAGGGTGCAGGAAACCAGACAACCAACCAGCCAAGTTATCTCAGCATGAAATAATCACTGAATAGTAAAAAGCTAGTAACTTGTTCTTCGATAGTCAAGAAAGTCTTCAGCGTCAATTTCTATGTAGCTGAAACACATCTGGGCTACTGTAAGTTCACAGGGGAGCTTATAAAACTCAGTTAAACTGCCTGGTAAATGCAGTTTGTAGCCAGTTATTACTTGTCCCTCTGCAAACAGACACACCCATTTGAATATCTCAGGGACAAAAATTATCATTATTTTTCTCTTTATGTGTTCATATTTTATCCATTTCCTTATAAATTGAGGAATATATAGGAGTATATTAGTGAGTATATATTATTTTTGTATGTGTATATTTAAGTAACTGCATATGTTTGCTCATCTGTATGTGTATGTTCGCAGTCTGAATTTGCAATCTTAGCCAGACCTCCTTCTCTGCAATAGCGTACTCACTGCATATGGAAAGGGTGAAGACAGAATGTACACATAATAATATTAATGCTAATTATCTTTTACTTCTAAGTTTCAATTGAAAATTGCTCTCTAAACAGATGGGAAGCTCTGAAAATATCTTGAATACACACTCCAGCCCAAGGGAAGCATTTAAGAAAAAAGAATAAGAAAGAAAAAAATCACAACACATAGCATAGTAAAGCATTTGTAGACTTCCATCAAGTAAATAGTTAAAAATAAACCAACTTTTCAAAGTGAAAGGTTATCAATATGCCTATATGTTACTGACTATATGGCAGCCACATCCTTCTCCTGGTCTTGCTTTCTACCTTGTATCTGCTGAAAGTCCCTTTTAAGATCATCCTCAGTCAAATATCACATAGTCTCTGCCTTTTTTTTTTCTCCTATTAAGTTTCAACTTCTTGACTTTCTCAGCTCCCTTTTCTCTCCATATTCTCGTTATTCTTTCTCCTTCCTTCACTCCTCTCATTTCTGTCAAAGCTAATAGCTTTTTATCTTTCCCCACTCTTATTTCCAAGCCTTCTTCTGATCACCTCATATGATACTGAATATTACGTTCTGCAAGCAATTTTTTGCAATTTTTTGCTCCAAGCAATTTATTGTCAAGCAGTATCCTCCTGCACTTTCAATGACCAATACCAAACACAATCCTGTCAATTCCACAGAGAGTTATTCTTCTCAGACAGCAGAACAGGATCAAGAGTGGACCCAGGTCCCCCTTTTGCTTTTTTTTTTTTTTTTTAAGGACGTGCTGTAGAGCTGCAGGTGAATAGCACATGATAAGGATCTAACTTCCCAAAGCCCTCCCTCAGTCTCTGGCTCAGACTGAGTTCCCTCTGAGAAAATTATGCTTCTGTTGACACCCATGGAAGATTTCCAAGAATCATTCTGAACTCAATCAGTTATAAACAGCAGCAGACTTCGGTTCCAATGAGTGCAAGCAAGTTTTAATTCATCTTGGATTTGTCGCCATAAAATCATATTGTTAACAGAGGGATAAGATATGTCCTTAGTCTTGAGATGAGTGATCAGCACAGAAAAATTTTCAGCGTAACAGACCATGGAGATACAGCTGGATTTCTCAGACATGCATGACAGCAGCTAGTGCTCTTAAATCATGAGGGTTTATGGTACCCTCCTGAGCAAGCAGGTAAATCTACTGATCAGAACTGATTTGCTGCTGCCTTGTCACAGAAGAAAAATCTCAAATTATTTTGCTGCCGAAAATAGCCAAAAGAAGAACTGCACTGATTTTCAACTAATTCTAAGCTAACTAGAAAACAGCAAGAATATTATGTTTTCAACATACTTCAATCCATGATGCACTTTTTGTCTAGAGTTTCAATGTGCCTCAAATAAGGATATACTAAAGGGTAATGTAAAGCTTAATAGTTGTAATTACATGAAAAGAAGTATGTGGAGGGGCTCTGATTCCTTACTCCATACTGGCTGTGGGCAATTTATGTTTTGTCCTTTTGTTGCCAAAAAAAAAAGAACATTTTTATATTCATTAGGTGACATTAATGAAAATAAACTTCTAAACTAACCATACATTCCATATCTTTTTTTTTCCATTGTATTGTATTTATTTGTCCCATTGTATTTATTTTAATTCCTGGTACAAAAGTTTCCTGCATCTGTCAGGCAGTATGTTCTCAGTTGATGGGAGAAAAACATGTCAGGTACTCCCTGACGGCTCTATGAGCCCTGCATGTGCTGTTTGCCCAAGGCAGTATTCTTTATGTCAGAAAAAATGCCAAGTAATGGCTTTCAAGAGATGTGGAGCAAGAAGGAGGATGCAGTGTGAGTACTGCTCTGTGTTTAAATATGCAAAGAGAATTGGGAAGAAGCTCTTATGATCTTTACACTCTGAATTAGACATATGTGCAAAAATAGATAGAAGCCTCCAGATTATTCTCCGGTTCTTATTCCAATATTAGAAACCTGTGCCTGGAAGACTCTAGGCCCTCTTTGCAGCACCAACTTCCTGTTTAACAGTGGGCAAACTGCACAGACTTTTTTTTATTGTTTACCCAAATTAGCATTTTAAAATATCTTCACTGATTATATTTTTTCCATTTGTATAGCAGCACTTAATCAATACTGTTATACCACAAGACCCAAAATGCTGTCACCTTCACAATCCTTGCATAACTAGAGGCAAGGGACCAAACATTCAGCTCTGCTTCTTTTCATATGCAGCTTAAATATGCATCTCCACGGTTAATTGCAGTGCTATCCAAAAGAGCCTGACCTGCCAGGCTAAATGCTGTACGAAAATGTGACAAAAAACCAAGTGCTCCCCAGAGAATATGCAGTGTAAGGTGAAATACAAGATATAAGCAAAAACAAAAAGAGGTGACAAGAAATAAATCTCCAGGTAAAAGTGTAATCACTACCTGTGTTGTAAGTGGTTTATCATACCAGCTTCATGATTAAATTTAGAACAGAAACAGCTGCTAGCTAACCATATTCACTGCAGTTGTGTGTATGAGCTGCTGCTGCTACATATTCTTTGCAGTGTTTTGTCTGTTCCTTATCCTTCTGCATTTTACATTTTCCAAAATAAGAGTTCTATGAACAGTGCGATGATACACAACATTATCATTCAGGTTCATTATGCAACCAAATATTTGCATAAATTAGCAAATGATACAGACACATATTTTGCTGCAATTTTGATTTTAAATCTAAACGAGAGGCTTTTGCTGATGAAATACTGTCTTCTTTCTTTGCTGCTTTGCTCATAACATTTAGAAATGTGGCAGACTTAAATTCCTGATGTTCTAAGAATGTTCACCTTGAGGGTAGGACAAGGTCTTACGTTCTTATATATTCAGATCCATGACACTAATCCGTATTCATGGAGAGAATAAAGCCCAAAAACATTACGAAAATTAAATTTAAAAAAAAAAAGAGAGAGAGAGAGAAAAAAGGGGAAGGAGATATTTAATTTGAATTCATTCAATAATTCTTCATCTATATGCTTGGCTTCTACTTACAACAATGCAAGGATGTGCAGAAACATTCCTTAAAAATTTTACATGCCATTTATATTAATCAGAATTAAAGTTCACCTGAATGCTAACAGTATTTTTCTTCAGGAAGAGAAATACCTAATAAAAACCTATTACAAGCTCATGAAAGTAAACAAACTCATTTTTTAGGCAACAAAATAATCTTAGAAAATCCAAAAAGTGAAACTGACTGTCATAAAACTGAGGATTTGCCTGCCACAAAACCTAACTTTCAGTTTGATTATGCTATTTAAATGACATCTATCTGCATTTTAATCCTTGCTTGAAAGTCTGCTGGCAGAATTAATAATTATGATCAAAACCCATGAAAGTCCATGCTAATGATAAGATAAAGAACTTACTCCCACCACCTACAGCAAGAAGCTAATCTTCCTCAGTGTCCTAATCTACTGACATACAGGGTTTGATCTGAAATAAGCTCTTAATAATGAAAAATCTGGCTATGAATATGATTCTGCTGAGCAGAAAATTGAAGATTAAAGAAGGAGCTGTGTAGAAAAATTTCTCTCATTCAAGGCTCCTTCTTTAGTGGATTCTCTCCCACTTTCCCCACATGGGGAAAAAAAAGCGAAAGACTTTTTTGACAGTTGCTGCCACCTTAAGGACATACACTGCCAGAGCTGGTGCAAGAAGGTGTCCAAAGCGTCTGACTTGCCAAGGCTTATGAAGGCACCACTTTGCATTTTTCTGAGATTAGGAAACAAAATCTGCAAGCTGACATTTCCTTCAGTGCACGGGCTCTTTAATGGAGAGATGTCTGAAAGCCAAGTGTATTCTTTTGACACACAGTCAAGGACCTTGGATTTGGCACTTAAGGGAGCCAGCTTCCTGCCTGCTCAGTTTAACAGAATTAATCTTCGTGTGCATGTACTTTACAAAGCACAGGGAGGCAAAACAAATTACAATTAATATTTATTTACTTCTGTTTGAAATCTGCAAGCAGAGCAGAGGCATTACTGCAGCTTAGCAGACACCTCAACGCGACAACCAACTCCCTCAGCCAAATAAGGCAGAGCTGAATAAACCACTGAGAAGCAAAGAATTTCAAATGTTCTGAGTTTCAGAAGCATCAGGCAACTCCATGTTTGGATGCCACAGGTATTCCATGCCTGGAATACCCTTGAGGGAAGGTGGAAATACACAGCATGGAAAATCAGGGCTATTTTATTCTGTCTTTAATTGAGCACCCAGACATTTCTGACAGGCTCTCTTACCGATATCATCTGACCTATGACTGAGCCCCTTCACTGGCATAGCAGGTATCTAAAGACAGCTAATGCAATCCACATAAAGGAATGTCAGTCACGTACTGACTTTTGGGGTGGGTTTTTTTAACAGTTTTGATTAAACAAGTATGGCCCGCAATTTAAAGGTGTAAACATGCCTCCAACCATCCAGAACGCTAAACAGTTCAACAAGGCTTTGAAGTATAAATACATAAATGGAAACATGTTTAGTTTAGTGACATACAAACTACAAAATTTCTGTATCGATTTTGATGCACAAGAGAAGAAAAATAACAAACGCAGCATTTTAAGAATGAGTGTTTCATGAGATAGCCTCAATCAAAAGCAACCATGCTTTTCCGATTGAATATGGATATTTGTTTGTAGGTTCATTCAATTACACAACTCTTCTCAGGAGGAAGGAGGGTTTATTTTGTCTAAATTCCTGGTTGAGCTTTCTGAGAAAAATTGGTGCTTCTGCCAAAGCAAGAAAGCTTAAAATGTGGGCAAGAACACATGATGAATGGTGAGGAAACTGGTGTCTTCTGTCCACTATCTGCCTGCAGCAATACTGTCACAACAGGGTGTTGCTGGCAGCTTGGTGAAGGCTCCACGTATCCTAAGATACCAAGATTACCAAGTAATGCCCAGGCCAGGCCCTCCTCCAGCAACGAGTTCTGCACAAATTGGAAGTGAAAGTGCCACCTTATCACTTTGCCACAGAGCCAGGCAGGGCAGCAGGGCAGAGCAGGAAGAAAAGCTCACCTTGAGCAGGTGAGGCTGCACAGGGCTTGGTGGCTGTGGGGCAGGCACAGACCTCCTCCTGCAGTAGGGCTTACCACACAGTTGACTCCACTGCAAAGCAGGGGCCTGGGTGGGCCTGCTGGCAAGCAAAACTTTGTAATTTTCTCCGGTTCCCAGATCCAGGCTTAGTTATGCCACCTTTGGCCATTTGTTTCCGATTTCTTCCTCATCTTTTCTTCAACCAAACTCACAGGTTTCCAGAGTTCAGCCAAAAGCCCTCTGGTTTGATGTGAGGTGTCCTTCTATCACGTAGCACACTACCAGTGACATTTCTCAGGATGAGTTACCTCAAGAACTTTTGGTTACATCTCATGGTTACTGCTGGGCGGCACCACAGGCTTTTCCAGCAGCAGCTACAGGCACCAGCACAGCCCCGGTGTGCCACCTGCTCTCAGCTGACCGCATCAGACAGGCTACAGGGACTTTCAGACAGGGCAAGTGGGACCCAGGTGTTCCCAAGAACTGCTGATAAGCACTCCGAATTTATTCTACAGTGAGAAGGAATTGTGATCACCACACCAGACGCAGCAAGCTCAGAGTAGATTTTGCTTTGGTCCAGAACTTGTATTGGAGAAGAAACATGAGAGGAGAGGAACTTCAGGCCAAGGACAGCAGAAAGTGATGGAGGCTATTTGTCAAACCGAGGCTACTAATTGCCTTAATGACCCTGTGCAGCCCCAGCTGGGCCCTGCACCTGCAGGCCATTTAAGCTCAGCTCAGACCTTCTCTCTTTTCTTTAGTGCAGCAGCAGCAGCAAAGGTAGCACTATGCAAAAGGAAGCAAAGCATGCACAGGTAAGAGGCAGCATTCTACAAGGCCCGGGGTATCTTGCTTTGTTTTGAGTCTGGTGATATCACGTAAAAAGGAGGGGAAGGGGACTGTTGTGGGCTCCTTAGGGGCCAGAGTGTGTGGAGATGTTGAGGGCTGTGAGATAGGTGTTATTACTTGCCTCTACTGCTGCTATAGTTAGCTGGGAATGTGAGTGTTCTTAAGCTTCAGATTAATATCAGTATTTTGTTAGCAGTTTGTTGATGTAGCCCTAATTTAGTTTGTTTGAAGTACTGTTGCAAAGATTTTAGAAGTATTTTATACTCAGCTTGTCTCAGTTTTGAGAGTGTTCTTAAAATATCTACTGTGGATGCTGGAGTGCAGTGTTTTTTTATTAAATGGTCATCTTCAAAGGCTTTCAGTTTAATTAAAATCCTAAGGTGCTTTACTCTTATGAAACTTTAGTAGGTTTGCTTTTCCAGAAGAACAATTGTTTAAAGCACAACTTGCTCAGCTGGGTAAATTTGCATAGAACTATTACCTACTGGTGAGGCCTGCCCTTCATTCATTCTTGACAATAAAGCTAGGGTACTTGAATGTAGGTATAGTGTGGGAATGTAAATAGTATCTAGGATGCGTTTTTCCATCACCCTTTAACATGCAATTTAATCTGTGATGCTCTCCAGTTATTTTGCTATCCCTGAAAATATCCTTCCCCTAAGAACTGGGTAAAGAAGGCAGGAGCAGTTGTCTATGAGATGTATAGTGCTGACGTATAGCTTAACTAAATGTGACACCACATTTCAAAGTAGTGTCCTTTTGGTAGCTCTATCTGTTGATGGAGTGTGGTAAATAAAGGCAAGTGATTTCCTACTTGAAAATACTAGGGGGCTTTTTAGGGGTCTAGGCTAGATCTGAGGTAGGGCAGCAGCCCCTGCTGCCTGAACTGAGAGGGAACAGGGAGAGCTGAGAGCAGGCTGCCTTCTGCTGTGTGCTGGTACTCTGGGCACAGGAGGTGTGACTGCAGGAATTCATACATTACAAACCAGTTTCAGCTGTCTTAGCTTTGTTCAAATTGATTTCCAGCTTTTTTTTCCAATGGCAAGTGGTACTACATTAGGAAGCCTTGAAACCTTGAAGTAATGTTCTGTCTGGTACAAACAAACCCCCTAGGAATACATCCATAATGACTGCTTCGGACTTGTCCTTCTCTGAGGGATTACTTGTTTTCTTGTTTGCAGCAACTTGAAAAAGTACCCAGGCTTGAAGCCTAGCCCAGAGCTTTCAGATAAGCTTTTTTAATAGTTCTCTAATTTACTGAATGCGTCTTACTAAATCATCCCCTAGTTGTTTACAAATGGAATTAATTAAAACTAGTAATAATCAATGGAATATATAAGTATAGTATAAAACAATGTTAAAGAAAAAAAATTGGGAAGAAAAATAATTGTTTCAGGTGATAGAACAAGAGCTGGGTATAGATCTCAGCAATGCTAGTCCACCTCCTTTCCTATCACATTAAAACTTATCTGAGACTGTATTTCAAGTTATGCAAGTCATCAGCTAATGTGTTGTGATAATGTCCACCCACTGAAAACCTTCAGTTCTTCCAAGGAACAACTTGGAGAAGAAAAAATAGCTTAATTTTCAAATCAAGGACAGAGTGAATTTGGAGGCTGAATTTCAAAGAAGGAAATAAGTAAGGAGGAAAGTGTGAACAGGCAAGCAGTGTCAAACAGCAAGTAAATAAAAAAGCATGAGGGGAATGCTTGCCCATCAAGGAGCTTGATAGGGCATAGGAAGATCAGCATCAATCATTCAGTTCTTGCCCAGTATAATGCAAGGGAGGCCGTTAAGTCAGCAGGTGAACAGAGGAACTGAAAGGCTGAGACAAGTGCAAGTCCTTTGCTCACTGCCCCTGCTGGGATCATGCAGATTGTCTTAAACCATTCCATGAGTAGAACAGCGAACTCAGCATGGCACTTGCTTCTGGCTCTTTACTTGAGAAATTGGGAGTAGGGAGAATGATACTTGTTTTTCTTAATTTTGAGTTATAGATATGTAGTGTTGGAGAACACAGTACACTGTGGATTGCAAAATACAGTACACTAAAGGTGCACTGCTGTACTGCAGCTGTAGCATATATTCAGGACTAAAGTCTCAGTAAAGGAATGTATGGTTTTGTTCCAGATCTCTTAGCTTCTCTGTGCTATTTAAGACAGTAAAGTGGTGGTTTTTGAGAAAAAAAACTCAACTGTTCTGATGAGAATTAATGACGGTATTAGTAGCAATTTTGTCAATTATATTGGGTATTTAGCAAAAAAGAATTGGGATACCTTAACTGATCTCTTAAGTGACCTAGCTAGACTTGTGGCTTTTCTATGTTGAACAGTATGATAGTAGGTATATGAAAAGATCAGATTAATTCTATTAAAAACTATGGGGATATTTAGATGATATGTTTTAAAAAGTAGTAGAATATTATTTACATGAAAGGCCAGCTTTGGTGTCCAAACAGCTTTGTTGCACTTAAATGATACCAGCTTTGGGGAATGTGGAAGGAAAACTGCTTTGCATGAGTTTTTTTTTATAAGCAACATTTAAGTTTTGTTAGATGGCTGTGTGGATGTGTTCTGCCATATTATTCCATCCTACCTAACACTGCTGCAGTGTAATTAAGAGGGCCCTATCTGCAAAGGTGGGTAATGCTTGTAAGCAGCTTGAAATAAAGCACCTTAATCTAGTGTGTCAGAATCTGTACTAAACTGCAGGCTGCCTAATTCTGGCACTGCAGGTGTGCCAAGCTGTGGAAGACAATGGTCTAGGCCTTAGCCTACATGCCATATAGATACCTGTAGTGAGTATATATAAATATAGCCGTAGAATTCTTTCAATTGATTTCCAGAAATGAATGAATCTCTCAAGACCTGGTTTTATTTGAATAAAAAATTTGATTTTGTTCTGTAGTACCTATGGACAATGAAAACATTGCCAGATATCATTTTAAGTTTTGAACTCAACAACTGTTAACTTTGCCTTGTAAGACTTTAATGCAGACATAGACAAAAAAGGCTAAACTTGCAAAGCATTGATGGAAATTGTACGTATAGATGAGGTGCTCAATGTTATTTGTTGATGTTTAATCCTGGCAGTTGTGGCATGTAGTGCTTCAAGAGATGTCATTTCAGTGGCAACATTGTCCCTTGAGGAAAAGAAAACCATGAAGAAAAGTCAATGCTATTGACAGTTTGCTAGTCTATGAAACTGATTTATTATTTTCTTTAAGGAGCACCAGAATTGTTCATTCAACTGTGGGGAAGAAGTTTACAAGTTCAGTCTGGTAGCACTCAGGAGCAGTATTCAGGCAACTTCAAGTTGCCTGGTGAAAAAAAAAAAGTTAAAGGAAAGAGTTCTGAGCACACTTTGTAGACCAAGCTTTCAGCTTTTAGTAGGAGGAGAAAGAAATGCAGAGGAGACAGCAGTCTGGGGCAGTGTTTTTCATGATGTTATTTGTGCAAGCTAGAGTGGCTTAAAAGCCAGCACTTTGACATGGAAGAAAACAGTTGAGATTTGTTTGTTGTTACTAGGAGAAAAAGTATTGCTCTAATTATGCAAGCACTTACAAATACTATTTGGAAGATGTCAGTATAGAATTTGAATCACTGGAGCTATTAACTGTAGTGCCAAGCAGTTTTCCTTACAGATGCTTGCACTACAAAGCTAACCCAGAAGTCCTTTATTGAAAGCTGGGGCTGTTTAGAGAATATCAAATCAGATTAGACCAGAATGGGTGTAGGGTCCTTATTTAACCAAATAGGAAATGTCTGTCTGCAGATGTTGGCTACTCAAATTGTATCATCTGTGTGTCTTCATAGACAAAATAGCTTTCTTTCTACTTTCTTGAAGGGTCTGGTATTCCTCAGAATATCAGCACCAATTTCAGCAGTACTCCCTGTTGCTCTTTGCCAGCTCTTACTCCCTGTTAAGTATTAACCGTATCCCTCCTTTCAAGCAGGCTGTGGCTTGTGAAGTGGAAACGCTTAATTTAGATCAAACATCATAATCATTTGTGATATAATTTTGAGGATAGTTTCTAGTCCACGTAACCTGCAGTGCTCTACCTTCTTGACCCTGTGCAGTCAAGCCTTGAATTGCCTTCTAAATACCCCACTGATGTCAAATGTTCTAGCTGCACTGTTTTCAGTGAAATGTATTTATAGCAGCGCTTTCCCTGGATGTGCAGAGAGCACTGTGATCTAATTTCTTTATTGTAGGGTTATATGCATCTTCAGATACAGGGTGAGAAGAATAAAATCTCCAAATGTTTCTATAACAGTACAGGTAGACTACAGAAGATATGAGTTGCAGAAACTTGCCTTGCATATGCTGTTTTTCAGAACAGAAACTAAAATTTCAGAACAGAAACTGTGTTCAGAAACTGAAATTGAGTTTTGTAAATGTTTTTGTAGCCTAAGAATATTCCAAACCCAAGGTTAAGAGTTGTAGGTGCCAGGACCTTGGACAAAGCAACAACTAGTAGTGATATTTTAGATTCCTGCAAAACAGTTTCTGGTTTTATCCCATTCATTTTGCATTTTTGTAACAATTACATGAATCAAACACTCATCTGTCCACCAAAAAAAGGGGGAGAGCAAATGCTGAATGTAAATCTGCAGTAAGGAAAGACATATAATCAGAATACTGCAAACTGCCTTGATTCTGCAAGTAACTACATAAGACTGCAAGCAATTGCTAGCTGAGAAAGTGACTTACAAGGCTGTTTCACACTGTTTCCTAGGCAATCCTTACTCATCTGGAAAATAACTGCTTATGAATGCACTGTGCAGACTTCTGGGTTACTCTTATAGATGTCACTGTTATGGGTGCTCTCAGATACTGTTGTTGCTCTCTATATTCAGACTAACTTGAGTCAGATGCTGTCTAGTGAATGGAGTTAAACCCATGCAAAATAATCAAAAGATTGTGCACCTGTAGTATCACTCGATGTATTGGAAAAACAGAAATAAAAGCTAGGAAGATTTCCATGTTGGGTTGAGTAAATACCATGTGTATGGAAGAAAATCCTGTGTACAGCATTTATCTCCAACACAGGATATGAACTGTTTGAAGACTATCATAAATTATTAATAGATATTGCTTTTAGATCTAGATTCTTGATGTCAAAAGATAAAACTCATTCTGTGTTATAAATCTTTCATACACTTAATAACATATGAGATAAGGTTTTAAGCAACATGTTACCCCTTTGGCATGGCTGGTTGTTAGAAAAGGATGCTTTCCTGTTTTCCTTATTTGTATCACCTCTGGTAGAAAAGCTGCTTGATCACCTTTATATCTTGTGTTGCATGAGTCTCATTGTCCTTTCTTATTCTTTCCAATCTGCATGTGTGATAGACATGTTTGGCCAGAAGTGCTATTGGAGGAAAACAACTTTAGTTGAGCAGATGATATAAGTTTCACTTCCTTGACTTCAGTGTAGATTTGAAGCAGTTAAATTTGTATATGTTGATGTGTTTATCCAGGACTATCAGGCTACCTAAGCTAACAATAAAAATAATATCAATTTGTTATAAGATAACAAAAATGTGGCTAGTGGCCACCATGTGCCTTTGTATGCATTGTGGCTGCTGTGGCAGTAGTAATTAGAAAGCAGCAGGAATTGTTTAGCTTTTCTTTGATTGTGACAGCTCTTCAGGTTTGTGTGAAATCACTCTGGACACTGACACATGAAGGCTATATTCAGTGCCCTTCATGTGATTAGGTTACCAGCTGTTCACAGTTTTGAACATATTTGTGACAATATACATTCCAAATGAATCTAGCTTTCTATATAGTTGTACAGTGGAAAACAGGATTTTTCTTCGCGTACCCTGAGCTGGAAATAGGTGAAGACTTGTAGATGAAATGACTTTTTCAAGGATTAATGTGGCAGCACAATTTTAAATGTACTCTGAATTTTTTGGCTAATAGCTGATACTTTTCTTAATGATTAGTTTTAAAATCCATCATTTAATTATTAGCTTGAAGGACACTGCAAATGAACACCATAGGTACCACATTTACATGTTTAATTGGATTAGTCTCCTGACTTTCAGATTCTAGTAATTAATTTGTCTGGACATTTTTTCCAGATAGCTAAATGATTAATCTTTTGTATTTCAGTGCATGGATTCACATCATACATTTTTACTTTGAAGTATTAATAGTTCTTCATCAATATAATTCTGCTGTTGCTACATGACCTACTACTAGAACAAACATTGAAACAAGTAGAAGTTATTACTTAACATAACTATGCTTTAATTTTATGAGTAAGTGAATATATTATATAAATGTTCATCAAATTATGAAATAGTTTGAGAATGTAATGCCTAATGTTGTGTGAGCAGAGTCAGTAAACAAACATTTCCTATGTTCAATTTCATTCATGTTTGGTAGCTATCATAGCTATTTGGGCAAAATGAGTGCTTGTCATCATATGTTGAAAACTGACTTTTTTCAAAGTTTAACAGCCTGCGTCTCCCATTAGACATCCCTTTTACTTGCATCATTTTGTATGCTTATAATGTGTTTTAGACAGTGAATCCTTGATTCATTTGACTTCTGGCATAACAATATCTCAGTCTGTCATTTTCATTACTAATAAATACTGGTATGTCTGCAGAACCTTCCATAACTTAGGCCACTTAACAATCATGATGCTTGTCAGCTTGGTTCTGTGGTTGGAAACTAGCAGGTAGGAGGCATGTCATCTTTAGAAGACCAAACAGCTGCTATTAATTACATATCTACTGTGAGTCTTGCAGGGGCAGCTTCTAAAAAAAATATTTGTTTTTAAACTGAAACCTTACTACATGAAAATATTGGTGCTTTCAACTATATAGGAACTGCATTGATGTGAACTCTCAAATGCTGTTACCCTATCCATAAGGCTTTGAATTACAGCAAAGCCATCAGTATGTGACTGTTGTGTGGGTATTACTGTAGTTTGTTTTTTTATTTCAGAGTTCCTTTTGTTGTAAATTCTTGTGTTAGTTTTTCACTAATAGTTAGTTTTCACTTAGGATATAGTCATCCAAAATAACACTTGGCATCTTCAATGGGGATTCCAGTTTTACCTCTCCAGTCTTTTCCAGGTCCTTAGTGTCTCTGGGTAACTATGTGAGTAAAACAAAAATGAAATAAAAAACATGCATATTAGGAGTATATATTCAACAGACTAAATACTTCTCTGGTAAATATTAGGATTCTTTCCCTAGTTCTTTTTTGTTTGTTTATTTTACATTTATTATTGCAATTCTTTCTCTAGTTGTTTTATTACTGGTGAACAGGAGACTAAAATACTGGTGGTGTGTCAGAACAGTTTGTTTTAATAGTGACAGAAAGGAAGATATTAGAAGCCAAGGTATAGAACCTGAAAAATTACATCTCTTCAGACATGTTGAGGCCATAAGCTTTTCTAGCCAGATCTTAATCCTTTATTTAAAAAAAAAAACACCCCAACATAAACTAAATGTTAGACAGTCCCTCTGGCAAAAAGCCAAAGCTGAACTGTTAGAAGAATATGAAAAATCCTGTTACACAGGTTTCATGGGACTTCAGGCTTCAGCTCTTAATATATTGCTATTTCCAAGTTCATTTCCTTAGGGGAGGGTTCTAGTGTCTTTACCAGTAGAAAATGCCTGTTTCTAAAAAGATTTGCAGTGGATTTGATTCTCCGCAATCATAACTGAACAAGATAATCCCTACGGGATATTTCAGGGCAAGAGCCATGACAGCACACCCAAGAGCAGTGACTAACAGAAAATTCAACCGATATTAATAATCTCTTATTGCAAGCATTACTATCTTATTCCATTTGCATGGAAGTGAGGCAATGAGCCTGTATAAAGCAGTTCCAGCAGGGTATACAGGGATCCCTTTTTAATGATTTATCACTGAGGAGGCCTATTAAGATTACTTAATGTTGTGCAAGTTCTTTCCTTTCTTCTCTTGCTTCTGTAGCTGAACCTATCAGACCACACTGGCCCTTTCTTCTCTCAAGTGGCACATATAATTTCAGTTAAATACATTTGTAGCTGTTTTGTAAATGAAGGTAATGGTTTAACATGAGTGAAACTGCTCCCTACCCCAAACTTCACTAAGGTGGAGCTTGAAGCAGAGGAAGCACAACTGTGATGCTCTCATCTTCCTTAGCAGAAGTAGTCCTGGGAAGGTCTGCCTGTCAAGGGAACTTTAACAAGATTCTATAAGTCACTTGCAGCCATTTCTGCTGGGTGAAGCAAGAAGCGTGTGAGCATCAGAGTGATGACTACACTAATTGTATGGGGGGAAAAGCAGTGACCTCATCCTCTGAGTATCTGTGTTCAAGCTTTAATTTTGTTTACTGCATTTTTTATAGTGTCCCTTTTATTGCAGTAATGCACTATGGAGTCTGTGCTATGACTTGAGAAATCTGATTATTGTGGTCTATTGATAGAAATCATAAGTAGTCATGCTTGGGCTTAATGCTTCTGGGTTCAGAAAATGTATTCTAAGTGATTTAATTTCCTAATTCCTCACAGATTCTGGAGAACTGTTAGGTATTTCAGGAAATACCTATTTAAATAATTGTTCCTGAGCAACAAACAGAAAGCAGCTGGCAACTCCTCGAGATTTTGCTTTGCTCAAGCAGGAGTCTTGATGACCTCTTCAACAGCATTAAAGCTAGGCATGGGCTAGGTGGAGCAGGAAAGCTGTAGGCTGAATGTCATTTGTGAAGCTAATGAGTTGGCACTGGTTGATGGCACACAAGTCCTCATTAACTTTAAAGAATGAATGAATTATTTGAATATATTACTCCTTTGTTTTTCTCTTCAGGAGGGCGGGCTGCTCCTATGTGGATGTGAGAGTGAAACTACATTGGGATCCTGAAGTAATATTGCTCTGTTATCTAGTGATGCTTATTGGCTTGGGCACAATGCCATGCTGATGCAGCTGTGTTGCCTCCTATTTAGGAAGCTTAGATCACTTGGCTTGCTACCTGGGGAATCTGGTATGCTCGTGTAGATCTTAAGAGCTGCTTAAAATACATAAGAGGAAAAGAACAGCACTCAATTCTCCTGGCCCAGACTAGTGTTGTTTCAGTATTTCCTTCATTGCTTTATTTGGTATTCATTCCTGGATATTACATAGCTCTGCTGGGATAATTGAAAGGCAAAAAAAAGTGTGCTGCAATAAATACTTCTTGCTTGAATGAAAAGATGATGGAATTGTGGTGTTACTCAAGTCCCCGTGTTTTGGGCATGTTTGATATACTACAAAATCAAGAGTGCAAAAACTTAAGAAATATTAAATGATAAAAAGGACGTCTCAGCTTGGAATTTGTCTTGTACCAGCTGGAGGGAGGCATGGATACTGCTCCCAGGCAGCAGCTTGGTTCACTTCTTTGTGCCTACATGAGCAATGGAAGAAGTTCAAAAGAGGTCCACTAAGGACTCAGGTTGCCCTTGGTTACAGTTACAGGTAGATGAATTAAAAAAAAATCCTAGCTCAATGTATTTACGGCATCTTGATACTGTGCTCTCTGCTCCTTTTGTCTTCCAAATCTTGTATGCTGCAATGCACTGACAAAACCAAACTTTATTACTGTCAGCACTTCAGAATCAATATCATTGCAGAAGAGCAAGCTGGATTCCCCTGAGCTTCACGAATTAGAACTTAAATTGTCAATTGGGTTATGATCCTGAATCCTTTGTGGTGGATGATGCCTGATAATGACAGGGGAAGAGTACAGCTTGATTTATAATTACCAAAATGAATGAGCTTGTTGTGCTGACAGATCAGAAATGTAATTATGACCTGAAATGAGAGAGTATGACTGTGTGGCTAAGCCTCTTAAACAGAACTTTTTCTCTTGCGAATTGCCTTTCACAAACAATGCATTTGTTTACTTGCTGATAAGATTTGTAACCTGAATCAATATTACTCCAGCCTTTGCTCGATGCCAGGATGTAGATACTAGTTACAACAGTGAATCACTTGCATGCTCAGAGCTCAAATATAAATTAAGACAATCTGTGACCTTCACCATTTCAAACCTAGTCCTACTCAGTTAGGAGAGAATTACATTTTGACAACTGTATGACCATCTGTCTGAAATGAGTGACGTGAGCTCCCTGTGCAGTCACTAAAGTTTAGTTCCTAGGCTACTATCAAAACCATCACTGTTGAGCACTTCATTTCCCAGCCTTGGGAGATGGGAATTACTGCAGATGGGCACTGAGCCCAGCCCCTGCCTTGCTCCTGCAAATGGGTTATGCAAAACCCTTGAAGGGCTGAGTCCTTGGCAAAGGAAGGAGGGACCTGCAGTATGGTATTATAAACAAAGAAATCTTCTGCTGAATAGTGCAGAAATAGAGGACTTTGGTCAGTGTACTGTCACATCTATAATGTTCTTTCTGCATGTGTACCATTAAGTCTGTCTAGGTGCTTTTTGTTGTAGAGCCTCAGAAAAATGTACTTTTGCATTTATTGTCTTTTCCTATACAATGTACCTGTCCCAAGTTAGATATGATGATTTCATAATTGGTTTATAACTGGATCTGAGAATTGTTGCACTTAAGCTGCTCACATTGCACCATTCCTTGTTTGGAGAAGATTAAATAACACTAGAAAAAGCATTTCCCCTTTTGCAGAATTCATCATGCACACAGCTCAGAGTTGCATAGGATATGAGAGAAATTTCCCTTTGTCTTCGCATCTCTACAAGGTTTTTCTTGAATAATTTCCCCAGAACAATGTTGCTGTCCTGCGATTTGTGCACATTGCTGAGTTCTTACAAGAACACTGTAACTCTTCCCTAAGGTGTGCAGAAAGCTATATACTTCACACTTACAGTTAAGGTTCAGTGCTGGTATTTTCACACATTATTAATGCAGGTAGGAGAACTGAAACCTTGAATGACAGTGCTGTTCTCTTCTGTCCCTGTAAGCCCACAAGCTGCATGCAGTTGTGAACACAAAAAGGCAAGAGCAATAATATGCTGGCGAGCTGGAAACTGCAAAGACTAGAACTTTATATGAAGAGAGGAAATGAGTCTTCTGCTGTAAGCCTTAATACAGACTAGATTCATCTTATAAGAAAAAGAGCTATCACTGATGTGTTTCATTCCTTATTCCTTAGAGCCTGGGTTACAAAGAAAGGTTACAATATAAGTCTATAAATAAGGAATGTTCTTTCTATCTGTATGCATTTGCTAGCGTTATTTTACAGCTTAATACAGAAAAAGTTTTCCTAATGAGGAAAAACATGGAATGAGGAAACATGTATAGAGAACACTGGGTCACTTTGCTGGACTTAGTAGTGAGGTTGTGCCTGAAGAGTTATCTATGGTATAACTCATGCAGGGATGAAGTAGGAAAAAATTCCTTAGGACATTTCTACCCATGCAGAGTGTATTCTCCAAGCTTGTACTTCATAGATCTTGCTGAAAACTACAGTATGAAAATTGAGAGAGGACTGTGAAATCCATAAGATCTGAGATACCTTTCTTCCAAGGTTATCATATCTGGCATGGATTGAGAGAATGAGGCAGTCAGGCTTGTTTCCACTGCAAGTAATGTTTGATCATTACCTGGGTGCTGCTTTTCACTTGAATCCTCACTGCGCGTGAAAATCCTTGCCTGATGGAGCTTCAAAAAGAACTCTACTTTCTGATGTGAGGGGTGCAGCATAGAGATCTAGTGACTACAAGCTGTCCATTACTATCCAGGCACTGTCGGTAGCCCCAGTACTATTTTGCAGTGGTTGTTTTTCCTGAGATGAGGTTAGCTTGGTGGAACTAGCTTCATTTGATGTTCAGGTGATGCCACAGGCCTGAAGAACTACACTCAAGGCTTTAACTGTGGTTCCTAACCGAAGAACAAATTTAAAGTTTTATTGGGTATTAGTGTTGGCAGTCTTTAGGAAAAAGAAATCTTGCTGTATTTCATAGGCAAATTTAATTAAATTGCAGCATAATACAAAATTATATAATCATAGGTAATTCAATTATTTGGAGACCTCAAATCTTTTTGAATTTAATATTTAGCCTGGCTCCTCAGTGTTCAGGTCAAACTCCTCAGGCAGTATGAATGTAACTTACGAAAGATTTGGAAAGATACTTAAAATTGTTTGCCTGACGCTCCAGGTGGTAACATCAATAGAGCTGTTAGGTGCATAGCAGAACTTAGATTTAACCATGCCTTTATCTAGACTTTGTCATTTGCACTTCAGATTCTGAGGTCCAAGTAGCATGAACTACCTTGGCTCCCAAGGTTAAACTCAATTGGAGGGCTGTGTGAGAAGTCATCTTGACAATAGCCATAGTAATAATCCCGTTCTTCTGTGGTTATGTTTTGAATCTTTATTCAGAGAGCCCACCCTGATGGGGTATTTTGTGTGTAAAGCCCTTTAAGTGGTTTTAGCTGATATTTATTTTTTTAAAAAGAACCTTGCACTCTGTGTTGCTGTGCATATTATGTTTGATCAATGCTTTCCTCATGCTTGGACAGCAGAAATTGTATTTTTGTCATTTTATTATTGTAATCTGCTATGCAGCTAGAATGTAATACCAATGTATTGTGTTATAACTTATATTTAATGGGACGCTATTGTTGATGGTTTTACCTTAACTTATTGCTGGTGAAAAGTGTTAGACTGGCAATACCAGATCATAATGCAAGCCTTGCTCAGTTTACCCCTCATTACTACTGAAATCCTGATGGAATAATAATTGAAAATATAGTGAGCAGTGCTCTTAATGCATCTGAATTGCGGTCCGTTATTCCCAATCTGGCTGATGGAAAATTTGTAGTGAACAACAGAAGGGATCTCCAGAGTTCTGCTCGGCGTTCATCAAGTAGTGTTAAATCAAAATGCCTGTGTAGCATGGGTGAATGGTGTCTGTCTTCTGTTATGCTGTGTGCTTTGTAATTGTTTTCTTTACCCCAAAGAAATAATGAAGCTATTCTGTAGATGCATTTAAGAGAAGAGGTTGGTAGATAAGTGGAAGAGGTCTGAATGGACTTTTGAAGAGTAAAATCAGATGGTTTAGAAACTGTACATGTACATAAAATGTTCCTTAGTAACTGTAAATAAAGTGAGCTTCTTGCAGGGTTCTTAGTTCAGTTTTTTGCCCATATGCAATTTGTCAATGTGGACAGTCTCCTCAGGGAAGAGGTAATGATTTATAAAGTGTATAAATAACACTGCAAATCTCTCAAATACAAAGATATGGATGGCTTGGTAAGCTAGGGACTGGCAAATATGAGATTTTTCAACATGGTCAAACCGAAGTATGTCCAGAATCAAGATGATAATAATAATACAGTATAGACTGTTTTGGATAGCAGTGACAACAGAAAGCAAAACTGGCCTCTAGTAGGTAACCAGTTAGAAAACAAACCTATCTGAGATGCTGTGGCTGGAAGGGCTGTTCTAATTCCTGCACTTCTTAGTAGGGGAGTTCATCTTTGTGCTGTCAGCAATGCTGTTGCACTGTCTGGAAAGAGTAGCTCTTAAAGACCTAAGCATGCTCTCTGCTTACTTTGTTAAAGAGAGAACTTCAGAACTATCGTGGTTAGTATGTATCCACATGGGAGGTAATAGTGAATACTGTGGTGCTTTTTGCCCTAAATAATGAAATCCTTTGGTTGAGGCTGGAAATTTTTAGGTGAATTATTCTTTTCGGCTTTTTATACTTGTAATAATAACCTTTGGAAGAACATTCCGTGTTTTGTAGACTTGATATTTGCAGAAAATGTAGAGGCTAGATTTAGCTTTAATACATTGCTCTACTTCAAGAAGGAAATAAATGATTACTTTGATTTGTCTAGCTCAGACGCTCAGAAGCAATGCCCATTTGTGGATTTGCAATTAAAAGACTCCTGATTTTGCTGAGGATAAAAGAACTACTTAACTACAATTATGAAAACAACTGAAAAGAGGGAGAATGTGAGTTTAAATGGAAATCTTGATTTCACCACTGTATGCAAAACGAGGTAGTTGAACTTCATTTGTAACTGGTAAGACTACTAACATCTCTATTTTAGTTAATGTTTAGCCAACACATTCATGCAATTTTTGTATACATCTGTCTACTCTGTAAAGTTGATCTCTGACCTCCAGTAATTTTTTTGAGCCTTTTAATGTATTTGTCAATAACTTTCCAGTACTGGGATTCTCGAGCTAATGAGATATTCCATGCACACTCCTGTTCAATGGCATAATGCCTCCAGTTATGCAAACCAAAAGTGCTCATTTGACTCTAATTAACTATTAAATAGTCCACTTCAGTTTTTCTAATCTTCTTGCTGTGCTCCTGCTGTTTCTTATGCACTCAGTTTTCAAAGAAAATGTACTGATATTCACTTATTTCTGCATAACTGTAAACAGTTTTTAATCAAATTGTCATCATGCATCAAAATCCCATTTATTTTACATGAACAAAACCAACCATTAACCACTTGCTGAAGGTTGGGTTGTTCCCACCTACCCAGCCAAAGTCTATTGGCTTCATGGCACAGTTTAATAAAACCAACAACCGCGTGATTGGAAACAAGCTTCCAAAATTCTTGTGCAACTCCTTAACAGATCTTGTTGCCATTTGAGTCAGTTTTGCTCTTTCCAGTGTGAGCAGAATGAGTCCTTGTCCTTGTGGGCAACATGTCTATCTTGTATCAAGTACCTGGATGTATTTGTCTCTGAGAGCAAAGATGTGCAATAGGAAACTGCTCCAAAAGATCACTTCATGGTGCTCTAAATCCCAGAGGAAACATGATGCAAATTCTTTCAACAATTCTCTTTAAGAAAAGCTCAGTGAATACTTACTGCTCTAATGATTTAATTAAGGTGAAAGATTAGCATGGTTTGTACAATATTTTTTGTCTTTTAGGAAGAATAGTGAGCTAGTAAAAATCATTAATCTGTTGAGTGTGAATAGATGTTGAGATCAGAGCACAGTGCCTGGCATCTGCACAGTGAATTATTTGTGGCAATTTTTTTTCCTCTGAATGTCAGTTGGTTCTATATACAACTAAATTCTTCAAGAATCTTTTCCTTCATCTGATAAAATAGACTGCCACAGCTGTTCAATCAGGGATTTACACTGCAAGCCAGAAAAGCACATCAGCACATTTAGAGATACAGTTTGCTTTGTGGCCATCAACTGAACTGACTATGTACATGTGTAAAGTTAAACTCCTGCCTTTCTGGATCAGAGCCTTAACAACGCTCAGAAAAGCCTCTGCTCCATGACTATACTTTTATTAAGCAGAAAGTGACTTAAGCCCTTTGAACACACAGGTCTTTCACTCTCCTCAGAGAACAAGCAACAAGATGAAGCTTACCTGTGCCAGTAGAAAAGTTTTCTTTATTTCTTAGTTCTGCTTATGAAGGACAATTTCTTTTAATGTGTGAGAATTTTTAATTATTCTGGTATTCAGTGGGAAAAGTGGAAGGACTGTCTGACTTCTTGCCATCCTGTTGCCTCCAGGGAATCCAATGAGGCAAACATTAATCTTGTTCAGTGCCTAGGGGAAGCTGGCCATCTGGGAGCAGGATGTCCAGCCTGAGCATGGGCCATCAGAAGCATAAAGCAGAAGGGGAGAGAAAGCCTTAAGGTTTGACTGCCCTTTGGCAGCAGATGACACAGGAAAAGGCAGGGACAGAGCTGCTGCTTCATCTTGTTCTTCCTGTTTGTTTTCTGTGGACCCAATACAGCCAAGGCCAGGTGCTGGGACAAGTCCTGTATTCCTTTGCTACATGGTCCAAAAAGATGAGATGCTGACCCAGGATTTTAAATGTCTGTATTGGATTTAGGAGATTAGAGATGCAGGCTGGGGAAAGGATATAAATCCTTCTGAGGATCTATTTGAAAACATAACTAAACCCAAAGCAGTGAAGAGCCAAAACATTTTATCAGAGGTTTTTCTTTTTTGTGGAGAGTCTTACAGTATCTTTACCTGATAAGGGACGGATGCTTCAGATTCAAATGTACTGAAACTTGGAAAGAGAAAATGTGGTCACCTGTTTGAAAAACTTGCATTTCTTGTTGACTCACAACTCAGTCCTTTCCAATTTTTATTTACAAGAATTCCAACAAAGTTGTTAGCTGTTATGCCAAAATAGAGTGGCATTTTTGAGTCTATACCAAAATCTCTAATCTTTTCCAGCATTCTTCAATTCTGTATGCAAATTGGCTGAGTTTTCTAAGGGAATAATTGCCTTATGCTGCTCATGTTTATAATCCCAGATATAAGGTTTCTTGAGAGGAACTAATTTTTAACCTATCAAGGATAATAAATAATAAAACTGTTATTTAATGAACACCTGGCAAGTTTTTAGTGAAAGATGATGTATCAAAAAGAGTTGTTTATTGATTTTTTTCAATTAATTGAAACAAAACAAAGCTCTTTTCTGGATCAGTATGATATTTCACTAGATCTGATTCTATCCAAATGCTTATACTAAATAAATTATAAATCTTACAGCTTCCAAAAAAAACAGTTCACAACATTCTTTTTGCCCAAGCTACTCATGGCAGGGAGATAAGAGAGGGCTTCCAAAACTCTACCTTTTTGTCTTGCAGAATAAATTTCACTCTTAAGGCTTAGATTATAGTTTTCCCACATTTTACCACTTTAAACATATCCCAAAACCATTTCTGTATTTCTCTAACTCTTACTTTACCTAATTAAGCAAATGTTCCTGCAGAAAATTGAGTGCTACTGCTGAGAAAATAAGCATACAATATAGTGTTAAGCAACTGAATACATGCAGAAGTGGTCACAACAGCAATTCATAGGAATTGTATGTCCTTGCAGGATTTTGCTGTAAGGGAGTGTACTTTAAATTTTCCTGGTACTTAAAATGCCCACTTATTGTAACAAGATTTTATAATATGAAATCATTCTTTGTTCCTGAGACTTACTGGGGAGGCTTTGGGCTGCAGCTAATGAATTGCTCCAGGCCCCAAAGCAGCATTTTAAATTAGTTGACTACACTCAGGTATTCACACTTCCTGATTCTGATGCTGCATTTTCACTGCAAGAAACACAATATTCCTCTGAGAACAACAATGCCATCAAACCCTGCTGCTTGTTGTTACTAAGCATTGCTGCTAAGAGGTTAATTATGTTCCTTTTCAGGCTGGTTTGGGCTTGTAGACTTGTGTCTTTGTACAACGTGAGCACTGTGTAGGCATTCCCTAGACTGCTCCCTATCTTACCTAGTCCCTCCTGAGAAGGCTTGAAGTGACTTATATGCCATGCCAGGGAAGCAGACAGTGTTCATGCCCTGTTGAGAGCATGAAATCCTCAGCTGAGTATACACATGCTAGGGTCAGCCCTGTCTGGTTTTGCCAGTCAACTAATTTTGCTTTTTATCTTACAAGATGTGAACCACGGAGTTAAGGACCTTTTGCTGATTGCAATCTTCCTCTAGGCACAGAGCCTAAAAATTGTCAAATCAAGCATATCATTTGGCTTCAGCTGCCTTGGAGAAGCATAGGAGAGGAAATCAAGCATTTCAGTTGTGTCATTTGTAGCTGCGATGGCTGCAGAGTTTGAAGTCACAGGCTTGGGTAAAAATCCATATACAATTAGATCTGCTAGTCACTGGCAGCGTGTGTATTTGATATGCACTGCACAGAGCCTGTGGACATTGTGCTATTTCAAATATACTACTCAATCTATGATCAGCCATTTTCATAACAAAACTCTAATAGCCATGTTTTCCCTTTCATGTTTTCTCAGGAGTATGAATAGTTACAGTGACACTATGAAAGAATGTTCCATTTTTTGCATATTTTGGTCAGTCATAAACCAAATCAATTATTCCAAATTGTTCTGACTAGATCCTAATTTTATTTCCCACTTGTCAAGCACATCAATCAGATGTGAAATTTTGGAACGTATTTTCCTTTCTGGTGAGCTGTTCTGCAATTACCCTTACTTTGAAAAGCAAATTTCTGTACTGAAAATGGTTGTACATGCTAGTGGCTAATGCTTTCCTGTCAGTAAAGAGAAATTATCTTATTTTCACCCATTATTCAATTTTAACATACAAATTCTTTGGGTTAGAGCATACTGTATATAAAAAGGACACATGGTAATTTACTCTACAAAGAGCTTGTGCTGTTCTGCATAGCTAGAATGGATTTTTTTTCAGTGTTAGTTTTTAACGCTCAGGAGGGCAGACATTCCAGAAATAGAAACTACAAAAGACATTGCATTATATTTCCATGTGAAACCTGAATGCAATAGAAATATGTCAATTAAGACATTTATGTATATACAAACCATCAATAAATCATGTTTTTCTCCAAGCTAAGCTAATTATCCAGGGCTGTGCTAATTATCCAAGAGTCCATATATCAGAGAAAGCAAATCCATTGCTGCTCCTATGGGTGCATGACTTAAGAAAATCTGTGATGAAAGCACAGGCTTCTAACTTCAGTTCTTTCAGAAAGCTGGTCTAATTCTAGTCAGTGGCAGCTGTAAACTACTTTAATCTAATAACCATTGAGAACTGAGAAATGATTTTATTTCCTTGCTTCTACCCTCCTAGGATTTATTAGGCAAGCTTTTACTTCACAGAGATTGCTACAATTGGCAAAACAGGCAAGGTTTTATCTAAGTCATAGAGACTTAAGCAATATCTCCAGATCAACAGTGACCTCCATGTGATTTTCTCTGTTCCAGAATCTTCATTCTGGGATAAGTGTTATGTCTCAGTCTTTGCTATCCTCTGAGGAAAATAAGATATGTAAAGTAAAAATTGTGTTGTGGTGTAGGACCTCGTAGTCCTGGGAGGATAACAGATAAATGCAGACTGCATTTATCTGGGGTTTATGTTCTCTAATCGCAGCCTTACATATTATGTAGGTCAGATATATCACATAGTTGCATTGTTGATGATCAGAGTGGGAGACTGAGTGTTGTGCTCCATGTCACCTCTGCAGCATCTCTAGGTTCCACTTAGAAGACAGAACCTGCTGCGATTGTGAGGAAGAGGTTGCCTGAGCCTGGCGCTAGCCATGTAGTTTACAGGACCTGTAATATTACACAAAGCCTTATTTTTAGAAGCAGTTCTAGGAATAGCATTTCCACATCAATCTGCATGAAGGAACTGAGACATATGGAGAAATATGTGCAACAGTTAAAAGTCTGGTCTTAGTCCTGGGGTTGATTTGGAGATGGCCTCCACTGCACTGAGTGTGCAGGGTGCCATGTGCTATACAACCAGCAGTGGGTACCAGGCAGCAGGACTGCCGGGTATACAAGCTGAGGATTTGTTAAGTTCTGATTGTCAGCAGTGTTGCTCTTGAGTATTGTCAGTAGTCTGGTTACTGCAGTTAGGATTTTTCTAGCTCCAGATAAGTCAGCTCAGGATGCAGATCAGCTTTTTCAAGAGGAATACCATAAATGATCAAATCTTCTAAGCTAGCTGTGTAGCGAAGACATGGATCATCACCAGTATCACCCAGAAGGAAGAAGTATGTTCTTTAAAGTTATGCTTTGACTCTGCCTTTCTCACCTTCTTTTCCTTATGGTGACTTTTCAGGTTCCTACGTCATCTTGTGGGTGGTATAACATAACACAGCACCACAGAAGTGACAGCTAACCACTACCTAAACTTTCTATATGAGAAAAGGAAGAGAGCAGACCACAGATTTATTTGTGGAAATGCCAAAAAACACTCATCACGAGAAGAGTTTTTCATAATGAACAGATGGATGCCTGACTAACAAATATGTATTGTCATTTACTGTGATGTTGTCTATCACTGACGATGACTTTCAGACTTGTTCTGTTGCTGGTGCTTCCATTTGATTTCAGTAAACCTCAACTCTTTAAGCTGTTTTTTATCAAATACAGCTTGTGGTCTGTGTCAAGACTAGACTCATCACTGTCCTACAAAGGTATGTGCAGAAGTAAAAGAGAAGCAGAGTCTGAACCTTTCATCCAGAGGAGCCTCCTTCTGGTGTAGCTCGAATAAGTAGGTCCAAAAAATTAATCTTTTGCCTGCTCAGCAAACTACAAGGTGATTTTGGTGATTCAGTAGCTGCCTAATACATATGCCCATTGGTGTTCTAGTATTATCTGTTATTCTTAAAGGTAAGAACTGAGTTTATGCAGGGGACTTTTTTTCTCTGTTATGCATAATCACACGGCTTGCCTGTCTTATTCTTGGAAGTTGCTGAGGGATAGCTTTTCCATTTCAGAGATATAATCAAAGCACAGGCACACTTGGGTAGAAGCAAGGAAGGGAGCTTATGTTAGTGTGGGACATGGTAGAGTTTAAAAAATTAAAAATCCTTTTGTCTCCTGTTGTAACTACAATATCTTTAATATCACATGGTTACCGCTATAATTATGTAGTCACAAAAGGGACATTGGAACCAAAATGATAACCCAGGGGAAAATATCACATCTTCTGTTATGTTAACCTAAATTATGTTGTTAATCAGATATGAATGCAGTTTACTTTTAGTTGAACAAGACAAAAAATTGACATGTTCTTACTGCCTTCTGTAAAGCTTCCATTTGCATTGGATGATGCCTCATATCACTCCCTTTAGTACTATGTACTGAAGTTCCATATTAAATGAAATTCGTATGTTTGAACTTCCAAGGTATAAAATACTAAGTGAAAAATACAAGCTCCCTGTCCTCACTTCCTCCCATTGCCTTAACTTTCTTTTGCTTTTTAAATCTTTTCTTCTTGTCTCTAATTCATAGACTCCTGTATGAAAGGTTCCTCCTAAATTCATCAGCTTTGTGACTTATCTGTGCTCTTGGTGGTGTTTGTGCAGTTCAACTTTACTGATATCCACCTTCATGTATATAGATCTAAAGGATCTGAAAGCACTTTACAGCCTACCAGCTAAATCCCAGATGATAGAAATCTTTCATCCTAGGAAAGCCTTCCTTCATTTGATTTATATCCCTATACATGACCTGGAGAGGAAGCTGCTGCTAATAGTTGGTGGGCAACAGTGGGTGGGCAGGAAAGCCTCACGCTTCCTATTTGCCTCCATTCTCAGTTGCGGGGCTGTCTTTTTGCAGCAGAAAATAGTAACCATCCTGAGAATGTAGTTAACGGCTGTCGTTCTCAGTGCCGCCCTCGTGCGCAAGCCATATGGTTCACACTCTGCATCACTCTCCCCCTTCTTTCATTGCATGAAAATAAGTGTTTTGGCCCAAGCACAATTTGGTCCATTTCTTTTGTTGTGGGAATATGAGGCAGAAAGTAAATAATAATACAAGGAATTCTTCAAACCAGAAGTGATTTGTATCTTGCAAATGTATGCAATTATTTGTGTATCATTGCTCAAGTCACTGATGGCAGTAGTGTACCATAGGTTCCACATCATCTGTCTCTGATGCCTTAGATGACACAAAACATGAAAGGCATGTTTAAGTAGCTGAGCACATGTAATACAGGCAGAACAGCTTGATTTTAACGGAGCCCTAATTAATTTAATAGGGAAAAAATAATTCTGTTGTTAAACGTTCATGTTTTGGGGAAAATGTTCACATGGCAAACTTTAGTTTGCATTTACAGGGAAGAACTTTGGAATATTGAATGGCTTTGGTATAACAAAACATAAACCCTATTGTCTAGGATTTTCTGTACCAAAAGCCTCTACAAAATGCAGCTTGAGTCAGCTAAGATGGGAGCAGTGAACCATACCTCTCTATTTTTCTATATATTTCAGCAGTATCTTAATTTTCACTCCAAATCTGAACAAGCAGATTTCTCCTCTCATCCTCCTTAAGATAGAGGGCTAAAGTTTGCTTCCAAGAATATCTTGGAAATGGAAACGCTTTTGCAGCCTGAAGTATGTGGAATTACAAGGTGGGGTTTTGCTTCTCATTTGACAAACACTGAATGCATGCAGAAACTTTACCGAGCCAAATTGAACCTGACTATTCATAGATGCTGTCATGAATCTGACTGTGAACTTCAAGAGAATGCTTCTGGTGCCTTGTAATGCTGTCCAAACAAGCCATTTGCTGAGTGGTGATTCTTTAGAGAATCACAAATATGTGTAAAATGTGCCATGACCTATTTACTTTGATACTGTATAGTTACAGTGATGTTCCTGTTATGATTTGAAGCACTGTTGTCATATCAGTGAATTAATAGGAAGAACAGCTCTGTGCTATATCCCTAACAGTTACTGGTGATCTCACTGCCTGCCATTTGTCAAGTCTTGATATTAATATCACGAAATAAGACTTAGAATTATGTAAAAGTTATTGTTCCTTAGAAGTGCTTTTGTGTGTGTGTGCGTGCTTAGTGCCCCAGCAAGGTGTGAGCAGCTAGGGGAAAGGGAACAGGAACAGCTGACCAGCTGAGCCAAAGATATGCTGTGTTTTTGTTGGAATAAATCATCCTGACTCTGTGGCTGTTCTGGCAAATGCCAGAGTCATCCCAGACGCTGTCAGCCTGGTAAATAGCAAGAAGAAATATTCGTGGACAGCTTTGGATGTATTAGGACAACTTATCTTGCAAAATAGATCTTTTTTGTTAAGGGATGCTGTTCAGCTGCAGCTGTGCTGCTATTAGTTCACCTCCCCAGGTGGGAAGGATGAGGAAGGAAGGAACATCTCGTGGTAGGAATTTAGTCTGTGAAAATGCTGGAATGGCTTTTGAGTTGTATGGAGCTGGGGAGAGATTGTGGAGGCAGAGGAATGGTGCTGGTGGGAGTAAGCCCTGGGAGCCCATCATTTGCAACAGATAAAAAAAAAAAAAGAGCAGCCAGGGCTCTCTGTGAGAAAGCTCAAGGGGCAGAGTGGGCTGTGGGAACAGAATGATCCCCTTTCTTAAGTCTTCTAGAGCTGAAGGGCTCATAAGAGAAATCTGTGAGTTTGTTACTGCTTAACAGAAGGAGGGGAGAAATTAGCTAGCTCTAGCTGAAGAGGCTGACAGCAAATTTGGGAGGTTTTGTTTTGATAGATATCTGGTTTGTATTTGGGGAAGGAAGGCGTTCCTGTCAATTCAACATTTGCTTTTTTTGCCAGGTAGCAAAGAGGCTCTATCTTTTCTGTGTTTTTGATTCTAATTTTACCCATTTAAGACAACTTTTTGTTGGTTTTCTTTTTGGTTTGGCTTTGTTCTGCTTTTTTTCCCTCTTTTTTAATTCCTGAAATCCTATTTCTGATATTCTTAGCTGCCTGGCAGGAGGTAGAAAGCTGTGTGGCTGTCCGTAGACATGTTCCTGGTCTCAAGATCTAATGTAGGATAAAGATAGCTGCTCTTCCACCAATTTTCAGGGAAGAAACAAAACTAAAACTAACCTGTTCTGCACTGATTTGAATGTAAGGATGATAAAGAAGGATGCTGTTGTAGCATCCACTGTAGTTTGTAGCCTGAGGGCTACTAATAAGTGCCATTATAATAACATGATTGGTGACCCTCCACTGGGGAAAAAATAGCTGCCCAGGAAGCATATCCTCCAATTACTAATGGAATAGAAAGTGTGGTAGTGTAGGAATAGAATGTATCTGAAGCTGTGTATCAGTATAATGCTATGACACATTCCTAACTAGATTGAAACAGTCTATAGAATTTTATAGGTTCATTCCAGCCCTGTTTAATGGAGAGTGAACTGCTTTTTTTTTTTAAACCAGGAAATAAAAATTTGAAAATGATATTCTCATGACTAGGAGTTAAAATGTGGCATCAGTGTGATTTGTGTTCCACCGAGAGGGAGACTTGCCTCAGTTCATTTAGTGGCTTTTCTCAAGGCATGGGCTAGAGCAAAGGATGCTGTAGCAACTAGGAATACAGAATGAAAACTATAGACTTGCAGTCTAATCAGAACCCCAGCAAATAATTTAAGCACCAGAGCTGAAAGAAGTCTGGTATTATTTTTATCTCGGGGATATGGATTTTGGTTTATAGTCTTCAGAAAGACAGAAAAGACTTATGAAAATGTTAGGAGAAACATTCTCTGCTTACCTTTGCCTGTCCATGGTTACTGTTTCTCAAGACTGGTATGCAATGTATATATCAAATAGTGATACTTGAGAGCAGCCACAGCAAGGAAAAAAATCATTAATGATGTGTATCTATACAATTTAAGACTTCCCTTGCCAGCTATTGCAGAAATAAGCAACGAAGCCTGTACTTGAAAACAAATGTAAAAGTCTATAAAATATTTCATGCTGTTTGTGATGACTTCAGTATCACTGAAAGTCTCAAGAAATGTGATAATTATATTAAAAAAAGATGATCAGCCTCTCAACTTGATGGAACATGAGTAGCTATGGACTTTTTTCTTCTCTGACTACTAGAAGACTGCAGTTAAGCCTATATAAACTGATGGCAAACCTGAGGCTTGTACCTGCTTCTGAGTAAAGGAGAAAAAGAAAACGCCATGATAATTTCAAGATTAACAGGGCACATTTTTGTCAAAAGACGGGACATTGAGAAAAATATTTTTTCTTTTGTTAAATTATTTTATTAGACACTTAATATTTTTAATTTCCTATTTGTAGCACCTTTAAATACTTGCATTAGGAGCAAACAGCCTGCTTAAGAGGACTTGAACTAAAACTTCTCATTCTCTAACAGAAAAACAAAAAACACTGAAAATGGTTTCTACAATACATGCTAACAAAAACAGCCCTCAGTAAAATCAAAGGTATTACATGAAAACTGTACATCATGAAGAACTTCAACATATACACAAATGTTGCAATTAAAATTCTATGCAGATTATGCAAGTAGGCTGAGAACCCATATTCCCAATAAAACAATGTTAGATCTACTTTTACTCCAGAAATACATTCTGGGTCTAGAAAGTAAAACTACCTCTTCCACTGAAGTTAAATCAAAATTAATAGATAATAAACCATCTATATCTGTAAATCAATAAGTAATATCAAACCAATAATTAAGGTAGCTTCAGTCAGTTCAGACTAGATACATTCATTTATATCAAGAAAAGGCAGTGATAGTTTCAGGATGTGGAAACAATGTCTCTTTGTAGATAAGTATCTGTGCAAAAGAGTAATAGCATAGTTCAGCTTTTTCATTCAAGCACCTATATAGAGCTTATGCATGACTTTAAGCTGGAGTCATCATTTGCAAAACTAAGGGTAGTTTTGTTGTCTGCCTTCAAATGTGCATTTGGGAAATGTGAAACACCAAGAATGAGTTAAAGGAAGTCTAAACACTTCTTTTTTTTTTTGTTAGCTTTAAGAACAGATTTACTGCAACCCAGAGTACGAAACAGAGTGAAAGTTTAACTTGAATTCTGTTTTTTTCTGTTATTATACAAATCTAACAAACAATTTTTGTTTGCCTATGTTTTGTATTCTCCTTCATCTGCTAAACTGTAGTACACAGATCTGTCTGCTTACAAATCTAAAACATCCAGCAGTAGAGCGTAGCCTGAATGTGGACCATACACTTATGCATGGGACCTGAGAGAGTACCTTAAGTGTAACGCCAAGTCTTGCAAGATAACCCTGATTTATTACCATTGATCTTTACTTTTGATACAGACCAGGGTAGCTTTCCTTTCTCTGTACTTTCCTCATGTTAATTATCATATACCAAGAAACAGCAGGGAAGAAGTATACAATGAGTACTAATATGAGCAGATATTAGCACTGCATCTACTCATTGTTTAAATGTATATAATTTCTATGTGGTGTTTTTAATTTTAAAATGTGTTTATGCAGAAACAATAATGGATGTAATGGCATAGGTTGGTTTAATGGTACAGTATTCTTCCCTAACGGATTATATCACCTTTACAGAAAAGCAACATTTCAGTGCATGAGCATAGAGCTGACCTAAAGACAGACAACTGTTTGTTCACATTTCTGAAATATTTTTTAAAAAGACACAGCAAGGATTCAAAATAGGGCTGTTATTATAGAATCATTTGAGTTGGAAGGGATATTTAAAGGTCATCTATTCTGACCTCCCTGCAGTGGACAAGGACACTTATTGCTAGATCAGGTGTTCACAGCCTGGGCCAGCCTGACTTCAAATGTCTCCAGGGATGAGGCATCCACCTCTCTGGGTAACCTGTGCCAGTGCTTCAGTGTGAAAACAAGAGTCAACAGGCAGAAGCTTAATAACAGAGCATTCCATCTGAACACATGGAAATGCATTTTTTTTTTTATTGTATGGTCAAACACAAGCATGAATTACCTAGAAAGTCTGTGGAATCTCCATCCTTTGAGAGAATCAAAATCTGATGAACAGGATCCTGAGCAACCTCCTGTAACTAATCCTGCTTGAGGTAAAGGAGGGTTGGATGAGATTATTTGAAGAGGTTCTTTCCAGTCTAAATGATTCTATGGTGACTATAACTGTATATACCTATGTACGTGTACCTCTTAAAGAGAAGCAAATATGTAAAATATCACTGGTAGTGAATAGATGCAATTGTATTATTCCCTTTCACTTACACAAAAAAAAATCACGACCAAGCATAAATCTTAGTAAATGGCATTCTAAGAGGGGAAAAAAACAGTCCCCAACCAGTTCTTTGCCAACTGACAAACTGAAGAATCCTAGAATCTTATTTTTTCTGCAAGATGTATGTGCACTTCAGTCTTTCAGAAGTAGGGAAGGCAGAGCTATGTGTGAGTAACATTAAGATTACATGTTGCACTACTGACTTGACTGCATGGATGGAGGATCGCATGAGAGCATCATAGATAACTTTCATTCCAAATAATAGGATACGTATATACACAGTAGATCTCCATAAACTCTGTGCAGTTCTTGAGAGGGTTGAACTTCATTCAAACGCCGTAATCAGCAGGATGTGGTCCTGTGAGCTGCAAGTCTGTTGTCAAAAGGGCAAATAGCATAGCAAGTGAAGACTTTTTGCGTTGCGGCAATTGGTTGAAAATGTAATACATCAAAGCAGAGCAGAGATGCAATCGTGCAGCAAGCTATTTAAAAAACTTTAATGAACCGTTTAAAATAAACTCATTGCAAGGTAATTTAACACTACCACTTTTACAATTAAATATACTATTTTAGCATGCAAATGCAGCACATTAATCGCATGTCAGGATAGAAAATGAAGTGAAACTGAGGGGATTCTGATACATGAAAGCCATCTCAGTAATTTCTCATCACTTCATGGAGCTCTTAAGCAGCATAATGAAAGAGTGAATTGATTTAAACAACATTTTGTTGGAGCAGTGGGGTTTGTGGAATTAAATTAACTTGATGGTTTGCTGTAAGAGCAGGCCTGCATGGCATTATGTTGTTCTTGAAATTAATTTCCTTTCGTCTCTAGAGTTATTTTTGTTTTGGTTTGAAGTTGATATTTTCTTTCTTATTTACTTCCACAACACTCACTAAGGAATTCTGTGCTCTTCTTTACAACATTCATCACTTCATTAAAGTGAATTTTAAGAAATGCTTACTCAGTTCCGTGTTATCAGGTTCTTTGAGACAGGAATCAGCAATAATTCTGCAATCAGTTTTATTTTTAAAAAAATAATGTACAATCCCCCTTTTTATGGCATACATCTCTTTGTTATGGGGTATGGTTCAGTGATGGAAGGAATGTAAGAAAATGCAAATTCAGCTTCCACGGGTCTTCTGAAGAGAAAATTTCTCCTATGTAATGTTCTAATACAGCAAAACACAACACTCACCTATGTGTTTGGTTCAGTCACAGTTGTGGACAATTGTAGTATATGTTGTAGTAGGTTGTAAGATTGAGACTTCTATATTTGTCTAGATGTGACTTTAGCTCAGTAAGGCACTGGCAGCATTTAGAGAATGTAAAGCTCAGAGTGCTAAGAAGCAGGTCATAAACCATGTCCATTGCTAGTATGCAGATCGTGCATCTTCTGATATTATAGTCTAGGTCTTATGCTACTCCTTGCATTCCTGTGGGGAGCTCCAGTTAAGGCAAATAGGAGATATGTGGGTGATTCCAAGGGCCATAAATCACCAAGTGCCTTCCCCTTCAGACTGTAACTTCCAACCTATGCTGCTTGGAGGAAAAAAGAGGCTGGGTAGGTCTGTTCTCAAGCTAGAAAGAATTTGCATCTGTTCTGAACAGAGAACAAAACTGTGAGAAAAGTCAGGATATGCTTGTGAGGAGTATGCATAAGTACTTACTCCTGGTGTTGTTATTCCTTGGATTGTAAAAATAAACTAACCAAAATGGTTGCATTTAACAATGATTCTTAGGTATCTGACCTTTCTGAGACTTGAAGATTTATTATTTCTAATTCTTCCAGAGAAGTAGATTTAACACTTGAGCAAATAATTAATGTTACACCAATATTGCTGTTTCCTTAGCTTGATATCAAGAATTTTTTCTGAGTTTCTTCAATGTGGACAGACATTTCATGGAGTTCACAACCAAGTGCAAGGTCACATTTCTCAGTCTGGGAAATTTCAAGCACAAAATGTCTCAAGAACAAACACAGACTTGGAGGAGAATGGATTGAGAGCAACCTGAAGAGATGGACTTAGGGTTGTTGATTGATGGAAAAACTCATTGTGACCCAGCAGTGTGCTCCTGTAACCCAGAAAGCCAACTATAACCTGACTCTGTCAGAAGAAGCATGACCAGCAGGACAAGTGAGGTCTTCCCTTGCTCTTCTGGCTGTGCTTTCTTTGCAGCCCAGGATGCAGTTGACTTTTGAACTGCAAGCACACAGCTGTTTTGCATCAAAATTCTCATCCACCAGTGCCACCGTAGTCCTTCTCTGTAGGGCAGTTCTCAGTGATTTTTCCTTCCAGTCTATATGCGTATCTCAGATTGCACTGACCCAAATGCAACATCTTGTACTTAGGCTTGTTGAATCTCATTAGGTTCCCATGGGCCCGCTTTTCAAGCCTGTCCAGGTCTCTCTGGATAGCGTCTCTTCCTTCTTGTACTGACTGCACCACTTAGCTTTGTGTTGTCAGCAAATGAATTTGTAATACTGAAGAACTCCAGTCCAGAAACAGACTCCTAGGACACCACTTGGGACTGGTGACCACAGACACGGGGCCATTGACCATAGACCTTTGGTTGTGACCATCCAACCAATTATGTATCCACTAAATAGTCCAGCCTTCAAATCCATCTCTCTCCAATTTAGAGATAAGAATGTGATGTGGCATCATGTCAGAGGCTAAGCCTTGCATGAATCCTGGTAGGCAACATAAGTTGCCTTTCCTTCATCCACAAGTGCTGTCACTCCAGTGCAGAAAGCCACTAGATCGGTCAGGCATGATATGCCCTTGGTGGAGCCATGCTGACTGTTTCAGATAACCTCCTTATCTTGTGTGTGCCTTAACAGATCTTTCCTGAAGCTATGTTCCACAATTATCTTAGACACAGAGGTGAGAGTTACTGGCCTGTAATTCTCCAAGTCCTCCCTCCTTTTTCTTAATAATGTGAGTGATTTTTTCCCATCAAATGTGATGGAAAGTGATTTGGCAACCATATCAGTCAATTCCTTTAGGGCCTTGGGATGCATGTTCTTTGACCCCGTACATTTAGTCTTAGTGGAAGGTTTCTGACTGCCTTTATTTTCTACATGTTTTCTATATGCTAGAAGTATTAGGAAGATTCCTTCCCAAAATACCTTCACCTTACTAGCTTTGCACCACAATAAGAAGCAGCCTAGCTGCTTTCTTTTAGACATTTCATGTTTCCCCAGAGGAGAATAAATGATTTTTGTCTTTCTGATCTGTGGAAGATGCTTGATTTCTTTGCAGAGAAGCTTGCTTTGTCAGGAATGATCTCTAGAATTCATCAGAATAATCTAAGCAGCATGTAGCAGAAGATCAAATGTTAAAACCCTCTAAATTGCAAAGCTCTCCTCTGTATTATTGCATTAGAAGCAAACAAATATGAACGTAAACCCCAAACCTTTTCGTAATGCACCTACCTGGAAATGTCAGCTATTTTTAGCGACTTCTCAGTTCCTTCTGTAGCTCCACTTCAGATATGATTCAGGTATAATGTGATATATTTATACCAGCAGTGAACGTTATTTATAAAGAAAAGATGCATTTATTGTCAGTGATTTGTTCTTTTTCCCGCGGATTCCATGCTTATAGATTTTGCAGGGTTTTACTGAAGCACAGGAGACCAAGTGCATTGCTGAAATCTAACAAGGGATCAGTGGTTCTTTCCAAGTTTAGTGCTCAGGACGCTGCGCACTAAATGTGTTTGCACACCAGGGACAATAATGATTGCATTAAGACAATGAGTTACAATTATTTGAAAAATTGTATCAAAATTTAGTAACAGATGTGCATCAGTGGGTTTTGGTAGGTGTTATATGTTGAATCTGTATATTCAAGGATAGAATACTACTTGTGATTTGTATGTATCAAATTTAATCAATAAGCTCAACAGACCCAGTTTTTTTTATAATTTTATTCTGTTGATTACCTCTGGTGTAACCATGCAGAAAAACTATCCTAGTAGGATCATTTAATTCAGACCAAATATTCTAATTACTAGAGTTATTATTTTATTATTACTGAATTAATATTATTAATAATTCAATAATATTAAATTATTATTATTATTAAATATATGCATACAACTTATGTGTTAGTAGTGATGTTATTGGTGATGTAAGGAACAGTTTTGAAGAAAGTAATACCTTAGACCCTAAAGGTTGTGCTAAAGCAGTTGAATAATCAGTCGGTGGCCACCTACTGTATTCAGGTTAGACATAAACAAAAAGTTGCATCACTGAGAGGGTGGTTAGGCCCTTGAACATGCTCCCTGGAGAAGTGGTCCCTACACTGGAGGCTTTTTTTAGCTTTTTAGTACCTTTTAAGCTTTTGCAGAATGAGGCTTAACTTTTTTTTTTATGACTTTTCCAGCTGCCTACTGTGTAACTAGTCTTGCCTAGAACTGTAGTAAATATACTTAAAGGCTAAAGACTGGTGAAACTATCAAGTTCTCTATTTGAGAATTTAAATTTATTTAAAACATTAAGTTCCTCATTTAATCTTTCACTGTAAGGAGTTTACAACTGATTTTACAACCTTGGGATGATTAATTTCAATGCAATTCTTTGATCAGTGTTCTTCTCTTTCAATATTAATTTAATTGCTCTTTTCCAAAATCATCTGTCATCTTTCTGTCTGCATATTCCATTCAAGTAGTAAAATTGAATCAAGATACTACATTGTTCACTTGGTTTATTGGAATATGCACCTGCAAATCGTTAATGAAAGATATAGTGCCTCTCAACACTGTTAATGTTGCCCTGGTTGATCATATGCTCTCTTTTCATCAATATATCCGCAAGCACTGGGCACGTGTTATGATAGCACTTTCCCTTTTGGGGAAATCTCAGTAAATGTTATTGTCACTGAACTGAGTCATTTCTCTCAATTTAACAGGGCTTGATATGAGGCACGCCCTTTGGACAAGAGTCTTAGTGAGGGGTACAAAGCAAACTAGCAGTAGGGGTAAAAAATGTGACATTTTTAGAGTCATTTTTTGTTTGTTCAGCTGCATCATTCTGCTTTTCTAGATTGGAGGAAGATTAAAGGATAAAAAATATCAGTGTTTGTGCATAAAGGGTCTCCTTTATGAGCTGTTAAATAGCACCAACTCATTGAACACTTTCTCTACTAGAGCTTACCCTTGTGTAAGAATGAGATTCTCTAGCTAAAAATTGTGTAATTCCTGCTCTGCATTCAGTGGCTGTCAGTGCTATTTGCTCTTAGACTTTTTCGAGGCACTGCTCACTTACATGGTGGATTCAGGTGCTTGATCCAAAATTTTGGGTAAACTCTGTCAAAGCTTCCTCCCTTTGTTTTCCTTTTGCTGAGTTGCATGAACAGATCTTTGCTTTTCACTGGGAGAAAAGTATGAGATAAAGATTCCTTATTCAAGTGAGTAAAGTGTAGGTGGTATTCTTTTGTGTCCTGGGGAGCCTTATATTGGTCAAGGACTATATGCAATGATGAGTGCTTATACAAATGCCACCAGCTGAAGTCAGTTGTCTTCAGGAGGAGTTCTTAATTGTCCTTTTTGTGAGACTTTCTGTGTATAGTGATAATAATAGTTGGCTTTTCATATTTATATTTTACTGTCAACAAAGCTGAATAGATAGCCACCATCTCTAGATGTGTGCAAAACACATACTGTAGTACTATTCACAGGAGTGACAAGTTGAGACATCTGTGCCATAAATCAATGGATTATTGTGTATGTTAATAATAGGATTATATAAGTACTATAAGTACAGAGCTTCCTTCTAAGAAAGTACTTTGTGGCTCTTTTTTTTTCCCCTTGTGTGTTAAAATAGATTTATTTCTAACTCAGACTGTTTTTAATATCAAACAATTACATTATGAAAAAAATGCAGACATAAACGTTGAGACAAATAGATTAAGAAAATGTTCTCATGATAATGATCAAAGCTTGCTTTATTTCTCCCAATAACCTTTATTAAAATTAATATTATTTACTCTTCACATGACACAAAGTCTATTTCCTTTAACAAGAGGGAATTATATTTATTGGTACCGAGATACCGTGGCGATAGGCACGCCAGGGAGGCCAGTCTTGTTTTTTTCTGATTCTTAGTCGCAGCAGTAGTCATAGAAACACAGCACTGAAAAGGATGTGGAGTCCGTTCTCCTACTCTCACAGGCAATCACTGTATTCAATCCCATTCATCAGACCCCATTTTAGAAGTGGTTTCTTCTAATGAAGTCAATTAGGAGCAGAGATGGATGGACAGATTACATAGATAAGTGCATATTAGCCTTTTCTGGGTTTAATCTCTGTAATGCAAAGATCCTTTTCTTTTCCTCTTCTTTTTTACCTGGAAGATCTCCAGAGTGCCTCTGCTTCCTCACTGAGTTGAGTTCCTTTATACAGAAAGAACAGAGTTGCAATAAAACCCTGAAATCCTTTGGGGGTCTGGTAGGAAGAATGCGTGCTTTAGAGGAAAGTAATTCCTGTGACATCTTTCTAGCCTAACAAAAAGATTATTTTGCTATTAAGTGATTTTTCTCTGTTGTTTTAGTAACAGCAACCATCAATCACATCATGGGAGTTTAACAGACATAAAGAAAATTGTTTCCTTTCATACCTGTAATTGTGCTTCATTAATGAACAGTGAACAGCCTTTTCCATTTTCTCTATAATCTCTGTGAAATTCACTGACACAGAAAATTATACTGGAAAAGTGTTGGTTTGACTTAAAGAGGATTTGAGTTTTATATTTACAGATCATCATGTCTGATGTAAAGCAAGCTCTTCCTCTTCTAGATGCTAAGCCAAACTACCAGCAAGGAATGCCACAGTCTTGGTATTTAGTGCTAGCATTGAGGAAGAATGCATTATTCCATCTGCTTCAGTTTGACCTATTTTCTTGTTAAGACTTCTCATAGTTAGATTACAGATTTCTTGTAACATGCTGTGTTTAGTAGTGCTTCTGAGTTGCTGCCCAATTTGACTCTTACAAGGAGATCAGCCATTTTAGAGTTCCTTCAGTGTCTTGCCAGCAGGCCCGAGGAGGATTTCTCACTCCAGTTTCGAGATGCAGATCTCACAGAGAGATGCAAAAAAACACTGGTATGACAACATTGTAGATTTCAAGCAGGAAGTTTTATTTTGCCTTTTGTCAGAAAGTAATTACATGTTCATATCAATGTTTTCATCATTGAATGTCTGAGTTAGATTTTAAGATCCAAGTGAGTAATTTTGCTTCAGAAATTAATTCCTTTGCAATCACAGAGGTCACAAGCCACTCCTATTGGTCTCTGCCCAGAAGCAGGCATCTATTTTCAGTGTTGTGGGCAATAAACTTAGGGGAGCTAGAATGTCTTTGCACTTCACAAAATCAGTTTGGAGAAGATACTGGAAGTAGTTTTAGCAAATGATCTGTAAAAGAGGAATTATAGAGAACAGACATGGCTTTGGAGGTCTGGATCTAACAGTTCTTCAAATGGGAAGATCTTAACCAATTAATCTTTATAATAGACAATCACCAAATATAAGTGACAATTTCACTACTCTAATCAGCATTTTGTGTTCTCTTGTTTAGCATTTTTAGGCCATTATATTTGATTACTTTAGATGTTACGTATTATTCTGTTTCTTGGGCTACTTTGAGAATATGAGCTGCATTATATAATGATGAATTCTCATTTTAAGAATGTTTTTTGGCCACTTTCTTGTATATTAGACAATTTTTTTGATATAGACACAGTTTGAAAACTCTATTCCAAGATTGCTGTACAAATTCTCATAAGCATGTAAACTCAAATGAGGAAAAAAATGGAATAAGAAAGAAATGGACGATGGAAAAAGATGGAAATTAACACACCTGAACATATGATCTCATGCAAATAGGATATGAGTGCATGTGATACTCAGAAGCCTCGGACCATGTAATGGCTTCCCAGTGTCTTCCATCTCAGTCTGTGATCCTTCATGTTTATACCTTTAGCAAAGGGATGACTGTTCGTTTTTTTGTACAGACTTTCATAGTCTCGTTCTGTAACTTTTGGTGATGATCAATATCCTGCTGAATAAGAACTTTGATTGGAATGAGATCTGGGTATTTCTTCACAGATTTTTTTGTTACAGCACGATGGTTCCATAACTTCCTATTTGTCTGTGCACGTGTGCACACATTCATAAGAAAAGATGGGAGGTTAGAGTAAAATACTACTGTATAAGGCTCCATACCAGAAAGGAGGGATCTATTCAATTTTAGTACACTTTTTTCAGTATTTCTTCATACCACATCATTTTCTGGCAAACTCTAGTCTAGGTTTTAGACTCTAGAGCAAGGCTTGAATTGTCTGAAGCCTCCCTAATGTCCACCTGGAAGCAATAGCCGCACTGGTGTTTCTGAGATGAGTAAGGTATACCTTACTCAATACATTAATAAGCTTTGGAGTTCTCTAGTCCCCAAAAATAGGGAAGTCTGTCTCTTTCCATCTTTTTATTAATTTCTTTCATGTGTTTTTTCTGAACATGCTTCAATTTCAAAATATAACACACATCTTTCTTAGAAGACTTAACTCACAAACAGCAGGTTGTAAGTCCATGTCTGGACATGGGAATCCGCCATTTCTCATGGATGATTCCCTGTGCATGTTCTATACAACATACTTCTGCTAATGGATGCTCTTGTCTTTTCATATAAGTGGCAAATATTTTCTCTACTGCATTTGGCTCCTGATCACTAATGGACTGAGTGCTTTATAGTTTCTTCCACTGAGTGTGTAATTGCTTGTGTTGCACTAAGCCATTTCTACTATGCCACTGCAACCACAAACGTAAGAGGTGAAGGCACAATGTTTTGTACAAAAAGTTCATCAGGTATTTCTTTACTTTTATACCCACTTACCATAACAGCACACAAATTTTACTGCTGCTTGTATCACAATCTTGTTACTGAAGTGAATTTGTTAAGTGTTCACTGTCTTGTTTGCAAGATAAAGCCAATCAGTAAGCTACTATTAACCCAATTTATTTGCAAGAGGTATTTTCCAAGGAAGGAGAAATTACAGCAATTGTTCATCATTAATTTTGTAATAGATGTGTGTTAATTTGTTCTACCCTGTAAACAAGGCAGTGCATTGTACAATAAGAATACTGCTAAACGAAAGATGCTGTTTAATGTCCTCATTTTATTATGTGTGCTCACAAAGTTTTCTAAGTCATGACTAATAACCTTGAGGCAAGGCTCTCTGAACTTAGAAGAACCAAGAAGCTGAGTTTTGGAAACACTCCTGAATATTATACGTCTTCATCTACATCAGAACCAGAGCAAATCCAAAGCAAATTAGTAAATCAACTAGCTTAACAAGATTCTTTAAAAAAAAAAAAAAGTTAAACACGTATCAATACTGAAAAAAGAAAGCTTCTGTAGTTACAGTATGCAGGATAAAATTACAAGGACTATCAAAAAGTGAAAAAGTATTTTCTCATGGGAATTACTTTTGATATGGAAAAGAGATGACTGGATATGAAGAAGAAAGGCTGAGGGGAACTTTGGAATAAACAAAAAGGACGTGTATATTGTTGATGTATATGTCATGATGTGTGAACATCATGAGGTAGGAATCTAGTCATAACTCTAGATAGTTCTTAGATAATTGGTAGTTTGTTTCAGTGTTGTGCTGTCATTTCTTCTATGAGCTGGAATTTTTAACTAGTTATTTTCCTCAGTTTTCCACATGATCATGAGGAGTTCACCCAAGCTGTAGTACAAGGAAACTCTGCCCACAGTCCTACTGTAGTCATGAGGAAGAGAATAATATGAGCCAGCAGTGTGCTCAGGTAGCCTAGAAGGCCAGTGGCATCCTGGCTGCTATCACAAAGGGTGTGGTGAGCGGGACTAGGGAAGTAATCCTATCCCTGTACTCGGCATTGGTGAGGCCTCACCTCGAGTACTGTGTTCAGTTATGACACCTCAGTACAGAAAGAGCATTGAGGTGCTGGAGCAGGTCCAAAAAAAGGGAACAAGGTTTGTGAAGGGCTTGGAGAAAAGCCAGAAAAGACTGAAGGAACTGTGGATGTTCAGTCTGAGGAAAGGGAGGATGGGGGAGATCTTAATGCTCTAAAAGGTGCTTACAGCGAGAGCGGGGTTGATCTCTTCTCACTGGTGACAGGACAAGAAATAGGCTCAAGTTGTGCCAGAGTAACTTTAGGTTGGATATCAGGAAAAACTTCTTTACACAAAGAGTAGTTAAGCACTGGAATAGCCTCCCCTGGGAGGTGGTTGAGTCACCATCCCTGGATGTGTTTAAAAACCATGTGGATGTGGTGCTTGGGGACATGATTTAGCAAAGGGTTGTTAGAGTTAGGGTAGTAAGATTAGGTCGTGATTGCACTTGATGATCTTTAAGGTCTTTTCCAACCTCATTTATTCTATGATTCTCATTGATTGGCTGGATTAAATTTGCTGTTATGTCTGCAATGCAGAAAGCCCAGCAATGACTGTTTACACAGTTACACAGTTTTTAGTTGGATCTGTCTGTCTTGTGTCATCATGCATTTGTCATGTTTTGTTGTTTTTTTCCTGAGGACAACTACTGACATCAAAATCTTGATAGTCCTGTTACTGTTGACATCAACACAAAAATCCCATTGATGTCTTGAATGAAGTATTATGATATATAACATGGGCAAGACCATCCTCTAGAGCTGGAGCAGCATACCAAGACTATGGTTTTCTTAGTACTTAAGTAATTCCAAAAGTGGTAGATCCCACTTTGAGCTCTGCCACTGTGACACCTATTAAGGGAAAAAAAGTAGTTGCCTGTCTGCTTTAGACTCTGCAACAAATTTGATCACTGTTTATCTTCTGTTATGAGAACTGGTCTCTTAGGAGACCATCTGACCATGAAGGGATATGTATACAGAGTGCTACCTTTGACAAGAATTGAGAAAGATGGCAGCTTATTACTGCTGTGTTCTACAGAGCCTGTTCTGGGTGTTATTGTGCTGCAGTGTAGGTGACCTATTTTGTATTTTGGGCATGTATATGTGCTCATTTGTCCTTGCTCTTGATGTAGTCTACTTGCTTCATATGTTCTTCTGATCCTAAAGTCACTGAAATGACACTTTGTCATAAGATTAAATATCTTTCTTTTCAACTGTCTAAAGGAAAAATAATGACAGTGTTATATTTATTGGAACATAGATGTCAAATTAAATCAAATAGTTTGTCCAGTGGTCACTAAATCTGTCATTTACTCTTTGAGCATTGAGGGAGACAGGAGGGGGAAAAAGATCGAGCAAAGCCAAATTGAATGAAGTCATATCAATATTAATGTTCTGCAGAAGTCAATGAAAACAGACATTTGATTTTATGAGATTAGTAAATCATTGTACATACTGTTTGATACACAGTGTAGGAATGAAAGTAAAATAACCATTTACAAGAAACTAAAATAACAGAACTGGATGCATAGCATGCAAGAGGGATGATTTGAAGCATAAGTGAGATTACTGAATGGTCTTAAAGAGCACAGCTAACATTTTTCTAATTCTATGATTAACACTATCTTTCCAATGGAAGAGTTAATTTATTCCTGTTCTTGGAGAACTACCACTTACACTGTTTGTTACCACTGCATGTCTTTGAAAGCTCATTGACTAGAGAAGCCATTTTCATTTGATTCTGATGTTTACTGTATTTGTTATCCTGTTGGTAACATGGTATTTCAGTTTTAACACAGTCATTTCATCAAATAAAGTCCAACATCCAAGGTGAAAATTAATTATACCATGGATCTATTCTCTTTTTTGCATAGAAGAGAGCAGAAAATTTTTAACTGTAACATAGCAGCTCATGTGAGGAAAATGTTGTATATCTTACAAATGTGGAACCTCATCAGACTCTTCTTGCTGCTGTTTTCCTATTCCAATAGTGTTGAGGAGATGCTATTAACTATTCCTGATAAGATTTCTCATTTTTTGAGGTTTTGAACAGTGTCAACATTTGTCAAAATATCTGTACTTAACATAAATACTCAACAGGCTAAAATGAAACCATTACATAAAGCCTTTATAAATAATACATTCTCCTTCAAATCTTTTAATTCGATTAAGGATGTAAAACAGACAAATCATGCAAATGTTATTCAATAACTAGTTTATATCTGCCAGAAAATATGGAAATCAAAGAGTTATACTTTAAAGCATTCTTACATCAGAGTTAATCAGCATTTTTAACTTGCAGATCACAAGCCTGAGTATATGAATTGACTGCTGTGTTAGGATATCACATTAAAAATTCTTTTTGAATTTTAAAACAACTTGTCAACATGCATGTTCTAGTAATGAGTGCATACAGTTACTTCAATGCTTTCTCTGATGTTGCCCACTTTCTGTCAAACACAAGTGCAAATTTCTGTCATGAAATAAAGCCACTGTGTTTGAAATCAATTGTGAAATTATTAACAATAGTGGCCACTGCTGGACCATTCTACTTTGCATTTCTAAAGCTCTTTCTCTCCTAAGATCCCAAAGGGTTATTTTTACAAATGTCCATTAGTTCAGCCTCACAGCATATGGCCTCTGTGGCATTGTCAGTGCTATTAAAGGCAAGTAAAACATGGAGTCGTGGGTCTGTGTGGTATGAGAATCAGCAGGGCTATTGTCCACAGCCAAGCGTTACAAGAATGTGACAAAAAGTTGGGTTCAGCAGGTGAGTTCATTCTCCTGGGACAGTGCTGTCCCAAGCTGTCTTCCCCAGAAGGAGCAGAGTTACTCAGAGTACTGCAGATGCACTGGGTAGCAGAGCTCTTTCTCATAGCTATTTCATCCTTGGTCAAGCAAGGAATCTACACAAAAGTCTGGTTCTGAGGCACTTGCTAGTATGGGAGTGGGAACAGATGCTTAAAGTCGTGAATTGTGAGGTCCTGTTTAAGTAATAAGAGTGCTCCAGATCTCTAGCACCCACATTGTTTTGATAAGCAATATAAACACAGATATTCTTGTCTTCCCTTTGAGAAAAGATTAAGGGAATTTTAAATGACATTTGATGAGATAATGAAGTCAGAAAGCACTGTCCTCAGTTTGCAGTTTTCCCCTCAGGGAAATTCCATGACTGAAACTCATTGGGCAATATGGGGTTTATGTTGAGTATTTGAACTGGAGTCAGTTTTGCTACAGCACCTAACCAGTCCAGGAAATGAGACGCCTCTCATTTCTAAAACTTTCATCCTCCAGTTGGCACCAAATAGTGTGTGTTGTCATAAATTGCTGCAACCATGCTGATGGTTTTTAATTAGGTATTCACATCCCAGTCCCTTTTTAAGGGGCTAGGGAAACTGGTATTGCCTGGAATCTATTGAACTTAAATGTTCTCAAACATTCTTCAGACATTCATCTGAGTGCTTCATCATTTGGTACAAAAGCAATGGGAAACAAAGTATCCAAGTTCGTTGCTGGACTGCTGGAAGACAGCTTTTATGTGCACTTTAATTTGATTGTAAGAGTTGCCTAGATTATCACAGAAGGTAGTTCTTGCTGGGAATGAATGCAGGTGATTGTGATCCTTCATTCCTTCAGGACATTGCCTTATTACAACACTGCAGCTTTGGTTGCTGTGGAAGTTCAAGTTTGCCCATCAGGTTAGCAAGAGACTTAGACGTCTTTAATTCTTGCCCACAGTACAGAAAATGGAGTAATGACTATGATGGAAGTCCATAAAATCCCCCATAGAAAAGAAAATACCTGTTTAGGCATGTTTGTGTTAGTACATTGGAAGTAGAATTCAGTTTAAGCTATTTTAAGCATAGGCAAGGCTAACGTTACATGAAACCCTCTGGGAAAGGATCGTTGTTGGTAAATGGCCAGCTTCTGTTGTAGAGCAATTTATCTTTGCGAAATTAATGAGAATGCTGAAGTACTGATAATGGTTCCTCTCCAAGACTTTTTTTCAGACACCTTGACCTCTGTCTTTTTTGTGAAAATACATATGAAAACTAATACTGATGCCATAGGCAGAAAACAGCTATCTCTTTAATGCAGGTATGTACAACCAGAATAACACTCATCAGAGTTTTGCACAGATCAGCATTGCTTTCTGATGAAGATGTCTATGGTTGAGAATACAGCATGCTACCTTGTCACAATTTAATATAGGGTTATTCAGCTGACTGAGGCAATGACCACATAGTTGTCCAGAATAGTACAGCATGCTTAGAAAGAAGCTATCTCTGGACAATTCACAGGTTACAAGCAGGACTGTGAAGTGGCTCTTAGATTAAAAGATAAGGTCAAAATATTCTATTGAAACATATCTTGTCTCTGAAATGCTGAGTTCTATCTATTGTGGAACTAATGATCAAGTTCATGAAGAAGATCCTTCCACTCAGAAGCTGGTTGTACTAGCTAGGTTTTCTCATCTGTCAACTCACTAAAGATAGTTTCATAGTGAGGTGGAGGCTGAAGAGAGGCAAAAAGACATTAAGAGTAGAGACAGGCTAGTATATCTGCATGCCAACCATTCCAAAGTGACCCTTCTTGAGGGGCTGCAGATTCAAGTTTGCACTAAACTGCTATTAGGCCAGTACAAAATATAGTGCAAAAGCCATCTCCCTAGTGTTCACTTGCCTGATCTTCCATGAGAAAGTGGGAAGCAACAGAAAATCTTAATAGTTTAAATGCCATCATCAGTATCTATTTGAAGAACAGAAGGATACACCTCCACTTTCTGGACATGTTTATTTTGTAGGAATTCTACCATGTAGAAATTATTTGACTTGATAAAATGTAGCTTTTATATTTTTTAAATAATGGAATATTAACTAAAAATAAAGTACTCAAGAACTTCAGGAACAAAACAAGATCAGTTTTTGCCATTTTACCAAGCTTGCTCTGAAAGTAATGCCTCACATTTCATGATGTCTGCTCACAACATCAGAGGCAGCAGAGGTCAAAAGTTCCCACCAATATTCCATTACATGTTGCTGCTGTGTGACAGATGGCAGCAGAAGAGCAATCTGACAAAATAGCGTCTGACATGGAAGTGTAGATGAAAGAAAGGTGTGTCACTGAATTCCTCCATGCAGAGAAAGTTGCTGAATGTTTGTGGAGACCAAACAGTGGATGTGAGCACCATGAGGCAATGGGTGTTGTGTTTCAGCAGTGGAAACAGTGGCAGGAGGTCACCAATTCTGATGCAGTCTTTTATGAATGCAGCATGCAGAATCTTGTTCATTGCTGCTGAAAATGCATAATTAATGGTGGTGACTATTGAAAAATAGTTTTTTTTGTAGCTGAGAATTTGCTCCATTAAATAGTGTTATTGTGCTGTTTTGTATCTGTTGTAATTTCCATGGAGATAAATAAGGAACATTACTTTTGGAGCAGCTTACATATTTACACAATTATGCAATTGCATTATGAACCCAAGACTTAAATTTTATAAAAATGAACTAGATACCTTTCCCCTTTATTCAATGAAAGTGTGAAAGAAATTAGTGTTAAGGGGCTGAGGGAGAAAGGGGACAGCTTCCTAGCTGCACTATCCTGTAATAGGATGTTTAAAGCCACAAGATTCAGAGTAAAATGAATAAAAGATAATTCAATGCATATGTCGTTTCTGTATGTGGTAAAGGCTTGATTTGATATTTATTTGAAGAAGGCTCCTGGTGATTGTCTATTGTCACAGCATTAGATGAGAGGAGAGAGAATGAGTGACTCTTTGAATGTGACTGCAGTAACAAGGAGAGCCTGCAGTCATGTCTTGTTAATTTACCAAGGAGAATGTCACATTTACATTTCAAATTATCCCAGTGCACGACTCAAAACTTGCTAGGATTATCCCAAGTTTTAAACCATCGAGATTCAGGTTTTGTTGTTTACCAGACTGTGTTAATCCTTCACTTCACCTTCCTTCCCTCCCTGCTGCCCCAGCATCAGAAAGGAGAAAGAGAGCCCTCTCCAGAAAATCTAACATTAAAGGAAGTTGTCAGTCCTGCTTAGTAATTATGAGACAGTTCCTCCAAGAGCGGGGTGAAATGTTGTTTGTATTATTCTACTTCCTCACCCTTTCTGCCGCCTCATCTGCACATGTACTCACAATGCCTGCCTGCAAGGACATTTTCAGTGATGCACAGGATTTTAGCTTTGCAAATCCTATTACTGCTGTTGATTAGAACACATTAGCACAGACAGTTAAAAACATGTATCCTTTTATGTTCATCTGCTTATTCTAACTACTTATTCATATACTGGGCCTGATTCTAATTTCTCACTGTTGTTTACCTATGTAGTAGTAATGATTTGTAAGAATAATTCTTGACTTAAAACAAAATAGTAAGAATAGAATTTGTCTCACCCTCCCCTGTATGATAGATGCCATGCCTCCTTCTCCATTATGCTGCTTGCTTTCTTTTAGGACCTCTAAAGATCTCTTCCTACGTCCAGCTTCACCAGTGAGCAATGCCACCAGCAAATATTTTCACACCCATTTCCTAGGGACTTTTATTACACAACAATGTGGAAAAGAAACTAGGTCTTACAAATGCTATTTTGTTGACTTGAGGGTAGAATTTCAGGACATGCTTTAAATAGCAAAGTGTTCATGACTCAGGTTTTAACCCTATGAAAATAAGGTGAACGTTCATGTATTTGTTTTTAATTAAAACACATCCAGTGACTTCCCACCAAAATGGAGAAGGGCTTTGTGCTGAGAGTGTCCCTCAGGAGTTCTCTTTCCTCCAAGTCTGTTTCTTACTGTCAGAGTGAGTTCAGCCTTTCCCATAATTCTATTCTACAGTGCCACATCTAAAACTGTGCCCAACTAAAGTGCAGCCAGGCTAGCTTGGGATGTGTTTGCATATCCCATCCATCCCAGTACTCTCTCAACAGGAGTTTTTCTCAGATTCTTAGGGTAACCCCTGTCCTTACCTAGCTCCCATGTATCAGTGACTCAGTATCAGCCTCTTCCCTGAAGCTGGAGGAGGGAAACATCTGCTCTATTTGCTCAAAGGGTTTTGTAGTAATTAGGTTTTATGGCACTCTTTAGAAGTTGGGAAAAGGGAGCTGGATGAGGAGGGAAGGCACCCAGTCACAGACTTGATGACAGCATCAGTATACAGCAGTCAGTATGACAAGGCTCAGTGACAGCCTCTGTCCCTTCTTTTGCTACTTAGAAGTGTTTTCACGAGGGGAGAAAAAAAGAGATCCTGATGTTTTTAAAAGTCTTCTGTATAAAAGTTTACACTTTCCATTCCTGCCCATTTCACAGAATCATAGGGGTTGGAAGGAACCTCTAGAGATTGAGTCCAACCCCCCTGCCAAAGCAGGTTCCCTATACCAGGTTGCACAGGTAGGTGTCCAGGCAGGTCTTGAATATCTCCAGAGGAGACTCCACAACCTCCCTGAGCAGCCTGTTCCAGTGCTCCGTCACCCTCACCGTAAAGAAGTTCTTGCGCACGTTCATGCGGAACTTCCTATGCTCTTGTTTCTGGCCGTTTCCCCTTGTCGTGTCCCCACGCACTACTGAAAAGAGTCTGGCCTCGTCACTGTGGCCCCCACACCTCAGGTATTTATAAACCTGGATCAAACGCCCTCTCAGCCTTCTTTTCTCAAGGCTAAATAGACCCAGTTCACTTAGTCTTTCCTCATAGGAGAGATGCTCCAGACCCTTCACCATCTTTGTGGCCCTCCACTGGACTCTTTCTAAGAGATCCCTATCTTTTTTGTACTGGGGAGCCCAGAACTGGACACAGTACTCCAGATGAGGCCTTACCAGGGCAGAGTAGAGGGGGAGGATCACCTCCCTCGACCTGCTGGCAACACTCTTTTTTATGCACCCCAGTATGCCATTGGCCTTTTTGGCCACGAGGACACACTACTGGCTCATGGCCAACCTGTCATCCACCAGGATGCCCAGGTCCCTCTCTGCAGAGCTCCTTTCCACCAGGTCTTCCCCTAGCCTGTATTGGTGCTTGCAATTATTTCTTCCTAGGTGCAAGACTCTTCACTTGCTTTTGTTAAACCTCATCCGGTTTCTTACTGCCCAACTCTTCAGCCTGTCCAGGTCTCGCTGAATGGCAGCACAGCCTTCAGGCATGTCAGCCAATCCTCCCAACTTCGTGTCATCAGCAAACTTGCTGAGGGTGGCCACTATCCCTTCATCAAGGTCGCCAGTGAAGATGTTGAACAAGACCAGTCCCAGCACAGACCCCTGGGGGATGCCAGTAGTTACAGGCCTCCAGCCAGACACTGCACCACAAACGACGACCCTCTGCACTCTGCCAGTCAGCCAGTTCTTGACCCACTTCACTGTCCAGTCATCTATCCCATATTCTCATCTATCCCATTTCTCTGCCTTGTCACCAGGACAGAAGGCAGCCAAGGCACGGACTTGGTGTGCTAGCATTTGATGTCCAGAGCTGAACTTACAGTCCATTTTTCCCACTCTCAAATGCAGAAATTTCAGCGCTATTAGGAAGACAATGCTAATATAATTGTTTGCTAGTAAATGCTAATTACCATTCATTCTCTCTTATAAAGAAACTCTAATTTTCAGCTGTTTTTCAGCTAATTGTTGTGCATCAGAACTTCTGACTGATTCCACAGGAGTCAGTGTTGTCAGCAAGGAGTATCGCAAAGCTGTGAAGGTGAGAGAGGAGAACAGACTTCATAGTGGTCATTTTTAGCACTCCATGGAAGTACTTTTTCTCAGTGGTTCTTTGTAAGCACAGGTAGTTTTATGATGCTGTTTTTCAGCTGCCTGCTGAAATTTTAGTATTTAATTTTCTTCTTGCAAACTGTCACATTAGCCCACAAGACAGAGAGCTAGATGGTTCTCTGAGGTAAATGAAAGAATCCAGCAAATTCACAGCATTAATGACTCAAGAAATGAAAGTGTAGAAAAATACCTAGCCCTGTATGAGCTGGTTCACACCAATAACATACGCAAGTCCAAGCCAAACTGGTGAGTGAAGGGAAATTTTGAAAATGCTGGAATCAGAAAGGTCTGGGGTGCTTTAACAAGGAAAATGCAGTCCAAATTCTGACCTAACCCTATTTTTGCCCTGAACACACACCCCACAGTGCATTGATGTCAGCAAGTCTCTCTTAATGCTCCAGCCTCTGACTGGCTTCCAACAAACAGAGGTGTTTTTTCCCAGGGAGAGGGTGACACAAGGCAGGAGGGGACATGGTGTCATGTCAAGCAGAGAGAACATGAAGCAGTACCCCACAAGTTCCAATAGCTTAAGGCAGTGGTACCACAGCTTCCAGCCCTCCTTCAAGCTGTGTTGTAATGTTATTAAAAATGGCAGAGAATGTGTTATGCTAGATCCCAAGCTGTTTTTTAGCCAGGAGCACTTCATGGTGCTGAAGATAATCATCATTATTATTATTAAAGTAATAACGAGCTAATTAATTAGTCAATCTCCAGACATGCCTCAAGATCATACTTACAATACCTTCTCAGGACTGCAGAGGCTTGTTCAAATGAACTTTGAATGTCTTCTGCAATATAAAATGGACAAATGGGTTCTAGGGATTTAACGCATGCTTTTCCGCTCCAGACTTTCTTTATTGCTTTTGCAAGGCAGTGCCTTATGCTGATGTAGGAACCCACAGCTCTGGGGTAATGGCCATGTTTGTCTTTGAGCAGTGTGCTTCTCTTCTCAGCTACCATCAGACTACGTAGTTAAGGACAGCAAGTGAGATGAATGAGCTGTGTTCTGATGGAAGAATCCTTTGAAATTGGGAAATATGGTGCAGGAGTAACAAAAACGGATGCATTTAATCCTTCCTTCAATAAGCTGAGTATTCTCATAGATTTTGATTGGAAAGTAGAAATAAACATGTGGTCTTTATGCCCAGTGTAACTAGATGTATGCCGATAAAAGACATATTCTCAAAATACACCATATAATATCTTTCATCTGTTTCTGTAATTCACTGAAAGTAAAGAAGACAAAATTACCTAATAGACACGATCATATTTCATATGCAGTGAAGGTCACTGTAGATGGCAATTTTGTTGCAGATACATAGAGGCTAACCAGGTATTGTAGCAATTTCCTTATATTCACAAATGCTTGTTCCCAAATTCTGCTATGCATCGCAGGAAATGAGAGATGTTCATTTCTTCAAGCATGTTTACCACGTAGGAGAAATTCAGTAGGAAAATACAACTTCTGTTTTTTTCTGTTCTATTGTGCTCTTTATGAGATAAATATTCAGGATACATTTATAGCTTAAGGGACCAATTTGTCTGAGATAGAATAGTTGATTGCATTATTCTAAAAAAAAATAATATGAAGTATCTTGAAATAATTCTAGTAGGTTGCTCTCAGCTCACTAATGCATAATGTTCCTTTCCCAATCTGACATTCCATTTTTCATTGCCACTTCTTTCATTTCCTTTATAAAAGAGGAGTTCTGGTTTTTACTTGATCTATCTATCTATCTATTTGTTAATACAAGATTATTTTTTCTGCAAATGAAATTCATGTAGTTTAGTTTATTCCTTCCTATTACATTTCAAAAGACACTACCAGTGTTTCTGAGGATTTCATTTTCCTAAGCTACCTAGTGCACAAGTATTTTCTATGATATAGTGAAAGAAAACTAGCTGCGCTTCTTGAAAGTGTCAGGTGTAATTATGCACTGTTTTATACCTTTATGATAACCGTCAAAAATTAAGAATTTGAGCATAGCAACACACAACATAGCTCACTTGAGAGGAGAGAACATACTACCTGCTATACATATGGAGAAACTAAGGAATGAACAGGTTTATGTCAATTATACTACATCAGAAAACATGACTTTAAAAGAGCACAGTGTGAGTCACAGATAGTATTTTGACTGAACTGACTAGAATCGCTAACTGCTGATAAAAAGGGAGGTTCAGTTCCACCATGTCAACCTTACAGGACTGCAATTATGGCAAATTATTTATGTTGTAAGACTGGAAAACCGGCTTTTGAAATGGGAGAGGGTTATTGGTGAATTGTAAGATCTGTTGGTTTCTGTGATAAAGAATAAGGGATAATCTTCATAGCAAGAAAATCTGAAAGATTTTCAGATTTTGAAGAAAATGTGATCTGAAAAATCATAGTTAGACGCTATTTTTATTATCTATAACAAGCAGTTAATTTTTATAACCTAACACAGCTCATGTCAGATGGTAATTTAGTGCAGACCTGTTATGTATCCCTAAATGGTATTCTATTGCTGTAGTATATTTAAGGATTTGGAATTCTTTTTTCACTCTTTATCATTTGAGGGAGAGAATACGTAAAATTGTATCTAGTCTACTCATGAGTCACAAACACCCTTACCTTGGGACACCTAACACTGCCGAACTCTTTTTCAATGACTTATAGTTGTACCTGGAAAATAAAGGCCTGTAAAATAAGATGGGTTTCCTTAAATTAGTCCTAGTGACAGGGGTACTTGCTAATATTTCCCCACCTGAAAGTAAGTACTCATTTTAGCCTTGAATGAAAACATTACTAAAATTGTGTAAGTGGTTTATCAAGTAGTTGGGAGTGAAGAAATGCCTTTTTATCTTTTTTTTTTTTTTTTAATTAGAATATCTATTGCTTAATATTGCTGGGGGGTAGGGAAGCACAGAAGCAGCCTGCCATCTGCTACTACCTTCTCTTGCTTTCCACACCTGTGGGGAAGGGGACCACAATCCGGGACCCAGGGTGTGGTGGGACAGGGCTTCTCCTAGATGCTATGCTGCTAGCAAAACAGTTTGGAGGAAAAAGAGCAACTGATAACAGCTATCTGCAGGGAGGAGAGATTCTGTCACTGTGATATGAATCCTTAGTCTGTGGTTCCCCAGGACTTAAAACAGGTACTAGATGTAAGTTGTTGCTGCCATATACAAAGTTATGAATCAGTACAGAGGCATTCTGTCCATTTGAATGTGTACTGTTGGCTTTTTTATATTTAATGTGGCGTAGTATATTTTATACAGCAACAGTGTCTTAATTCACCTTGCTTACTGCTAACATGAAGGTGAGCGCTGGCTTGCTTTGATCCCTCTACTTGAGCCTGGCTTTGAACAAAAGTATCTTTTAGAGATGATATATTAATACTCACACTCAGTAGCAGCAAACACAGTATAACAAGCTAAATTCTATTTATAGTTGTGTTTTGCAGAAATGCATTATTTTAACTTTCAAAATCCAAAGTATCTATCTATACAAAAATAACCAGTGCAAAATATTCCCTAAAAATAATCACAATGCTGGTAAGGCAGGTGACAGAGACAGCAGCTGCTGATCAGCACAGTGTGGCACACAGGTGTATTTTCAACTGAAATCTTGATGATGGATTGATTATGTGTAGGCTTGTTGTTGCTTTTGCAATCTCTTTACAAGGTGAACATGACCTTAGATATCTACTGTTTGTGAATAAAACATCCTATAAGGAATTTCTCAAACATATGCAGCATTCATTTTTCCCCCATGGAGGAATCAGCCCTCTTCAAAATTCTCACAGCCCAACTCACATCTGGTGTTGTAGCTTAATGACTTCTAGAAAATTAAGCTAGATTACACATTTAAAAAAAAAAAAAAGCCTTTTCCCTGTCTTGTCTTCACTCCACTCCCAAACAACTCAAGAGCCTCTAACTGGATTGCTTAACAGAAGAATCAGCATAAATGCAGTATGCACTGAAGATATTCAACTTAGCGAATTCTTAATAGGAAGCCTGGTTTGCTTGAGACATTGGTTCATTGGCAATGCTGATGATAAAGAAGCATTTCTGGTCTCTTTAGGTATCTACATTTGTAAGAGGACATTTACTGTTTCAGGTTACAGTGAATAGCTGAGTTTTGTCAGATATAGAGATACCAGGGTTGCCATCATGTAGACATTAAGTGGGTAGTGGTGGGGGCGTTGCACACTTAACTGTTCATCTGCAATCCAGTTCTACTGAGAAGCGATAACCTCTGCAGTAATCTCTAAATTTAGTAATGATGCAAGCTAGGAGTGAAACCTTTGCCAACCACTATTGCTTTTACTGATTCTGCCAGGCTAAGGAGACAGGAGCAAAATTGTTGAAACTTTTTTATCTCACTGAAACTCTGGGATTTTCTTTTTCTTCTTTGTCATTTCTTTCATCTGTAGTCTCTAGGGGAAAATACACACACTTGGAAAAAAAAAAAAAACAACATTTGCAGTACAAACATTTTATCAGTGAAAGAAGACAACACTGCTTCTACTTTCCTCCTGGTGCTTTTAGTAACTCCCTTTAGGCTACAATCTTTCCTCAGTACTTTTCAGTGAAGGAACCTGCACAAAAAGGAACCTCCACAGCTACATGAAGAGTAATAAGTCTCAACTTCTTATGGATTTGTAAAATAGCTTAATTGATTGATGGTCTGCTACTAATTGCCAAGATTCATTTGTCTTTTTGCAAGTTCAGTTTTCTTTAATATATATATATATATATATAAAATCTCTGCAGAAATCAGAGTTTTCTTAATGACAGTCTCTCCCTTTATGTGTTTGAAGGTAGATGAGTATTTTTTTCCCCAAGGTAAAATAAGTCTCTGGCTGCCTTCATCTTCTGAGCAGCCCAGCTTTATTTAGGGTGTTACATTCTGTCTGATCACTTTCCAGAATACCTGAGGTTTTATTGGAAACAGTAAATGTGTATGAAGTGTGAGGAGATTCCAGTTAAGAAGTCTTACGTGGTCTACTACTTGTCTCTTAGCCAAAATGCTTCCACTGACATCTGTTTAATGGGTAACTTTCTGATATGTGTGATTATATTTCATATTACAAAACAGTTGGAAAGCTCATGGTTATCATAGCATAGGTCACACTTAAAATTGATTTATGTTTTCAAAATCAGTTTCAGCAGCTGGAGTAATTATTGACTCATCGTTGTCAGTCTGCCAAAAGGAACCAATTTGAGAGAATAGATATTTTTCAAAGAAAAAACTTTTGCCTTTCATGGAATTGTTGGCTCCATTCTTTCAGATGATTAACAATCCACTTGCTCTCTTGAACATTTTTCCATATTTGAAATAACACAGTTTTGGCAGATATTTCCTTTTCCATCTGCCATGTTTAAACACAAGATAGTGAAAAAGTATGGGGAAAAAGCTAATAAAATTGTAAAACTAATTATGTTCTCTGTTCTTTTTAATGTTGCTCAAGAAAAAAAAAAAAAAAAAAAAGAAAAGAGAAACTTGATCTGCTACTGTGTGACGTTCCTGCCCAGTGAGATACCAGAGGGGGAAAAAAAAAAAAAAATTAACAATCAGAAGATTTCACATTTGTCAGGAAAACATTCTTATTACTGTCAGTACTATTGGATCCTGTATATTCCTCTGTCATTTGCTACCCAATAATGTTAGTGAAGGACAAAGGACAAATTAATCTCCAGAATAAAAGCAGTTTATTTTATTGAGAGGAAAAAAAAAATCTGACGTAAATACAAAAATTCACAGGATTATTAACCAGACCTATTAATAATGCTGGCTGGGAAAACCCAGAACTTTATAGGTTACCCTACAACCTTGGATAAAAATATATGACAAGAGAGGACTCAGTTCTTTTCAATTCTGTATTTATCCAGTGAACAAGTCCTTTACATAATTTGTTTAATGAGTGTTGTGAGTCCTTCTGTGTCCTTTAATGAAAAATGTCTTCAATCCCAGCTTCTGATGGTGTATCATTCTTTTTCATACCAAATACAAAGATTGTTTGTCCATCCATTTCAGCTGTCTACTTGTAGGAACCTCCCTAGGCAAGACTTATTCTAATTACTTCAAAATAATTGTAACTTGTTGCTTATGCTGATTGCCTAGGTTTTTCCAAAAAAGAATGCATTGCTACATCTGAGGCAACATGAATCCATTACCAAGTAGTGAAGATGTGACTTCCAGTTTAACTGCACTTTTGGTTATCATTTTTGTCTGATCATGCTGGAAATGCTAACTGTTTCCTGTTGGTTTATTGCCCTCCTAAGCACTCTACTGGTTCTCATGTGGGAAAGAATTACCCTATTTCCTGTACAGGCATAGCTTAACTGTATAGAGAGTATTAAGATATGGAGTCAGTGAAGACAGTCACTTCAAGATAGCAGTGCAGTTTACCATAAGTTCCATAGTGAATGGAAGAAAAACTGAAATAAGTTTTTCCTGTATAATTAGAATGTCAAAGGATCTGGGACTGGCTTAATCCTGAAAATTAAGGAAGTGTACCGTGCTCTCTGATGATCATCTCATCAATATAGATGTTTGAAATGAGGGAAGATGCCACATGAATGCATTTCGTGATATACTGATAAACATACTTATCACTAGCTGAAGTAGTTCAGTTGTACTAGCTGATGCTGAAAAAGACTTTGAGGTCCCTGAGTAAAAGACAGTGAATAATTGCAAAGTATGATTATATGAGATGAAGAAATGTTGTTAGTATTATAAAAGCAAAAGACATTATGTTGCTGGTTGCTCCTCAGGGACAAGGTATAATGTAGAAAAGAAGCAATGTCCTGATCTTGGTGTAGGATTCTTCTGCCTTAGGATGCTCATGTCGTCTGATAATACCAAACAAGTTCATTGAAAAGGTTCCTGACAGTGGATACAAGTATCTTCACACATAATGATCAAAATTTGTGACCATTTTCAGACACAGATATGTAATATTCTTCATTAGTATTATACTGGAGCAATTCCACAATGAGGAGTGTTAAGGCAGCAAGTTCCTGTAGATATTCAAGAGCTCAGAATCTGCCATTCATCATCTGTAATTACCCAGATTTTTGTTACCATTGCAACCAAGAGTGATATGTAACCAAGCATTTCTGCATATATCAAGTACAGTGAAAAAGTTCATAAAACAGATTCAGTAATAACAACAACATCATGTTTAAATTATAGTGACATGAATTACTTAGTAACACTTTAGAAACCTATAACCCACCAGGAGCTTAAAGGTCTATTATGGTTAATGAGGCTAGTAGATACAGTACTATTACAGGAACAAATGAATAGATATATGAATCACAGGAACAGATTGCAGTCTTAATAATTTTTCTCGTCTAAATTGAAACAGTATTCCTGTACAGAACATCTATCTGAATGAAACTTAAAGCACAGTTTTAGGCATTACATTATGGGACAATAGCTGGACACCTACTAAGTATTAAAGGACAATTAAGAGATGAAGTCTTCCTCAGAGGTTGAGGATGCATGCCTTTGTCTCCATTTTTATCCATTTGAAATTAAAAGAAAAAAAAAAAAAAAAGGTTGGAAATAATTCCTGCCACTTCTTTGTGTTCCCCTGTTGGAAAAGTTGCTGCTGTGTTGCTGAAACTCTCATCTCTGTACTATTTTTGACTGATATAACCTAAGAGTGCAGCTCAGCATTTCAAATCAAGCATGGCCACACTCAGAACATCTTACCAAAAAAACACAAAATCTAGTCTTGCTGTACACAGGGAGACCTCATTCTATCAAATGAGTGACACTTGGTTCTCTTAGTGCCAAAGAAGGCCAATCTTACCCTCCTTACATACATATTCCTCGCTTTGTAAATGGTGCCAGACGGAGGGTCTGATTGCTGCTTCTTTCTAGGCCAAGAGAGCTGAATGTGGGTTGGGGTTGCTGCTTGTGTCTCTTGGCTGTGCATAGTTCTCAAATAAACTGTGAGAGGTCCTCATGGAGCCAGGATTGCTGGAGAAAACTTGCATTTTCTGAATGGCACTTTTTTCTTTCTCATATACAGTCAAAGTGGGAAATGTGAAATTTTTGTATCAGTGCAGTCTCCTTCAGTTCAATGCTGGGTACTGCCTCAGAAATGTATCAAGGATAGATTTGAGCTTGTATATTGTTATTTTAATTACTGCTGTTATTGTTGATAAAAAGATTGGACCACATCTATTATCCTATCTGTCCAGGATTGTTAATGTATATTAATTACATTTGGTCATTTTGAATCATGGGCCTTCTGTAAGACTGTAAATAGACAGACAGATAGTTCTCTTGTATTTCCCATATGTCTACTGAATAATTTCAGGGTGTTGTATGCTCTCTTATGTGCAAATGGAAGTTGTTGCACAGCAAAAAGTTGAAAGTAGGATACTGACCTTATATTTTATTCAGTCAAAGAGCTAAAAGAGCAGGTGGCATGGATTCAATTATGCTTAAGTTCTATTGTCTGTGATTAAAAATGATACTGTAGAAGCAAAGACAATGCAAAGAAGGGCAAGAAAATGACACTGAGGAAGGATTATAGGCTAACACATAGAAGAGGGAGTGATTGAGGAAACAAAATTAATTCTCCCTGCAAAAAAAAAAAAGGGCCCAGGGGAATATGTGCATAGTCTATAAATATTTCCAAGGAGATAATACAAATGAAAGAAGAGGATTATTAATGTTATCACAAGATGGCTGCAAAAGAAGCAATGTCCTAAATGTAAGACAGAAAAAGTCTGTAAGAACAAAGATAATAAATAATTAGGAATAGGCAATCTTTGTGCCTTACACAGCTTTCTGGGTGATATCTTTAGTTGACAGAGTATCACAAAAGTAGTCAGTGGCCTCTGCTTTTCCTGTCATTATAACTGCTATTTCACCAATGAGACCTAGATTTAAACATCTCTTTCTAGCTGCAGGACAGCCTATGGGTCCTTTTGGGGCTGGAAGGGCTATCAGCTAGGCCAGGCTGACATAGGTGCCCTAATAGTTAAAAGAGTCCAAATGCTCCTATAGCAGCATTCTTCTGGCTCTTCGGACCCAGCTGGGATAGCTCCTTCAGCATGCAGCTGGTTTTCCAGGAAGAAGAAGATGCATCACAAATTTTGTCACTGAGCCATGAGAGTTCTTGTAAATGTGTGTCCCCCAGCCACGTCAGTGCTTTCCAATGGCTCAGCTGCTCACATCACTTGTGTCACCTCATTTCCAGTTATTTCAGCAATATACACTCCATTCCCACCTCTACCAGCTCAGATACCTGTAAACCATAACAGAAAGGAGATCGTAGATATTCCCTTATGGCTTCTTTAAAAACATTGCATTTCTTTCCATTTCCTCCTAAAATTGGGTCTCTTCTTACAACTCTTCTCTTAAATGTGTTTCAAATGAGCCAATCCTCCCTTTGTATTCAGCCTCCTACATTTTTTTACAACTTCCACCCCAGACTGGCCAGCAAAACTGCCTATGAGCAATCGGAATTGGTGTCATGACATACTGCTTTTGCAGCAGTACTTTTGTTAACATTAATTGAGCTAGACAGGGAAGTCTGTGAAAAAACTCCCACTGACTTCAATGGGAGCTGTAACCAATGAGTGGCCTTGACAGAGAATTCAAGGGCATTTATTTACCTACAGTCTCATCAGAATCAAAACCTCATTTCTTAAAAAAAGAAAAAAATTTTTTTTTTTTTGGAAGTTTTGAGGGTAAGTGTGCATTTGTAGTATAATAAAGAATATAGTACCTACTGTAAGCAAACAAATTACTATTGCACGGAGGGAGATTTTTCTACTAAATTGCTGAATTTAGATAGAATCAAAAATCATTATCCATTGGAGAAAGCTGTAGTGATGCTTCACCCAGGTGTAGTATCCTGGGTGAAAGATCTGTTACAGAATTTCTGGTGTCAGATCTTCTAGTGGCTCTTTAACAGCATAAACAGAGAAATTCTCACTTCCTGGATGTCAACAATACCAGTTGCTGTAAGTGAAAAATAGAACTACATTCATTATTCTCTTCTGTTAAAGTCTTTCTTCCTCTTAGTAGTGTTATACCTCAAGGGTACAAAGATTTTGCTACATTTCTGAAGTGTCTGTGCTTCAGTGCTCATCCTAAGTCCATCATCAACCAACCCACAAATTCCAAATCATTTCCTCTAACAAATGCCTCTTAGTTTCTTTTGTGTTTTGATGGTATTTTTTTGCAAACTATCTCAGTCTCCAGTGCCTCACTGATGGAAGGGTGTCTGCACGAGACTGGAAGTTCTCAGGCAGTACAGCCAAACCAGCTCAGTATTCTACATCCAGTGCTCAGGCTGGGAAGGAGATAGGTGTGGATTGTCTCTGGGACAGAGACAGCTCTCCCAGGAAATTCTCCTGCTAAATGCTCCTGTGAACTCCAGGTATCCAAAGAGCCAGGGAGCAGGTCTAAGGACCACAGCCTTGGACTAGAGGTACATTAATACAAACATTATTTCATTTTGGTCACCCAAGTTGTCAGTCTGTGTGTAAAGCTCCTGGATGTTTCTGTTGTCCTGAGGCTCACTGAGACTTGAGCACTGAACGTTGATTTTTGGAAATGATATTAGGCCTCACCTTTAAATGCTTTGAAATTTTCAGTTTGTCATTGGAAAACTCTTATTTCAAGCCCAAAAGATAAAGAATACATGGAAATGTTATCTTACAGTATAAAGATATTTTCATAGTATCAGAAGAAAGCAAGTTTCTGTGTTCTTGTGCCTTGAGTACACTGCTTGCAATACATAATGAATGTTTTCTGTTAATTATTAGTTATTCAAGTATATTTCTTTTTCATTAAGAAAACAATAAAAGTTGCAGGAATCTGAAAAGTGAAGTAAAAGTCTTGCCTGAGCAGCTGGTGGTGTGGTACTCTCTGTAGTAATTCAGTGTCAGTTAAGCAATCCACCACTATTTTTAACAGGTCAGTCTCTCTTTTTATTCACTTTTGAATGCTAGAACATAGAAAGTGCTCTGCTTCAAGGACCAAAGCTTTTCCTTTATAATAAAAGAAACAAATAGTACAGAGAGCAGAGATGAAACTACTTAATGAGTATGAACTTAAATTACTACTTTTTCATGTTCTGGTCCCTCGAATTTTTTATTTTTTTTTTAATTTTTTTTTTGCATTGTTTCTATTAAATATTTCCACTGTGCTGATGGGAATGAGAGTGCTTACAGATTTTATTTCTTTTAAATAAAGCCTTTTAAAGAGTACCCTACATCCTCATCACATACACAATTATAATGTCTTGAGTAATAATTGTGCTGAGGAAAGAAAGGCTGCCAAAGGCAGATATTAAAAATTAGCTGTATAATTTAAAGTCATTTTTAAAGAGTATTTCTGGGTCCCAAGTTACTGTCTTTCCTTTTGTATGTTTCACTTGCATAAATAAGTTGATGTCAAATCCTTAGGAAGCACAGCCTATGAGAAATTGCAAGTATCAGTAGTAGCAATGATTTCTTTAGTAAATAACCAATTAAATCTGCTGTTAAATAACAATACTTTGCCCTGGTGTAATGCTTAAAATCCTCAAGAATTCTAGCATACTTTGCAAAACCATGAAATACGTGTTCATAGAATCATAGAATGTATTATGTTGGAAGGGACTTTTAATACCACCTAGTTCCAGCCCCCTGCTATAGGCAGGGACACCTCTCTCTAGACCAGGTTGCTCACAGCCCCTTGCAGCCTGGCCTTGATTGAATGCTTCTAGGGAGGGGCATCCATAACCTCTCTGGGCAACCTGTTGCAGTGTCTCACCACCTTCAAGGTAATGAATTTATTCCTGATAACTAGTCTAAATCAACCTTCTTCCAGTTTAAAACTATTTCCCCCTGTCCTTTTGCTACACGCCCTTCTAAAAAGTCCCTCCCCATGTTTCCTGTAGGCCCCCTTCAGGTACTGGAAGGCTGAAATAAGGTCTCCCTTGGAGCCTCCTCCAGGCTGAAGAGCCCCAGCTTTCTCAGCCTGCCCCCACAGGGGAGGTGCTCTAATCACCTCTGTTTGTGAAGTCTGCCAAAAATGGTGATTGGCACAGGTTTGAAATTGTCATAATAAAAATCCATACCATTTTCATCCATTGTCATTTCGCTACAACTGTTAGGCTATTTCAGGAACATTTCAGTTAGTTTTAAGTAGCCATACGAGAATTTTTCTCTGGTCTGCTTGGTAAAGCTTGGATTTTTAAGTAATTTTGAATCAAACAGCACAGAGCTCTGTACGTGTCACAACAGCCTTTCTCAGATTCCTTTTTTAGCCATACCAGTGTCATGACATTACATTTGTTGTTTCTACCCATTCTGAAGTTTAGAAGCAACAGCTACCAAACTGCAATTCTCCCCTGCTTTGGTTGGTTTTGTTTTGTTTCTTTTTTTTTTCTTTTTTTTTTCTTTTTCTTTTTTTTTTCCTTTTTCTTTTTTTTTTTAGATTTCTCAGCTGGGATGGAGGCAGTGGGCTTCAAAGTCACAGTATTTTTACAGTTGGGAAACCCATCGGTGGCCCTGGGCTCCAATGGGATGGCTTGGGAAATTGTTCACCTTTGAGAGGAGAGTGAGAATGTTTTTTCTTTTGGAGAGATTTTAAAAGAGATGATGGGTCCTTGAAGCTGCTCAGGGGGCTGGAATAGTTCATTCACCAGCATACTAATGTGCTCTGGAAAGACAGGAATAACTGAATGGGGAATTACTTTGCCCAGGATTCATCTGTGTGGTTCAAGCAGCAATTCTTTTACAATGCACAGGCATAGTACGCCCAGCAGCTTGGAACAAGGATTGAAAAAGGATTCTACCTCCAGCTGAAAGAAGAAAGAGGCAATTAAGGTTCTGATGCAGAGACCTGACATGCACTGGTGTGCATCTTTCCTTGCTTCTACTGAGGATTTAAACATGTGGAAAGTAACTTGTTCCTTGTTGAGCACATGAGGTTAAAAACTTCAACGTGTGACAATAGGTGCAGTGGCTAAAGTGACTGTTAACCATTTCCCTTACTCATAAATGAAATTCAGTGTTTTCAGCAGCACATTCACCCCAAACACTCTGCTTCCCTGTCAGGAAGAAAAAATCTTGGACGAATTCTGTGCTGCAATGATATGCATACCCACATTGAATTCCCAGTGGCTGCAGTCTGGGGAGTTAATGTCAAATTACAATAATGCAGTAAGAACACATTTTCACAGGGTGGATGTATCCACAGTCTCTAAAGGCCAACCTTAAGATTTACCAATTTCATTTCTCAAAGGATGCTAGGCAGAGATTTCCCAACAGCACACAGGAAGCAGCAATCTCCACTCCACATCCCTATCCATCTAAATCCTCTTTAAAATCACTAGTATGTAGCAGCTTTAATATTATCTGAACACAAATGGGTCGCAAAATCATTTGGCAGTACAACTTTGTGTGTGGCAGTAATGCCCATTAAGTGCAGTGTTGTGACAATTTACATTCATTTCATTGATAACAATGTGCTTTTTAGGCAGTAAATTTCTGCAGTAGTTGATTACTACCCCTCTGAGGTGGTTAATGAAGGTAATCAGGCGGGCTTCTCCTGCGTGGTGCCACCCCAGGCATGTGATAGCCTCTCAGAACCTGACTGCCCGCCGTGTGCTGCTGCTTAATTAAGGATTTCTAAAGTGTTCAATATCCAACAGCTTGCAATATTTAAATTATCTGTTCCATCTTCTAATGCTCATCAATCATTAAAGAAAACAAAAAAGATAGCAGCCCCATATGAAGGCAACGCTAGGTGGAATTTGGATGAACAGTCTTAATCCAAACAAAAGTGAGAGATTTCGAAATAGCCAGGAACAAGATGTCTGATTGCAAAATTCTGCATAATCTGCATAAATTGTGGAGTTCGAGCTAATGAAGGAAAGCACTTTTCAAAGTCCAAGACAGAACTTCTACAATTCATGATGAAGCCCATTTCCATAGGCATGTTTACACATAGTTTCCTATTGAAGGCTCCCAGTTGTGGTATTCTGTAGCTGTAAGCTGTATTTATGTGCAGTTCTCCTAATCCCTGGTCCCAGGGCTGCCTGAAGTCTGTAGAAACACTTTGTCTCTGTAGACAAGTCCTTGTAAATCTCTCCTTGTCGAAGGATTTAGTTCACTGATTGTCAGCCATGAGATACTTCATAAAACAATTCACAGAGGAATATAGCTGCCTGCTGCTGCCTTTTTACTGGCTAGGTTGTTACACTAGATAACCTTTTAATGACTGTATTCCATTTTAACTTGACTCCAGACATAGAGAAAAAAGGCAAAGAAAAGTTCCTTCCTTAATTCTATGCATTTTTCACATTGTGACTGCTGCAGCAAATTACTCAAGATTGATCAGGACAGGTCTGGTTGGTTGGTTTGCTTTTTAATTCTGAAATACTGCCTTCTGTGTTAGAAACCAACATGGAGCTCCCAAGAGAGCTGGGGGAATTTGGGAATTGTTGGATTCACAGCTTCAATACCGGGCAATTTCTTGTTTCTCAAAGCACCTTCTTTCCTTAACTCAAGTATGTCCACTTCAGAGAAAGAACCATGTGCCAGCACAATTAAACTGCTGGCGCTGAGACACTAATTAAGCAGTATCGTTAAAAAAAACAGAGGCTATCATTACTAAAGAGAAGGCTGGAAGTGATGACAATTGCCTCCCGTGGTGTGAGAAGATCACGTAGTGTCTCTGTCTTGCTCCCAGGTCTGTAAGGTCACTCCTCTGTGTCAGACCATCTCTGAAACATTATCAGAGACTCAAATATCACTGCTGATCTTGACAAATGATTGGACACTTGAAGTGCAGCACTGGGCTTTGTTACGTAGGCCCAACTCCAGTAGAACTAAAACACAAACCCTATTAACAGAAGTGTCTACCTAACAGCTTGAAACTGCTGATTATGATGGGAGCGTACCATAATTAATGTTATCTATTTGCTTGGCTTAGGTGATCAGACCAACTGGATGGTGATCATTCCCCGAAGGAGTGAATGATTCATAAGGTCTAATGTGGATTAATTTATATGTAAATCACTTGGTAATACTTCAGCTTCTGCTTCAAAATCTGTCTGCATTCAAGAAAGAAAAGCACTTTTTTTGTGACTACAGGAACCTTTATATTTTAAAACCACATCATCCCTATATTAAAAACCTATCATAGAAGTCCAGAGGTTCACTTTCTCTAATTCACAAGAGTTGTGATTCTCACCCTCATTTGGCCCACCCACTTAATGTTTTCCTGTGAAGACAAAATTGACAGTCAATCCACAATACGCATTTCCTTATGACCTATTGAGAAGTAGTTGTTGTTTCAGCACACAGATGTTTTTTTGCACATAATTCACACCATGCAGTGGGTCTGAGATCACACGGTGGTTTTGGTTCTCAGACTGGTTAGCCTATGTTTAATGAGAATTTTTTTTTTTTACCTGTCCCACTAATCACTGAATATAGTTCTTTTGCATATGAAAATAAGAAGTCGTTCTGTTCAGAATGTCAAACATTTTAGGTGTGAATACTGTGAATATGTGGTAATATTGGGAATGTTTTTGCTTTAAGAACTTGTTTATTAGATAGGCCTGAGAAGGTGATGAAAGAATTCAGAATTCTATGCAAATGAATATGACTTAAGTGGAATTTAATCATAAATTATACTTTTTCTTTCTCTGAAAAAAAACTTTCTTCCCTAATAGCCAGTTTCTGGTTTTCGTGGGTAATGAAACATCTGCTTCTTGCTCTAGTTCTCAAAGTAAACAAAAGACAGCATTAAACAAGCCTTGCAACAATAGCATATTTTCAACTACAGGTGACAAGTTTACAGGGAAGTGTGTTTTGAGTGTTTTTAGTCTATTTTTAGTGCCTTGGAAAGTATAAAGGCTTATATAAATTGGAATGATTTGGCTGAGTCCAGTGTGCTTTTAATTTCACAAATCCACTTTGCCAGAATGCATTATTAATAGAGAATCTTGTGAAGTTATTATTTAAAGCATCAGACTGAAGTACTTCCTTAAAAATTAGCTTCAGCATTTATTCAAGATAACTGGAAAAAATCACTGTTTAGAAGTCAGCTGTGTTTTACTATAGCTGTTCTCACTTATTACGGTTCTCTTGAAGAATATTCTTTGGCTATCAGTGTCATTATGTAAGTGCTATTTGATTAAAACAAAGAAGTCAGAGAATGCAGTGGTCCACATTCAAAGTTCTGACAGGCACCAGTTTTTTGTTTGCATTTTGATAATCTCTACTGGCTGCTGAACACTGAAACATTTTTTTACAAGCATGTTGATCTTCCAGAACTTATAAATATATGTAGGTTACTCCAAAAGTAATGTATCCTATTTATTTCCATGGAAATGGGTACAAAGAGCACAATAACAGTATTTGATAGAGGAAATTCTCACCTGTAAGACACTATTTTTCAACACAGTCACCACCATTAGCGGTGTATTTTCTCCAGCAATGTACAGAAACCTGCATGCTGTGCTCTTAACAGTTTGCATGGCCATCCAGAACATGGCTTGTCTTTTATGTCACTATTGCCACTGCTGAAACATCTCCTCTGTGTGCTCACATCCGCTGTTTGGTTTCCATAAATGTTCAACAAGCATCAGTGAATGTCCATGGGTGCCTTTTTTCGGCAAGGAGGTATTTAATGACACGCCTATGCTTTGTATGCACTTCCATGTCAGACTGCCCCTCTGCTGTCATCTGTCCCTTAGCAACAAAATGTATTGAAATATTGGTGGGAATTCAACCTCTACTGCCATACCACCAACATTCACTTCTAATATCACGGGCAAATATAATAAAATAGGAGGCATTATTTTTGGAGCAGCCCCTGTAATCAGTACAGAACAGTGAGTCTAACCTAAAATGTGGCTTTAGATTTAGAAAGGATATACTAAATATCCCACCTTTCACAGGCATGGTAGACACAGTTTCATTCACTCCAGCTTCAGGCACCTGACAAAAGATAAGCCTCTCTTTAGCCTACTCAAAGAAATGAGACATCTCTGGTGGTGTCAGACAGACAGAATTCTCTTTTTCTGGTGACTGTAAAATATGCCTATAACAACCATATTTCTAACTTAAGGCACTTAAATTGTCCAAGTGAGATGTGATGAATCTCACCTGCTGTCCTTGCACTGATGCTCAACAGAAGGAAAAACGATGAGCTAATCCTAAAAAGACTGTCTCAAGAGAACAGATTAACTTCCCAAGTCTGCTGCAGACTCCCCTGTGCCCAGGGAATTGCATTCCCTGGAGCAAACTGTATGACCAAGGACAGTTCCTCACTCACTTTAATATAGCTGTGGTGCTGTAAGGACACATGTGATTGCTGGACGATGAATCCTACTGTAACCAGAGCTCAAAGCAGCTTATCTTTCCATTAGGCAGTGAAGTGGCACAAAAACAACATGATTAGAACTGGACTTGGCAATTGTTTTGGGGATGCATCTTCTGGGGAATGAGGGTAAAATATAGTCTGCAATACAGTCTGTTCTTACCTATGGGACCTACGGTTTCAATTTCCATGACCACTGTCATATATTTTCTTCTCCATTTCTCTTATCAAAAAGTCTGGGATAGTTTACTGATGAGGAGAGGTTTACGTGCTCGGTGCAGGTGCTAGCTTCAGCTAAATGCCAATTTATACCAGTCTTAAGTAATGAGGAAGCATTACCTGAGCCAAGAACACAGGTATCTTGAATTTGATTAGAAGCTTAAGTGTCTCTGTGGATTAATTACCAGAGTTTCTTGTGCTGGATTTGGCAGAGACATTCTCTGACTAGAATAACCAGAAAAATCATTCTTGCTAATAGTTTAATGTCTCCGGTGTAATGTATTTCTCTCTTGCTCTCCCCCACCTCCATTTCTAAATCCCTTTTGCCTTAAATTGTCATTCCTTCAGTGTTAAAAATGACTCGTCCATCTGGCCAAGCCACTTCTCAAAATTTAGAGAAGAAAGGAAGTCATGCTTCCATATTTTTTACTGCTTCTTTTCACCCACCTGTAAATTATTTCTTTCTATCTTAATAACTGTGTAACTAAATCCTAGGATGTGGTAGAGATGACAGCTCTCTGCAGTGCTTCTCTGGAAGGGCAGCAAAACACGAGGGCCTGGCCTGTTCCTCTATTTTACCATTGTCCTGCAAATCCAAAATTGACTGCTGTGTCTCTGATGCTGTAGGCACTCCACCTCTCCAGCCTTCATCTGATCCCAGCCTGAGGGAGCAAATCTTAGCTGTGCTTACTGAATGTGCTAAGAGTGAAGTATCCCATGAAGAAACCCTGCGCAATGGAAAGCTGTTCACCCAAACAGTTTGCAGAATCCTTCTTACGTGTCCATCTCTTTGAAAACTTCTGCCTATCCTTATAAAAACTTCAGCCTATATGCAAACAAAACAAACAAATCTTGCATATAAGTTTGTCTACACAATGTAGACATACTTGCAGTGAGTTGCATTGCAGCCTCATTTTTCCCTGTAAGCCATTCGTTTTCAAGCCTAGGACTTTGAAATACAACTTCTGAATAGCTCCACTGCAGAGCTGTTAATATTGGACATTTCTGTCATTTAATTTAAAGCTACCAAGTCCTTCCCATTTCTCCACATTCACCTCTCGCACACTGAGTGCCTCTCTCTCTCTTTCTCACTTCAGTCCTACTGCTTTTGAAATACACACCATTAAATGGAGACTGCCATGGGATTTACTCCTTGCAGTTTGTCCCTGAGGACTGTAGAAATGAAATTTTCAGTTTTATAGTATCTTGAGTTCGGTAGGCCTTCCGTGTATCCTATGGTCTCCCTCACTTTTTGGGGGGAGAGGGGCACTTAAATGTTCCACATCCTTCTCTCACTTTTGGATAAGTAGAGATCTCACACTGCTGCTCAGCCACACTAAATTCAGAGGGCCTTATGTCAATATGTAAATAAAACAATGTATGGGAGCAATATAGGCTATGTAGAGCTGAAATAAGGACTAGTGACGCAGCTGTAAACAATTTGCTAACAGCAAGACAATAACATGAGATAGAATTGAAGTAAATCCTTCTGTGTTTCATGTCTGATTAAACTGGCCTGTAGGGAGAGAGGTACAAAATATAATAAAGCCGTAACTTTGCAATGTATTATGACAAGAAGGAACTATGCCTCTTGCAGGAAGGCCAAATGATCTGTGTTTCCAAAATGAGAAGGCACTTTGAAAGTCTTCATTACTCAGACCTCAATATATACATGTATAGAAGTGCAGAATGTTGTCTCGATGAAAAGCATTTCAAAGCTCTAACAAATTATGTAGATAGGTCACTCCAAAAGTAATGTATCCTATTTAGTTCCATGGAAACTCCAACAGATACAAAAAGCACTACGATACTACTGGATAGAGCCAATGCTCAGCTACAAAACATTATTTTTCAATGCAGTCACCACCATTAGCTATGTATTTTCTCCAGCAGTAAACAAGAGTCTGCATGTCACACTTGCAACAATCTATATGGCCATCCGGAATGTGGCTTGTCTTTCATGTCACTGCTGCCACTGCTAAAAAGAACTACCTACTGCCTCACTGTGCTCAGATCCACTGTTTGGTCTCCATATATGTTCAGCAAGCATAGATGATTGTCTGTGGGTGCCACTTTTTCTGTATGGAGATATTCAGTGACACACCTTTTCTTTGTATGCACTTCCATATCAGATGCCATTTTGTCAGACTGCTTCTCTGCTGCCATCTGTCGCGTGGCACCAAAAGGTAATGGAATATTGGTGAGAAGATTCAACCTCTACTGCCGTATCACCAACATCTATCACTGACATGGTGGGCCAACATCGTAAATAGGAGGCGTTACTTTCAGAGCAGCCCTTATAGGTATAGAGGAACACAGAGTCAATAGATCAACACTACCTCGTTTTATCCACAAGTCTGGAGTTGCTTTCTTTTTAGGGAACTCATCCCTGATGCACTCAGCTCCCATTTTCATGACCTTACCCTCAGTAGTATAAAGACTGAAATGTTATTACCATCAAACATACATTTCTTCTTTTACTTCTTTTTTTTTTTTTTTTGGGGGGGGGGGGGGGGAGGAGGAGGTGGAAGGGAGAGTTAAAAATGAAGTCTGCTCACAAAAAGCAGAGTACATCTCAAAATTTCATTTTTTTGTTTTGTTTTATTTGGGTTTGTTTGGTTTTTTTTTGTTTGTGAGCATTTCTGCTATGTAGATCAATGCATATGTCAGAAGTTGTTCCAAGTACATATTTTATGAAAGAGTGTGGTAGCTCCATTGCAATTTTTTTCGTTGTTTTTTTCTTTACTCTTTCTCACAAGCTAAAGTGCATAGTTCAGTATAGGCTGAGAATCAAAACTGATAGTGTTTGTTTATTTACAACTGGATGCCTCCTGATACTCTTTTATCTTTGACCCCAGACCTTGTATATTTGTAGGGCATCAGTTCACCCTTTTGATATGTCTTCATCTCCCTCAGAATGAAAGAGAAGTTGGCTGTGCAGGCTGGAGAAACAATAGACTCTGAATTTTGGCAAATGCCTCTCTTGCACTCCCAGGGAAGACTGTAATATATTCTGAGCCCTGGGGATGTCACAGGCTAAGCTATTCTGACAAATAAAACATAACAACAATCTGATGTGAATTTTATGAAGCCACTGCTAACATTCATCTTTCAGCTCCATGGAAACACACAGAAATATGGCATAGCTTCTTTCTGTCTGCTGAGGAATAATTAAAAAGTGTGAAAGGGATAAGAGGAGGAGGACAGGCTAGACTAAAGCTGTCTCTTTGAGACCTTCTGTGCCTGGTTGTCAGTGTGAGGGTAGGAAATATTTTGTGTACACAGACAAAATAGTCCTGCTTTGTAGGCAGCAAATTAGATCACTTAAGAGCTTATAAAGCAGCTCAGCTCAAAAAAAAAAGAAGAAAAAAAAAAAAGGATAAAAGTGAACTTTGTCATGGGAAAGATGAAGCTCAACAAACTACTGTTGTTATCTGGGGAACAAATAAGTTGAAATAACATTACAGCTCACTTTCTCAGAATTGCCTCAACTATCTACTGCTGTACTGTGAACTTGAGAAGACTGTGCAGCAAACCTGGGTTTGCAGAGCTGATTATCCAGGCAGTCAAAACGTATTTGGTGACTTTTTACAAGTAATCTACGTTGGTGTTTCTGCTTCCAGCTCCCAGGATTTTTACCTGGTGACAACTCTCTGCTTTCTGACATAGAGTTTGCATTAGCTATTTGTACATATTAATTTAATGTGATGGCAAAGGAAAGACCTAATTTTGATTCAGCCTCACTGTTTCAAATCAGTTGTAACATCTTTGTAAGTGATGCTGCCCCGAGGCCCTTTACTCTAAGGCAGGAGCTCAGTCTGGGGGACACTCTGAGCACAGCGCTCTCCTCCAGCAGCAGCAGGCTCCAGCTTGCATTCTCCCTACTCCCCTCTGCTTCTCTTGTCTCCCATCTTCCCCTTGGGAAAAAAAAGAAGAAAAAAAAAAGTAAAAATTAAAGAAGTAAAATTAAAGAAGCCCAGCTTTAGCTAATGTTGCTCTCTGCTTGATAAACATGTGGTTTGCCTATGCGGTATGACAAATCTCCCAGGAACTGGTGTTGATCTTCTAAGCACAGTATAAAAAGTTGCTTTATCTGCTTAATAATGCATCTAGATTTAACCTCTCCTTTGCAACAGACAAAATTAAATAGAGTAAATCTGTCTTGGGATATGAACCTATTATTAAAACAGATCTGCTAACTGTATTTTAAAATACTGTTGTGTTCCTCGACACATTCACTTCCATATGCATTATGGAAAGCTAATGCATTATCTTGGCAATAAAAATGCATGGCCTTCTGAAATGAAAGTATTGGATGAATGAATTCTGCTGGTTCTGTGCACAGTCTCAGTGCATTTCTCACATGCCCTTGTTTTTTGCAAGGATAAGTAATAGAAATAGCCCCGTGTTCAGCAGCTCATTTTGCAAGACTCATTAAGAGTGATAAACCAGTGGTGAATTTACCATTTCACAGACACCTCCCTATACAAAAATACATTGCATTTATTTTTAATTTACAAGTGCGCATGTATGGGTACGTTACTTTCTCCTTTCAAAGCAGCATATGAGATTCAGTGTGTTAAAATGCCTTCTATTCTTTGCCATAAAAAGTGACCAGTATCAGAAACCTCTTTAAATATGATTGTCTCTGTTTCACAAGCTCTGCTTTCAGTCTGCAGAAAGGATTAAGACATTTCAGCAGTACTGTTCCAGGCTGTGATTACCCAGGAAACTAGAAACAAGACACATTTGCTGTCTAATGTTCACTGCATCTGATCTTTTCAGATTCACTACTTCAGTGCTTGTTGAGTTTTTATGTTTCAATACGTGCCCTTGAGAGCCTTTAAATGAATCTAAAACGTTAATGCAGCTGGGTAGGTAGCAGCTTCTGAAAGGGTATTAATGGCCTTGTATGTACATCTCCATATAAAGTTCTAACTGACCTAAACAACCCACTTGACTCCCCAGATGTCAGGATAAATGGATACTGAGTAAAAAACCAAGCATCTGATACTTCTCTGAGCTGTAACACTCATTTAAAGGCTACGAAGCCTGGTTGTATGAGAATCACTCATGCAAGCAAAGTCTAGCCCAGTTTTACTGCAGCCCTCTTTTCCTAATGTAACGTGAGGTATTTGTCAGCAGATTTGCTTCCTTTTGCCATGTCTGTATAACCATTGGCTGGTGTTCTAAGAGAGAGGGAGAAAAAAAAAGGCAATAAAAACGGGAAATGTCCTTCATAAAATTTCCTTTTTGTGCAGATCCTACTTTATAGGGTATTTCAATCTCTTCAATCCCGGAACTATTCAAAATAGTAATGTAACATGGCTCAATTTCTGGCTGTAAGATAAATGTAATGAAAGCAAACTTATGAGCTGAGTAGAAGGAACACAGAGAGTATATCAGAGAGTATTGGAATTCAGGATATGTTTGAACAGAAACAGAAAGGACTAAGGCATACAATTCTCTCTCAAAGATTAATTCTGGGGAAAATGAAGAGAATTCATCTGGTAATAAAATATTTGCCTGAAATGATTTTCCCTTTTCTCAGCAGACAAAATAGACATAATATAGATAAAAGTTCATGAAATAGTTTTCTTCCAGTATTGTTCACTATAGATCCCCAAGTAACAAACAAACCGAAAAAGGCAGGTACATCTCAAAGGTCAAATGCGCCAGAAACTGTGGTTTCCTACACAGATCTAGCAGGCAAAGATTCTACAGTGGACACTGATTCACACTTGTAATGAACATGGATAAGCATAACGACATCAAAAAATTAACACGATTCATAAAGCTGTATCATTTATTGGTCAGGTAAACAAGGAAAAATCGTAGTATATATAGTGAATGGAAGGTAAAGGAAACTAGTACTTCTGCTCATTGTTAACCTCTATGACTGACATCCAGTTTCACAAAGCATGCAAGAAGGAAGCCAGTCCAAAAACCAGTTAGATCACTGTATAACCAAACTCAGACAAAACCAAACTGAACTTGCTGATGAGAAGTGAATTGATCATTATAATGCAGCTCATAAGCTCTGTCTTATTGCATGGATGCAGTTACTGATCTCATACTTACTTGGCTTGTCTGGGTGATAGTAGTTACCTAACCAGGATGGCTCTCTATCCTATAGCACAGTTGGTCACCTGGCTAAGTGTGCCAACGAGAAAAAGGGAACAGCTCCTCCACTGAAGCTGAGTATGAGCCATTAAAGTAATTGGAAACCATGCAAGCAAAACAGCAGTTTTGCCAAAGTAGCCTCAGTCTTCTTCAAGATGATCATGTGTTTCCATTGCAGTGCTTTGGAGCAAGACAGGCTGGCTGCAGGGGCCATGAACCTTGCTTTGGGTGAATACTCAAGACAAACCTCCATAAAAAGCACAGCAAACACAATAATGCAGCATGATTAAAACTGATCAGATACACAGTACCCAGTTTGTTTGACAAAATGAAATAAAGAAGAGAATATAAATTGACATACATAAATATAAGATATTGTATGGATTTTCATTCATTAAACATATTTGGCTTAATTCACTTCATATATGTTTCCCATATTAAGCCCAATGTGAGTCAAGAGTAAATTCTTTGAATGGCCTTATGTATCCTAAATATAAATAATAATCAGAAGAAAGAAAAGAAAATCATTCCAAGAAGACTTAAAAAGAAATAAGGAGGTAAACAGTTCTTGTTAAAGTTAAAAATTCATTGTTCATTATTTTTCTTTTGAAAATTATCAGTCAGCATGGATATCATGAGGTTACTGTGGGGAAAAGAAACGAACTACCAAATCTCTCCAGACTGCTGGATGCAAACAAAGCTTAGTACTGCTGTCAGTACAGTTTCTCAATTATGGAGTGAACAATACTTGAAAATTATGATTAGATATAATCATAGTAGCCAGGTGTACACAACAAAAGTCAAGAAAGAATGCATTGTTAAGAAAAAGCCAATTAATTATTTTTTTAAAAGCAAGTCAAAAGGTAGTATTCAGAGCATATTTATGAGGGATGTGACTTCTCATTACCTCTAATATGCACACAAACTTTGAGATGCACAAGGTTAATGGCAGCTGTGAGCACAGGATAAATGTACTCCTTAATTCATGTGTGAGGAGAAAAAAAAAAAGGAGTAAATGACTTTCACTGAAGAAGTTTCTCCAAATCTTAGGTCCAGAAATGGGCTACTTACCACTAGTCAATGTGATTTTTATTCCTGTTGATCTCCATGAAGGCCAATTAATTAGCTCCTGTTGTTCCTTTCCAATACCATGTAAGTCCCTAAAGCAAAGACAGAGTGGAAGGAATGGCTTTTTCCACGTGTATTTTTCTAATGATCATGCTCACCATTTTTAGTCATGCCTACATGTTTACATTAAAAAAAAAAAAAAAAAGTTTTCCTATTTGCTTTCATCATCGAGTGTATGCTGTAGACATCTAGTTTACCTGAATAAAATAATTAATAGATCTAAAATGTCTTCCTTCTCTTACCATATTAATACAGATACTTTCTAGGGAAATTGTGAACAAGCTGTGCAGACCACAGCTATTTTTAGTGAGTGAAAAATAAATAATTAATGGCTCCCCAGATGCTAAAAACAGCCAACTTCCATTCCATAATATGCTGCTTTTGTTCTACATAAAAGACACACCTTTCAGCTTCTTATATGGGAAAACAGTTCCTGTTGGCTACAGTCCAGTTTGTCACTAGTTAAAATCAAGAATCAACAAAGGAAGTATTTATGTTCATTAGTGTTATCTTTATGTTTTTTGTTTTGTTTAGTTCTTTTTTAAATCACATTTATGAAAGGTGGTTAAAGTTTTGTGATTTCTGGTCTGAATTCCAAACAGAGGAGTCAGTTAGACAATACTGTTATATTCGTCCTTGGCTCTAAAGTTAGGGTATGTTTTCAGTATATTTGATTTATTCTAGAATAATATGAACTACAAAGATTTCCAGAACAAGGTATTGTGTATTTCATTGTAGCAAGCAGCATCTGTTCTATCTCACAGAATGGCAGCTATCCCTGCAGACTGCCAACTCCCATAAATTTAATGATGTCGTCTACAAAAAACAGGTTCCTAATGGTTATATATCTATAGACAGAGATTCATGGTGCTAGGAAAACCCATTCAATCATCTAGTTAGACTTTCTATATATTGAGGTGCTCTTAAATTTTACACTGTAGCCCACAATGCAGGAGTAAGTACATAGTTCGTCATCTTTATCACCTATGGCAATTTGTAATGAGATTCAGAAACCACACTGGCAGGTCCTTCAGGGTGCACAGGAGGGACTGCCACCACCTCTAGGACAGAAGAAGGGCATAAACCAGGATGGATGCTTCTTCGTAAACCTTTTTCTTCAAGTTCATTTTCTTTCAAGATAAAGATCTGTGTGTCCAGATTTTGCAGTATTTGAAAAGATATGAAAATATAGAATCAAAAATTCCTTAGAGTTGGAAGAACTTTTAATGATTATCTAGTCCAACTCCCCTGCAATGAACAGGGATATCTACAGCTAGATCAGGTTGCCCAGAGTCTGGCCCACCCTCACCTTGAAAGCCTCCAGGGATGGGCCGTCCACCACCTCTCTGAGCAATCTGTTCCAGTGTCTCATAACTCTCACTCTCCTCTCTTTTAGCTTTCAGTCATTTTCTCTTGTCCTGTCACAATAGTCCCTGCTGAAGAGCTGTCCCTTTTTTCTTACAATTCTCCTTTAGTAACAGAGAGGCTGCTCTCAGAGCTTTCTCTTCTCCAGTCTGAACAGTCCCAGCTCTCTCAGCCTGTCCTCGTAGGAGAGGTGTTTCATCCCTTGGATCATTTTTGTGGCCCTCCTCTGGATGTACTCTAACAGGTCCACATCTATACTGTACTGAGAACTCCATGTCTGGATCCAGTACTATTACATCCTTGAACAGACTTAGATTTGCTAAACTCAACCTTCAGAGCTTGAATTTTGATTATCAGGCATAACTGGCCCACACAAATTGCATGACCATCCCTACCAGAGATGAATATCTGTGTATTTGAACTCAGAGATGAGCTATTAATTCACAGAGGTCCTTATATTAAATACATATGCTATATAAAACATACTGTCACCACAATGCCTTTTTCTTTCTACACTGTATTCATTTCCCCCTTTCATTAATCTTGCTTTCCAGATAGTTGGTTAAGTTAATGTATTTGCACTTGGTTCATGCATTAATCTCTGAAAACGATGTGACATTTTGCATACTGCATACCTTGTCATAAATTATTACTTCATAATATGTATCACTCTATATTTTTAACTACTGTAAAAGGTAAAGAAATGCATCAGCTACCGATGACTCACAAAATAACGTTGACAGAGGGAAGCCATTCGCAAATAGAGAAATAATGAAGATTTCTTTCCAATCTAATGAGCATTAGTGAAAATATTTTAAAGTTCAGCAAGTAGCTTGAATTTTAATGTACAAGTTTACTAGCACATCTCCTAAAGCTGGCCACGAATTCTAAGAAGGATAAGAAAATGTCACTGTGCTATGAGATAAGGAGTCATTTAATCTTCTCTGTCTTATTCCATCTTCCATTCAATTTTCTTTTATTAACACAAGAACAACAGGTTTCTCTAGGTCTTGAAGTATTCTTATTTATTTCCCATTGCTGAAGTTCAGTTCTGCAGTGAAAAACTGACTAGCTGGGGGTTCACACAGTGCCTGTCATTCCTTTCGGCTGGCTGCCGCGATACGGAACAAAAAGAGGAGCTCTTAATATATGCAGTAGGAAGATTAGATTGCCATCATCAGCTCTTCACACACAAGGCATGGTGCTCCACTCCCTCGTTACAAATTACCCTGGTATCACTGATCGTCCCTCTGGGATCTCACGGTTTGTCTTACTTAGGAAGATAAATTTCCCAGACTAATGCTGCATTCCAGTAATATATAAATAAATCAACAAAAGCCTTTTTCCTATTGCTTTGATTAATTTGACACCCTTTAATCATCAAGCAAATGGAAAATTATATTCTTCCTCATAATCTTTTATCCAGACACACAGTGGTAAAAAGCAAGAGTTGCAAGCTAAAATATAAAGCTTTTGAGACACAAACAAAAGCCTTTTCTCTCATGACGGTTGCAATGAGATGTGAAATACTCCTGTAAGGGACATGATGGTCAAGTGACTACCTTCCTCTGTGTCTCTTTGTGCATTACTATCTGAAGGTTGCCTTGCTGTTTCCCATTTTGTAGAATTCCTATCGAAAAAGTGTTTTTGAATGAACTGAACTGCAGAAATCTGCAGCTTGTGGGCTCAAAGGCAGTCATATGGTTTCAAAGCAAATTATAAATTTTTGTTAAGAGTGGGTGACTTGCCCTAAATTAACAACTCGCTGTTTTAATTGTGAATTTTTAACAGTGGCACTGTCAGGTTGGATCTTAAGAAAAAACTCTCCTCAGGAAGAGTGATATGTGTTGGAACAGGCTGCCCCAGGAGGTGGGTGGTGGACTCACTGTTACTGGACATTTTCAGGAAATATGGAGATGTGGTACTGAAGGACATGGTCAGTGGGCATGGTGGTAATGGTTGATGGTTGGACTAAATGATATCTTAGTGATCTTTTCCAACCTTAATGATTCTATGATTCTGTGAAAAACCCACTCACATCATCGGGTAGTAGAAGAAAGGAATATGAGACATTCTGGTCTATAATTTCTGGTGCAAGTTCTGTGATACACTGTATATTTTCATGTTTTTTTAACAGCACCAAGATACACCTACCTATCCAGACAGATGTAGTCAGACAGATGTACCACAGAGCAGAATACTTGAACAGAACAATACTTGAGCAGTGGAGTGTTAGTCCAAAAACACAAGTATAAGTCAGTCCTTCCTGGAGACACTCCAGCTTTCTTAACAAATTGTCCATTTGGTATCTTCCTGCATTCGCTCTGATAAGTTGATCTGATACACTGTCTAGGTGTGGGATAAATTTAACTTACCCTTGCTTCTCACCAGTATTGATGCAGTGACTTTGCATATGCTTGTTTCCATGAAGGAATATCTGTCCTCAGGAAAGAAGATGTATTTCCTCCTTTTCTTAGTACAACTTTGGGGGGAAAAAAAGGAAACCTTTTTTTTATTCTGTGGATTCTCCCACATACGTTTCTTTTTATCACAGAAGTCAATTACATCAGTTAATCATAAAGATTCTGGCAGCATTATGTGATGTATGTGTGGAGCAATATATAAATGTCAAATCTGGTTGCTGCAGGCTAGAAAGGAAATGCTGTTTATGAATTATGCTTTAGGAACTGAAAAGGCCAGAATATTTCTAGGCTGGAGCTTACTAGCAACTTAAGTGCCCTTATCCCTGAAAGTCAGGCAACACATAAGCTGAAATCAGAGTTGTGACATTTGCAATTATATTCAGACAAATACATGCACCTTCAGGGATAACATTTAAAGAAAAACTTAGACAACAGCTTTTTCTCTCCCTCTGTCTTTCAAATCTTTGGAACAGCAAAAGTCCCCTATTGCAGAGGCACCACCAAACCATTAATATACAAAACAAACAGATATAAAATTTTATTGTATCATGGAAGAATAACTCACTTTTTCCTTGTTGTTGTCCATGTTGCTTGCTAAGGGAAACTGCATTTTAAAGGCTGAGAACAGAAGGTTGAACTTGAAGCTGGGTGTATTTTTACTATACCAACATTGTTTGTGTCCTCTTCCCACTCTTCTTTCTGGAAATCTGATGAGTTCCCATGAAGAATAGTTATTGGCAAATCCCTCATGTGAATTTCCTTTCACCTCTATTACTGAATTTCATCTAATTCATGTTGATCCTATTCTTGAGGGAAACCAGTGCCTCCTGACTAGTCTTCTAGTCCTTTTCTGTACTGAAAGCACTTCCAGTGCTGTCACCAGTAAATTTTATTAGTAGGCACATCCTTTTTGTTTCACAGATATTAACAAAAGAAGAAATGGGATCATCATGCAGTGGGAAAGGAGTATGGAGGGAAATTCAAAACCACACTATAGACCACAAACTAAAACCCAGCCTTGATTTTCAGTACTAGTAATAGTACTAGTTCAACAATGTTGAACTTGTGGGCAAAAGCTTGGTTGCTAATGGAGCTAACAAATAAAATGACTTCTGGTGAAGAAGTGATGCCCCAGTGATCTCTGTAAAGGGAATAATATGCTGTTCGTCCCATACCTGAAAGAAACCCAATAGATTGAATCACAAGCTGAGCACTAAGGATTTCTAATACATTTTCCATTGGAAAATATTGTATGTTTGGGAAAATAAAGATTATAGACCTTCAGAAGGGTGGCAAATTAATGCAGACTACTGCTGTTCTATGTCTCTAACCTCAATAAAGTTTTTCAACAGTAAGAAAAAGTAAGAGGAAAGCTCAGTTTATTTCTTTAGTATGAACTGGTTTTCAAGATGATAGATTAATATGACTGGACAAAACATCTGTCACGGAACAGCATGGAAAATGCTGGAATATATTTTTAAGCATCTTGCAGGAGTTCTCTTCTACTGGTGCAGATGCCCAGAACCCCCAAAGCAAGCAGCTTCCACTGATACGTACTAAAGCATGAAATGGAACCAACCCAAAGACAATGCAGCCTCAAATGGTGCTTGCTACAAAACAGATTGCCTGCTGATTGCAGGGCAGTAGAAAAGAATAAACAGAAAGATAATCGGGACAGCAGACTCATTCTCTCCCTTGGCCATTTTCTATGCCCATGTCACTTCAGATGAGGGGAAACTGCTTTTAGTAGTGAAGCAGGATGGGCAATTGCATTTCCACAGTCCTGTGTGATCTATGAGTGTTGTATTCTGCCCACATTTGCACAGATGAATGGGGAATCTGGCTCTCTGCCACTACAAGAGCTTGTATTACATCTGAAACCCACCCAACATATCATTTCTACTTACTTAATGAAACAGGACTTTTAATTCAGCAGCTGTATGTGAAGTTCACATATTTTCTTTGTGCTATTCCCAAGAAGGAGAAAATATATGATGTACCATGGATTCTGTTGTTTGTTTTCACCAAACCTTGACCACATAAAATAGGAAAGCAAAGGTACATGAGCTGTGAACTAGCAATGAAGTAGTAACTTTCTAGCCTTCAGTCAGTATTCTACAGCATCTGCCTTTACTATCTATAGCTACTGTATTTCTCTTCAGTGTCTTTCTCTTGCTGAAATATTTCTGCTGCTCAGTGGAAGTAAATCTGCACGCTGAGGAGGCCTTCCTGGGCATCCTGGGGACATGATACCTCAGCTATGAAAATGACATTCATATTGGCCTTTAAAAAAGATTGATAGAAGGTGGTGAATAAGATCATAGTGCTACTAATACAAGATGCCAAAAGCGTGGTTTTTTATCTTAATAGATGATACACTAACTGATAAATGTTTCCCTTTTTTAGCACTTGAGACTAGAAAATTATTATTTTACTCATATGCAATGGGAGAAAACGGCCAAAAGCCAACAGGTTTTTTTGCGGAGTGTGTTTTGTAATGAATCTTCTTAATGCCTTTCTTTTTCAATTACAACTTCTTAGCTTAGTTGTTTCTCTGTACTTTACAGATGACAATTTTTACAAAAGGGGTTTATCATTTTCTTACTAATAGTGTTTGAGTTCGTTTCTCGTCAGTTCAAGCTCAGATTCAAAATAAAAGCAGTAAGCAGTGGGAAAACAAATTGCTCAGACAAATAATTTCCTTGCCTTCAGACTGTATACACTCACATGGAAACTCACCCCAACTGTTAATCTTCAGCAATGCAGCCTGTATACCAATGGGTACCGAAAATCACACAAAGTCGTACAATCACATAGCAGGTGCAGAGCAAGTGGGGGCTTGGCAGAGCCTGAGTAGAGAGGAACAAAAGCAAAAGAGCAGTGGTTGCAGAGCTGTGGAAGTTAGTATCATTTGTCGGAGGCAGGGAAGATGGCAGGTGGGTGATGAGATTCAAGGATTTGCAGGCATAGATCTGCATTAGAGAGCCATGTGTTTCTGTGGCCACTTCTTCCTCCCTTCTCTTGTGGAAAATTACTAACTGTAGAAATAATGATCACGAGGTAGGTTATGTTATGCACCTAAAAGGAAATTATATGGCTCTTATCTTTCTTCATTGAATCCGCTTTGAAGGCTTTGGTCCTGGTTGTTATACTCAGGAAAAGGAAGGTCCTACTTAGATACCAAACTCTTGGTTAGCAGCTGTAGACAAATTTCCATTCAGCTTTTCTCTACTATGACTTAAACTATATCTCTTGTGAATAAATAGAGAAGATATGAAATTACAGGGCTCTTGATCTTCATCCTAGAAATGGACAACTGAGAAGGGGCTTCAGACTTTGAAACAAAGACTTTACCAGCGCCACTGCTGTTACTGATCAGTTATTTCAATACATTTTTGTGGTTTCTAGCCAGCTTTTAGTTACAGCAGTCTTAGCAGGGATTTGACCCAAATTCTTCTTTAATCCTAATATTCCTAATATTTCTTCATTTTTATTTTAATATTCTATTTCTATTAAAGTTTTTCTCTTTTTTGATTATGTGGGTATGTGTTGCATATGGAGATCAACCCACACCCACCAATTTGAAGCATGAATCTCAGCTGTTGGTTTAGTGTAGCTCACTTGGAGTGTTTGTTCTAATTCTTTGGGTTTTGTTTACATTCATGGCTTGTGGAATGGGAGCAATTCCAGGACAGCACTACTATTTGCTAGCTGAAGAAACCAGTATTTTCCTTCCTACAGGATAAGAGAGTGTTTTAAGCCCTTGCAGCTTTCCTCTTTCTCTGGGCCTCTCCTGCTTGACAAGGGAGGGAGGCTTCAGCAAGTGCTTTGTGGATGCCTCCTGGGTGTGTTGCTCGTGTCACTGGATCTAGATTTGAGTCCAAGATCCCAGAGACAAGGGCAACTGGAACAACCTGGTAGGTATTGATAACATGTCCAGGCCTATAAGAGGCTGAAAAATCGAAGGAAAATACTCATTCCTTTTGTGCTGGTGAACTGGAAATCAGCTGAACCATGACAGAAGCAGAGGAAAGAGTATATCTATCAATGCATAGAGCTCAACGTAGGCAGATGAAAAATAAGGGAAGCCCCTGCCTTGTGAAGGGAACCACTGGAATTGCAACAGCAACATCAAAAGCAGGACAAATGCAAAGATGACATTTCAGAGATTTGAAGTGCTCTAAAGTCAGCACTGACTTGATAGTGCAAGTCTTCTCCTGCTCACATCTACCTCTGAGGGGCCCTCCTGTCAGGCTGGAAGGAGCAACCAGGCCACAGATCAGCAGGGCCACAAGTCAACAGACCCATAGATGCACTGTGATGGGACTGTGTTGATAGCAAGGAGCCCCGCAGTGGCTGCAGGCATACATGGCTTCTGAGCCCCCAGATTGCCTGGGACATGCTCAAAACTCAGCTTTCTTGCTCTTTGCAGCACCCCCATTTCTCTGCAGCCAGACAGGCTGATGTTTAGGCTAGAGATCTTTCTGAAAGCAGGAGTTCGTGGTTAGCATATTTGAATAGTAAAGCTTGCTTTTGGGAGGGAGAAACCTTGCAGTGCTGTGATGACACAGTTTCTGATTTCTGTGTGTGTGATGGGTGGAGTTGTTTTATTATCCAAAGCGTTCCTCTCGGGAAGGTACAGTTGATTTTATGGAATGAAACTAATTAGTCATATATTTTTCCTATACCAGCCACATTATTGCTGTAAAATTCAAATTGTTTCAGTGCTTAGGATGCATGAGAATAACATGTGAAGTAAAAAGAAAAATAATATTTTTTCCTTTACTTTATTCGCTGTTTTAATGGAAAATACAATCAGTGCTATCACATCCAAGTATAATATTCCCTGGATAAAGCACCACTCCACTGCACCGAGCTATTTATTGCCTGTAAATGACCGCCGGTTGTGCCAGGTTGCACGACAACAGCACAGAGGTGGTGCAACACTGCCACCATGTGCTCTGCAGCGAGAAGGGCTGTGTTGTCGGTACTGTCCCTACCCACGCTGTTTTGGAGAAATAAAAGAAGAGTAAGGAAGTAATTTCTCCCTAAGAAAATACTTGTTTGGGATTTAGATACTGGAAAACAGCGGCCAGACCATCTGGAGCTGTTAGGTGATGCTCAGCAAGCCCCATAGCAGTTTTCTAACCCAGATTCCCAAACTGACACATGCATTTGCTCTCACTCTTCCAATCTTTGTTCATGAGAAAAACAGTGTTTAGTTACTCCCTTTTTTTTTTTCTGCCTGCGTCAGCTTTCCCTTAAACCCTGCACACATCTGCTAGTCTCTAAGGAGAGTCCAGCAGCCAGCTGCACACTTGGGATTGTGTTAGTGCTCTGTTATACTCATGGGGCACTGCCTGAGTTATGAATTAATTCCAGGCCTAAGTGGAAAATTCAAGCACTGAAATAGATCGATTCTTTTTTCTTTTTAATAAAAATTCTGTGTATAATATTTTTGCTGAGATGGCAAGGCGTCATATTTCTTAGAGTAATCCAAAGGAGGCGACATTCCAGTTACGGCAGGACTGGTGGAACACATTTGGTTGTTTTTACGCTTCAGTGAAGTTCTCAATCTTTGACCTACCCTTCCATCTTTCAGAAGTATCAGATCTTAGTTAACAGTGATGTTGATCCTGGCACCAGTAGAGGTCCCAAAACATCTACCTTTGCAGAATAAGACTGCTTTTTTTTTCTCTTGAGTTGAGGAAGTTAAGCTTTAAAAAATAGAACTTAAATGTGATCAAAATTCAGTAGTATGAATGCATGTTATATTTCTTTGCATCTTTAACTCAGGAAAACTAAGGAAGTTTATAAATGCATGGCACTTGTGATGACAGGAAATAATGAAAAACAAAAACAATTATTTTTGCATAATCCCTTTTGATGGAACTTTAGAGAGCTACATTGGACCAATCATGCCACAGATGGAAAGAACAAATAATGCATTCATACAAACAGGGAGAAAAATAAATACAATTGTTTTCTCAAATCCATTCACTGACTGCACTCAGTCACTCAGGCCCAACCACACAGCGAAGGTCATGCATGGTAGAGCAGGACCAGTGGGCGACCAGCCTGCTAGGACCTGGGATGGGGCAGGCACAGCATTAGCCATGAGTGGATGTGAAACCTGTCCTCAGAGAATTGAATCATTAATGAAGTAACTGGTGCAAATCACATCTTCCTACCTGCTGCCAGGGAACGTCATGCTGCTATTCCGTTTGCTAGTTTTGCCATTCTAGACAATACTAAGTATTTTTACTGGTGCACAAGCCTAGGGAGTGCATCTGACCACTCTCTTTGCATACTGATGTTTGCCAGCCCAATTCTGTCACAGTTCAAAATGTTAGTTATTAAATCCAACATCTTTAATTAAATTAAATCTCTAAATAATGCAGAACTCGCTAGCTCAGAACATACCAGTCCTGTGGTACAGCACTCACAGCCACAATTCATCAAGTCTAAAATTCATTTCCAGCACATATTCACTCTCACATTGCTAGAAGAGAGCTTCCTCTCCCATCCTGAATCACTCTCAAGCCATAGTAACTAGTTTTCTTTTATAAACAGATCCTTCACCAGTTGGCACTTCTCCGAGAAATCAGAAAGAACAGAGAATGCAGCGAGAGCACTGCTCCTCACTTGTACAGTTTTTCATTTTTCATTACTTGTGACCTTGGGATATTAGAAAAGTGTGTGATGATCTGTTATCCGAGTTCAGACCTCTGTGAGTGAACTCATAAAATAGATCCTCCAGTAGTGGACTCTTTCCTTTATTATCCACCTGTTGGATATTTGCTTGTGCGCTTCCACATAAAAGATCCAGCAGACCCCAGTACAAAAATCAGCTGTACAGACCACTGACACAGACCCACCAGGGAACACACACTGACTCACTTGTAGTAGTTTAGCACTACAAGAAAATGACCATTATCAGAGTCAAATCAAGATATTTCTTAATATTAATTTTATTTCAAAAATATAATGAAACAACATTAATGACAAAGGAATATATTATTTATAAAAAGTTTCTCATTGTATGTTGAACACTTGAATTAATAGTATCATTTAAAAATCTTATTCTCAGCAAACACAACAAATACAATTATTTTTGGCTAAGAGCTTGAGATAAACATTGATTCTAAGAAGCTCGTGTATCCAATGCTGCTACAAATTCACTATCAATAGCTCATAGTTAAACAGCAGTTTGAGGACCACCTATCAGTACAAGACACAGAGAATCACTTCCACTTCTCATTTCAGTCTAGGAACAGCAGAAATTAGATATGAAGCCTGAATATCCCCAAGCAGGGGCTATGTTAGGGCTCAGGTGCCTGTTTCAGCCCCCACTGTGGGTACAAGAGACTGAAATGTAGCTCAAATTTCTCCAAAATTTTGACCAGAGGAAACATTTCAGACTCTTCACTGAAATTGGCTTTTTGTTTACTCCATTTAGCTTCTCATATATATGAATGGCCCTAATATATTCTATGTCACATGCTCTGCAATGAACAGATTATGGCGTCAACCCAGCAAGAGCATGACTCACTAAGCAAGCAATATCCATTTTCAACAGGGCAAAAATATCAGTGGAGACCCACTTAATCGTTTCATGATACAATTTAGCATTGCTATAGTATGTATTAAATTAATTAAAAGGCTTTCCTTCCCGTCAAAGGTATAATCAAAGCAGTTTGCTCCCAAACATAATCAAGAAACTATGCAAGGAAAGCTGAGCAATATGAGCTATTTTTTCATGTGGAAAGTTAATTGATTTTCTATCATTTTTCCCCTCTGGGATTCAAATGAAGCTTTACAAAAGTTTTGTCCTCTTATGTGTAATTGGTCCACTTGAACTTCAGAAGGTTACTTGAAACTAGGGCAGCAAAGTACTTTTCTTTTAACCCCACTTTGTAAGAAATTGTATTAACTGTCATGCATAGAGGGAAAAAAAGAAGGAAAAAAAAAAAAAAGACTAGAGGCCACAGAAAACTCCAAAGTGCTTTAAAACAATTAACATTTAAAACAGAGAAACTTCACTGCGAAGTAGCAATCAGTTTCCACTCTTAATACTGTGATGTCTTAAACAGATTTTTGTTTTCTCAGTGCTGGGCCCTAGAAGTAGAATTCTGCCTGGAGAATAAAGGTTAGGGAAGGTAAACTGAAAAGCAAAACTGAACACTCAGTTAAACCAGTAAGTAGTAAATGGTCTAGGCATTGATAGTCTGCTCTAGCCATCCCTTTGGATGCTTGGAAGCATGTTTTGGTAGGGAAAATAAATAAAAAACAATCAGCTCTGAGTAAGCTGCAATTCACTGGAAGTGTCCCAGGGAACCTGCAATGCTATATGAGAAAACAACTACATGAGGCCACAGGAAGAGTTCCTATGTTGGGCATGTTGGTTGACAGAGCTGCAATGGGACAAATCAGCAGAAATTTATAGTAACCAAAAGACAGAATATTTTGGAGTTCATTGAACTGAGTTTTCGTCCAAACTATTTGAACCAGTAGCACTTCCCTGATTTGGGTAACAAATAAATCACAAAAATATGGGAAATGCAAACTTAAGTCAATATATGCCCATTCAAACTGACAAGAGGCCAACTAAAGGCATTTCAATGGCCTCTTCAGCTCTTGGCAAGCAGAAGGTTCCCCACTCCTGCTGAAAAATGTGGCAATGCTATATCCCGTTCTCTATGTATTATGTGATATTGATTGCAATATAGTACAGCAGTTAAGATTTATAAGGACAAGAAGAATAAAGAGTAGAAAAAGCATGCTCTGCGAATATTAAGTTGATGGCATTTTTGGATTCCAGAAAAAGCTTAGCCTTGTATATTCCAAAATAAGATCAAGAGTGATGTCATTTACTTAGGCAGAGAGCTTAAAGCTGAGCCACAATGTCATGAGATAGAGCTACATGCAGGTACGGGTTTTCTCAAAACACTGTGGTTCTGATCCAAAATTCTGCTTCAAGTTTGCTTCTAAATTAAGCTTTTTTAAAAGCAGGGGTGGGAAAGCCAATTCTGTTATCTTACTGTGCAATTTTAATGTAACTAAGTCGTTCAGAAAAGCAAAATATTTGAATAATATATCTTTTCTCATTTGTGCAAATGCTGGCAATGATGCTTTATAAATTGACTGTCTGACCTGTGTACAAATCAAGAGCTTGTAGAGACGCTCTGGAACTCAAACAGTCAGACTGAACCTGCATCAATACATCGAAGCAGTCTTTTTCAATTATAAGAACTGAAATCCCAAGTCTCAACAAGTAAGATTCTTTCAGACACCAGCCATTCATTTTCATATATACCAAGCCTTAGAGGGAAAATACTAATCAAATCCAGTTTCTGTCTGATGCAGTATACTGTTATATAGCATATTCTCCAATATTTTTTTCAGACTTTTTTAATTGTCCTTAGCAAATGAGCTCTACCAACTTCAGAATTACTTCCAGAATTTAGTAGGCACCAATTTCAGCAATTCTCCTACACCTAACATCATTTTATTTCGTTCCACTTCTGCTCAGAGCACCCCAAGGTATTTTTTTCCAATATTATCTTTGAAGGTTGACTTTGACCTGTTGGTTCTGGGGCAGCAAGTGACAAGTATCAAAAGAACAAAATGAAATTTTGAGAATTATACGAGAATAAGCAGTACCAGATAAACATTTATTCAAACATTTGTGATCAGGACTTATTACTTTCAACAGGGAAATGCCCGCAGCTGCAAGCACCTTGTAAAATACAGCCTGAGTGATACTATTACTCTTGGAATAATATCCATCTGAATTTGGATGGCTGATGCACCAATATATTCATAAATCTGGGTTTGGTTGTCTGAGAAAGATTATTATTCAGCCTACTCTTTTGATAACCAGGATTCTCATACTAATATTGCAAAAGAATGAAAAGCAAGACATGAAATGTCACATTCACAGGCAATATTTGGCTGTTCAGACAACCTCTCTTCCCATCAGCTCTCTTCTCCCTGCTTTCAGCAGGAAGATACCCACTGAGCCATTATTTTTCTTTTTACAGTTTATGTTATTAATGTTCGTGCATGGCAAATAAATCTGCAGAATTCAAGAAGTGTTTCACAACCCCAAACAAAGAGCCTTAAAGAGATCACAGTTCTGCTGCAGAAAATGCTACTCACCTTATGCTAGCTGTCAATATTTTTGACAGTCTGGATTTTGAAATATGTTAGTTAACAGAATCCTTGGTGGGCAGAGGAACTGACTTGCAGGCAGCTGACTTAAACAAAGGCAATTTGGAATTAAATTTTCATTCAGTAAGCTGGCTGACGATTATTTGTATTTACTGATTGTTTGTTTTTGAAAGCTTTGCAAATGCTAAGACGGTACGTGAAATGCTAACAGTGCTTTGACGTTTCCTGGCCCAAGCACCAGCCTTCCATCTTTTTTACAGTGGAATTTTATCCTACAGGAAAATAGCTCATTGGATTAATGTAGTATCTTGTCAAGTGTAGGGAAGCCAGTTGTAAATCTCATGGAGGAAAGACAAAATAAAAAATAAGGAAGGGAAGATGAAAAAAACGTATTTCAGCATTTCTCCCTCAAAGAACAAATGTACAGAATTCAGCAAATCCAACCGACGGAGTTAACACTTCCAAGTAATTGGCAGAATTTGTCCTCTAGTTATTCCGAGGAGCATTAGCAACATAATAAATGAAGCCTCTTTCTGAGAATTATGCATATCATAATGCATATTACAAGGCTTTACACAAATGTTCAGAAAAGCAGACGGATTCAAGAAAGCTTACTGAAAGTGAGGTTTACTTGCTGCGAGTACACACCTGCACTCCAGAAACAGTGCTGCCCAAATACTCAACCACAGCAGCCACAAAAGAACAAATTCTGTAGTAACACACGGCATAATGAGGCTAAAGCCTTAATTTATGATGTTAGAACTGCCACAAAATACACTGAAGAATCCCACACATTTTTTAATCTCATTTTAATTGCTCGAGAGATAGCTTTGTAAATCCACATGAATTACTGAATGACTACACTCATTTCTCAATTGTGCATTGAAAGGTCCTCAAGAATTTTATCAAGCCAACAAAATATTTTAGTTTAGTTAACTCTCCTGAAAAATATCTTTTTCTATTTAATTCTACTATTTAGAATATTATATCTCCCTGTATAATGCAGTAATTCTAATTGTGTTCCCCATCTCTTTTCATACAGGCAGGTCCCCAACTGCTTTAGGGTTTTTTGTTTGTAGTCCAAACAGATGTTAAATGGTTGCTTGAGGAATATTTGGTTAGAGATTTTTAAAGTATCTACTTGCTCAAAGGTTGGGGATATTCAGATCAGGGAGGGCTTTGAATATACAGAGAGAGTTACTACAGCCTGGAATTCAGAGTGAAGTTAGATTTAGGGAGTTTGTTCAGATCTATCTTTGCCTATTATTTTGAAGCATGTTTATGTGGATAGATGTTCTGAACTAGACACCACAGAGCACATAAAATTATAGATTGTTAATCAGGGGAATTTTATTATCTGTCCTCTTTGGAAGTGCTATAAATGAGACAAATATTTCTGCATTTTCATAAGGCATTAAAATTGATTTCCATTTTAACTGTTGGGCACTGCAATTGCAAATAAACTAGCCTGTCTATACAAATGACAGTACTTTCTAATACTTGCTTTTCTTCTTGCAAACTTCTCATAAACAAGCAGTAAAATGATCTCCATTCTAACTCCATGGCTTTTCACGGCTTGTACACCTGCACCCCTGGCTTACAGTACCTTGACAGCAAAAAACAATGCATCACTTCCAACTGCCAGCAGTCACAAACTCAGTGTTCTCATCACCTTTCAAAGAGCCCTTAATCCTCAGTCTTTCGAGGTGAACTTAATCAGTACCATTTCAACCAAGAGAAAACTGTCGGCTCTGTTTTCCCAGGGGGATAGGCAAACGTAGCACCTGGGAGAGCCCAGGAGGAGTGTGGGGAGGACCTGTCCCTCCCAGCATGGTCCAGGACACACGCAGCACCTCAGACCCACCTGCACCAACTGACACCTTGCCACAAAAAAGCACACCACAGTGGGAATGCCCTGAGCGAGTGTAAGCACTCAGCTCTGCGGTGCAGGGAACTGGAGGCCAGTGAGATCCTTTACTGGGGGTTTCCTCATTTTATACTGGGGGTGGCCTGAGAGAGCCCCAGCTGAGCTGCAGCCTGCGGAGGAGGGCTGTGAGACATCTCAGCACAGCCACAGCAAGCAAACAGGGCTAACGAACCCCTGCCTCAGCCTTCCCAGTCACTGCCTTCCTATTTCCCAAGGTAGTGCTTACATTCCTGAGTAAAACCAAGGGTAGGGAAGAACAGGATACAAGTCAGCCTGCTATCCAAGTACCCCATTGATACTGTGTGGCCACTGAACCACATCATGACGTGCATGAAGTTGCTGAATAATTAGGAATTTGAAGTTAGTGTTCTCATACAGATGGAGAGAATCCTCCTTTATAACAAAGTACATGTTTTCAGAAAGGACAGCAGACAAAACAAGTTTGAGAGAAAGCTAAGTCCATTTCTACCCCTCACCAAGATGCAGAGGGAAAAAATTTCAAAGGAAGTGGCAGTGCTTAGTAGTTACAGATATAATCAAGTTTCACTATTTGAACACGACTTGAAAATGTATCTGATATTTTTATCAAAGCAAAAACAATGTTCTAAGCACACACCACTAGAGAAATGCCACAGTGACTTGTGTAAAATTAGTAACCAAAGAATTAAAAATATATTTTTTGCATTTAGTTTCACTGTTTCTGCATTTGAATATTTTCTCATAAAGATAATGGGCTATATATATTGCCTTGCATTGAGTAGAGTTAAATCATCAATTGATTTGGTTTTGTATTCTTTCAGCTAAGAAACCTGTAAATACCAGGATCCTGCCTGCTGCATGAACACAAATGGCCTCAGTGGAACCCTGCCAGTTTACAGCAGCAGAAAATCAAGGCCAGAGGATCAAAGAGTCTTTTCCATAAGAGCAGGGATTTGTTACCATGCCACCTTCTTCAAAAGGTTCTGAATTATCTGGTGAGTACTCTCCATACTGAAATTATTTTCTCTCAGTGGCACTGTGTGTATATACAAGTGTATATAATGATACCTTTGTGCATTAACAGAAATATATTTAGAACCATAATGATGTCTGAATCAGATAGATCTGTCTGCATCTCTTTTCTCTTCCTCAATTTTTATCTTATGCTTTCAAAGCCATTATCTCATCAAATAATTACTTTTCCCTTTACACCCACAAGAAGCAATTCAGAGCATTAATATCTAAGCTTGGACCATTACCATAGGAGGAAACAACCCTTCAGAATTCTGACCCAGTGAAAGTAGTACTAACTTCCCATAAATCTCAGAGTTCCTCTTTATGATTCAGGATCTACCAAGACTGAAGTAGGAAACAGTCTTTCTAGTAACAGCTCAATAAGCAAAAAGTTAACAGCTGATCAGGTCACTGACTGAGATAGGTGCATATTTCTGCTGCATTTCAGACATCAATGAAGTCATGAATACAGAGGGATTAGAAAGTTCTATCACACAGCCTTTATTCCCTATGAGTTCGCTCAACATAAGAGATTCTACATTTCAAAATCTTTCATTGAGTTAGAAAGTCAGACCCCCTCCCTACTGCAATCATCACAAAGCTGATTCCAAGAAGCACACACTTTCCTTTTCCATATGTGAGTTTTACCCTTAATGCTTTTGGAAAATTGGAGAAGTGTTTAGAAAAACCATAAACAGGAAAGGAGGATGTACCTTACCATGCTGAAAACCTAAAAATAATAAAGAGGAAAAATACATATTATTCAGATTCCAAAACACCGCAGAAATACAGATACAAATCCAGGTAACTAACTCCATGTATATGTATAAAATTAAAAATGCAAATCAAGTACATTCTTTAAAATGATGATTTGGTAACGGAGAAAAGGAAAGTATGCCTTCTCTGTGAAGGATAGTCAGTTAGAAGTCACCAGCCAAAAAGAACCATCAATATCTCCAATAATGCCAATATGTCATGCTTGGAAAAGGTAGCCTACATTGGCTAAGCTCCACTGTGATGGAGATTATCATATCTGTCTCTGCTAACAAAGAGCAAAAAAGAGCAAAAAGTAATGTAAATTTAAGTAAATTATCCTAATTTCCCTGCTTAGGATGAATGTTACCACAGTTCCCATTTTGTTGGGTATTCTGCAGCAAAGTGTTTCTTTATATCTAATGGAACCATATAATGAGTATACTGAATGACACTTATCGAGCTTAATAGGTACTTTGAACATTTGGTAAGAGAATCATCTGCCTGTGAGAGGAGGAACTGAATGGCTGAATGTATCCCTCATGTACAGAAAAAGATTGTTAATGAAATGAATAGGAAATGCACTTAGTTTGCAGAGCTGATTTGGCCTGAAGATCATTATGAACCCCTGGATAAGTCATCACTGACTATTGTGACAGTAGGACTCCAACACAACTCATCTATAGTTTTTGTACTTCACATCTAGAAATACATATATAAAGAGTGCCAAATTCATCATCAATTAGTCATTTAGTGAACTCACAAAAGCCTGTGTTTAAGGTTGATTCTTTGTTTTCAAAATAACAAACTGTACAGAGCTTTCTTAAACTAAAGATTTTTTACTGTATATTTGCAATAAGTACCTACGTTAAGGAAGTTGCAGTCCCTGATGCTCTGTTGATGCCCTCAAAGGCTGACCTTGCTATCTTTGTAGAGCAGCTTTCTATTTCCTCCTCCTGGATTTACTCTTGGAGCTCTTCCAGAATTTATTTCTCATTCATCCCATTCTTTGTTCTTATAAATTTCTGACAAAGGAACAAAACAGTCTTGTACTCTATCAATCTCCAGAGCTTGCTGAATTTCAGTGATGCTGAGTATGCTGAGTATAAGCCACAAGCTGGTACCCAAAATCATCTCAAAAAAATAAATAAATAAATAAATCTGACAGCCTCTCAATGCCAATTTCTTTAATGGATTAGATCACTATATTTCTTTCTGTCTGGGTGGATTTTTGTAGCACTGAAAGTTTAACTGTCAGTAGTTACACAACAGCAATTTTGATCAACTCTTTCAAAAGAGTTTACAGTAACCTGGCATATTTATTTCTCAGAAGAACTAAAGCAACTCAGAAGAAAGAAAAATATATCCCCAAATTTATTCACTGGTATAACTCCACATCTTTAAATCTTACAGTGACAGAGAAAGAATCTATAGACCAACATGTCAGCTGCAAAAAGTTCCTTCAGCTTTACATTACAGAAAGAAATAAGCAAAGACAGCTTTAGGACTAGCTTTAGGCCAGCCAGTACCAAATATAAGTGAGACTAGCCATGCCTGCTATTCTGAATCACACCAGCTTGCTTATGTTTCATGGAGCAATTATTCCAGCATGCCTAGAGGCTATGTGGGCTTTACTCCAGTCAGCGATTTTACTTTATTATTTTTTTATTTAACAAATGGGAATTCGTGGCTCTTGTTTGAGACATCTTCCAGCTGCTTCGTGCGACATCAAAAACAACAAACAAGCTGAGCAACAGTGAGGCCACTGATCTATGCAAAACTCCCTTTGGATTTAGGGACTGACAGAGACCTTCTTAGCCAACCTGAATGCCTAAGCAAATCAATGCACCAGATACAAAGAGATGGTAAACATTCCTCACTGCTGAAGGACTACTATACAAGTGGCTTTGAGCAAGCACTACCTTCCTATTCTGTGTTTTCATTCAGATTAAGACTAGGAGGCGTAGAGAAAGCCAACCTGAGGCTCCAAGGCACCTTGACGGAACAAAGAAAATCCTGAGGATATCATTTACTGTCCACACAGATAAAAAGCATTCAGTAAGAGTTTGAGAAGATTTATTCTCTAAAATGCTATTTCACCAGCACTGCACAGAATGCCATTCAGAGTGCATCTGATTCAGTCTTCAGCTCCCACTGAACTTTACATCTCTCCCCCTTTCTTCTCTTCAGACAATTCTTCCATGGGCATCAGCTCAGCTTCAGAGAACTTAGAGGTCAGTGCCACATTGTCATAATCAAATTCTTCATCAAGTAAGAATGGTTGAACAACATCTCCCAGTAGCTGTAATGAACAAAAACAGACACAAAAATGATATTGCTGCAAGTAATGATAAGGAAGCTCAAAATATAAACTTCTAATTAATATTTAATTAAACTATTTTTCTGACTCCAGCACTCTCAGCTGATTAAGCTGTTTTTAAGTAAAAGAATAAATTCAGTTATTCAATTTGACCTAATTTAAGCCATTTAATGTGCCCCATTTGTACTGTTCTGTATCTGAATGAATATCATTAGCTAATTTTGCTTGAGGCAAGGAATCTGAAAACCTTTGCACACATCTATTACAATTCTGCCACTTGTAGAGACAGAGTTGTGGGGATACGGGCAAGTTATGTACAGCTATGTTAAATTTCAAAGACAGATTCCATACCCTTAAAATTTGGGCTAGTATCACACAACACCTCAGTGCACATTTGTCTGATGCTAACATAAAATGATGCCCAGAACACAGTTTCAGCAAAGAAAAGGCCTGGAATATGCGGAATGACACAATCAATGTTCATACTCTAATAATTTTCACCATCTCAGGCATATGCAATTGGTTGGTTTGGATTTCTTGTATGATGAACATAGAGCCTTACTGCACTTGCCAATATTTTCTCTGTTGACATATTGTTCAGCATTTCTGTATTGCTTTTCACTGAAATACCTTAGAATAAACTCTCTGCCTATAAAATAAAATAATGAAAACAAATAACTACAGCCAGCTGCATGCTGAAAAGGAACTGCAGGGAGCCACAACACAAAAGATTTATAGTAACCAGTTACATAAAATGAATTCCAGAAGTAGGCAGGAGACACATCCCCACTGCCCAAACTGTACAGGAATATTCCTTATCCTTTTAGAAATTAATATAAAATATCTAGAAATTTCAACCATGACAGATAACTTATCTCCTCAAGGGCTCTGTGTTTCAAAGTCTTATGTACTTCAGTAACAAATCAGCAAAACACTTAAATGTTTGTTTTTAAACACTTGATGAATCCCCTCTGAAGCTAGTAACTACTTATGTACATAGTAATAAGTAATGTTTCCTATTTATAGCCTTAGAAACTACAACAGCTACAAAAAGCACAATGACACTACTTGATACAGCGAATACTCAGCTACAAAACAACATTTCAACATAGTCACCACCATTAGCTGTGCATTTCTGCCAATAATAAACAAGAACCTGCACACTGAGCTCAAAATCTGCACCAGCAGAGGTGACCCACTGTCTGTCACCAGTGCTGAAACACCACCCACTGCCTCACTGTGCTCACATCCACTGTTTGGTCTCCAAAAGCGTTCAGCAAGTATCAGGGAATGTCAGTGAGTGCCATTTTTCCTGTGTGGAGAAATTCACTGACACGCTTTTGCTTCATATGCATTTCCATGTCAGACACCATTTTATGAGACAGCCCTTCTGCTGCCATCTGTCACATGGCAACAACATGTAGTGGGATATTGGTGGGAAGGTTCAGTCTCTACTGCCATCCCATCACCAACCATCTCTAATTTCTTGTGCCAATGTAATAAAGTAGGAGGCGTTACTTTCGGACCAGCCCATGTATTTGAAGTTAAGAATAGTTGTTTTGCTGAATGAACAGGAAGAACATTCAGTATCTTATGGTCACCACTCAATTTAGAAGACACAGTATCACACACAATTTCTGTTAACATTCTGTCAGAAGCTGCATTGACATAGTTCATGCCATTTAATAAATCACAGAAGTAGTACTAGGATTCCTCTCCAGTGGTAGGGCACCCCGCAGACATAGCAGTGAATATCCTTGTAAAAGATGCTTTATTAAGTAAACTCTAAAATTGTCTGACTGACCAAGAAATATTTTTCCAGCTTTCTATAATTTTATTAATCATCTACATTGTTCCATGGACCTGGCTTACATTGGCTTCAAAGACACTGGAGCACATAAATCATCTTAGATGCAGACCCACAGACATTGGCATTAACAAATAAGAAAAGTGAATTTTGTAAATAGAGTTTTAGGGTTTACAAAAAGGTATTCATTTTGCATGCAGACATTTTCTTGCTTATGTCCACAGACTAACTACGGTAAGCCATTATTAACTTATATAAACAGCACATGAAATAAATGTTTATGTAAGATAAATCCTGCAAACAAGCACTCTTTCTTGTTAGGGACAGACCTTGTTAAGGTCAACTCCTTGACCTCCTCACCACATTTATGTCCAGTTTCTTTTTTTCCACAGGCAAAGCTTCCTAAAATTCTGTATTGGAAAGGGTATACCAGTAGCTGGGTAATGACTGGTAACAGCAATTGCATTTCATTAGTACTCGTCTTTCCTTTGGGGAAATACAAAACATTTCTAAAGTATAATGTAACGTGCAAACAATTTTTTTCTGCTAGTTTGGTTGTAACAATATTTTTTACCACGCCTAAAGGTAATTAAGCATAGAATAGTTTAATAAGTTACAGTACACCCTCGCAGGGATTCTACAAGAACAAATCTATCCTTTCTCTGCGAACACAGTTATAGAAACCATACAATCATTCACTGTGCCCTTGTGTTGAACTTTGTATCAATCCAATGAATTTTCATGCAAATGCAGATAAATACTGGAAAAGCTTGTTTAAAAAAACTCAAACCCAGAATGCTACATGGAGATGGATGCCAAAGTAAAATATATCTGATTTCACTGCTACCAATTTTTCTGTTACACATTCATTGCACATTGAAAAGTTTATTCACATTACGTATTTATCAGTGTGCTTCATCTCTCAAGTTCTCAGAGCAGTAAGGATTCTTTTTTTCTGCTTCTTCCAAGAAGGTATTCACTTCAGCCTTCTACACAGATAAGTAGCATAAAATTTTTATACTGCAAGCTGCAATTTTGATCTATTTCAAAAGGAAGACATTTTACAACAGAACACCAAATCCTCTGAGCTGATCAAGTTATTATCATGTTATTTTTGCCTAAGGAGCTGAGAGAAATATATGAATTTCAGGTCTCTAATTTAACATCTAATTGAAATTTTTTGGAAAGCTCTCTGGGAATAGAATTCAGCTCTATTAGAAAGCTGCCAGTTTGCTTAAGATTGCTCACTTGATTTACTCTCTGAAGAAAATAATTTTCATTTACAGTTCCCACATGTCCAAATTAATGTTCATATTAATAACTAAAGTATTTTGCTGGAGGTTGCTTTACAAAGTAATTTTGTAAATAAAATACCTTAAAGTGAGACTTTCAGAAGTCCATTAATAACTGGCAACTCAGTCATTGTTATTAATCTGTGTGGAGTTAAAGTTAACTGAACAGTTTGTCCCTGACCTTCCAAATACCTGTATATTTGTGTAATTACTCCTAAAATCCACTTGCTGAAATTATGTAAAGGATGCACATACACTCACTGGTGTTTTCATTGTATGCTCAAAGGAAAACTTACTAAGCCAATAACAATGAAAAAAAAAAAAGGGGGGGGGGGGGGGGGGGGGGGGGGAGGGGAGGTATATATGCCATTGTCTCATCTAAACTTAGTATGTACTGGAGGACTTAGAGCAAAACCAAAAGAAGTCTTGAGTTAGGGCCACTGGACAATACATCACAGTCCATTTTCCACTACTGTTTCATCATCCTGGACAACTCACTCAATCTCTGTCTTTACTGGCCTCTAAAAAGATACAACTCTTCCATCTTCTTTCACTTAGTCAATCCTGTCTTATGTTCTCTCTCAGTCTTGAGGCTCATCAGTAAAATCTCAAATCACAGGAAGTCAGTGGGACCTGCACTTCAGGTTTTAGATGCTGTCATTCCACAGATAAAATGATAAAAAGAGGCACCGTAAATATTTTTTTGAATGGCCAAAATACTATTTGGAATTCTTAAACTAAATGCTAACAATGGCGAACAGAAAGGCTGAATTCATCTTTCCTAATCTCAGCCATAGAAGAGTTAAATTTCTAGATTAAAGTAGCCAACAAAGAACCAGCCTGACAGTCACCCTCTGATATCAAACAGATATATTACATCTTAGGACAAATGCTGACAGCAAGTGGGATAAATCACTTTCTGGAGGTACTCATTTCTTCCTCCTGATGACAGCACTAAATTAGGCTAAAAGCAGAGCTCAAATTAGGTGAGATGAATCCTACTTTGAATGCAAGTGAACAGTGAGAGCATGAAAAATATGCATTCAACTGAAGTCAAATATATGCAAATGGAAAATAAGAATAAATAAAAACCTAGATATTAATGCATACATTTAATTTTAAAATATGAAAAAAGATATACTACATAGAGATAAAAGAGAATAAATATCTGGGTAGAGGAAGTAAATGTTCTGTATAATGTTCTTCAGTCATGGAGTGAATGCTGTTTCTGCTATTTCACTTTGAATTGGTCTGTGGGTCTGTGTGTTGAGCTGTATATATTAAAGTTTGGGAATATACACGTATGAAATATATATTGAATATATAATACATTTCTAAAACCAGCAAAATTGCTGGCCAATACAAATAATGTCTTGTATCATTCACTAAGCTGTTCTTTAATAATTAGCCAAGTTCTATGCTGGCTTTTAACAGAACTTCCATTGTACACTAAACTTTCCCTAGCAATAAATTCCACTGAAGTCCCTCACAAATAGGTCCACAGCGAAGAAATTCTCCTCCTACACTGAAATAGGATTGTTTATTTTTCATAGGAAATGGCTTTCCATTATATCCTGTGAAAACAAAATAGGTAGCCACATTCTGTTGCCTTTCCCTATCAGAGCTGTTTTGTTGGACAGAGAAGAATCATTTCAAAATGTTGCCAGGGTAAATCTTTTTTCTTAAGCAGTCTTGCCATAAGCAAAGCAAGACTTAATTTTCACAGCAAAGACAATTTAAAGCACTGGGGGATTTTAAAATAGACCTGTTCAGTCTTGACAGTTCTAAGAATCAGGCCACATTTCCGATACTTAAGTGAAGGCACTAAAATACACATAATCTAGTGAAAATGCTGACTTCATTTTGAGAATTGTGTTGTCTGGTACCAATCAAACACTTGTTAAAAAAAACGCATTAATGTAATAATACTCTATTTCCCTTCCAATATCCACCTTTTTCTGAAATGGAAGTGAATTCTGCATGCAGTGGAATCTTCAGTTATTTTTCATGAATTATGTTAGAGTCACATAGAATAATTTATGAATACTACAGTAACAACCCCCCTTCTTTGGTTTTATACAGAAGTTACCAAATGAGCAAACTATAAAAGCTCATACTAAGGGTTTTTGTGTGCCAATGGATATTTCTTAAGGCAAAAAACTGTGAATTACATCAGTCCTTAGGGAAAAGTGCAAATATTTTTATTCACAGAGTGGAATGCACTAGAGCTGGAAAGGTCATTTTAGAACATTATTACTTTCTCCCAAAGCAAACCTGTTCCTTACAGTGAAGAGTTTATTGCAAAGAACCAAACACAATTCAACTCATGAAAGGAGGCACTATACACACTATCATAACATCAATCCTTCACTGGTCACATATCATTATGGCTTATGGTTTAAACCTCATAGGATATCAATAAACATATGATATCAAAACTGCCCCGCTTTAGCCAGAAGCTAACTTCAGCTTCTATTACCACAATCAGGCAAGAGAAAAGAGCTATGAAAAAAAATTTTCAATAGAAACATCCCCAAAAGCTAATGCTCACAATGACTGTTTGGATAGGAAGCTAAATGACTTAGAATAAGCCTGTGAGCAATCCACACCTTCTGTTCTACTTTGAAAAGGTCTGAAATTCTGAAGGAAAATGGCAATTCTAAATTAAAGCACGTATTGATTGTGTCTGATTAAAAGACTGAGATTCCATAACACAAAGCTGTCCACACCCATCGTAGACAATACAAATCCTCAGCAGCATCATACTACCACTTATTTCCAAAAGAATAAATCCCAATTCTGATCACTGTATATTCTAAAACCTTTTTTATTTTCAGTGTCACATTGAAGTGATCATTCGCTACCTCTTTGTGGCAAAAAAATGGTTCCTATATTCAGCTCAGTGAGAACCGAATATTATTTTAAGACCGTGTGATCACTGGAATATTAAATGGCACATCACTCTTCGTAAGTTCCCATTTGTTATAAGGTCAGAAAGGGCAAGAGTTTACTTGAATATTTTTTTAGTTAAACCAATTAAATATTAAACAGCCCACGTACAGTTTGGAGCCTTGAAGTCCACATTTTGAAAATGCAAGATAATATAATAATAAAACAACATTTTCGTATTCAATCATTTATCCCAATTCTTAATGTATCTAAGAATATGTTTTTAATTCAAAAATTAATAATATTATTTTTTTAGCTCACAGAAGTTCCTCACAATCTCTCTGTCCTTGTGGAAATAACATTAGAAGCCAAGAGATTGGGAAAAAAAAAATAAATAAAAATATGGCCTCGTACCTCTTTTGCTTTGTTGTCCAGTGGCTGTTGAACTGAGGAGATTTTGAGCTTCTGCTGAAAAGACTTTTCAAAAGGAGGTAGACAGCAAGTCCCTGTCTCTTCCACCTCTCCTGGAAGAACAAATGACCCTGCTGAATAAAAAATAATGTACATTAGCCTTCTATTTTATGTATAAGTTAGCAAAATCATGTGTAAAATCTCATAGTGCTTAAATGCAGACAGAAGGTTTTTAGTTGTAAGTGTAGTATACTGACTGTTGCAAAATATTAGGCAGTTACCTCGAGAACAGATGCATACACTCCTGAGCTGAAATCTAGATAATAAAGTATACTATACTAAGGAAAAATCGAAGTTGATTAAATAGATGGTTAGCTCTTCTTTCTTGAGAACATAGCATAGAAATTCTGCAGCTAGACATGCCCAAACTCAGAGAAAATTTGGTATTAGATTTATGTCTTTCATAAAGAGGAAGGAAAATCCTGAGCAGACTTACAAACAACAGACTGAATTCTAGTCTTGCTATTGATTAGCTGGGCAGTCTATTTCAACTCTTTTCCTAGAGTTTCACGATCTATACATTGGCATAAGAAATCTTTACTAACATCTGTCTTACTATTAATCTCCTGAAGTGTTAAGTAAGCAATACCTGATAGAAGTAATAATATTTCCCACTATGATGCCAGATGACTCTCGTCCAAGGATATTTAATGGATGTTTGCCCATCCCTGTACTTTCCAATGAGAGCCCCGTAAGAGGAGTTACACATATCTAAAACACGCAACCTTTCTTTGTTGGCAGCATTTGGACCATAGTTCACAAGTCTACAGACTTTCTGAATCACTTCTCCTTTCCACACTTAAGGAAAATGTTCGTACTAGGAATAGTGAGTTTGCTTTCTGTGACAGCTCAGCATGATATGCCTTAGGTTTAGAAGTATCTTTTAACATGAACCAATCTCAGCTCTGCTACAGCGCAGATGCATCCCTTCTTGTCTCCGTAATATTCTTTCATATGAAGAAACTTAAGGAAACCATATGTCTTGCAATTTAGTTGAAGGATTATGTAAATCAACCTGCTATTTTTTCTGCCTGGTGCACAAATTTCTTTACAGCTTCATAGCAGATTTTTGTAGCTTATTTTTCTCTTAAAATCTCAGAATAAACTTTTGAAGTGTCGTTCCAGTGTTTGTTAATGGAACCAACAAGGGGGTAGATAGATGCAGAGTGAAAAGGAAGAAGTGGCTATTTATCTCTACCTGCACACTTTCACCAGAGCAGAGTGGTTACAGACCTCTTCCTGTAAACCCACATTTGAAAGTAATGATTTCCTAGCTAGGCATTCTTGAAAGTTACATAATGAAATTCTTCATTTATTTTTTCTGCTAGCATCTCTATATTTTTTCAAAGCCAGCAGGACTATCCACTTTGGACTTGTAAAGTAGAACATTCTTTAATAAAGATCTGAATCTATTCCCTCTGGTATCTCATTCCTGGACTTATGTGTTTTGCTTCATGATTCACAAATAAGTGGTTTTCAATTTTCATCTCTACTCTCTTGGTTGCTTATACCTATCTCCAGTCATCTGTGTGCTTTCAGTCCTTGTCCTCAGCATAGTATCTGATCTTATTCTTCATCAGTTATATGAGAAAGCTTTCTGAAAATGTACTATGGCTTCACATACAATCTGGAACTACTTTTTTCATTCTTTCATAACCGGTGTCAAAATTATTTGTAGGACAGAAGTGAGATGTGAATGCTCATTTAAAGGCAATGGCAACTTCTGCTATTGTTTCAAACTTGCACCCCAAATATATACCCTCCCTGAAGAGAGGAAAGCCTGGACACCAAGAGGTTTATATCACCTCCTGAGGTAACGTCCATTATTTCAGTACTAAGAGAAGCTTTTTCCTCACAGCAGACCAATTTGTGGAGAGAAGATGAAGAGGAAACATTTATGTAACTGCCTGGCAATGGCTCAAGAAGACATCTCTTAAAAATTGGGACAACATAAGGAAATTTATTTTTTGCTTTTAGCAAGAAGTGCTTGTCATACTCAGAATGTCAATTCCAATTTTTTAAGGCTCGTTAGTAATGCAAACAGTGTTTCAAATTTCCTTCAATCACCCCGTAAGAATGTGGTAATCAACCTTTGTTTGCCAGTATGCATGCCAGAAATGAGCTTTGTCTCTCTATCCTGGCTGCATGGCAGCATATGCAAGCCTAATCGGTAAATGCTGCTTTCCCTGATAATGTTTAATCAAGAAACTCCTTCAGAGAGAAAAATTAGAGAGTTTTGACAGTACTCCTTCTCAATGGGAGCTCCCAAAGGAACTGCAGGCTATTGTAAGTTCTGGCCAGTACCTCACAGCTGATTTAGGTTGCTGTTACAGCACTAGTGGATTATGATCCTAATTAAGCTGCTAATTATGTTCTCTATGGAGGTGATTAATTAGCAACAGGAATGCCATGGATATTGCCAATGGCACTGTATATAGAGATAATTGAGAAGGCAGTGATATCAAAAATACGAGAAGACACTGAAGAATCATCTTCCTGGATGATATGGCAGCGCACTTCCACAATTTTGCTCGAGTCCAGTGCAGTTTAGCAGAGCAGATTTGGAAGCTGAGAAAATCTTTTTAGCTCTTTTACTCCATGTGACAGGCTCACAAAAGTGATTACTAACTAAATTTGCAAAGACCACTAAATTGTTTTTTTAGATTAAGTTTGTACCACTGATGTTAATTATAAGTATAGGAAAAAAAATAATCTGTTGGCAGAAAACTGATCTGAACCCTCAGGAATGAAGAAGTTTGCAGTTATCTATCTTTACTGAGCGAAGTGATGCACAGCTATAGAGAGGCCACTGCAGGCTTTACCGCTTTCAGACACTACGTTTGGCAAAAGTTCTGTTGATGGGAAGCTGAGAAGGAAGGTAGTGCTAACAAAAAAAAAATCTTAAAAGCTAAATTTTGGCTCCTCTCATTCTCAGGCTTCAGGCTGTTAGCCCCAAAGAGCTGTCTAGTGTGAAGTCATCCTGAGGCAGTGTTAAATGGGTTGCAGAGACTAGAGGAGATAAAACGGAACAGATTCATAGGTTGGGTAGAGCCCAATACTTAAAAAAAAAAATCTACAGAACTCTGAATCTTGTTCCTGAAGATTTATTTTTTTTTCTAGGCATAAAAATAAGTTCAAAATATAAATGGGAAGGCACAGATTATGGAAAATAAAATATTGATAAATATTGCATAGAGAACTGTTAAGTTAAATAATCAGTCATTCAGGTTCTCCTTATTTTCTCGGGGGCAGCAGAAAATGTGGACCATGAAAAGACAAGTGTGCTGCATCTCAGCATTCTAAGCCCAATCTGTGTACACACATTTAATCAGCTCTTTTTTAATATTCTCCTGTATTTAAAGAAGGCTACACTCAAGGTCCCTAGACATGCTTCTCATATATTTAGCATTTTGTGTAAATACTATCTAGTATTATTACCTAAGTATCCTTTGAGCCCTACAGCAAGTGATTTGTCACCCATCCTGCAAAGGAATTTTGTTGCCAAAACACAGGTACTAGGCATTCTCCATCTGTCCCTGGAGAAAGCATCATTATTTCTATTGTTGCCTTAAGCTACTTACAGATTAAATTCAATGAGAAAAAGCAATTAAGCAGTCCACCATACGCATGCTGTCACTATGCAATGGTTTAAAGCTATGGTTTAGGGCAGCAATTTTCTTTTGCCAATCCTGGTTTGCTGAGCCAAAGATTCACAATGAAAAAGTACTGCCTTGCTTTCAGGCTTGTAGCCCAATGCTGTCTAATGAATGTCTCTCATTAGAAGTAGCTGTGTTCACACTGTAAAAGATAGCAGACTTAGTAAAATAATAAGTAAGTAGCAGAATGATTCATATAATCACAGAATGGTTTGGGTTGGAAAGGACCTGCAAGACCATCTAGTTCCAGCTCCCTACTGTAAGCAGGGGCACCTCCCTCTAGACCAGGTTTTCACAGCCCCATCCAGCCTGGCCTTGAATGCTTCCAGGGAGGGGGCAACCTGTGCCAACATCTCTCCGCTTTCACAGAGTAGACAGGAAGAAACACCTTCCTCAACCTGCTGGTCATGCTTCTCTTGATGCAATCCAGGATACAGTTGACCTTCTGGGCTGCAATCACAAAGTGATTCTCACAGAACATCCTCCAGAAGGCACTTGGCTGTTTTAACACCTATTTTCTAACATGCTTTTTACACCTTCAGCCTTGAGCCGCTTCTCCTTAAGTGTGAATATTTATTGCATTAATGTACAATTGCTAACTCAGCTAAATTATCTGCCCTTAAAGTTAAATGAAGTACAGAAATGCTGAACAGTTGCCAATATCAAACAGAGATAAAAGCTTGCTGTAATTATATTAGCAACGTATATTTTTCACTGGATGTCCTAGCTTGTTCTGTCAGTATGAACTCATTTGTCTGACATGCGGGTGGCAGCATTTAAAGAGATCAGCAACAGAATGCCTTTCAAATTTGATTCACACTTTGCCTTACTTATAAATTAATTGGAGTCCTTCAGAATTAATCCTTTGTTAAAGTGGCCATTAGTGATATCTTATATTCATTAAGGCAAACAAGAGTAGCGATACCATTTTATATTTTATTTTGCATGTTGTTGCTAGAAATAGAAATATTTATATTTCTATTTATAGAAATGAGATTATGAATCTTCATGAAGAGATTAATGTATAAGAGAACTATCTAACTATGAGGCCTATTTTCTGCATGATGACTTAGGAGTCAAGGGGTTCTTTTTGTTGTTTTGTTGTGGAGATTTATTTATTTTTTACTGAACAACCATCCATCATTGAAGCCTTGGGCAAGAACAAGGCTTCTGAGTTCTTCTGAGCACTTCTGAGTTTTAAGTTTGGTTGCTGTTTACTTTCCTTACAGAGCACAGACAGAATAATTAGCTTCTGACTGTGGAGTACTGAAATGTTATAAAATACAATCTAAATACTGAATGTCATTCGTCAGCACTCTTGATTGCTTAGCAGTTGATGCGGCCACTTTCTGGACCAAAGCAGTTTGTTCAGTGAGGGCTGTCTTGTGGAAGGAGTTGAGGAGAGCAAATAGTGAAGCCAATCAAATGTCAAGTAGAAAAAAAACAAACTAGTAGTTAGCATAGTGATAATCTACAGCAGTGGTGGTATAATAGTTTTTGTTATTGTTTATAGTTACTATCAAAAGCCATAACTGAAAAACTTTCCCAAGTTAGCTTGCATGAAGTTGTATTCAGACAGCACAAGCAGTTGATCATTTTTCTAATTTTCATCTTGTTCAAATGCAGTATGTTTTACTAGGAGGTTTCTAAATGTATGTGATTAGCATTTACTCTTGCGCACTGAAAGGCCTGTTGTCAGACAAGGTCTGCAATGGCCCAGAAAGTGGACCCCAAGTTCCGTCAGTTCTTTTTTATCACTGCCCAGCTTGGTATTGTACTGTTGGGCTTATTTCTCATATTCCAGTTTGTAGCTTGCTTTGCACTAGAGATATCTGATGATACTTCTACTAAACTAGATATAGACAAGCCTTATTTCATCAGTGAAATGCAAATTAAGGCTTCCACCGGTGAGTCCCAGTTTTAATAGATACTATGATAATTGAAGATAAACACAGAACAATGAGAACAATGTCCTAAAAGGGGGAAAAATGAGAAGAACAATGCACAGAAATTTTCCATTTCTGTACCTGACATAGGACAGCAATCTCACTCTCCCCTTTCTACTATGCCCAGTTTAAAAAACGACTTAAAAAACTGACTTAGGCTGGTTTATTGTTTTCTTGTGAGTTACAAGCAAGCTCTAAATATTCATCAATTCCAAGTCCATAAGCTCTCTGACTTCATAAGGATTCTGCACATACAGAAAGAAAAGACTAATCAGTTAATGGATTAGACAGACAAATTATACAATAGACAGACTAATTAAACAATAACAACTAAGGACTAAAGTCTGCTCTGTCACAGCTTTTTCCAGTGACCTTATGCAAAACTCTTAAACTGTATAGCTTGGTTTCTTTGTGCAGTCACAAAGACCGCACAAGTACCTGTAATAGACAAACAACTGCAAACGCAATGTTTCTATATACTTTTCAGTGGCAGGAGAGTTAAATTTTTTATACTCATAATGGGGCAGTTCGAAACCATTCAAAATGCTCATAGTTTGAATGTTTAAAGAAGTTCACCATGTATTAAAGATAATTCTTATTCATTTTAAGCCCAGGATGAAACCACTATAATGAGTAGGGAAAATATTTTCATTAAATATTTCCACTTCATAGGATTCTCTTTTAGCACCCAATTTACTTTGTTGGTTACACTTTGTAATTAAAATAATTTCTATATAAAACAGAGGAACAGAAAAATGAGAAAGTTGCCACGAGAAGCTGAAAAACCTTGAAAAAAATAATTGCCTACCAGGTAACTTAATATCTCATCTTAGAGTGAGGACATAAATTCATTAATCTGGGAATATGGGCAACTGGAACGATTTTCTAGCAATGGAAGAAAGGAGGAAAACTATAATTTTTAAGAGATAAACAATGTATCAGAGTCACCAAAAAGAATAAAACTTAATATCCATACACTTGGATCCAAAGACAAAATATGACTGTGAATATGAAGATGGATAAAACGTACCATTGCATGGCTCTCCATTTATGTCTGTTTCTAAGTAATGGTTCACCTACAGTGAAAAAATAAATAAATAAATAAAGTGGGAAACAGATCAAATTCCATTCCTTTCAGTACAAACTACAAAAAAGCAGAAAAGCATTAAATTGTCGTCTTTGTCATCTCAATTCTCCTCTGTATTTTTCCAGGAAAGAATATGATTTTTTTTTCAATATAAAACACAAAGGAAAAACTTCTAAGCATAGACAAAGGATTGCTACTGCAGCTGTTGCATACCAACTACAGCAAAAGAAGCTCAAGCTGAAAGGCAGCCTTTTCAAAAACTTGGTAGGAAGATGGAGAAGTCAAATATTTTCAAAGAAAAAAAGCTACTCTGTGGATTTGCAAAGGCACTATATATGACACAGGCACAGCTTAAACTGTAAACAAAGCAAGCTTGATCTTTCTATATTTGATATTAATATTGAACTGAATGGAAAATAAAAAAGCTAAGAATTATGAAAATTTTAATACTTCAGCTGGGACATATCATTACTGTTTTTATCAGGCTCATATCCACTGAAAACAGCCCACAGAAAAGAAAGGAACAGGACAGACAACTCAGATTTCCATCTTGCTCTCTCCAGATGATGTCTGCAGTTTTCCTGTCCCTACACATTCCTAATCTCATAGGTTTCCAAAGATTAAAAAGACCTCTGGCCTGCCTAATATTTACTTTAGGCAGCTGAAGCAACAGGATTCTGTATTTTCTAAAATCCTCAGCAAAGTAAATGTGTGCATGCTGGTATTCACACACTCAAGTCTTTTGCCAAACCCTACCATTAACTGCAGTTTTGAGTGAAAGCCTAACAATGGTCTTTGTGGGGCTCCTTATTTATTAGTCAGATTATGACAGCTTTGCAGTAGAGAAAATGCCTCTGTCAAATGTGATCCCTGCAGGTGCCTCTGTAAGCATTACACACTTAGGTAGTATTTTAAATATTTGCCTCAGATGGGATAATACCATCAGCATCTAACATTTAGATAGTATACCCTTATTTTTACTTTTAACCTTTTTTAACTGATGCTTGTCCACACAGACAAATGTTAACTTATTACCTTATTCTCATTTGGACTCTGTGGTGGAAAAGACATGAGCTTTTCTTTGCTTCTTTCAGGCAAACCATCCTGTTTATATCCACTTGAGATTTCAGAAGCAGAAAATGATCTTCTTAAGGATTTTTTACATCCTTGAATCATCTTCCATTCTTCTTCTGCAAGGGGAATCATATTACATCAGATAATATAATGGCACCATCCAAGATAAAGAAAAACATATGAATTTCACTAGATATTATACTGACTTCATTCAAATATTCACTTCTCATCTTATGCTCAGAACTTCCATGTGCATGATATACATCTGTTTTTCAATCTTTATCATAAAGTTAAATATGCAGTTTGAACTTCTAGTGTATAAAGTATGACCTATTCCTTGATACGGAAAAATTCATTGTTGAAAAAGTTTACCATATATAAAAAACTTTACATACCTTCACATATCTAACTGATCGGTTACCAAGAACAGGAAAATGCTCTGAATTTTATCGAGTGCTGTAATGATCTGGTCCAAAACTTCTTGTCTTTCATACCGCAATATCTTGGTATCACCCTGTTTACATGGATGAATAGCCCAAACACATGCCCCCGCATGTGGACATTACAACCACTACAGCAAATATCCATGTTGTCTGGTATAGAAGTCAGCCTTGACAATTCATTTGCCAGAGCTGTTACTGACACCAATTGTGAGTCTACCCAGGTCCAACATCTGCAAAGCTCTCGGGTTTCCACATGCACCACTGCCAGTACCTCCACCAGACCAAGACTATGTGATGAGCTATAGTGACAGGTCCTATAAAATATTATCACTTTAAATTTACTGGTTTGTAGACAGAGGACAGGGTACAATTTGCCACCAGGAAGGGAGAGCCCCAGATCATAATCTGATAAAAGATTTCTCCTTAGAAAGATGCACAATCCTAAAAAGATGAGAAAGCAAATTTCAGTGTCTGACTTCCTACACTGTCTTTGACGCTGAGCAAAGAACTGCTCTCTTTATCACAACCCATATCTAGCTCCTGTATCATTATTTAGTACCTCATTTGAGCTAAGACCTTTAGGTACTGCTGCTTTCAGTGTTTAAAACCTACACTAGCAACCTGTCTGTCCAGGAACAATTTTGCAAGAGAAAATTTGTTTCAGGGATCAAACTTATCAACAGCCATATGCCAGTGGCATTTAATTGTCAAAAGTTTAGGTTCTGAAATTAAAGATTAAATATAGATGTTTAAGAAGGGTTTGTTCCTTTAGGGAATTCTTCTGTTGTTGAAAGTCAAACTGGAAAAACATTTTGACATTGTACTGACAGAAGACTGGGATACCTTCTCTCATGTTTCTTTTATACATCAATAGTGTCTAATTGGGCCCACGGTGAAAATAAGGAAGTATTCCAAAATATAAGTGAGTCAGCGACAGCTTCTGACACCTTTCATACCTTTAAGAATGCCGTTTACAACAGAAGCAAGGACAGGACAACTCCTACTTCTTCTGGCCATCGTACCAGTCAGGTCTCCGCAGTACAGAACAGCCAGCAAAATTATGACACAGCAATGACATCACAGATGGAACCTCCACAGTGCACACTGCAGCTGAGAGCTGACTAGAGACCAAGATAAGCATATGCATGGAAGTTTGGAATTCTAAACTCACTCTGAATGACTGTTTGTCTACAAAACAGCTAAAAATATACTAATTGTAGCCAAAACAAAACTGCCTGACTTTTTGTTAACAACAACAAAAAAAAATCCATTATAAAATATGGAGAACCAGATGAACTTTGCACTACGTGACAAAATAAATGCTGATTTTAACCAAGTTTCTTGGGTTTAGTTTGAAAGATTTACTCCATAAGAATAAGAAACACTGCAGTACATTTCTAAAGCGAAATTACATGTTATAGGCATTAAAGTAATTCTTGCAGAGAGCCTTAATGATGCCCTTGGGGTTAGTACATTCAGCCATCCACTTTCCCACAGACTTATTAATCCCCACAGACAGCTCTGTGCTGCAGTTACTATGACACACAGAAAGGGCTGGCATTCTGGACATAACCTTATGTCCGTACTCATAAGAGTCAGGTTCATAAAAAGTAAATTGCACCAGGTCAGAACAGCCTAGCAAACAGGTTTTAAAACTCAAACCACAGATGGATCCTCCGAATAATTCCTAAATCCCAGGTCTCTTGTTATGACATCTGGCTTCTCCTTGCTTTTTTAGCAAGTGCTTTCCTAAAACAATATTTGGAAACAGCACTACATATGGGCAATGTCTTCTTCCTACACACTCTCTTTTTCAAGCCATGCAAATGAAGCTGTGTTAAATCAGAAACCCTCTTTCAAACTCTTGACAGGTTAAAGTGATCACCCACTATTTGAAGATATTGTCATCCCACTTTACAGGAAGAATGTGATTAGCAGCTCAAAAAGCTTCACTCTTTTGTTATTACAGTGGTAGAACAGGATGAACTTCCTTTTTTATACCAAGAAATTAAAAGTTCAATATTAAAAACTGACAAACCACAAGAGGATATTAATGTCTTTATGCAGCCAAACGTGTATCCACAGTGTAACAATAGGAACTGAGGGGCCAGTATCCTCACTATGGACATTTAGGGGCCCTTTATGTATGAAAACTGGAAGAAAGCTTCTGGAAGCAATATACATTTCTCAGCAAGGTTAACAGAGGGGAAAAAGGCACTGCCAACTTTAATATCCAGCATCATAATTCATATGCCAGTAGGCTCTGAATAAACTTATGTATAGAAACACAGAATATCCCAAGTTGGAAGGAACCCATAAGCATAATCAAGTCCAAGCTCCACACAAAACCACCCAAAAATCGGACAATATATCTGAGAGCATTGTCCAGACATTTCTTGAACTCTGGCAACCTGGGGCTGTGACCACTGTCCTGGGGAGCCTGTTCCAATGCCTGACCCTTTCAGTGAAGAACCTGAAGAAGCCAGTGTCTATCTTGGGTGCCACTGTGATCATTCTTCTGTGCTATAATCCTTCTCGAAAGCAGAGATCCCAAATACTCCAAATAAAAGCATATCACTTAACACGAGAAGACCTAGGACAAATAGTTGTCATTAGTTACAATTAAGCAGTCCACAAAGTTATTTTATGACTTATTTTATGTTTTCTGGACATCTGAGCTATTCTCACAATAGTTGATTATAGTTGATAGTTGAGAATAGTTGATATTCTCACAAAAAGTTGATAGGTTACGTGAGCTAACAAGAAATCAAGAGCATTCACAGTATTTGTGCACCATTCCTTTACTTCAGACCAGCTAGAATAGTATTCACTTTCCAAAGAGACTAGCCATAAGCTGCTGTTAGACACGTTTTTTTTTTGGTTAAGACTACTGCAGCATTCTTGAGTTACATAACATTAAATATTATCTTTGATGAAACATTCACAACTGCAATGTGATACTAGATTAATGACTGCAAGGGGAAAAAAATGTACAAGGACAAGAAAAAAACAAATAAATTGTTATATGCTTCCTCAGTAAAAATATCAGCTATGCACCCATGTGCATAATAGGGCTATGTCACAAGAACAGGCGGGGGGGAGAGAATCAAACATAATGTTGCACACACAGTGTGCCTGAGGGCAGATGAGATCCACCCTTCAGATGACTACTGATACCTGTAGTTTCTCAACACACATATCACATAACAGACTCTTTGTGAGAAGTTATTATCTTGAAATATATATTTAAAACAACACAATTTTTTCTAAATCTAAAGAAACTGGCAATTTGCAGAGAAATATCTCAGCTTTATTCCTTTGACAGCATTCTGAGTTCCAGCCATTTCTGTCCTTACTTTTGAAAGAGAATGGAAAGCAAAGCAGGTCACATTCAAGCCAGTGAGAGGCTCGCTCAGCCTCCCCCCCTTGGCTAAGTGATAATTGACTCATTATTCACAGCAAAGACCCAGATGTGTACAGCACTGGCTTTTCATAGAATCATAGAATTGTTTGAGTTGGAAGGAACCTTTAAAGGTCATTTGCTCCAACTCCCCTGCAATGAACAGGGACACATACACTAGAACAGACGCTCAGAGCCCCATCCACCCTGACCTTGAATGTCTCCAAGGACAGGTCTTCCACCACATCGCTGGGCAACATGTGCCACCCTTACTGTAAAAAACCTATTTCTTCTATCCAGCCTAAGTCTCCCCTCCTTTTGTTCGAAACCATTTCCTCTTGGTCTGTTACAATACATTCTGCCAAAGAATCTGCCCCCCTCTTTCTCATAGCCCACTCCTCCTCCCCACCCCCTTTAGATACTATGTGTGAAAAAATAAATAGCATATACAAACGCAACAAAAAATAGCAGAGGTTTGAAAGGATGGAAGGATTCATATATTCACTCTGCAGACAGATTTTCAATTTTACTTTTTAGAAATTCCTCTGTCACTACCTTAACAATGAAATAACAAACAAGCTTAGGTCTCTAGAAAAGCAAATCTCAGTCTCTCAGGAGTAATATCCATCATTGTAACTAAGATGTGTGTTGCAGGCTTCAGAAACGTTTCTATCAGAAAGTACATCAGATTGATACATTCTTTCTGTCCAGCATCTATCCTCTATATTGCTTAAAATTCTCTTTGTCTTTCAATTTGGAAGGGAATCTTTTGAAAATGTCCACTGATCATCCATATATTTCAAAGAATAATGGGGTCACTTACCACAAAGCCAGAGAAGAAAGCTATCAGGATTATCAGGAAAAACTTTCTGTCAGTGAAACCTATGAGATAAAATAGTAGCCCTAGTCCTGGAAGAATGATAAAAGTCCCTTGGTCTGAAACATTTCAAAGCAAGAACAGACACAGCGATCAATACTGCAGAGTACCTGGCTTGGGATAACACACCAGACTAAACAATATAAGATACCAAGTATTTCACTCCTTCAATTCCATGGATTAATTCCAAAATTTTTTATAAAAACTGGATGAGAATAGGGCCCCTTTTAACTATTAAAAGAAAAAACAAAAAAAGCTAATGCAGCAAAGTTCCAAGTTACCACTTTGTCCTCAAAATATTGGACAGCATAAGACTTGTCAATTCCTCAAATCCCTTCAAAGTTACACTTTGATGGAACCCCTGGGATTCAAATAATGCAGTGTCTTTGTGCAGAGCTCCTGACCAAGAAGTAATTTACGCACAGTAGCACAATAGTGGACTTGCACAGAGGTCAAGAGTACAAATTTCAATTTTATTTATTATCTCAGACGCATCAGCAGACACACATAAAGCATAAACATACTGAAACGTTTCCATAAAATATCACTCTGGGATTTTCAAAACAGGGAAACAGTGTAAAAGTACCACCATTTACCTATTAGCAACTACGTATATGGCTTTATGGTGCTGAGGTAATTTACCCTAAATGCCAAAGCCATAACAGGAAAGAAACTGATTTAAAGCCTGAAAATCCAATTTGTTGGGAGGATAATTTTTAAAGCTTAGTTTTTTGTTGTTGTTTTTTGTTTGTTTTATTTTGTTTTTGTAATTCAATCAAACCTGCTCCCAGATATAACTCTGCAATACCTTAATCGAAATATGCAGCCTCCTCCTGCTTTTATATTGCACGGCTAAGCACAGAACTTCATATTTTATTTTAGTTACTTAGCAAAGGAAATCTGCTCCTATTTACATTCTTGAGCTATCTTTCCTTTCCTGTGTATTTAAATATATAAATCATTGTAAATCAATGCAGAATTTGTCCAACTTATTTTGACAAGAAAAAAAAACAACTACTCCATATAGTGAATACCTGAAGGATTTCAGAATTAGGCACCTATTTGGCTGTTCTAGGGCAATTCAAGTGCCTAAACAGTTATCTTGTGCTGTTTTAGGAGCCCTATAGTGTCCTGCCTACCCTTCTGCTGCCACCCAAATGGGCAGTGGATTTGCCATAGATACTGTATCATATCTGCCAGCCACTAGCATCTGATCTAACTCTTAGATACCCAAATTGCTAAAGTCCTATTCAAATCTTTCTCAGCTAAAACTCTCACTGATTTCAATGACACCAATCCCATAGCAACACTAAAAGCAGAACTCCTCTGTCAAAGATACTCAATCTGCGAAGCTGAGAAAATAACAACTTACTGCACTTTCAAGACATGCTATGAATATTAATTTGCACACTGAGGCAAGTATGTCAAACATCGTTATCTTCCATTTCTACATTTCTCCTCTTATTTGACTAACAGGGGTTTTATGCTGCTGGTTCCCCTTTCCCTCGCTGCAACTTTGCACCAGTGTAATGGACGTCTATGGAACTCTCTTCTGCTTATGCCAGAAGAGAGATTCAATCAGTATAGCCCTTTCCCTTACATCTTTGATCTTACCCTGATAAAATCACAGATGATCATCCAAAAGCACTGTTTGCCTCTATTTTTTGTTTGTTTGTTTGTTTATTTCATTTAAAAGATCAAGTTTTACTATGTTCAATAATATAGCCTTGATTCTTTGTTCACTAATACCAGTGTTCTAATGAAAGTTCACAATGCGATGTGAAGCAACTAAAGGAACTGAGGCTCTTCAGCCTGGGGAAAGGAGCCTGAGGGGAGACCTTATTGCTCTCTTCCAATATCTGAAATGTACTTACACCGAGAGTGGGATTTTTCTCACTGTGACAGGTGACAGGACAAGGGGAAATGGCCTCAAGTAGTGCCAGGATAAATTTAGGTTGGATATCAGGAAACACTTCTTTACAGAAAGGGTTGTTAAGCACTGGAATAGGCTCCCCAAGGAGGCGGTTGAGTCACCATCCTTGGATGTGTTTAAAACCTGTTTGGACAAGGTGCTCAGGGACATGATTTAGTGAAGGGCTGTTAGAGTTAGGCTAATTTGGTTAGAATGCATTTGGAATTCATGATCTTCGAGGACTTTTCCAACCTGAGCAATTCTATGATTCTATGATTCTGTGTCCTCAGCTAGGATAAATAAATATTCTGTAGACTGGGGCAAGTAACATATAATCTATTAAGTGCCAATTATTACTTCTAACTGCCATTTTGCATATTTTACTTTAACATACTAAAAAAAAAAAAGGCAGGAGAGGACTTTCCGTATCTATTTCTTCCAGGGAAAGAAGAATGACTGTTGGTTACATCAAGCATATTTCAGCCACCCACACATTTGCTTTAGCTTAATGCACAGCAATACTTATTCATAACTAAATCAGCTCTTCATTTTCAAAAGTTTAACTGTTCTTTTACTACATCAGTATCTCTCCACTTCTCCTTAATGTGATCTATATGCTGTGTTTTTATGTACTGTTTACCTGTATCAATATCTATGTCCCTGTTGGGTTTTAGTTATTGTCAGTGTTAGAAGAGTGGCAGTATTTCCTGTTTATACCACATTCATCCAAGCTGATCATTTAAATACATGTATTATTCTTCCACAGATCAACAGTGCTGGTGTCAGATATCTTCTCCGTTTGAATACCGTAATGCCGTTAGTTATGCAACGTAACAGATGTGCATTTGAGCATCTCATCAGCCTCTGTGAACAAAATCCTGCTTCTTCCAACAGGTAATGACCAACAGTAATCTTTAAAATTTTCAGAAAACAATGACAGATGTTTTAGAGCAGATTCTCAGCTGCTATTAACCAGCTCAGTTCTGGTAAGGGAGAAACATCTCTTAATAGCTGCCAGGACCATGAGGAATCTACCATTACCAAGTACTGCCAACACACTAGTCCTGATTCTTTAGGTCAAACAAGGGGTTTATGCTGTAGGGAAAAAACATGTTTTGAAAGGAATGGACTACAATGTTTAGTATTTTACAGTGTGTCGAGAGTGTATCAGGATGTAAGAACTTTAAGTTTTTTTCCAGAAGTTGATAGGTGGGAATGCTTCTGATGGGTTCAGAAAATCTACACCACCTTTTTCTGAGTGCAGAGACTGTTACTACTCAGTAATTGTGTTCAAGGGGTAGTTTAGAAAAATTTAAATTTGAGAGCAGCTAACAGGAGAATTCTCACGCAGTATACAGGAACTCCACACTTCTGAGCCATACTTGGAATGTCAGCTAAAAAAAAACCAGACTGTATTTAGAATTATTTCTACACTTTGAGGCTTTTGATTGTTTGTTTTGCAGTCTAATAAATCAGAACAGGGTTAGTTCTAAAAACCTTCTGTGTAATTGCGTTCTAGAAGAATTCAGCACAAGCAGATAAGTAGATAAGCACTGTATGGAACAACCAACCGTGTCAGATTAAAGCATCTGACATCCACAAAAGGTATTACTTTTTTAACAAGTAATATCAATAAAAAGATTGCAGCAGGAAGGAACAAACTTCGAAAGAATCACAGATCCCAAGTATTTTAAAAAATACTTGATTTTGGACATCATAATTAAGAAATTAAGTTACCTTCAGAGTGGCCTGATTTTAACAAATGGCAAATACATACTTCTTTGAAAGTAGCCATTTCTATGTGATTTCATACTGGACACAGAAGAAAAACAAACAAACAACAACAACAAAAAAACAACCACAATTTTATGGAAGTTCAACACTAAACACAATTTGAGGTCACAGTTACTGTTTATATGGTTCTCATCTCTGATGCTTGCTTTGTGCTATTTCCTCATCTAGAAAAAGAGAGCTAACAGTGTTTCCTCACCTCACTGGAGTGTCATGAAACAGCCAACAGCTGCATTTAGCACACTTTCATGCCTTTCAAGGCAAGGTGAGAAGGTAGAGCAAGGGTTCATCCTGTCTTATCATTTTATATAGTATAACAGAATTCAACCAGAGCTCATATACCACTACAGGCTGAAACGTGTCCAAAACATCAACAGCAAAGCTACTAAATATTTTCCTTCCTTTGATTCCAGAATGATATAATCTGAAAATCTTTTAAAACTGTTCAGTTAGAGAGGCATCACAGGAAAGAAAAATAATTTCAAAAATAATCCATTGTGCCTGCATCTCTATGTCTTTTTTTCTGCATTTATCTTTATGGTATTTGTTTCTATACTACACTGAATGAAGGTTACAGAGATGGCTACTACATTTGTGATCAATAGAAAACTGCAAATTTTTTCTCCCAACCAATTCTTTCCAATGATCCAGCCAAACACATCAATAAAAAGCTCTGAATTGACGCTGTTTCCCTATTTCATGCCCTGTTTAAGTTCCCTGGGGATGACAGATTAATTTAATTAGTTTTATTGAGTTGCCTAGTTGCTTTTATTGGCAAATCCACTCATACAAAGAAGGCTGCAAATTTCTCTTGGGGTTATCATTGTCCTACTAGTCCATTTTTTTAAAATTAAAGTGAATTTACTGTCATTTCTTAAATAGTTTTCTGCCATGTTTTTTGTGGTTAGACCCAAATTTGTAGAGTGCCTTTACTGACACTTATGTTGGAAGTTTAAAGGTGTTGTTTTTCCTTATCACGGTTAACAAAAAAAAAGAAGCAGACAGCTACCATCAAATGGACTGTGAACTAAATACATCAGGAGCTTTCACTGTGGAATTAAATTAATTTGATCCCAACACAGAAGATAGCTCTTGCATGCCACCTGGAAGCAGAGAGATTGTCGGCCACTGTCCAGCTTCCTCTGCATGACAGCCTGCTGTGTCCAGAAGCATTAAAAGAGCAGCACTGAGGTTAGAAAGTATACATCCAAGGTTCAGTTTACTTGGAAACGGGTCTGATCAAAGCCCTCAACACTGAGCCAAGTAGGATGAGGTACATGAAACAGAGCAAACTTAACAGCAGCAATGGACTGAACTTAATTCCAGTGGTCAAGCAGCCAGGAGCATGGAAAAAACTGTGAATCAAAACTTGAGTTCGGCTAAGAATTTTATTCTAGCAACAGCTTCTTATTCTATCAGCGGACTGATTTAGAATTTTATAGATATATATAAAGACATTTAAATAATAAATGAGTCACTTAAAGTCTAGATTAAATTTTGGTGTTTTTTTTTTTTTTAATGTCAAAGGAGACACTTTGTATTTGAATGAATTTCCCAGTTTCCCTCTGAGTTTAGGAAAAAGAAGCAAATGCTGCTTTCTAATTTCGGACACCAAATTCTTTCCATTAAACTTCCAACTCTCTTTATAAGACCTGACAGAGCCTCTTGCCCCATGAAGTAATTTTTTAAAATATCAGAGATCATACAAATTCTCACTGAAATAGATCTAAATTTTTCTAGTGCTTAGTTTTGAAGAGATGAATCATTAGCCACTCCTGCAGAAAATAGCATCATGAATACCTTTGTAAATCCAACATTCATGAGACTTCTTTAAATGCACAGTCGAGACATCATTCATGATTTTCTGTTGATTTAAACACTACAGCAGAGCTGTACAAACTCAGAAAAATGCTAGTTAGCTGTTCTGTTATGAAACCTTTTCTACTCTAAGCTAAAAGGATAACAAAAAACAAACATCAATTTGGCGTAAACTTAAGAGCGTTTAGTGTTTCTACAAGCAATACTAATGAATGTATTAAAATAATCAACAAAATGATTCCTTTTACCAATAACATCAGTTGGATTTGAACAAAAGAGGTGGTCTTTTTTCTGCAGATACTTAAAACTCCTCAAATCTTAATAGAGAGTATGAAAAGTTTCGGTTTTCTTGTCCTGTGCTCTAATTACTAATTTGTATTACCATGGATTTACCAGCCCTTTCAACTATTTATTCATTCTAATATTATCTTTTCAATAAAAAACACCCTTTGGATACTGTACACAGGAAAAGGGACTTTTTAGCCAGCCCTGCCCTCAAGTGTCTTTCTGCTACACGACCAATAAAAATTATTAAAATTCTTTCCAGTCATGTAGAGAGTGCTGCCATACTTTTATAAATATTATGCACTTAAAATCGATCAAGTCCTGTTGGAAAATATATTTTTAAAATGCTCAGCTCAGGATTCTGAAATATCATTTAAGCAAGTTAATCCATGTTCTATCATTATTAGATCTGGTAGAAGTGAAGGAAAAGCCTTACAATATTATTTATTGTCTATTAGTCTATAAAATTCTGCCACATCAGCAAGCACACTTTAAAACAAATAGACTTTGAGTCACTGCTTTTTTAACAATGCCAAAATGAGGAAGACTAAATTCCTATATCAAAGATACAATTTTATAGTCCCATTAGGTTTAAATCACATATATATTACTAAATAAATTACATAGGATTTAGAAGAATTTATTTTGACTCCAAATCTTGTTCTATTCAAGCAAAAAGGAGTATTTTCTCAAATATCACAGTGAAGAATTTGATCTCTTTTCATGATGTACAAAGAAGCAAAAGGTAATATCACATTCAAATATAAAAAGACAACATTCTAAACATATGATTTCCTTTAATAGGCTATTAGCAACCCTCAAAAATCCAGTGAAAGCCAGGCTTGCAAGAATTCATTAATCTTCAGTTTACAATGTTTACAAGAATTGAACTATTCTGTCAGAAGAAGACCCTAATGTGTTCCCAAGGGCTTAGTCTAGCCTAACATTTACAGTCTCAGAGGGATCTGTCTAGATAGCCCAGACCAGTCAATGATGCTTGGATTTTGTACTCATGGTATTTTTTTTTTTTTTTCAATTTTATTGTATGTAAATTTAACTAATGAACAAAAATTACACGCTAGTTAGGGAACCAGCTTCTTATGAGATGCTTGCAAGAGTAACACAAAAACACCTGGTGAAAACATCCCTGCAACCCAACAAGGGAGCTAGTACAAATTTATGTACAAGTGAAAGTCACCTTATACAAATACGGTACTCTGAAATCAGTGGAATCCAATCAGTTCTATTTGTTTCTTCTGTTTACAATGCTACAACCTAATTTACAAACATAACTGAATAGCTTTGATTATTTGTGTACACAAACATATCTCTATATCTAATGAGGCAGGACTGCAAATTCTAACAGCAATGCTCATTGTAGGAAGATGCAGTGTAGATCTACAGATCTACAGATCTGGAGCCTATCAACAGATAGTCTTATTAAGCTATTACAGTTGCTTTTTTGAATTGTTTTTTTTAAAAGCCAAATGACTTATCTTTCAAGTGCAAAATTGAGAAACTAAGAACGTGATATTTTGCACAGTGTTTTTGCACTGTTCTGATGCTAAAATACCTTGTGCCTTAAGTGGAATTTCTACAGGCCATTAGTTTATAATGCAAACCAACACCTTTGAGTATTTTTAAAGGAAAACGAAGACAGGAGAAAAACAACCTGAGTTATTTTGTTTACACTGGCATAGGAAGCTACATTTCTAAGCATTTGATTCAGTTAAAACTCTACCTTTGATATACAAAGTTTTAGTGGCAGATGCTGTAGTGACAGTGAAAGTGACTGAAACACACGCTGAAGCTTTTTGCAAGTAGCATCATGATATGAAGCATGCTTCTAAGATAGGACCTATCCCCAGTGCATCAATCATACATAAAGAAGACCAGAAGCTAATTTTCAATCCTCTTATCTCATCCCCCAGTGCCTCCTTTCTCTTCTATTTTTTATTGGGAGGAGAGACAGAAGGCTGCCACAAGATTATTTCTGAGGCAGTTTTGACTCCCCCTCTGGTTTTCTGCTCAGTGCCTGTGACTGACACTTAGTTCTGCCTGAAGGACAAGTACAGGACAGACTTCCAAGTGCCAGTCAATGGAGCATGCTACATGGTGTAATTGGAAAACACAGTACTTCCACAATAAGATGAGGATATCATTATTAGTGCAGAGTTGTAGTAAAAAGAATTGTAACCGAGTAATATGTAACTCTCAGTTATGTTTATTGCACCTGAAAGAACAACCAGAATAAGTGAACCTGAGCTACAGAATTTGGGTCCAAATTTAAACTTCCTGTAACTTAGCAATGCTCAGATCAAAATTATGCTACACCTTCCATTTTATCTGTAAAGCAGAAGACCTTTTCAACCTAATTACCCTATGATATATATCATATATATATATATATCTATATATCATATAGATATATATGATATCCCTTCATCCAAGTTATTTGTAGAGCCAGTTTTGTGCTTATCATAACATAGCACAGAAAGCCAGCATTATTAAAACAATGACACTATCCAAGCTGCACACATCTTAGGCCACTATGTACTACAAAGTATTTTCCACAGCTGCTGCTTTTATGCATAGTTCCCTAGCAAAATGACATGGGACTTACATAAGGAAAGCCTAGCCTTCTACATATTGCCACCAACAATATCCCTAAAGAAAGCAAAACATGGTTAACCACCTATAAGGCCCTACCTCAGCAGTGTGTGAACCAGACTAAGGAAAGCTGTCATTAGGGATTTCACTGCTGCTAGGAAAAATAAAAGCATTAGAAGCTGAACTCCAAATACTACTGCTGCACTTCTTACCATCCTTTCAGGCTGCGGTTTCTAGTGGGAGATTTGGGATGTACATACCTTTCAAAAGATAAGTGAATGTGCTTAGAAACTCTCCATATGACTGCTCATGGCTATTAACAAATTGATCAAGGATGCAGTTGTTTATCAGTTGTTCTTCCATAATCCACACCTTGCCAGTCAAATAGGTATATCTGGGTTAGTAGGCTTCTCCTGCAATAAAAAAGGAACCATATGTATCTGTAGGCAGCAAAGACATGAACTGAAGAGTCCCTAACCCACACTTATAACCCCTAGAATGTCATTTTTTTCTTCACTCCTTGTGAAGTCCCAGTCTCTTCAGTGGGACTATGTACCACATTTCCCCTGAACTCAAGGGCATGTAGTAACTTCAAGTACAAAGAGAGAAAGAGTGAAGATGTATGCCTTAAATTTATGCTCTCAGGTAAAGTGGGCCACATAAGAGCCAGATTCTCTCAGCAGGATTCCTTCCCTTCACTTTGAATTGTTAGTCTTCAAATCTGTCAGGCCCCTGCCTTCTTTGCAGAAACAGTGACACCACTCGCTAGCTTGCTGGATCTTGTAAGTAGGACACCTGTACACTCAAAACTTGGACCAAATCCATCATTTTGCAGGTGCACTGTTCACTATACCATCAAAGCCACAAAACCCAGATTGTGTAGGGCACGTGAAACTGCAATGTGCATGTGCACACTGAGGCAGCACACAGGACAGGGAGAGTATGATATAGAGCTGGGCAGCCGTATAGAAAAGCAAGGACCCTGTCTTGACAAGGGAACAAATGCTGAGAGCTGCAGAAACACCACATATTATTTTCTCGTGTAAATACATAAATACAGCTGTGTGTTATTAAATAGTTTATGAAATTACTAATTTTTTGTATACGTAGGACTGGAGTACTAGCAGTAGGAAGACACAGGTGGGGGCACAGACACACAGAGCTGCCACTCTCTCCCACAGTAGCAACCTAACTAGAAAATTTAAACAACCAGTTTGCAGAAATAAATGTAATAAGGACACAAGAATGCATTATTCACCTACTGCTTGATTTTCCCATGCATCTTCCCTCAATTTACCGCAACATTAGAAAGCATCTTTGGGGAATGAAACCTCAATTCTTCAGCAAAACTTCAAATACTCCAAGGAAGGGCTGCCAACCTGATTTTATACTTAATAAGATCAAGCAAGAATTGTTCCAAGCTCGGAATGAAAATAAAGCATCATTTCTAATGTCAAACTCTAATTTTGTTGGATTGCCAGCTTGTAAAGAAGGCAAATGTTCCACACCAGCATACCCACATGAGCTGAAGCTGGAGTTCACTAATGTTTTGCAAAGTCAAACACATATTAATCTCTGTGGACTGACCAAGAAGAATATCATTTACCAGACTCTCAGAGCGGTTTATGCAAATTATGGTGGTTTCAGAGGGAAGCAATGCCATTCCATTCCTCATTATTGTTCAGTTATTACAGTCATTATTTGTGGTAAATTTCATTATATGAAACACTGCAGTGATTTGGAAGGCTAGTGTCAAAGGAAAAAATATACATACATATATTTAATACAGTAATAACAAATTTTTGTTTTTCTCTGGCATCGATGATCTCCAAGTCCTTATAAATACTAATGAAATAAACTCCACAATAGTCTCATGAAGCAGAATAAGCACATATTATACCCAATCAAGATGAGCAAAACTGAGTCACAGAGAGTTTAACTGACTTATTAACAAACCAGAGGAGGGCTGGCATCAAAGATTCCTTTACTCTAAAATGCTCTATGAGATAGAAAATTGATAAGCCATTTGGGGGGGACATTTGTATAATTAACCAAGCTGAACGGCAGCTGTCTCAGTGAATGCTGTGTTCTGCAGCCACCAGGACACCCGGTCATCAGCTTGAGAATAAACACCCAGAGCAGGCATCTGCATTTTGCTATAGCTATGTTCTTACCCTCCTGCTCAGCCTCTGCTTTCATCCTGTACCGGTCAAGCTCTGGAGGAGCAATAGTACAACAAGACCCTGGAGGAATACCAGCTTTTGGTCATTACTGTAACCTAGGGCACAGTGCTGAATTCAACTTCAAATTTTAGCCATATTACAATAGTGAAAACCAGAACATTAACCTCATGAAAATGCCAGCGTTGGATTTTGTTAGAATATAATCCAATATTTTATACCTGAAACCTCCTGATATAGTCTAAAAAAGAAGTTATCCCTAAAGGTTTTAAACATACATTACACTGATCCTATGCATTTTCATCTAGCATGTACTTCAATATGCATGTATTGGGAAAAGCTTCACCAAAAGAGTAATCTTCTTTAAAAAACAGTGGAGAAAATGTCCTGGATAGTTCAAGCATGAGAGAAGATGGGCAGCATTCTTTACTGAAATGCAGACCGATTTTTGTCCAATACAAAGCACTATATCCAGAGTAGTTCTGCTACAGCCAAGATAGTTATTGTTGGCTGACACTCATATATGAGAGCTATTACCAACTGTGTCAATGCCATTCATCATTGTTAAGGAAATAACTTGTAATTCACAGGTGACATTTCTTTATTTCTTCTTCTGAAAAACACAGAGAATATATTATGTAATCTGAGTTCTCTGAATTATTCATATTTTAATAAATCCTATATTGGAAAAGAGGGGAGAAAACCCTACTTGTAGTTTGGCATCCATCTGTTTATTTTATCTCCATTGCTTTTTATGAGAACACCACAGGTCTGTTCAAAAAAATCTTAAGAAATGAATAAAAAAATGGAGTACAGAAGTAATAATACAACACAGACTCAATCTTTCCTTGCACAGCTACAGAGCTGCAAATTAAGTCTACAGAATCAGGATACCACTGGTAGGAAGAACCTGTTAGGTCAAAATGCAAGCTTAGGTTCTCTCAGAAGAACCCTCCTTCACCAAATCAAGAGAGAGGAGCTATACCTACATGTTCCACCTGTTTTCAAATACTTTGAAGAACTGCACAGTCTTCTTCTACCAGCATAAGTAAAAGCACAGATGTCAGCATTCAGAGTACACATTCCTGAAACTGAACATGTCGTTGGGATGGATGATACCATTACAAGGTGTTCAGAAACTGAGCTCAACCTATTTCATTTTCGGTTCGGTTTCTGCTGTTCCCCACTTATTTTATTACTGGGCCTTTCTTAAACAAACTCCACAATGTGTCAGTTGCCGAGAAGTTTTGTAATGTAAACAACTGAAACCAGGCTGACCAAACGACTCTCAAGAGGAAGAAAAAATAACATAGGCTATTTTAACTTACAGTAATGGACTGGAATAAACCCACCATTTAAGCACTGGATACACTCTCACTTCTAAGAATAAAATGACCTCATTGTTCAGATGGAGACTAACTACCACTGAAACCAAAACTTTCCTTTTTCTCCTAAAGGGCATCAAACTAATTCAAGAGTCAAAGAAAGTAAGGCAAAGACATCTGATCCTCTCCCTGTGCTGGCTTTGAATAGTTAAATTTGGACTCAAATATTAGTAAGAGATTCATTTAAGCAGCAACTATTATTTCTTCTTTTCGCATCTCAATCCTGCTCGTTCATCCAAATTACTATAATGAGGTTTCTTGAGGCGATCATTCATTTAGTCTTGCTGATCATCAGCAGATTGCGCAAAATCAATTTTATTTTTCAAAATGCTGTCTTCTTCACAGCAGTTTAAGCCAAACCAGAAATCTCTGCACTGAATCACAGAGCAGATCAAGTGAATATTAGCATGATTTCAATTACGCAGTTATTAGTTCCATTAAACAATTTTTAAAGTGCAGTGGAATATGGTTTTCCTGCATTTTTGAGTACTCCAAAACTTCTGGTGTAGCTTAGTCAGGCTGCCCCACTATAAACTTGCATTCTCAATTAAAATAAGGATATTCAGAAATACACATAGATAAACTGTGGGCTCACGGAAATTATCACTAAGTACACCCGTGCTCAAGATTTCATAAACTATGTACAAATCCAATCAAATACAAATTTGTAATTTTTACATCTTATATGCTGTTATCAATGGACTATGATCTTTTCCTCATGTGCAGCCAGGATAGGAACCAATTTGTCACAACTAACCTTTTCCAAAGGAGTCTCTAATACTTAAGATCTAACTAACACCTCATGAATGCAATCTTACCCTTTCACAAGTTCACAGTACAGAACAAAGCTGCAAACATTTCTCTAGCAGCTAAAAGGTTTCATATACTGAGCTGCACTAGAAAGACCTTAATTTTAGGGACTCTTTTGGCCTGGCTACTTCAGCAAGGAGGCATGGAAAGCTGCAACCTCAGCATGTCCTTGAATGTTTTTGGTTGCATATGGACACAACACAAACATCCCAGGATGACACTTCAAAAGTGGGCCAAGGGAAAGGAATGATCCTGCGGGCTCTTGACTGCACTGAGGAAGGTATAAAACATTTGTAGTGGTGCAAAACAGAAGGTTACTCACTCTCCAGAAGGCAGTCAGCTGTTTCCTTGCTGGCTAAACAGCTGCAGAGCTACGGTTGCAGAAAACCCCTTGCCCACAGTCCTGCCCTACTTCTCTTCCCCCCACCCATCCACCCTGACAGCAGAAACCCGTGGCCACCACCAGCTGCAGGGCAACCAAGCCACACGAATGAGCTAGAAACAGAAGTTGCAATTGTAAAGCAAAAAAACTTTCAAATGATGCTTCTTGCAGCACCTCTCAATTCAGTGCGATCTGCAGCAGCTAATCCTATTTAAATCAGCTGGATGGTTGCCACTGCCTTCAGCAGAAGAAGGTCTTAAGGGTGCACACATAATGCATCAGCAATTTGCTTGAATAGGAGCTGCATCTGCTTATGTAAGTGCATTACCAAGCCTCAGAGTCGACCTTCCTGATGGTCAAAAACACAAGCCTCTCACACACAGCTTGCAGAGGGTTTTACAGGATGTTTAAGGGCTTTAATTGCAAGTAAGCACATTGATCCTGCTCGGTTTCAGTGCTGTTATGTTAGTCCCATACATGATCAGAGGATTTAGGTTTTTGTTATTGTTGAGTTGGGTTTTTTTCCTTGGTTGTTCGATTATTATTATTCTTTTTTTTTAATGAATTTCCAACTGCTTCACAAGTGACATGCACTTTAAAGACCACCTAAAGACCTTTGAGAGAGGGTAACATCTCCTGTGCCCAAACACTTCTGAAGCACAGTAACCACCATCCCCTGCAGTGTGATCTTCCAGTATGCTACCATCAAAGCACGACTGGATGTAATCAGCTGTTTTAAACCCACCCTACAAATAAATCTCTGTAAAAATCATATGTTAAACACTATTTACTGATGGTTTTGGATGAGACAGAACACTGAAGACTCTAGGACACTGCACTCCCCATGCCTTCTTTCTTTTTCTCTGCAGGTTTGAACCCTGGGTTTTGGCCAAATATCTAGCCACATATTTGCATCCTGGATGATGCATGATACTTCCACAAACAAGTAGGATGGGATCCCCTGTCTTGCCTCCCTGAAGTGTGTTGCTGTAACCCACGGAGAGCCATCTCCATTCCTAGCATGGAGGTTTAGTGGCAAATAATACAGTGACAGGTGTGGAAATATCTCAGTGCAACTTGGAATGACTTGGGATGAAGATGTAAATCATACATTACCTAATTAAGTGTAGAAGGAGAAAATGAAGAGAAACAAAGCATCTCCATGACAATGAGCAATCTGCTGAAAACATAGTATGTCAACGTCATTAAAATAGAAAATTGTGAAGAAGTATATTGACTCATTTTCACCTTGGTTCTCTGCCAAATTGTTTCAAGTTACAAACCCTGGATATTCCTGCTGTGAACTGCACAGTTCAGAACGTGATTTTTCTGCCTTGTGGATACATTATTCCAAAGCTAGCAGCTGCTTGCAGCTCTTCCAAAGCAGTTTGTCGCTGGCAGTTACAGAAGACCATTTTGGACAGACCACACCCTCATCCAAAACCAACGTGATGTTGCCAACAAACTTTAATTTCTCTGTCTTCTCATCCACAGTAATTGGAAAAAGAATTTCTAGACATAAGACACATCAAGTAGCAAAAGGAGAATAAAATGAACATAAAATATTAAGCAAGACAAGTGGATGTTGGATTTTATCTTAAAAGATCTATTGCCAGTAGATCTTTTGATCTCAGATCCAAACAAGGGTTTGACTATCTGAAGCACTCGATCTGAATCTGTCAAACATCATCTAAGCACTACTGAAAATACAAATCTGATTTGAATATCCTTAAGTTATGGGCAAAGCTAAGTTCTCTGTCCTTGAACTCTGCAGTACAGTTTCCTTTGCACTTTGTTTTGCTAGAGAACTAATAGGCCCATGTGGACAATACAGGGCACAGTGCCTTACAACTGCTATATTTCAAATGAGAAACTCTACCACATCCTATCTGCATTACAGTTTTTCAACGTCTCAAGATGATTTTTCACAAACATTGGGTGTGTTTGCTTTCCTGTACAAACCAAATTCTATTACAAGCTGCTCTTATTTCTATTTTCCCTGCAGTTTCAAATGGGAGATGAAGCATTTCTAAAATACTGCGTGGCTGATGTTGTAACTCAGGAGTGAGTGAAATAGGTTCAAGGAAACAGAACCAAGGAGCTATGAAGAGTGAATTGTTTTCTAGGTTCTTCAGTTTACTTGCTGTGCTATGCCATACAAGTGGTTTATCCTCTGTGCCCCAGCGCTGCTGGCTGCTGAAAGGAAATGTTCCCATAGGACTTTGCAGAATCTAACTTGAAGAAAAGCTCTGTGAATCTGATGAAAAATGCACAGAAGGGAGCAAAGTCTTCATTCTTTACGATCTAATCAGAGGGTCACTGACTTCAGTGGACTTTGGACTGGAAATTTAGTCAGTCCTCACTCATTCTTTTACTACACACAGAAATTAGTATACCTTTGAACACACACAAAAAAATTACTTCAGCTTGTATTTTACACTATACTGGCACCAAAAAAATTCCAAAAATGATCACAAGCTTGATCGGTTATACAGGGTAAAGAATTAAGCTACAAAGAAGTGCATGCTCCAAGTTTTAACAATTGTTCAACTAGTTCAGCTGTGAAGAGTTAAAGCTCCCAGAGGCTGGTGGGTTTCTTGTTGTGCCATCTGAAGACAAGAGAGGAAAGGAAAAAAAAAAAAAAAAGAAAGAAAGAAAAAACGGTCACAGCCAGTTAGCCACAGTAGACTGAGTTCTCAGGAACACATCTGCAAATTGAGCAGATAGATTCCCCTCCATGCCACAAGCCTCTGTGCTGTCAGAGAAGATTCCTCAAAGTGCTCACATTTGAATCTCAATTACAGAGAAAGATTTTGGAAGACACAAAAGCACTCATCAGCCAGGTACGTCTGACTTACTGTTTTACCCAGAGCAAACTTGGTCACTGGCAGTTTTGATACACGTATGAAATTTTTAAAATACTATTTCTCAAAACAATTGCTTTTTTAATCCTCTTTATGGAGTACTTCAAAGCTCTGCAGGCACCTGGATATTATCTCAATTGTGAAGAATTTGGAAAGAGCACTTGCTTGCTGTTTTGCAAAAGGAGACCCTGCAGATCAGTCAGAGGAAAAGAAAAAATATATAATATAGCAAAACAAATTTAAATGTACTGTAGATAACTGTATTCCTGCCAAGTTACAAATAATTACAAACTACTGACAGAATTTGATGGTCAGCAAGCAGCATTTGCCAACTAAGACTCCATGCTATCATGCAATCTGTTTTCTCTCCATGTCTAATCAGTGCTGTTCAATTACCTTATTTTATAACAGAAAGGTCCTTTTGGTTTGCTGCAGTTCCTAAGATCTAATCATTCACTATTTGGCAACATTCCAATTACTGTGAAATTAACATGAATATGGGTGTTGTTTGGGGTTTTTTTTTATGTCATGTTAGTAATAGCTTAGAAATGGAAATCAGCACAGCCCAAGATCAGCCACACAATGTGAACACACTTAGTAGCATGGAACAACCCAAAAAGATGAAACAATCCCAGCAAGAGCCTAAGGAACTACTGCTGTCACAGAATCTAGGATAAAGATTCTCTCCTTCACTTACTGAACTGATTACTTATTTAAAGCCCAAGGAATATTAAGCAGTGACAAGAAGGAAGTGCTTTTAAGTGTGTTTTATTTAACCAGTACATTCTGTATGTCTGTCAATCTCATTTTTAATTATCTTAATTGGTCTTTTCTCCACTCTATCTCCAGCAGTTTCTCTGGATAGTAAATACTTAAGAACTCAACACTGTCAACACATCGGTTAAATTATCTGCCATTTTTATTACTCATTTGATTTCAAAAACAAACCAGTAGGAAAATACCATAATCCTAATTTACTGGTGTGCTGATTGCATCCTTACTATGGAAGTTCAGTTACTTTACTAAAGATCATAAAAACAAAGAAGCTATGTAACCACACAATATGAAAGTCAGGAAATACAACCTAGTAAATCCAATTTTGTGCATACTCCTCTAAAAAGAGCATTTTTGAATAGCTGTAAGAAACAAGCAGCAAATATTTCTGCTTACATCCGAATGTAAACAATTTGGCAAATGTCTCTTCAAGCAAATAATAACAAAAACATCCTCAGAACGGGGTTAGCTAATTTAACTGACTCCTAACTGAACTTTGCCTACAGTGTAGTACTTTTGAAAAGGAATCTAAACACATTAAGAACCACCACCTTTACGAATTCCAGGCCAGGCTGGATGTGACTCTGGGCAGCTGGTCTTATGGTTGGTGATCCTGCCCACAGCAAGGGGGTTGAAACTAGATGACCTTTGAGGTCCTTTTCAACCCAGGCCATTCAATGGTTCTATGACAGAGGCACTGAGACCAGTTACACAGCAAGTGCTGCTTCACCATGGTATTTGAGTGATACCACAATATACAATCTTTCTTTGTTCTTTTTTTTTTTTTTTAATTGACCACAGTAGGGCCTGTGTCTTCCCTCACATGTGCTATGGTCCAACCAAATCTGACAAGGCTCATTTACCTGCAAAAAAATTTAATGCCAGATTCACACAATAGCACTGCAGCTTGTATACCAGCAAGTGGGGCAGGCAAGGAGTATATTAACAGCATACAGAAGTTCTTATTGTACATGAGAACATATCCAGATGACCAATTGATGTGGCCAGCGTAATCAGTCCCACAGATCAGCCCCACAGTGAATCCTGCTGTAAGCGCTGCTGTTCTGGAATCCCCAGATTTTGATGGCACACTGCTAGAAGATATTCATCCTTCCTTAAAGAAGGAATCCTCTGTTTCTTGCTTTTACAGCAAAATAAAAACCAGGCACAACAAAAACACAAATCCTAAAGAATTTGAAAAGAGAAACTGTATTTCAAAACGTGGAGGGCCTTTTGGCAGGGCTTTTTCTTTAAATATTGCACTTTGGAGATAGCTCACAGCTTTAAATTACGCAGATTTGGCAAAGGCTGCACCCAAGAACGGGGCAGTGGCTGAAAGGCACAGCTCTGCTGTCACTACAGGCTGGTCAGTCGGTTTCCTCCCTGGCATCTCCCGAGCAGCGTTACTGCACAGGATGACTGCATTAACTATTGTAGATTTTTGGGCAAGCGCATTAAAAAATTGCTTGGAACCTACTCATGAAAGCATACAACACGACAAATCCAAGCTGCAAACCCCACAGATGAATGTGATGGCAAGACAAAAGCGTGGGGCAGTCAGCCCATCGATCCTAAACAGAGCCAGGCAGCGTGCGGGCACCGACACGGTTAGAAACACGGCCGGGCGCGACTGCTCTGACACGTCTAACACTAATCTTGATGTCTGCCTTGCAGTCCCGCATGCTGTTCAGCTCAGGGAGGCGAGCACCGCGGGACCCCCCTGTTACGGGCCTCCCCCCACCGGCACAGCGCCGCAGGCCCCGCGCAAGCTCCCGCCTTCTGCCAGCAATCGGGGGCGGGCCCGCCCGCGCACCGCAGCGATGCGGAAGGGCCCCGGCCCTTGCGGCCCCACTCACCGCCCGCGGACCGCCAGAGCCAGGGCGGCCTCGGAGACGAGGCTGGTAGAGCCGCCGAAGGAAAACTACCGGCCCCAGCAAGCCCCGGGGCCGGCGTTGCCCTGGGAGCCCAGCGCCCGGAGCGCGGCCTTGACTGCGCTGCTCCAGTGGAAGTAGTGAGGCTGGCCCAGCAGGCACGGAAGCAAGCGTTGTGCTTGTAAATATTAGCTTTTTTTTTTTTTTTTTTTAAACAAAATTCCTCATAACTGGCAGGCAGTTTAAATGGTGAGAGAACTGATGTGCAATTTTAATGCCACTTATTCAAGTAGATACTCTCAGAGTGTTCAAAACATCTTTCTTTTGTGTTGTTTGCCTCAGATACCACAAGATGACCCAGCCAGCAGATGCAATGTCACTGCAGATGGTATCAGCTGTCAGCAATTCATCTTTGCTTCAGCCAGGTTCTTCCCTGATGAATTTTGATGGGCATGTCTTCTTTTTTGGGCAGAAAGGATGGCCGAAGAGATCCTGTCCCACAGGTGTTTTCTTCCTTGACATAAAGCAGAATGAACTCAAAATGAAACCTGCTGCCTTCTCTAGGGATTCCTGTTATCTTCCCCCGCTCCGCTACCCAGCTATTTGCACACTTAAAAGCGATGGAGAGTCTGATAAGCACCAGTACATCATTCATGGTGGGAAAACACCTAACAATGATCTTTCCGATAAGGTTTACATTATGAGTGTGGTAAACAAAACTACCAAGAAAACCACGTTTCAGTGCATTGAGAAAGATCTAGATGGAGATGTCCCTGAAGCTAGATACGGACATACAATTAATGTAGTTCATAGCCGGGGAAAAAGCATGATCGTTATATTTGGAGGTAGATCATATATTCCTCTTGCACAGAGAACTACTGAAAAATGGAATAGTGTAGTCGACTGTTTGCCATTTGTGTTTCTTGTTGATTTTGAGTTTGGATGCTGTACATCATACATACTTCCAGAGCTTCAAGATGGACTTTCCTTCCATGTTTCAGTTGCCAGGAATGATACAATCTACATTTTGGGAGGCCATTCACTGCAAAATAACACCCGGCCTCCCAGCCTTTACAAGCTAAAAGTTGATCTCCCGCTGGGCAGCCCAGCCGTGACCTGCTCTATCTTGCCAGGGGGGATATCTGTTTCAAGTGGGATTGTGACTAAGACTGGTGATACTGAATTCGTCCTTGTTGGGGGCTACCAGTCTGACAACCAGAAACGAATGATCTGTAACACTATAATTTTGGAAGATAACAAAATAGAGATTGTTGAAAGGGCAAGTCCAGACTGGACACCTGATATTAAACACTGTAGGATGTGGTTTGGCTGTGATATGGGCAAAGGGTCTATATTGTTGGGCATTCCTGGGGCCAACAAACAGTTAATCTCAGATGCAAACTTCTTCTACATTTTGAGATGCAACAGAGGAGAAGAGGATGAAGAAGAATTGACATCACAAGCATGCAGTCAGGCATCTACTGAAGACCAAGGAGACTCTACTCCATTTGAAGATTCCGAAGAGTTTTCTTTTAGTGCTGAAGCCAGTAGCTTTGATGTTGATGACATTGATACTTACAATGAAGATGATGAAGACGACGAATCAGAAACAGGGTACTGGATCATCTGCTGTGCCAGCTGCAATATTGACATTAACACCTGGGTGCCTTTCTATTCAACAGAACTCAACAAGCCTGCAATGATTTTGTGTTCCAGTGGGTCTGGCCATTGGGTTCATGCACAGTGTATGGATCTGTCAGAGAGCATGCTCCTACGGCTCTCCGAAGCAAATGTCAAGTACTTCTGCAATGAGCATGTTGACCTTAATAAAGGGCTGCAAACTCCCAAAAAGGTGGTGCATCTGAAAAAGCAACCCATGAAACGACTGCACAAAAAGAAAACGATGAAGTTAACCACACCAGTGAAAAAGTCTTTTCTTCGGAGATTATTTGAATAGATTTGTACCACTGATTTGTATTCAACTGGGAGACTAAAACAGCTAGCAGTGGTTGAAACAAAATGGGTTACTGAGGTTCCTACTGATCGTTTTATTAAATCGATGTTATCTCAATATTTCAGTTATATTTCAAAACTCATGAACATTTTTTGTTTCTTATGTATGTTTTTGTAACATACATATAGGAAGCTTATCACAGGGGGCATCGTACAAACACACAGCCGGATATTGGTAACTCAGTGCTGTATTTTTTACAATAGTATAACTTATCTCCAGTCATTCCCAGTAAATGTGGTAGAACTGCTTGTAGGAAAAATCTTATCATGTACTCAGTAGTGTTAGCATCTGTCAGTAAACAAAGACCATATTGCCCATTTTAATTTTTTTTAATCTTAGCGAGTAGTTCTAGAAAATATTTGGCCTAATTTATAACTGCCTTGCTCCAATTTTATGTTAGTGTAATGAGCTAAAATTAGACTAATTAATCTGTTTTTAAATTGAAGTGATTTTTAAGTCCCATGTGTCAGAAATAATGAAATATTCAGACGCTGAGGGTCAGTTTTCTTCAGGGACTTCCATTATGAAAATCTTTCCTTTCAAGTATTTAATTCTGGATAATTCATTTTTTATTTTGAAAGGTACTGAATGGTTATGTGTCAGGTTTGGCAATCATTAAGGATTATCACCTCACAGTAAAAGTTAAATTACATTTTTAAACCACTGTGCTCAACAACTGCTTTGCATTTGTATTTTTAAAAATATATTAGTTGGATAATAAAGTTTGTAATAAAAATGAGTGAGCTATTTTCACCTGTTCAGGGAGTAAATCAAACACTGCAAATCTGAAAGTCTGAGAAAGGACAGTATGTGTGTGTGCTTGGGAAGTGCATCTGAAGTCTGTAAGGGGTCTGGCTTCACAGCTGCCACATGCCATGAGCTCCCATTGACTTTAGAAGTTCCTTCTGATGAACAAGACTTTTATCATTTACTCCAGGTCTTCCCTTGCACGTTTCTTTCTCCACTCCTGCAGGGTGACTGGGTAGATTGTGACAGTATGAAAGTGCAAGCTGTTGCTCAGGGCAACTTATTGAGCCAGTGTTGCATCATGAGGGTGAAAACAAATGAGGCTAGCTGCACAAAGCATAGGGGCAAGATTGGATTCAGATTGAAAAGGACATTGTCAAGGTTGAATAGCCCAAGAGTTTACTAACTTGTTGTGGAGTCTTTTATTGCCTATCTGTAAAGCCTCATCATTTTTTACTTGATTTTTTTTTATTTTTATTACTGTTCTGAACATCTTTTCAAAAAATCGATACCATGCATTCAACATCCGTGAGCCAACACTAATAGCTCAGTATTCACAGTCCAGTTCTTGTGCTGGAGCCCTGGATAAAAAGGAAAAGCAGCAGGAGCAGCTGTCAGCCATCTGATCAGTATGTGCAGACCCTGTACAGCCACCCCTTTCAAAAGCAGCAATGTGTTGCCATCAGCACAAATGTGTATGCACAGTACTCCCCTTGACAGCCTCAGTAGTCAACAGTTGAGGATAGTAAAGGGTAACAAGACAAAATTTCCATTTCCAACCACTTATATTCTGATGGAGGTTATAGTGTGGGTAGAATTTGTAAATGGGAAGTAGATAATCCTGGGACTTGTTTCATCCATTTTTACATTAGTGTAAATCCATAGATTTAAATGGTAGTTTCCTCTTTCCTCAAAATATACTCAGAATAAATAAGGCTGTATATTTTTCAAAGGAATAAATGAAAGTTAGAGCCCTTTAAACTGCTGAAATTCAATAGACAATATCCTCTTTTGTAGTTTAGTCATAGGTATTACTCAGCCAAATTGTCATTAAAATGTACGTTCTGCACACATTACAAGCTTCATTTACATCAACAACAAAAAATCTCCACATTAAAATTAAAGAACATCATCACAACAGAGCCAAGAGGACAATATATGCACACCACAGAAATTCACCCCTCATCCCTTCCCCACTGTACAGCAGTGAAGGACTTCTCACAATTACTTCAGTCCCTGGCAATAGCTGGTTTGCGTTTTGCCTGTTACCCTGTTGCTATCGATATCTCAAATTCTTGAGGAGCCACACTGAGTAACAAATTTGCTTGGTCTGTGACTTTTTAAAATGTATGTGTCACTTCATAAGGAGGGAGAAATAGTCAAACTATGTACCAGCCTTGCAGTGAAGGATAGTAGAACAAGCATTAAATCACATTTCAGAGTTACTGCTGGAAGAGTAAATCATAGGTAAAGTAAAATATAAAATTCCTAAGGACTCGAGCATAAGGAAGTGTATGACCACTGACCTGTAAATGAAGACACTTCAGATAGCATTCAAGGTGCAGAAAATATTTAATTATTTGATAATTCTGATGAAGCTTTTGAGGCATGTACTTGTTAGAGCATTGATCATCTTTAAAACAAGACAATCAATACATTTCTTTCTCAAGCAGGGTAGAAGTAGAGGATAAAATTAAGCAGATTTGAGTGCAGAATTAAATCCCTATTGTGTCTGCATCCAACTGACCTGTGTGTTTTGTAACCACAACAAGCAGCATCAGGGTTCCCAGTCACATTTTAGTGTTGCTGTTGTTATCATCAGCTTTTAAGATAACGGTATATGGTTTTAGTGCTTGTGGAAAGTACTTAAATGCTGAAGTACCTAATTAATCTACAGGAAAGGCAAAGCACAAACTTTAGTGGTAGCACTAAAACACGTGTCATAGTTCAGAGTGACTCATTGCACCAAAAGACCATTGAAAAGAGTGGAAATAATGCCACTGGGAACCCAAAGCAAAAGGAGAAGACTGTGTTCAGACTGAAAAGGAATCTGTAAAGTTATTTACTTTAGATTTACTGCAGTGCAGACAGAAGAACTTGCTTAATTGTAAGGATTGGCGACTCTAGCTCCTTATATGATTCCTACCCTCTCCCATTTCAAGCAAAACTAACTTCTGAGAATAGCTTGAGAAAACTCCTTTTTTGTGCCTGTATTTGGGCTTTGGAAATTGTCCCTCTTTAACAAAAAAGCAAGATAAACATTCTTAAAACCTTCTGATTTCTCAAAACATGCATTGGCCACTACAACATATGCAGATCCACCTTTTGTTGGTAGTTACTGTGATTTCTCTTGTTCAAAATGCACATCTTCAGAGGAAGAGCTGGGCACTGAAAATACAGCAGATTCACCTTTTGACATCTGTGCTGCTGTTGCTAGAAAAACTGCTAATTAAATCCTTTCTAAAGTGTCTTTTGGGACTATGGGCAATATTAAGCTTGATAAAGAAGGTAGAAAAGCTCCCATACTAAGGAGTTGGAGCTGATCATTTCTTTGAAAACTATGCTATATTCAATCACCTGAAACAGCAGTCTGAAAAACAGTGGTGGTAGACCTCATTATTCTTCATCTGTTTCTGATTCTAGTGAGAATACACAGAAAGTAGATTTCAGTCAATTATTATGGCCAGTAGGGAGAGGGAGGTGATTGTCCCCCTCTGCTCTGCCCTTGTAAGTCCGTATCTGGAGTACTGCATCCAGAGCTGGGGCCCCCAGTACAGGAGCTGTTGGAGTTGGACCAGAGGAGGGCCAAAAAGAAGGTGAAAGGGCTGGAGCACTTCTCCTGTGAAGAAAGGCTGAAGGAGCTGGGCTTGTTTAGTCTGGGGAAGAGAAGGCTACGGGGAAACCTCATGCAGCCTTCCTGTACTTGAAGGGAGCTTACAAGCAGGATAGGAACTGAATATTTACATGGTCTGAGAGTGACAGGATGAGGGGGAATGGTTTTAAACTACAACAGGGTATATTTAGCTTAGATGTTAGGAAGAATTTTTTTCAGAGGGTGAATCAGAATCAGAGGGTGGTGAGACACTGGAATGGGTTTTCCAGAGAGACCGTGGGTGCCTCATCCCTAGATGCATTCAAGACCAGGTTGGATGGTGCCCTGAGCAGCCTAATCTAGTGGCTGGCAATCCTGCCTGTGGCAGGGGGAGTGGAACTAGATGATCTTTAAAGTCTCCTCCAAACTAAGCCACTTAGTGATTCTATGATTATTACTTTAGGAATAAAGGAATGAAATCATCCCAGTTTACCAGGAAGTTGTCTGGGGGGATTGGTTTTATGTTTTGTTCTGTTTGTTGTTGTTTTAATGACTTCCATTTTTTCCATCCAGAAATTTTTATTCATGGTCAGCTGAGAGAATTAAGTTGGTTACATAAAGTCTAGAAATTAGGTATCTAATTACCTGATTGCAGCAGGAAATGAGGTAGCTAATAATGTAAATGCTCGATTTGCTCAGCATTAATTCCATCCACACCAGTTGGTTTAAGTAAGTTACTTGACCCTGACATATCAATGGAAGGAAAGAAAGACTTTCCTATCTGAAGGAAAACTAAAAATCATAAACTAAAAGATAGATCCAAACTAGCCTTTGCAGCTACAAAGTCCATGATAAGACAAGATTTGATGCAAAGGATGCAGAGAAGTCAGTAAAGAGTTTTGGTGCAGTAACACGGGCATAATAGTCATGGCTGATTTTTAACAAACACTGGGGTAGTGTTTGTAAATGAAACAAAAGTTATCTGCAGACTAAATGAAACCGGTTTTACTTTCCTGTCAGACAGCTGCCTGCAGAGAAAGGTGCAGAAAGGGCTATAGAGATGCATGGAGCAATCTTCATTTTTGTTAACCTGGTGACTTCAGAACAGGGCTGGAATCCCAGCTGAAGTCTCTGGGTATTAGAACAGTCCAAACAAAAAAACATGCACAATCTAGATGAAAAGTGAGACTGTTATCACAACCTTATCAGTACAGTCAAAAAACTATAAAGAAATACAAATTCAGAAACTTAAATGCTTACAGGACCTTTATTTTAAACAGTAAGTGCTACAAATAAAGGAACAGTAATACAATAAGAAAAAGTAAAATGTTGAAGCTGTGCTGTGAGACAGCACGCAGAACTCAGTGCAGCGAGAAACTGGGATACTGTAAATATCTAAAGTTTGTGACCGAACTACCTGAGTAAAAGTCAATGCTGCTTTGCTTAGAGTCAATAGAATTATTCCTGTGAGGAAAAAACATGTGAGACCACAGTCAAGACTCCTCTTATATTCACATCATTTCATAACAAGGCAATTCCTAGTCTGAAGCCCTTGAATAAAACTAACAAAACAAGATACATAATGTCATTGTATAAAGAATACAGTCAATAAACTTTCAAAAAAAGAAAAGCATTCACCTTGAAGTAATTACTGACATATTTTTACAAAGTATTAGCATAGAAAAAGAAAATGTGAAGCTTTGAGAGAGTACCATGAATAAAAGTGTCTCCGCTTTTCTAAAGCCTCTTCAAAACCAAAAAGCTTAACAATAGGCTGAGTAAACAAATGATGCACCTGTCTGCAGTCAAAATGTGTTTTCTCTGGGATGCATGCAGCATTGTTATTTTATTCCTGTTTACAAAGCCCCACTTGCAGTTACCTACCCTTTCAGTTCTGTTTGTTTTAATGAGTTCAAAACTCTCAAAGAGTCTTTTGATTTACACAGAATGTCAACAACGAGGAAAAAAAGATTAAAGTAGATTCAAGCCTAAAGAAAAGGATAAAGGAAATATTAACAATCACCTGTGTCAATTGTTCTGCCCATAGTTTGTGAGATATGAAATGTGTTTTGATGGCTCCACAGTATTTCACAAAAGAATACTTCCTTATCCTCCTGCCTGCCTGTTCCCAGCCCATGCACTGTTCAGCCTGATGAGTTCATGAGTTCATAGCGAGAAATCAGACATATATGGATGAAATGTACTCAGTTCTTTTGAATGGAGTGTGACAAATCGCTTGCTCTTATGTAAGCAGCGTGTTAATTTGGAATTTGAAAATGTCAGTGAAGTCACTGAGATTATGTGTGCAAAACGATCAAAGTCTGGCCAGTCTCTCCACTGGTGTGTATGCAGTGCAAGAAACAGTTTGAGATTACTTGAATGAAATTCACTCTTGTGCAAAAGCAACATATACCACTTAAATGAGGTGAAAATTACCATGAGCTCAGTCAGGACTATTAAACTATGCCTTAGGCTATCCAAGCAGAGGAAGAATGAAAACTAAGGTAATACAATTGCCCTAAATAAATATACAACAGAACAAAAAAGTGTGCAACTATTTGCATAATGAAATATAGCATACCAAAAATACAAAGCACTGCATTTACTGCTAAGGGATATTCTTTGCCATAAGCTGATACTTATACTCCATGGGAAATAGTTGTACTTGTCTGCATTTATTAGTAAAAAACGATACTTATGTAAACCTGGCATTTATGCTCTTTGGGAAGTACTTGTTTTATTCAAATAATTGATAGAAATAATTTAATCTAGAAATGAACGTTCAGTAAGTGGAGATGTACATGGTAAATCATACAGAAGACTGCTGTTCTTATGACTGCTTAGAAAATGAAGTTTTGTAGGCAGAAGACACTATTTCTAGCCTCAAATTTTGACAGTGTTAAACTATATTTAAAGAAACCCTATTAAAACTAAATCCTAAATTAAAAACTAGCTTAAAATTAGATTTAAAATAATAAAATCAAAAGAAAGGCATTATCATAATATGATTAATTTTTATACTTGTTACTAACACTTAACTCTATTTCTTCCTAATTCATAAATAGTAAATACCCTCCCTCAAAGATTTAGTAAATAACAAGAGCAAGATATTACTAACAGAAACCTCAGACCAGCAGTCCTTTAAGTTTGTTGTTCCCTTACACTCACAAACCAACTCCTGCCACATAAAAATAAAAACACAAAGTGTGGTTTTTTTAGATCCATGCTTTTGATTCTTTGTGCATTTAATCTTGTTTCTGAAGTATTTCTTCAGACACAATTGTGCCCTAGCTACAGGTGCTAATGTGAAAGGCTGCATGATTTAGGGATATCTCAGATATTTATGAATATATTTCTTCCCTATGTCATTGAATAAAATCCACATAATTTTAACATTTAATTTTTTTAGATGTAACCTACCACTAAATGCTTATATTATGTATGCATGTATGCATTCAGTGGTCGAGTCACACACTTGAATTTAAGCTTGCATTTGAACACTGCTGAATGAAGGTCTAGACTTGTTCATCTGCACTGGAGATATGTCCAGAAATAATTTAGTTTCCAAATCTCATGGTTTATACACATTAACTTTTAAATCCTTTTATCCATTTAAACCAACATTATCCACAAGAACTACTGGTGCAATCTCATCTGATATAAGCAGCTTTCAGTCATGTAGCAATAACACTTCAGAAAAGCAAATACTACCAACATAATGGTGCTCCTGATAGAGTTTAAAATATGAGGAATGCTAACTAAATATTGCTGTAATCATGTAAAATACACTATACAGTAATTTCAAGGCAGCTAATAGTTCTTTTCACCATGCCTTTATGCAAACTATCCTTCAGGTTAATAAATATCATTCTTCCTGCTTTATATATCTAGAAAATTAAATAAGTGACATTTCCTAGATGAGAAAAAGCTCAGTATTGGATAGTGTTAGAGCATATCAGAAATGGTAACGGAACTATTTAATAGAGAAGATCGGAACACTGACATGTACCTGATAAAGTTAACATCCATCTCCTGAAAAATGGGTCTGCTATGACTTTTTGTCACCTGGTGAAATTGTAAGCTTGCATTCAAAGACAATTTAGTTGTGACTTCAGTAAGACCAGGAATTTACCCAGTAAGATTAAATTGGTACAAAGTATGCCACACGATGAAGTCACCATCAAAATCTAAAATTTGTATGAAGCAACAAGCTGCACAGCAGAGCTTAAATGTGCTTTGTATAGTTAGAGCACAGGACACTGTAATGCTGATTTAGGAGCACAAGCACAGGTTTGCATTTTAGAGTAAGTGTGCTACAATAAAAATATCATTAAAAAATTATAGCTACCCTTCTTTTATCTTCATATAGTAAATTAGCTGATACCATTACCTGCTTCTAAGCAGAGCTACAACCTAAACATTAAATGTTTTAGATGTTTGAGACCAAAGTTTGTATCCTTAGTCAGTATATTGTGTAAAAATACCCAAACTTTGTTCATCCCAAAACAATTACCGAACTGTCTCACTGGCAAATCTTGACTTACAAAAGCCAAAGAGCCCCCAATAAAATAATCAAACCCTCTTGAAAAGTAAACAGTAAAATAGCTTATAAAATGCAAACAGAACAAATAGCCATGCTCAATTTTTCAGCAAGTGTCATAACTTTCCAGTATTATATTCATTCCAAAATACTGTTCTATATAAAATCTTGTTTTCTCTGTCTTTCTCACTTATAAACAACACTCTGAGACCAAAGTAAATTCATGGCCCTTCTCTGGAATTTGTTTCCACTTCCCTCTCGCATAACAACTGGTAAATGCACTACTGCATTGTTTCTGTTCAAAGCTTCCAACAGACATGGCATTTCATTAAACTCCATTCAGCACCTTTAAAAGGGAGTATAAAAATGAAAGCTTTAACCTTCCCTGTACCTCAGCAGGCCTGAAAAGGAAGCTATCTCCACTGAGAAAGACTATCACAAACCCAACACCAAATGTATTTTACACTTAGAGTTCCATTGAATCACTGTTTTCCAAAGAGATCTCTGGTGGCAAAGAATCACCTAACCCATCATCTGGATCAATCACGAAGCCCTGGCTTCTTAGCGTTTTATGAGCATTCATGAACTTCTGGAGGTACTTAGAAGTATATAGCCAGTGATGCTTTAAGACATCCTCCATTTCATAGAATTTGGACTGCCTGGCATTCATTTTTCGGAACCTCCTAAATAGTTTGTTTCCCGACTCATTTCCTTCACTTGCCCAAGCACCAATAGACCCATCTCTTTCAATGATTTCAGGTACATGAGCAAGGGTTTTGTGAAAGTAATTGGTAATCTTGCCCTCATATCTGTATTTGAACTTTGTAGACAGGAGCTCAGCAAAACGCTGTGAATTGTAGCTGTACTGGCACAGCAATTCTGGACACTCTTTGGCAGGGCACGAAGATCGCCATACTGGTTTCATTTTCAGATAAAGGTCCATTAGTTCTTTTAGGGCTTCATGCCTTTCCTCACACTTTATTAATTCACATACTGCCTCTACAGTCTCTTTGGACATGAGCTTCCTAGCGAAGTTCCCACTCATCCTCATCATAGGTTTTAATTTCATCTTCTTCCTGAGATGTTTGTCAAGAGTCAACTGCCACCTCTTCCTTTCCTCTTTAGACGCATCAGGATTCTTATAGACTTCACCAATCTCCATCTGGAAAATTCTGTAAAATTCTGTTGCGTTGCCAATGTCACAGTGTAACGCGTCAATGGAGGGAACAGTCTCTATAAAAGGTTTGGCTGAAACACCCTTTACTCTGTCACGGAGCTCATCAACAGATTCATGATATGGGTTGGACCTCCATATTTCATACCGCTCCAGATTTTCAGCGTGGCTCCTGGTGATGGAGTGGAAGACCAAATTCTGGGAGGCCTCTAGGCGGGTTGCATCACAGAGGGTACAGATATAAGTGGAACCTGAGGCCTCCAGCCCTTCCACTTCCCTTACAAGTTTCTCGTCATAACCTGTACCTCGAAAGATGAATTTGAATGTTCTCAGGATGCCTCCCATTTCAAGAAGCAGTTCACTGTTCTTCATAGCCTCTCTTTCTGCTATGAGAGGGCTCAGGATTGCTGTCAGAGTTTCATGGTCTGATTCATCAGCCAGCATAAGGCACAAGGGTTTGCAACACAACTCTGAATTGGGCTTTACTTCTTCAAAGATCCTTATCCTTTCATTCCCATGGTCTATAGCAATGTTCATGACTGTAAATGAAAAGCGTACAGCCTTCTCTGGGACAGCAGGACCACTTCCATGCTTCTCGCTGACATCTCCCATTCCATCACAGCACTCTTTTACTACCACAGTAAAGGGACCATTCAGATAATCATCCAGGTTTTTTGCCTTCATGCCCTCCAAGATTTCTTCCTCCATGTCCTTTAAAGCAGAAACCAAGGCTGTATCATATCGAAATCTCTTTGCAATTGTGTCTATTGGGTAGTCATCAATTGAGAGGGGTAGTCCTGATAGTCCATCTATAATTCCCACTTCTGTGTTAGTGGATACATTTTTCAATGGAGGCTTCCATTCAAAAGGATGATAACCTGGTAAGAGGGCTTTCTCGGCAGTGCGAAGAGCATGCAGTGGCTGGAAAATCTGCCTCCCAGTGACAGCTTTCACAGTTCGGTACATTTTGTGATATTGGCTACAGCTGAGAAATGTGTTGATTCGGATTGCCAGGCAAACAGCGGGATGAAGTCCAGATCCTTTGCCTTGCATTATAGCCTCCAATTCATCTGCTTGCTTGTGTTCATTTTTTGCTCTTAAAGCTAGCAGGAACAAAGTCATGCATACAGCCTTTATATCACCACCTTCTTCTTTCTCAGCAAAAGCCTTGACTTGACGTTTCAGTTCTCTCAAACGATGTTTCTGAGCTCTCCTGGTCAAAGACAGAAGATGCTGCCTTGGTCGGCCACCTTTATTTATGGGGTTATAGAGCTCTTTCTCTTTCATCTCCTTGTGGTTAGAGAAGTGTTGGCCATATTTTCCATGCAAGATCTCTTCATCACATTCTGGTACAGGGCATCTTATGCTCAGGCTGTCAAGGATGTTCAGGAAGGATTTCACTGGGGTTACCAGATCAGTAGGGAAGCAAGGATACCAGCAGGAGGGGCAATAGCTGCCCATAACTTTGATGCAACTGAGAATGCAAGCTCTGCAAAACAAGTGTCTACATGTTGTTTCCACTGGGTCTGCTAAAATATGCTCACATATCTGGCAAGAGATGGATTTAATGAAATCTGCTGGATAATCAACTGCAAGCAGCTTAGTGCTGAGATGTCTGTTCTTGCAGTTGGTAATCTCTTTCATTACATTTTTGTTATTTATCAGCACTTGATTCTTTATGCCTCTGTTAACTCGAGCACGTTCTGCAATCATCTTCACACGTTTTCCATGTTGTACGTTGGGCGGTTGGCTTTTTCTCTTGACTCCCTGGCTGGGAGTGTGGCACACTTCACAGTTTGTAGAGTGGGGCTGCCATTCCATTGTGCTGTTTCTAGGAAAATAAACTTCACATGGAGTATTACTGAATTTCCTGTGAATAATACTCCAGCAGTTGTGACAAAATCGAGTGGGATGGATAGTGTCAACATCCCCTCTCACATCAATCTTGAAAACTTTTGCAATAAGATCTGGCCAAGAGGTTGCTTTTTTCTCTTTCTTTCTCAGAAGGCACAGAGTTTCATCATCTACTGGTCCATGTACTGGATGAGTTCTCTTGTAGCAATCAGTTTTAAATGAAACTCCACAGATGCGGCAAAGTTGCTTCAGGTTGTTCTGGTGAACTGTGTTGTCTTGTATTTTCATGTCATTGACATCTTTCTCAAGAGCTTGCGTATTGTCCATGAAGTCCATCTGTGTCAGAATTAACTTTTCTCCTCTTGGAACTTCATCATCTTTATGCAGTATGATGTTTTTGTCTGTAGAAGCTACCTCTTGTTCTTGATCCTTGGTTATGCATTGGCTTTTAGCAGAAGATGCTTTTTGAAATGGTCTCACTTTAAACAGCTTGAATTTCCATTCAGAAAATTTTGCATATGGATGCTGAATCTCTTCGGGTAGGTCCATTTGTGATGTTATTGACATCTCCAGTGTGGCAGAAACGAGATCACCTGAGAAAGAAGCTGTAAGTTAGCTTATGTTCTGAAATGAGAGATAGTGCCAGTGCCTCAGCATATGCTTTAAATACAATAACTCCAATCACTTTAACTGAGAAATGCTTTTTAAGTTGCTTTGCCCAAGACACCTATAAACTGAGAGATCCAAATGTGGCTGTCCACACAGTACCTCAGATAAGTACTTGGTTATGATTTTACCTTGATCAGGAGACATCCATAGTCTGTTGTACCACCAATTAATATTACATACACCTGTTAGTCATCAGGTCCTAATTTCCCAGTCTGCCTCCATCTTCTTATAACTAACTTCACAGTCTACGATAGACAAAAGACTAATGTTCTGAAAGTGTGGCGAGTTCTTCATATGAAACTGAACAAGATTGGTGGCTTCAAGACATAATTTTTTCTGTCTCATGCTATATTACTTCAATCACTTGAGACTAATGCTGTCCCACCACTTCTTAGTCCTTGATTCTGACCTGAAGTGTCTAATGCATGCCTATGCCTTCCTACACAGGCAGAGCAGCATATGCTACTCAATCCCTACACAGTCTTTATTCAGACCTCAATTTTGTAAGGTACTTTAGTATACGGATGCTGAATGTGAGTGGTTTCATTAAAGCTGTAGGAGTGCATCCTCTGTTGATGTACGGGGCAATGGTTCCCCAGACCCTAAAGGAGATATGGCAATTTATACTCACTGCATATTTGCTCTAGAGAGAATATTTATACATTTCAAGTTAGTCATCTGTTTAAGTGCCCTGCTGAGAACTCTGTTTGTAAGGATTACTGGTACTGGAAAGCTGAAAATGTCTGTTCAAATTTGACCCCAATTGTAGCTTTCATAGAGATCCAACCAAAGGTAATATCAATGTGGTTACCATGGGAATATGATATTGTATAAAAATAAATAGAAGACTTTCACCTCAAACACTGAAACTTTGTGCTACTGCATCAGACTTAGAAAACAGAATCATGTAGAAACAAATACAAAAGTGACTAACCTATTTTTCTTTATCTGACAATGAGGAGTGCAGAAAGTGAATGAACAGCATAGAGAAGATTAAACTGCATTTCCTGATTGTTTCACTTGTTTTACTTAAATCTTGTTTTACTTATCCAATTGATATGAATAAAAAAAAAAGAAGAAAAGAAAAAAAAAGAATAAAGAAAAAAGAAAAACTGTACATTAAAACTATGTACATCAAACTAGAAATTACATGGGTATGGCTTTGATTTCTCTGATTATATCTCCACCTAGCAATTCACTAAACTTGGTGGAAATCTCGGTTCTGTGTTTATGTGGAAAGTGTCCTTCATAAGAAATATATCCATGCCATGATCTGGTGATATTCAGTGTGTTTCTGAGATTGTTTTATTGATAACCTTTCAATGAAAGGTGTTCTATGCAAATTTTGAGAGTCCATTGGGAAAGGACGGCACACTTTGATAAAGTTCTAGACCCAGAATGACAAATCAGTCTGCTCAGCTTTCCTTAAGAGCAGTGTTTAACTTCGAAATTGTTCATTAGGCCTTGGCAACCAAAGCTAACATTTGTTTTCTTCCCACTTTCTCTTCATTTCATCCTACTGAGAACAAGCTGCCCATACCTCTTTCCCCATCTGCCTGCATTGCTCGGTCCAGCTGCCCATGCTGTTGAACATCGCGGGCTGCACTGCAGCCCCCTGCTGTCCATAGCCGAAACAGCCTGGTAACGTGCTTGCTTGTGCTCTGCTGCCTGTGGGTCTGTGATCTGCTGCTGTGCCCAGATGAATTCAGATCATCACTACCGCCTACTTTCTTGGCTGCATCCTGTGACAGAGGTAGTAAAACCTATCCACTGAGCAATAACCTGTTTGCCCCTGAATCGTCTTGCATTCCTACAGATACGTGCTCAATTACCTGCAGCACCGGCTGCCCTATGCTGTCTGCAGATCCCTTTCTGTGAAGTGAAATTTGTGTAATTTCACCATCTCCAGCAGCAATTTGAGAATGTCTCAACCCATACACAATGCCCATTCAGGGCAGTACCTAATTCATTGTAAATAAACAGCCAGCACCAAGTACATTTAAAGTAAAATATTTAGTACTTTCCCTCCTCAGCTATCCCTTGGACTAAGTGCCACCTTAGTGCTTCACCAATCTCCAAACCTGTGGCCATTCCTATTAATTACCAACTCAAATGAAGCTTTACCCTCACTAAAGAAAAGTGCAATGATCTTTTCTTTTTTTTTCTCTCTCTCTCTCTTACACTGAACATTCCCTTGAAGAAATGAATGATAAAGAGCCCTCTTAGGTCACCTGACCTTAGTCTCCTACAGGAGATAGTAGCAGCCAACAGGCTACTCAGCGGACACTTCAAATGGCCTGGATGCCAGGCAGTGGAGTTTGAAGCAGCTCTGCTGGGAGAGGTAGAAATATCCCCAGTGCTAGGAACATTTTATGCTAGATTTGCCTTTGGTCTGTTATTCTAGCTGTGGGTCACAGTGAACAATCCTCCTCACTGTTTATCTCACTCAGATTCTTACAGAGTGAACCCCAGCCATGAACTCCAGCCACGGTTATTTAATCAACTCTGACAGCTGTATTCAGTATCACCTCTTTTTACCTTGAAAAGGGAAAAGAAATCCCTTTTCTTCCCAGCTCGCAATATTTCATACACTTCTGAAGAAAAGCACAACTGTGATACTGTTAGTCATGTCAAGGAAGACCTTGCTTTATGAACAGTCTCACTGCACATATAGAATAAAATTGACTTGCACATTAAAACAGGAAAATGAACAACATTCAGTTGTCCTACGAGCATTTGAGTTGCTGCCATTAGTACAGCCAGCCTACCTTTAGCTCCCTGTCAGTATGCAGAGCTGCTGTTATGTCTGCTCAGTTTGCTCCACATGTCAAGCTTGCTTGCTCTCCCGTGTGCTCTTGCTCTTTCTTTGTCCCCTCTGCTTTTTAAAGACACTGCAGTGCTGTTTATCTCACTTATCCTTGTGCCTCTGAGCTCCCAGTACCACTTTGGTGCTAACCACAGGTTACTTCAACTACACACAATGCAGAACTTTCAAATCCAGGTGGCACCTGGCAATTTATGAGGCTTAACCACAAAATTCATAAAAACAAGGTCTTCTTGTGTGAGACCAGGGTTCTGAGATAAGTATGCAGCCTCTCTGAGGAGCACCTGCAGTGTCAGGACAAAGCTCTGCATTTGGCTTTCTTCTTTCTAGCTTCAGAGCTAGTTTCTTCACTGTCAGTTATTGGGGAGAAGAACCTGGTGTCTGGTCACACTACAGTTGCACACCCAAGCTGTTTCACTGAAGGCCAGAGGGCTGCTTCCTGTGTTAACAGCAGCCAGGCCTCTGGGGTCTGGGACCACACAATGTCTTTTCTTCTGATCCCACTATCTCACTTTCAGAGATATTACCTTCCTGGTAGCATCCTGACAGTACCTGACAAGAGAACAAATCAACAATATAAAAATTAGTTCTGTATTCTGAGTAACTGGTCAATAATACATCAGGCATAGGCAAGTGTCCACAGATGGTGGGCAATAAAGTTCAGTGCTCATGCTCAGTTTTGACAAAGCACGTATGTCTCAGAAACTCACTCCAAGTAAAAAGAAAACAAATTCTGTTACACAAGAACACCTTGAAGGATTTTGGTCTTCTCAAAAAACATTATGCAACAAAATGTAATGATCCACCAAGCTCTCACAAAGTGAACATATGCTCACACTCCAGAAGTGGGAGTTTGCAGTAGCAACACTTGCTATAGGTAAAAATGATGAGAGGATTCCCTCCTATTATCAGCTTTGATCTTGTAGAACAACAGTTCCTTCCTGTTCTTGCAAGATGACAAGTCATAGAGAAGTGAAGCTAGACCTGGGTCAGTCACTCATTTCACACTGTGTGCCCCAGGAGATGCCAATACCTCCTCAGTAACTAAGTGCAATTATCTGTGCCAAATCAAGTAACATAATGACAAAGAAAACAAAGTTTGGTTGCAAACTCTGATACCCTTAGTCAGATTCTGACCAAAACCTCAGAGCTGCTGTAGAAACAAGTGCATGTGAGCATCAGGACAAGGTGGAACAGAAATCACGGTAGTCGCTCCCAGGCCAAGGCAGGTTAGGGTAAGGTTGTACTGACTCTGGTGTTTGCTCACCAGCGAGAAGGTGTCATGGCCCAGCCCTAAGCACAGCATTTCTGCTCTCCCTATCTTGCCAGGACTTCCTCACAACCTGCCTGCCTTTACTGTCCCCTCACTAGCATTTGGAGAGACCTTTTCAGAAAGATATCAGGTCAGGCTGCAACACCAGATATCAATCAAAGTAACTCTCTGCAGCCTCATGCTGGTTTCCTCCCTTATCTTGAAACAGCAGATGCAGCTCGCTGACAATATGCACTAAGGGATCAGGGACTCTCAGAGAAGTAGTCTAGCAGATTTGTCCCTCTGCAGGACTCATTCAAAACCTTGCCTAGGCAGCCCCATTCCCTGTGAGACTGAAGTCTGGTGTGAACAGCACTGGATGAGAGCAATCTGATCATCAGCACAGCCAGGTGAGCATATGTAAGCAGTCACACGTTTTACTTCTAGCGTACTCAGGAAAAATCACCTTGAAAAAATGTTTTCTCAGAGAGATACTACAGGTAAATAAGGTTTTAATTGATCTCCAGTTGAAGCAGCTTTGAGTGTGGTTTATGTGTGTGTGAATATAATTGCTCGGCCATTTGAGCTGTGCAGTCAGTGCTGGAAAATATTTTCCCTGTGCAACTGGCACCACCACGTGGAGAAAAAGCATTTATACATCATTTTATGTTGCATTATGGTCATGGGTACGTGACTATTTGCCAAGTCTGCCAAAAAACATAAATATTTGGGAACTGCACTGACTAAAGACATTTCATTTACATTTGAGATAAAAGCTCCTGCACAGGGAGCAGCACCCTGGCATGGAGTCCTCAGTACAGGAGATATGTAGACCTGTTGGAGTATGACCAGAGGAGGGCCTCAAAAATGATCATCAGGGATGAACATCTCCCCTGTGAGGATAGGTGGAGGGAGCTAGGGCTGTTCAGCCTGAAGAAGAGAAGGCTCCAGGAAGACCTGATAGTGGCCTTTCAGTATCTAAAGAGAGACTGTAAGGAAGAAGAGGACAGACTCCTTAACAGGGTCTGCTATGAAAGAAAAAGGGGAAATGTTTTCAAACAAAAAGGAGATTTGACTGGATAGGAGAAATATGTTTTTTACAGTAAGGGTGGTACTGGCAAAGGTTGCTCAGGAAGGTTGTGGAAGCCCTATCCTTGGAGATACCAGTGGTCAGGATGGACGGGGCTGTGAGCACCTGATCTAGCATAGGCGTCCCCGCTCACTGCAGGTGAGTTGGACTAGATTATGTTTAAAGGTCCCTTTCAACTCAAAAGAGTCCCTGATTCTATAGTTTAGTGTGCAGTAGTAGTGGTAGACAGTTGGACTAGACAATCCTATGATTTTCTCCAGATGCAGCCTCCTGCTCGCACCAGCTGGCACTCAGACAGGCACTTTTGGCAAGGGCAGGAACCAGGAGTGTTCCAGGGACCAGAACTTCGGATGAACTTCAGATCATTTCACTGCAGATCTGGGACCCCAGAACAAAGTGCTCTCTGAGTTAACACACGCTAGCCTTGGGTGCTTGCCAAGGACAGGCACAGATGCACACAGCAAAATTCCCCTTTTCTGTGTTTAGGGAAATGAAGCTGCGTTTGCATTCATGCCGTCCTAGTTTTTCACTTCCTTAGAGCCACCCACTGTCACACGCTACTGGGAAAAGCCAACATCCCCACTGCCTCGAGTAGCACTGTGTCCTTAAGCGAGCCTGGCCACGTCCCCACGGCACCGAGGAGCAGGCAGGGCTCAGGCCCTTTGCTTGCGCAGCTGTGCGCTTGTGCAGCAAGCGTGCCGCGAGGATTTAACTGAAAAGCTCAGATGTTTCCAGGCTGCAACGCATTGTTTCCAGGTGGGATGGCTTTCCCTAATCACGTCACGCCCTATCCACTCAATGCTTTCTGCACCTGCTCTCCTACTAGCGTTGCTATGTCTCACATCACGCTGCGCTACGGCGTACTTTCATCCCCCTGCAGGCGGCCGGAGCGGAAGGAGGGGCAGCGCGGCAGGCCTTCGGCGGGCGGCCCCACCGGGCCGGCAGGGGGCGCTGCAGCGGGTTCGGGCCCAGGCGGCCGCCGCCCCGGCTCGTCCCGAGGAGAAGGCGGAAGCGGCGCCCGGCGAGGAGCGGCCGGCGGGGCTGGCGGTGAGTGAGGGTCGGCGGCCGAGGGAGCGGTGCCGAGGTTGCGGCGGACCGGGACCGACGCGGGCGGCGAGCGGCGCGCCGCGGCCGAGTCTCGCCGTGGAACGCCGGTAGCGCGGGGGCGCGGTGCTCGGGGCCGGCGGGACGGGGCGGCGGGCGGTGCGAGGCGGCGCGGGTTCGGCCGCACCTCGGCGAGAGCGCGCTCCGGCGCTCGGGCATCGCCGGTGGGAGCCGCGGTGCTGATGGAGGGCGGCCCCGCGGCCGGGGCGCGTCGGGCTGAGCTCCGCCGAAACTGAAAGTGAGCCCCGTGCCGGGGCAGCCGGGTGCTGGGCCCGGGCCGCTGGGCCGGCCGGTACCCGGTGGGGCCGCGCTGCGGGTGTTGGTTGTTATGGGCGTGGAGGGAGGGAGCCGCTTTTCTGGCTGTGAAACGGAGACACTCAGCCAAGAGACCCGGCGTGACGGGGAGCTGGAAGGCTCTGTAAGACAGCCCTGCGGGGAACGCTGGTGTTTCTGAAACTAAGAGCCTCCCTCTTATGTTAGAGGCTGGCCGATCTGCACGGTTATAGCAAACCTATGAGCACGACTAGGAAGTTACGATTGTGGTCGTACTTTCCATCGGTGTAACCTGGTTTAGAGTGGTCAGCGTGAGTCTTCTCAGGCTGAGACAGTAATCTTCTCTGTAGGTGTGAGGACAGTGTTCTAATTATACCCCTTACACCCGGCAGTTAGGGCTCACTGAAAGCAGCCCTGTCCTCTCATGAATTCTGCAGGCCGAGGCCGCTGCTGTTGGCAGAGAAACCACGAGTGGCCAGCTGTGTTAGCACCTGCAGGTGAATTGCATCGCCTTCCTAAGGACAAAGGGGCCAGAAAAACACAGCCCCACAGCCTGCTGCTATCAAAAAAGAAGTCCCAGAAGTCTGCTGATGAAAGCAAACACGTGACTTCTTTCCTGGCAGGTATTGCTCTGGGCATAGCCCTCCAGCTCTTCCAAGCACCTGGGGACCTGCAGAGCTCAGGCAGGCTCTGCTGCAGGAGAAGCTGGGGTGTGCAAGTGGTGGTTTGAGGTTTGTAGTGCTTTAGCATTGCAACGCTGCTTTCTGTTTTAAAGGTTTGATGCTATATTTAAGAAAGCATGCTCAGTAAATACTTGAACCTCTGAGTGAAAAAATGGCTGAGATAAAGGTGCTTTTTCTTCTTGCTGAACTTCCATGATTTTAATATGTCAATAAGGGTAACTTCTGCTTCTCTGTGGTGCACATTAGCTAAGCAAGCATAAAAAGTTTTTACATTTGGTCTGTGGAGAACTAGGGGTGCAAGATTCTGAGCATAAGGCACATCAAAAAGAAAAGTGAACGTGAGGCAGAGTGGAAAGGGGAAATGCCTGAGTTGTTTCAGAATGTGTGCTCAGTTCACTGCTTATTTTCTTGGTGTCTCAAATGATTTTACAAATGCTAACTGCAAGCAGACTGCTAATAAGCATCAACAGATGTAGATGATGATAATAAAATACAGTTTGGAGGTTCTGCAGAAATGATGCTTGTTCTTAACCATATTTTTCCTGCCTTTTCTTGAAGTACTTTCTGTCTTAATGTTTTCTTTGACCCTGCTATGGCAGCATCTCAGTGGAACCCTTGCAGGTTTTTAGAAGGAACCAGAAATTGTTTTTCACAGTTATGAGTTCTGCGTGAATCTCCTGTTGCTTTTTCTTGATTTGTCATTTGATAGCTTTGGAATGAAAGTGTTTTATAGGTATTAATTAAAATAAGTTTGCGTAACTGTATATGTTTTGCCAGGCTGGAGCCGTGGTGTTGATAGTTGTACACCTAACAATGCAAATACTGCAGAGCGTAGTGCTTATCAGCTGTCAGACCATTGATTAATCTGCCTGGGAACTGCAAGTATTGCTTCATAAACAAATCAGTTGAAGTCACTCCGCAGGTCTAACCCAGAAATCTGTTTGACTCATACATCTGTATGTACAGAACTGTTCTTAACGGGCCAGAAAAAGAAAAAAAACAAGTTTTGCCTGTGGTTTGTTTGCATGGCACTAAAGACATTGCCCTCTGCTGGCTTTGTCCCAGCTGGGCTGAAAGCAGTTTCATTAGGTCAAATAAGGATTTTTTTAATTTTTTTTTTTTTAAGTCTTCAAATAAGGAGAGGGATTTAGCCTGTGTTAGAAATAGTGTGGCCAGCAGGAGCAGGGAGGGGATCATCCCCCTGTACTCAGCACTGGTGAGGCCACACCTTGAGTACTGCATTCAGTTTTGGGCCCCTCACTACAGGAAAGACACTGAAGCCCTGCAGCGTGTCCAGAGAAGGGCGACAAAACTGGTGAGGGGTCTGGAGCACAAATCCTATGAGGAGCGGCTGAGGGAGCTGGGATTGTTTAGTCTGGAGAAGAGGAGGCTCAGGGGAGACCCCATCTCATTCTACAACTTCCTGCAGGGAGGTTGTGGTGAAGAGGGGGGTTTGACCTCTTCTCCCAGGCAACAAACAGGACCTGGGGGAACGGCTGCAAGTTGTATCAGAGGAGGTTTAGACATGAAGAAAAACTTTCTCTCTCAGAGAGTGGTCAGGCACTGGAATGGCTGCCCAGGGAGGTGATGGAGTCACCATCCCTGGCAGTGTTCAAGAGGCGTCTGGGTGAGGAGCTGCGAGATATGGCTTAGTTTGTGGTAGCAGTGGTAATGAGAAAATGGTTGGGCTAGATGATCTTATAGGTTGTTTCCAACCTTGTGATTCTATGATTCTATGATTTGGAATAGCCCTCTGCACTGATTTCTCTGGCTGCTTGATAGGAATCTTCTAGGAGAGGTCATGCAGGAGTTAATCGTTTTCAATATTTACTAATTAATACTCAACTTTTTCTGCATCATAACTTGTAAATTCCCTGTGTAGCAGGTCCTCTGTGCTGCCAAATGCATAGGTATCAGCTCACGTTTTAGATAAGTAGGGTACAATGCCTAGTCTTAGTTCCCTCCCATTACCCCCAGTGAGTGTAATTTTGCAGGCAGTTGGAAGATATTTCATGTGCCATTTAGCCTTTGATTTAGGAAATGTGAATTAATCTTGTGGCTCTTTGCTGGAGCAAGAAAATCTGTAAAAGTCCTGGCTGAACTCCCTGATACTGTGGGACTTCACAAGTCAGACTGCAGAGCTTTATTGCACACAATAATTTAAGGCATGAAAGGCTTCTAGTTCTGTTTTGAAATTGTTTATGTGAATCATAACATGCACTGTGCTTGCAGGAGTTTGCCACTCTGACTTGACTGTGTTATCACAGATTAACCTTTTTGCTTTGTAACACAACAGTGTAAATAGTAATGTAGCACAGGTTTCCTGCTGAAGAGCGGTTTCACTATGATTTAGTTAGAAAAGCAGTGTGGGGACTCCATAGCCCTGTCTGTGTCTGGTTTGCCTTGGGTCTTGAAAGTTGGATCATTACAGATGGATCGTTCTGGAGTCCTGTATTGGACAGCATGGCATTACTGGTTAGCCTGGAAAGCACCTTCTTGTCTTCTGTCAAACAATACAGTGTTGATGCAATAGAGGAAAAAGAATACCTTTGATGGACCAGGGACTTGTAGTGCCTTGTGTGCAAGCTAAAACCTGATGTCTGTCTGCTCAGAGAGTGTGATGGGACTTCCCAGCACTGGGAAATGGTGTTTCAGCTGCACTGACAAACTTAGCACTTGGGTTTTCTCTGCCTGAGAAACTTCATGCTAACTGGGATTGAAATTGCTCTGTGATGCTCAAATTGAAGGCTGTTAGGTTGATTAGCTGGTTGATTACCAGGATATTTAATGTGCTACACTACTGATGTCTAAAAGCTGGATGGATTTAAATGGCTTTGGTGTAGATGAGGAAAGAAAAATATTTTGTACATACTTACGTTTGTTTGAAAGTTCTGCAGGACAAAATGTGCGATGAGAAACATTCATATTACAGCACTTAAAGGCTGTGCAAGAATTGTTTTCAGCTATGAAGAGGTAGTTAGGCTTTGCTGATCAGAGGGAGGACTGAGTGGGCTTTGATTAGGAAACCTGTGTGCCATGCCTGTAAATGCATGGAAAGAACAAAATTTCCTCCCAGGTGAAGTGAAATGAGTGCAGTGAAAGGAGGAATCCTATTACACATCTCACACAAAAATGAGCAAAACTCAAGATCTGACTCTTAATCACCCTATTTAAATTTCCTCCTCTTTACAGATAGGGAAATTTGGGCACAAGCAGATAATGAGACTTGCGCTTCTTCTTTGCTCACCCTTTGGTCATATACAGACAAAAATCTCCATGTGGGAGTGGAGCGTATCACTGAACAGGGGGATTTTTGTGAGGCTGGGATGTTGGCTGGTTGCACTGACTCATGCACTAGAATGACTCTGGTGTAGGATTTCTGTTTCCATAGACTCAATGTACATACCTGCTCTGACTGTAGAAACAGACAAGCAAAAACACCACTTGCACAGCATTTAAATCTACAGCTGTTGAGATTTTGAGTAAGATGATGATATCTTTCTTATAAGAACAGTATTTCAAACAGTATGTTTCCTTCTGGAGGCCTCTGAAGGGAAGAGCAGGTCACTCTGCAATTAACATGACAACTGAATTAGGATAAAGCTGTTACATTTTCCTCCTAACGACTTCTTGAATTCCTTTGTGATGTTGCTGAAGGCACTGTCTTCCTTTTCCCTTTATCTCACTAAAGATACCCCTGTGGTATGGAATTATGTGAGTTTTTTCACTCCCATACTGGCCTGTGGATTCTAATCTTGCATACCCACCTTCACACTCCTTTGGCCCAGCTTAATTCCTATGCCGTTGTCATGAAATGTGGACTCATCATGCTCTGTGGCATGCTCTGCCACAGCAGTTAAATACAAATTGTTAGTTTGACAACAGCAGCAGCATTTCTTCCTCCAGGGAAGAGAGAACCACTGACAACAGTCTGAAAAAGCTTTTGATGGAGCATCTTTCAAAGCATTGATTCTTCTGTTTCCGTTCTGTGGGCTAAACTACTAATTCTTAGACTGTGTCTCAACCAACTGCCCAAAGGTCATTTGGTGTTTTGCTTGAATTTCTGCTGTATTTAGGAGTGCTGTTATGAAGCCTGCTGTGTTAGGTAACATATAAGGATAATACATGAGGACAGAGAAGAGGAGTGAACTTTACCCTTGGATGCAGCTCCAGGCAGCTGTGCTGTGGGATGGCTTCTGCATGAAGTAAGCAGTCTGGCTGCTTCAGTCCTGTCCCGGGTGTTGCTTTGAGACTCTGTACCATAATGCAGTTCTGGCCATGCCTGGAACACTGCTTTTAGATGCTGCTTGCACCTCTGTGTGCTTCAATGAAATGGGAAGTACTGTGCAACAGAATAAGTTGCATTTTGATTTGAACTCTAATCGTATATGCTAATTTTGCCTGTTGGACTGCTGGCTTTTTTCATTTTTTTGGTAGATGTACCTCTGTTTTCTTTCTGTCTGAATAAACGGAGGAAAAATAGCTCATATACTGGTAACATGGGCAGTACTGCAAGGCTGTCTCGCGGGTGGCCTAAAGCGTACATCTGTAACAATGCATGTGTCCACAGGTTTCTAGCTGACACTCTTTGTGATCAGCAATTTTGTTAAAGTCTTCAGGTATCATGTAGTAAGTTCTCAAACAAAACAATCTGTGTCATCCTCCCCTTATCTGTGAACACTGTTTAAATGGCTTTGCCCCAGTCCTCATAAAGGCAAGAAGCTTTATGCCCTGAGTTCGTGGTTGGGTTAATCCTCACTCTGCATCCTCACTGCCCCTGGATGCAATACCAGTGATGCGCACCAGCAGTCCTTGCAGCCCAGCTCTGGGCTGATCCTTAGGCTTCCATCCCGAATATGCTGCAAATGAAGTGATAGTCTTGCAGTGAACACAGGAGGGGAATGTTGTTTAAAAAACAGGCCTCGCTATGCCATGCACTCCTCCTGAGGGAAATGTGATTTTTATCTGATCTTCTTACAGCGTTGTCACTTGTCCTCCCTCCCACCTATACCGGAAGAAGGATGGGAGAGCATGAAACCTGTTTGAGCACTGCTAGCTGGTAAATAACATCCTGAGCTGCAGAACTATTAGCCTTATCTTCTGTGCAGCTTCTTACTCAATTTCAAGTCCTACTGACAGTTCTGAAGTGCTATCAGATGCTGTGAATTTGCATTTCGTTTACAGCACATCCTCTGCTTGGTGTGGCTGCCCAGACCTACCTTTTATCTGTGGATATGTACCTAAACTGAGTTGAAACCTATACTGCAAGTCTGTATACACAAAATATTAAATAACATCTGTCAGCGCAAGGAAAATATGGAGCTGAGATATTACCACATTCCATTACAGTGCTTTTTGTGGAAACTTTGAGTGCTTTAAGAGGAAAATAGAGCCATAGGGAAGAGGCTTTTCTTGGTAGGTGCAGCAAGGAGGGAGACTTTACAGAAATCAAGTAGTCAGATGAATAAGATTGCAGGGAGGTGTGTACGTGTCAGTTTTTGAAGTGATAGGATGTTGTGCTTTTTCTTATGCATTACAAGATAAGTATAAAAAGATACATCGTGAAGAAACTGGGGTTGTGCAGAGAACCTAATCTGTAGCACTGCTCGAGTGCTTGTGGCCACAGCTCAAATCTTTTCATGACCGGAGGGGGAGGTGTTAAAGTATTTTAAATTAACGCACCTTTTTGTCACCTTGCAGGGCGTTCTGTGCGGCACTTGACCAGCTGCTATGAGCTTGCTACACAGCAATAGCAGCTGTGGGGCCCGAGACATGGATGGTGGCTGCTGTGCGGCCATGGCCAGCGCCTGCAGCGGGGGAGCAAAAGAAGACAGTGTGAGCGTCAGCAGTGGGACCGGCAACCCGCCCAGCTCCTTCACAGAGGAGACGCAGGGATACGATGTGGAGTTCGATCCGCCCTTGGAAAGTAAATATGAGTGTCCGATCTGCTTGATGGCTCTTCGGGAAGCAGTGCAGACACCGTGTGGGCACCGTTTCTGCAAAGGCTGCATTGTCAAATCAATAAGGTAAAGGCAAATTTATGGAAATTATTCTTAAGAAGTCACTTGACGGAGTAAACATGAGATAAAAATAGTAACTTATTTGGAGGATTTGGCTATGACTAACAGGTCCTCTCTTCAGCCCAGGATTGTAAACCTTGTCTTCTCACAGAATAGCCAGGGTTGGAAGGGACCTCAAGGATCATGAATCTCCAACCTCCCTGCCACAGGCAGGGCCACCAGCCTCCCCATTTAATACTAGACCAGGCTGCCCAGGGCCCCATCCGTTCTGGCCTTGAACACCTCCAGGGACAGGGCATCCACAACCTCTCTGGGCAGCCTGTTCCAGCACCTCACCACTCTCTCTGTAAAGAACTTCCCCCTGACATCCAACCTAAATCTTCCATCCCTCAACTTAAATCCATTTCCCCTCATCCTGCAGTTATCTACCCTTTCAAAGAGTTGATTCCCCTCCTGTTTGTAGGCTCCCTTTAGGTACTCTCCCTGTGAGTGTTTAGGTAACTACAAGCAGCTACTGGCAGCATGGTTTTTTTTGCACAGATGTGGCAATTTGTGCTTTCAGTTCTCCTTGCAATCTGCTTCCTTGTTGGGCTGGAGAATGTAATGACGAAATAGTCTGAAACAAAGAGTTGAGAAAGGAAACTGCTGTATGCAGGGGTGGGGGAAAAAAAATAGAGGCAATAATAGGTTGAACTTGTAACAGTGGATGCTTGAAAGGGGAAGGCAAGGCAAAGAGCATGCTGACTGGTAGACTGTATTTCCTTTCAGATGTGGAGTACAGTCATCACTGACCTACCTATGCCTCTGATTGTTAAACCTCATTGATAAAAAGTTGGATATTACTATATTTTTGATTCTTGACCCAAGCCACATTTCTTACTTATGAATCTCTCCCTTAGCTCAGATGTCAAGGTGCTTTAGTAGGAGTCTTGTGTGACCCACATATGAAATTGGTTAATTTCCCAAATCACTTTGCATGCCTTTGTGCATAAAATCAGACAGTCTTCAATGTTGTTTTAAAATGTATTTTATTTTCCTCGTGCAATTGTTTTTAGCATGCAAAATAGACAATACTTTCTTGTTTAACTTTCCATACATTTATCCATAGTTATATTTTCTTTATCCATAGCTCATCATTTTTGGCTCACTAAATTAATAGCATGCCTGCAGCAACGTTCTCTGAAGGCCTTATTCTGTGGACTTCTCTGTAGTTTCTGCATTGGCTGATACTAATGTATTTCTTCACAACATCCCTTTTAGATGGAGGAAGAAGGTGTAGGAGCACAGTAAAAGATGAACCTAATTTTGCATTCCCTACTTATGATGACAGAAGAGAGTGTTATTTTCTAGAGAGCACGAAACTCTGTTTGCAGTTCAGCTTTTTACCATTAATTTCATCAGCATTTCTGAGAAAAGGATGCAAGTTCATTATCCAAAAAATGCAGAGTATCGAAGTTGTTCACACATGAAAAGTGACTCTCCTGTGTGTACTGCAAAAGGCTCAGAGGTGCTCAGTTCTCTGGTAACCTTGCCATGAAATCACTTTGCTCCCTTAGTCTCTTGCCTCATTTTCTACTTCTGGAGAAGGGAAAAACTAAGTCTGATCTTACCCAACTACATTACTCAATGTCATTCATGTCAGCCAAGAGCATGGAAGAAAGCAAAAATGAAACTAAACCTGTCAGCTATAACTGTAGGTATACAGTTTCCTGTGCATAAGCAGGTGGCTTCAATTTCTGGCCTTTGCTTCACATGTTCTAACGTAAATTATTTCAAGTGGTTGTGATGCATAAATTCATGTGTGCTTGTAAGCATCAAATTAGACTTCCTTAGTAATAAAAGGCACTACATTGTGGAATTCTTTATTTGCTTTCTCTATGTTTTCTGATGTTTGTTTGCTTTGCAGTAGTAGTTTTTATATTCTTTAACTTGGGAGTTGCTGGAAGAATAAAAAGATAAGGAATCTGTAAGCCTTTGAATGTGAGGATGGTGCCTACAAATCCTGAAAGTACATTAGTCAGTACTGAGTGTCAGAAATTCTTATTCACCAGTCATTTCAAAGATAATCAAACTGGGTCTTTTCTTCCAGTCTTTTAGATCTTCTGTAGTGATCTTGTTTCCTAATCTCCCTGTTGCAGAGCTATTTAGATGGTCATTGGTAGAATTTACCATTGTGTTTAGTGAGAAACTGCAGTAAGCTTGTGTTCAGAACAGAGTCTCATTACAGGTAGATAAACTCCTTTCTTAAATCTCAGGCTTGGGAAATGGTTTGTCTTCTGTTAATTAACTGAGTATTTGTTCTGCTCAAAGTTTTGGATCTATAGATAATAACCAGGAGTTTTTCCTTTTTGTATCCTCTTTTTCCCCTTTGTACTCAATCTCTGGAATTACTACTGGAAATTTCAATGAATGCTGAACAAGGGTGGCAAGTATTCCTTGTTTTGGAGACTGTAGATCATCACTGTGATATTTCAGAATTTTCAATAATGGTAAATATTTTCCCTCATTCCCCATCAGCATCCATCTTTGGGATTCAGCAAGCACTTGTGAAAGCAGAGCTGGGAACTTGAAGTGCCAGACCATTCTGAGTTGCTGAATTGGGATGCGTGGGTTGAGCTATTGATTTGGACTGTCATTGTAGTATCCACAGTCCAACACTGATTTGGAGTTTGTAGTGTCTATAGTGCTATATTGATGAATGTAATTGAGAAGTTTGTAAAGAACTAAAAGGGGAATGGAAAGTGGTTTTTACAGTAAGTGCTATTTTTTTCCCCTTAAGCGATCATAACATTTATTTGGTTTATTTGGAAAAAATGCTTCTATGTCATCCCCTCTTCCCTTCTGTAGAGCCTGAGTGAGCATTGAGGATTAAGTGATACAAGGCAGATGGATGATTGTTGGACAGGGCGTTGTTGAGCAGATGCTTCTTGTGACATAGACAACAGTTGTAGTTACCCATGCTGAAGAAACTACCTGCAGCTAGGAAGGTTTTTATCAAAAGAATAAGGGGGGGGGAGGGAGGGAAGGGGAAGCTTTTAAACACTGAAGTTTTAGATCTTGTAATGGGAAGGGCATGGTTACACCACACAGGTTTGATCAGTGTTTGCTTCCCAGCAAACCTTGGCAGCCTGAAGTGCCTTAAAGTGCAGTGAGTCACGATAGTAAGAAAGCTTATCTGCTTTAGTAACTACAAATAATAGTTTACAAATATTGCTGCCTACAAAGTAGTTGATGAGAAATTTTAGGAAAACTAAGTTCAGATGCAATAGCTAATAAAACTTCATAGTAGTCTCCTCCTTTCTTATGCCAGAGCAACCTAAGACTTGTAGTGGGGCTCACCAAATTTCAGAAGCTTCTTTATCAGATCAGTGAATTATGAGTTGAGAAGGAGTAGTAGTGAAAGCTTTGGGTGCTAGCAGTTCATTAAATGACTCACATGCCTCTAATTAAAGCATATGCAGACTGTTTTGTTTCTAAGCTAAACCTATTAGTTGTTAATCACAGAGCAGATATTTTTTCAAACTAAGTTATTTCTGCCTTTTCATAAAAAATGCCATTCGTTCTTACTCTTAAACTGCTTGCTATTTAAACAGGAGATCTGGTTATTGTTACATATAATGAATATGTTCTTATCTTTCGCGTGTAGAAGTCAAGCTGCTGCCTTACCAGCAGGCCTACCAAACCACCACTGCACTGCATTAAGTGAGAGGTATTTGTGACCAAGCTGTACCTGTCAAGAAGTGACTGCCTGTAGATTGTGTGAGATCGGGGGGAACACTTTTGGTTTGTGATAAAGATCAGCACATTGCTCAGGGAGCTGTGAAATGAAGTGGCTTGCTAGGTATCTTCTTTTTTTCCGTTTCCTTACTATCATGACTGTCAGACCTGTGGCAAGCAACTCTCGTAAGCCAAACCTAGGAAAGGAAGTTCATTGTCATTTTCTAAACTCTGATTGTTACCCCCACTTCCTCTGGCAGCATTACTGATGAAGGAGTGCTGACCAATTATTTCCTTTTCCAGCAAAGAGCACAAATTCCCTCCTGTCCTCCACAGCACACTGGGTTCTACTTCCCCCTCATACTTGCAGGCAGTAATGATGAATGGCTTTTGATCTTTGCGCCACAAGTGTGCTCTCACATTTTCCCACCCCATGGGTTTTTCCGTATTATTGCTATTTCCAGTTGAGGGAAAAGATAGAATCATAAAATATCCCAAGATGGAAGGGTCCCACAAGGATCATTGAGTCCAACTCCTGGCTTTGCACAGGACCACCCATAATACAAACCCTATGTCGTTGTCCAAATGCTCCTTGAACTGTGGTAGCTTGGGGCTGTGACCACAGCCCTGGGGAGCCTGTTCCAGTGCCTGACCACCCTCTGGTGAAGAATCTTTTGCTAATACCTGACCTGACCCTTCCCAGATGTGGCTCCATGCAAGTAGACAGAGCCTTGTGAAGTGTTATCAGGCTGTGAGTTTCCTTGTGCAAGTTGCATGCACCAATGCTCCACCATTGGACTCCAGCATTCCACCAGTTAGCAGTGACTGTCTGGTTGTAATGGCTTGAGGTACAGTAACCGATTCCAAATCCAGCATTGTTTTCATAGTTCTTAGTAATTTCTGTGTCAGGAGTTCTTTACCCATGTTGCTGTATAAATACATAAATTAAAGGATGACCAACTTCACACAATCAAGTGATCATACAAAAAAAAAAACGCACAGAAATAGCTCTTCAGAAAGTCCTGTGAAATAAGTTAATCCAGAAAAGATTGCTTTCTGTCTCAGCAATGATCTCCTTGGCTGCTCATAAAGTGAGAAAGGAGGGAAAGAATGCCTAAGAATCTTCAAAGGACTGTTTTGGAAGAGTATGTGAAATATTCTTTTGTGTTTCTACAAGTACTTCACACAGCTGAAACAAGGCCATAAGTTATGTTCTCTACATCCTCCACAGGCTTATTTCCAGGGTATCTATCATGTCATTTGGGCAATTAGAAGCTACTGAGTTAGGATAGCTCTGCAATCTCAATAGTACTACCTCAGATGAAGCTTTATGCTGTCTGTTTTTCTAACTGATGTTGCATACTTTCTGGTAATTGTCACATAAATGCCTTTGTTTTCCAGTACTTTCTTCATGTGTTGTTACCTGGCTGCTAATGTCTTGGAAGTATAAAAATATTTTAAATTAAGGACAGAAGAAACTCAAAATCCTTTTCCTGTCTTTCTGTCACTGTAGAGATGCGGGTCACAAATGTCCAGTAGACAACGAAATTCTACTTGAAAATCAGCTTTTTCCAGACAACTTCGCTAAACGGGAAATCCTTTCGTTAACAGTTAAGTGTCCCAACAAGGGCTGCTCTATGAAGATGGAGCTGAGACATTTAGAGGTGAGAAATAGATCTGACAATACGGAACCTTGTTTTTATGGGTGAGGAAAAATTCAGACTTAACATAAGAGGTCATACCTGTTCATGCTGATTCCATTCATTCAAGCCTACTGCTGGATGTTTGGTTTTGTTCCGATGAGCATGTAGTTGTAATTAGGTGGTTCTCAAACAAACAAAAAAGCTGGAGTATGTGACATTGTAGTAATGCAGCTCACTTCTTGGGGTCATTCCTGTTTGTCTTTCCATCAGCTTCATCCATACTTCTTATAAGTTCTTTGAAGTCAGTGTAACATTTTGTTCAAAGCAGTAGATATTAGTTGAAATAATTGTTTTAGAAAATAACACCCAAGTTGTAAGGGGAAAAGAAAAAAAAAAAACAAGCTGAATTTTAGCGGTGTGCATTCTTAAAGCTTTGAATAGGTGAAGTCCTGATCTTGGCCATAGAACAGCAACATGCCATTAGTGAAGTCAGCGTAAATGTATGTAAGGGTTTTCTTGGAAGGAAAGATTGCTGTTTGTTCCTCCTGTGCTGTGCCTTATCTGAAAAGCAAGCAGTAAGTTAGCACTTGTTTTCAGTATCAAATCTCTTTTGTCCTTGTTTAGGAGCACCAGTTGCATTGTGATTTCACCAGTGTGGAATGCCCACAGTGCCAAGGAGCCTTTCAGAAGAACCTCCTGAAAGAGCACATGACACAGGAGTGTCCCCGGCGTCAAGTGTGCTGTCCAAACTGTGCCACTTCTATGGCTTATGAAGATAAAGAGGTACTTAGCAGGAGTCTCTCAGCCTCTATTCGTATGGGTTTGCTCATGAATGTGACATTAAGGTCTTGTAGGAAGAAAGAAACTCTTTGGTATAGAGGAGCTCTTTGAACTGCACAGGGGAGAAGTTCTGAACACCAGGGTACTTTTCTGGGAACCCTGCAGTGTGAAAAGATGTGTCTAACAGTGGTTGTTTTTTGGCCTTGGCATCAGAGAGGGGCAGTACCTACTGGCAGAGTAATATACAAAACAATATCCCACACAGTTTGTATGCCTGGCAGAACGCATCAGAAAGTGCATCTTCTGGGGATACCTGCTAACACATGAGAACGGGATCACTTCAGAGTTCTTCTCCTAGCTCTATTTTTTTAAAAACTTTATTTCACAGTTGCATTCAGCTTTAAAATATCTCATCAGAAGTGATTAACATTATGAAATTCAAAAGAATGCTATTAATTTGTTTTCCTCTATTGCTGTTAACAGCTTCATGACCAAACCTGCCCTCTTGCCAATGTATTTTGTGAATATTGCAACACAATGCTCATCAGGCAGCAGGTAAGAAACTACTTTGCTTTTGTGCTTAATCTGGGCCTGATTTTATACTTTGAATGCTGCTTTAATTATAGAATGGCTTGGATTGCTAGGGACCTCCAAGATGATCTAGTTCCAGTACTCTGCCCTGCGCAGACTTGCTAACCACTGCATCAAGCATTCAGTCAATCTGCCCAGGGCCTCACAGAGCCAGGCCTTGACCACCTCCAGGGATGGGGCAGCTGCTGCTTCCATGGGCAGCTGTGCCAGCATGGTTATGTGATCGAAGGGTTTTACATACACTTAATGAAATAGATCTCTCTTAAGGAGGATGAGCTTACTCCCCAAGGAGTGCTGCTTGAAGGAAATGCAGGTGTTCTCTGCAGTGTAAGCATACAGAAGTAAATACAAGCATGTTTGTCCTTAAGATAGCTGTGTTGCAGCCATTTCTTTACAGAACAGCTTTTGTATTTTTCACAGTCTCAAATTAAATCTGAAAAAATGGTTTCTCTCCTGGCTATCAAATCTCTCTTCATCTCTCTGAAGAAGTTGCATCTGCTGCAGGTGTAATACTGATTTAAATGCTGCTAAGAGGCAAACTAATTTCAGATTATATAGTTTGGCAGTGTGTTATTTAACAGAGAATGCAAAAACAGATTAGTAAAAGACCTATACTGAGCTTACAAACAAGTCTTTTGCCTGAGAAACCTGAAATTATCCTTAGTTTTGGTTAGGGCTGGCAAGACCTCAGCTGAAGCTGTCCAGCTTTTGGGGTGAGGATGGACAAGGAGAATTTGGAGTGATGACATAATTGGGTCTGTAAAACATGGACTGTAAGAAAGATTGAAGTAATGTGGTCTTATTGAGAAGATAATAAGGAAGAGTGACACAGCTACTTCATGTAAATAGTGCTTCAGAAGGGAAAGAAGTAGACTGTGATCTAGCTTGGGTATAGGCTAGAAACAAAAGGTTTATGCTCAAGAGAGGAACTCTAATGCTTTCTGATGCATAATCTAAATACTAAGTCAGTGAAGTAGTAATGTATGTGTAAGAAGGATGTTGAATTTTTATCATTAGCTGCACACTCTTATTTAAAGTTTCCTTATTTCTCAAATAAATGATACAGAAATAAATCAATTTTTACTTCAGGTACATATACTGAAATAGGGCTAGCTGGACTGTGATGTTTTAAATATTCTTGATGGGAAAAACTCATTTCAAATATGATTTGTTTTAGATGCCAAACCATTATGATAATGATTGTCCTACTGCCCCAGTACCATGCTTTTACAGTGCCTTTGGCTGTCCTGAAAAGGTAAGCTTTGTCAGAAGTGTGAGCTGCAGATGTTTTGCATGGCTCTTTGTCCTTACTGTCTCATCTACCAACTCAAATCTTCAGTGATTGGTGGAGTTGGTCATTTGGAAGCATTTTAATTCCCAAACATGGCATGTTAATCCAGTGCTTTTCAAAAGCCTTAAGTTTAGAGAACTTGAATGTGTACCTGGGGAATGTATGTTATTCCATAGATGTATTCCCAACTTTATACCAGTGAGGTAACTTCTAACATTTCTTAAAAAGCTCTGACCAAACACAGTTATAACTTTTTAGGTTTGATAAAGACAACTTGAACATTTTAAATATGATTAAATTCCAAAGCTACATAATCTGGTGTCAGTGGTTTATGGGCTGGTTCTGTGACTAGCAGGGTGAGGGGACCCACAGACTCATGCCCTGGAAAAGGGGACTCATAGAATGACTTGAGTTGGAAGGGATCTCAAGGATCGCGAATCTTCAACATGCTGCCAACCCCCAGATTTAACACTGGACGAGGTTGCCCAGGGCCCCATCCAACTTGCCTTGAGCATCTCCAGGGGTGGGGCATCCACAACCTCTCTGGGCAGCCTGTTCCAGCACCTCACTGCTCTCATAGTATGTCCAACCTAAATCTTCCCTCCTTCAACTTAAAACCGTTTCCCCCTGTCTTGCCATTATCTACCCTTTCTAAGAGTTGACTTCTCTCCTGTTTATAGGCTTCTTTTTAGGTACTGGAAGGCTGCAGTGAGGTCATCCTGCGGCCTTTCTGCTCCAGGCTGAACAAACCCAGCTTCCTCAGCCTGTCTTTGTAGAAGAGGTGCTCTAGTCCTCTCATCATCTTTGTGGCTTTTCTCTGGACCCTCTCCAACAGCTCCCTGTCTTTCTTGTATTGGGGGACCCAGACCACAAGGTAGTATTCCAGATGGGACCTCGTGAGGGCAGAGTAGAGAGAGACAATCACCTCCCTGTCCCTGCTGGCCACAAAAAAAAAGGGGGGAAAGGGTAGGGAGATTGGCCTAAAAACAAAACAGCAGCAACAATCTGAGGAGAAACAAACTGATTTACTAAATAAGGTATTGGAATGCAAGGTAACGTATTATAATACAATATAATTAGAATTGAAGCTAATAAATCAAGTAAGATGAGAATGTTTGTGAGCTTTACTCTAATGCTGAGTTGAGATGTCTAGCCAGGCTGAGCACAAGGCAAAAAGGGGCCGTCTTGTGATATGCAAACAGTTCAATCTTCTGAACAGAAAACAGAACAGCACAAAATCCTCTGGGGGGGTGTAGTATGCAGTTATTCCAGGTACCAGGAATGATGCATGATCCACCAAACAGGAGCATTAACTCTTCAACTCCCAGTGCACTACATGATGCTATGATGTGGAATACCAATAATAAAAACCATAAAACCACAATGGTTGGGTATTCTTATTTCTAGTTGTGCAATAACTCTGAAAATGAACTTTCTCATCCTCATGCCATCAGTTCTCATACGTCTTTATCATCTGGTACCGGAGAGCCATTTTTGCAAATCTATGAAGGAAATGCAATGCTGATTTAGCACACAAATATTTATTTATTGCTGATGCTTTTTCACCAAGTGTATATTTTGTCAAACAGTATTTGTCTACTGATATTTGAATGTATTTTCTCATGTATCGTAACTGATTTTTGAATTTGAAGCCCTTCATTGGTACTCGCATCACTTTTGCTGCTTTGTCACATTGTCTTTGACTTGAGTTCAACTTTTTCTCACATAACAGGACTTGTTTGATTTTTATTTATTTGTACTTTAGAACCACATTTAGGATGTGATTAATGTGCGATAGATTCTTAATGCTATATCTCTTAAATCCTAGATGCAGAGGAACGAACTGGCACGGCACATGCAGGAATTCACTCAGGTTCACATGAGAATGATGGCTCAGAGCATTCAAAATATCAGTGTTACTGCTACAAACCCTGTACCCTTTATCAATGGCCTACCATTTGAGCCTGCCCTCTTCTCCCATGTGTCACATGCCCCATATAATTGTAATCCTGAAGTTGAAAACTTTAAAGAAACTATTCAGCAATTGGAAGGTCGTCTGGTGAGACAAGATCACCAAATCAGAGAACTTATTGCAAAGATGGAGACGCAAAACACTCACATGGCGGAACTCAAACGTACTATCCGAAATTTGGAGGGAAAGATTACTGAAATGGAGGCACAACAATGTAATGGTATTTACATCTGGAAGATTGAGAATTTCAGTGGACTTCAGAAAGCCCAGGAGGAAGAGAGACCTGTTGTGATGCACAGTCCTGGCTTCTATACTGGAAAACCTGGCTACAAGCTGTGTTTGCGCCTGCATATCCAGTTACCAAATGCTCAGCGGTGTGCTAATTTTATCTCTCTGTTTGTCCACACGATGCAAGGAGAATATGACAGCCATCTGCCTTGGCCTTTCCAAGGCACTATACGGCTTTCTATTTTGGATCAATCGGAAGGCCCTGAGAGACAGAATCATGAAGAAGTAATGGAAGCCAAGCCAGAGTTACTCGCCTTCCAGAGACCAACAATTCATCGCAATCCAAAAGGTTTTGGTTATGTGACTTTCATGCACCTGCAAACTTTGAAGCAAAGAACCTTTGTAAAGGATGATACCCTTCTGGTGCGCTGTGAAGTTCTAACACGTCTAGACTTAAACAGCCTTCGCAGGGAAGGATTTCAAGCTCGCAGTACTGATGGAGCTGCATAAACAAGCCTTAACCAGAGCGATGGAGCCCTGGTCGTACTCTTCCACCACAAATACATGCATGCTCCACTATCCATATAGGCTGAATAAGATCATAAATGCTGCCACAGTTGATCTTCACCTGAATAGCTCTATGAGGTCATGTGTTTGAATACTAGGAATTGTTCTCTACTAAAGTTATAAGCTACTTTCGTAGCAAGCTAACTAGAAGTGTGGTTAATCAGAATTTAACTGCCTACAAGAAAATCTTACTGAAGTACCCACACATTTATGTTTGGCAAAGTGCAAGTAAGTTGTATCAGAAAAGACCTATAAATCGTTGCAGTTCAGTGCCAGGAGTAGGTACTGCAGCAGGGAAATCAGAGATAAGTAAATTAATAAAGATGATTAGGCTTTTTACATGGAGGTTGGGAAAGCTTTGCCTTGGGTGAGATGGTTTCTATATTGACTTACTTATGATTTTTAACTGACTATGCTTCTCTTGAAATCTGAAGTCCAGTTAAGGCTTTGCTGACGCAACTTAAAAGGAGATGCTTTGCCCCTTCTTTGCTGCAGTTAGAAGTTGCATGTCAACATCAAGTTGATAGTAGAATTTCTGACAGGTAGGTGGTAGTGTTGTGAGGAAGGTTAAAAGGAGCCAAGCTCTTAGAAATATTTGTAAGATGGTCCAAAAGTGCTACTCCCCAGTGCTCTCTATTTTGACCTGAACTTTTGTATGCAAGTGCATGTGGTGTGTATTCCAAGCCTGGAATCTCAATTGCTGTCACTAGAGGTAAGTGTAGCATTAGACTGAGTGGTGTAGTCAGGCGGTGGGTAGATATGTGAGCAAAGGTATACAGTAACTAGACAGGGTTGCAAAATTTTATTGTTGAAACCTAAACTTAAAGCAGTGTTGTTGAACTTGGGAATCTGCATCTGAGTCATCCCTTCCCTTGATGTTTTGGGTGATATGAGCTATATTAATCTCCTCTTAATGCTCAGTGGACAGCTGGCCATGTCAGGGTACAGCTGCTGTGGCCATTTCCTGTCCCATTAGACAATAGGACCTTGGGCTTCCTTAACACTTCAGGAGGGAAGAAAAGCCTGTTAATTAGTGTGAGGGAAAAATTGCAGTTCTGTTTGTTCTCAGGAAAAAAGCCTGCCTTCCTTAACAGCTCTTTAACCAAACACTAAGTTCACTAGTTCAAGGATTCATGAGCTTCCTCATGTTGCATGTGTTACTGTTTTCTCTTCTTATTTATATGCCATATAAATACTAGTTTTGACCAGTCAAAGCAGAGTAGATAAGTTCACTGGTGCTAATGATTTACCATAGTACTGATAAAGCATGGATCTTTCCTTCAAAAATAGCAGAGAGAAGTCTAACTGAAGTATGCAGCCTAAGGCAGAGTAAAGAAGTAAGCCTTGCAGGAGCATCTCTTCTCCATTATTTCTGCAAACGAGTGAAACAGTGTAAGGATTGGGGATGCTGCAACTTAGAAGATACTGAGAAGTTGCCCTTGTAGGTGTCCTTTCAAAACTACCTCCTGGGGATCATTAGTGGCGAAAGGGTATGTAAGTGCATATACTTAATATGCACAAGGCTAAGGAACAAGTACCACAGTACATTGATATGGGAGATTTCTCCACCTACTTGTAGGAGCATAGAAGTTGCTGCCTTTACTGGTTTGTTCAGCTGGATGCACTGAACCAATTTATTTTACAGTTAAAGCCTAATAACTGCAACAACACTTAACAATCTCTCTGCTACTGAACTTCTGGCTCATTGTGATGGTCATAAGTGAATTCTTAGTGTAGTTGCAGGACAAGTGAGCTTATATTACTCAATAATAGGAGAAGATCCATGCTTTACATCTGTCTTTTTAAACCTCTTAATCTTATACTGCATAGTCTCATCCCATTAACTGAATTGTTCCACTGTGTCTCCAGTTAAAGCAGTGTTGGTAGTTCAGCTATTCTCACTGGAAAGCTTTTAATCAGTGTAACAGTACTCAGCTCTGCAATAGCCAGAAGGCAGTTCTTTGCACTGCACTGTAGCTCTGCAGTCCTTTTCAGGCTGTTAGTTATCCATCTTTTTCCAAGATACTCAAACATTACCATTCTCCTTTTTCTGGGTGGGGCAGGGGAAAAAGGCAGAAGAAAGAATGCTCATTTACAGCAAAAAGCAGTTCTCAGTTCCCTACTCAACCCTGGTAATATTAACAAAAGGGCACTGTCTGTCCCTCTAAGAGTTTATAATGAAGACTCACTAAGTGCATTAATACTTCGTGTTTGAAGCTTTGTGTTAGGAACTCTCAACTACAATAAACTGAATTCTTGCTTCGAGCCTTTTCTGCTAGTTCCGCCTCTGGTTGAAACTCAGTTTGGTGGCAGGTTCAGAAGTTTAAATGATCAGGCTAACATTGTACAATAGCACAACCCAGGAGCAAATAGAAAATGTGTATTGACCACTTAAGTAGGAATGCTTGAGTCACTGCTGTTCTACTCCTTTCTATTTTGATATTATCTGGTAGAACACAGTGATGCCAAGTTACTGTAATGCCAGAGTTTTACGTAAGAAACTTTGACAGCTAATGTGCTAAATATTAATTTATCCTGTCCTGAAACATAAATGTTAATGAAACATTTGTGTATTTGTTCCAATTCCCTTATTCTTTCCCCAGCTTTAACTGAAGTTCCAGTGCTTTCTCTTCCAAATAAGAACAGCATCTTCAGCCAATGGAAAAACTTAGGAGTCTGGATTGCCACCTCGCTGTAATTGTCATGACTATTACCCTTTATTCAAACTTTCCTGAGGTTAGTACTAAGGTGCTCAGTTTCCATATGAAAATAACCTTTTTTCCAACCTTACAACTGTGATCATCTGTTTTGAAAAATCATTATACCAGGGTAGGTTGACAACTCCTTAAAGGAAGGGGAGAAGTGTGCAGCCTTGAGAGTTGTCCCTGAAATAAACACAAAAATTAGGAGTATTAAGCCAGCTTCCTTCATAATTTCTTCAGGAATGAGGTTCTCTACTTCTGTCACCCTTGGTGCTTTGCAGCATTATTAGAGCTCAAGGTGTTTTAGTAAGTAAGTGGCTTAGCTTATTTATCTTCTGAATTTATCTTGAATGTGTTTCAAGTCAGACTCTTATTTTTTGTATTTGCAAAGCTGCTATGGCACATTTTCCAATTATAATATATTGCAAATGTGTTTCTTTTTGTCTCTGAATGTCTTCCCCTGCAGGGCAGGGAAAAACTTACTGAAAATGTTGGTATGTGATGTATATGTGGGAACTCAGCACGAGCTCCCTAGATTAAGTGGTATTATGGTATGCCTGGTGGTGTTTGCTAGCGAGGGCTTAAAACTCACTAATGAAAGAAATCAGGGTGGCCTTTCTGCTTTTGTCTAGAGAGACTCTCATCGTCAAGTACCTTGATAGATGCAAGAAATTATTCTGGGGTCAGCGTTAAAGGTTTGTATTGGTTTCCATTTGAACAGAATTTAAGGTACTCTTGTTCCTTTTGAAGTATCAATAGATTAATATATTTTGTAATTAATACACAGCTATATTTCTGACAGGATTTTTTAAAAAATAAAGTAATTAAACCGCGTGTCATGTTACATCTTTATTTAAAGGGAGAGCTGTTTAAAACTTGGCTGCTTCAGAACTTGGTTCTTTGTCTTTGGGTTTCATTTAGCTGAGTTATATAATACATGCTCTCCATCACAAGTCAAAAAAACCAAAAAAATGCTGAGTAGGAAGAAGTGTTGTAGTTCATAAAGGGTGGTGACAGCTTTAGTCATTATTACAACATGTTGAAAGGAAGTTGTTGGGGTGATGGTCCTGTAACCTGTGCATTGAGAACCGTTCAGCATCACAACCTGCTTGGCCATAGACAAGGACAGACAGAAAGCAAGTGAACTGCTGATAACAGAATAACTGTGACAAAGCAAAAAACTGGGACATTAAGGACAAAGGGGGGATAACCAGCAACAACATAAAAACCAGGAACCGACCAACAGGCAGAAGAACAGGAAGAGACGGAAGTCAGAACAGAAGTCAGGTCAAAGGCACAGACCCTTGTTAGCTCCATCTGCAAGAACAGTATCCATCTGGACCACCACCCTTACACCATTCAAGTTGTCTTTACTTCAGGAAATCTGTTCTTCATGATCTTGGGTTTTTGTTGTTGGTGGTGTTGTGTTTTTGTTGGTTTTTTTTTTTGCTTTACTTGCTTGAATTTTTTTTAGTTTTTCTAAAAAAGTATACACCTAATGATAAAACAAAAACATCCCCAGTTAAGCACTTCACAGTTGCTGTGTGTCACATCTCAGAACATACAAAGACAGTGCTATTTCTGCCACCTGTTTCAGTTCACAAATATTTTTTTTAGGACATAACTGCCTTTGTTTCTCATTTTTAATTTTCCCTTGCCTCTAAAGAAGCAGAAAGCTTCCACTGTACTAATACTAGCTCGAGTCTACTGCAATATTCTGTTCTAAGCAGAATCATTATCATCACTCTTACATGTTATAGTTTCTGGAAGGCCACACTTGTTTTCTTTTTGGAGAAGAAAACAGTATTGCCTCCATGAATTTACCTTTCTTTTGTGAGGGGGGAACAGATGAAGACTGAGGTGCAGCACAGTAACAGCCTTCTTGCTGGAAACCTAGAACCCTGCTCTATACAGTCTTTTAGCAGTCATAAGTGAACTCATTTGTTCTATGGAAGCAAGTTCTTTGGTTTCACAGCTGTAAAAGGGTTAGGTTGTGGGATGCTTTTTTTTTTCCCCCTTGAGATGGAATGAGGAAATTTTTGAAACTTGGAGAGGAGGAAATCATTTTCCTATTAGCTTTTGAGCAGACTTTGACTGATGATTTGACTGATGAGACACCTTTTCCTGCTCTGACTCATCCAGACTGACAGCCCATGATAGTTCCTGTGCTCAGTGATTTCCTCTCACAGCTGGAACTGCTTCTTTCCTACTCTTCTGTCACAATCAGACCTTCACTGCAACTTAGTGCAAGCTGCTCACTAATGCAACCATGGATAAATAACTCAGGCTGGCACATAGCCCATTCCAGAGCCATTCGTACTGCACTGCAGCATGGTCAACAGGACAGCCCTGCTCTGCTCAGCTTGCTGAAGCACCTTAAGAACTGCCCAATTAAATAGAGCAGCAGTTGGGCAGTAACAATTTTGTAAGAAACACCTGCATTCTTAAAGTAAAAGCACTTGCTAGTTAAATGCCCTGTGATAAACTGCCTCAAAACATTCATCTTCTACTTACCCCTCTCAGACAAACTCATTTCCATTCTCATTTCCATACAATTTATATTTTGTATGTTCAAAAATAAAAAAGACACTTCTTACCTCATCCCACTTGTTATTCTCTGCAGAGACAGGCGTAGGCTGCAGAGTCCCAGCAGGTCTGTTGCAGGTCCACATTGGTTTTCCTTCCTGCCTCCAGAAGCACACATCCTCTCTGCAACTGCTGGCACCAGCTCCGTAACACTGAAAGTGCCCTACAGTTCTGTTCTTAAACATGAAATCAGTGAAAGTGATTTGTCAAACCCTAGAATAGTATGCTACAGCTTAGTGGTTTTATTTCCATTTCTGCAGTCGGTCACCACTATGCATTATATTGTTTCTCTCTGTGCTTTACCTTAGTTCCTGTTGCTGTTTTTAAGCAAGCAGCATTTCCAGGTAGGTATGAGTCAGGTCTTCTGGCAGCACACCAAGGAACCGGGCTACTGTCAAGGAGAAGCAGCACATATAAGTTTTCCTGGATTCTGTATTTCACCAGGTGTGACAAACTGCACCTAACTCAGCAAATCATCTAGAAAGTGCTCCTCAGGCTGAAGCTTTGGCTTCTTGTGGCAAGGCTCTGGATAGACTAATGTGTACATCCCTTATGAATCCCTCCAGATAAAACTCAAAAGTGAAGCTGTACTTAAAGTGCCGCTAGGATTCATGAAATGAGGCTGATGCTTTCTACAGCAGCCACCACAAGGAATGGGGGAAAAACTACAGGGTTCCAGACCTTGCTTTCTCCCTGAGGTAACCTATGAAGAAAGATGTCTTGCACCTAAGGGCCACCGGACAGGCTGACAGCCAGCCCCATGCTGTATAGCTTAGGAGGAGCTCCATCTACTATATTCTGTCACAAACTGCGATGCTCGTTACATGATAGTTGTTCCTCCAGCCTTCTGGAAAGAGACTGAGCAGGGAAGAAAATCACAATAAATCCTCTCCTCTCTCCAGCCCTCACACAAGCTTGTAAAAGGAGAATCACTCTCCTTTATACAAAGATACAAAGTTACAAATGCTTATCTGAGGTCCCAGGACCATCTTCGTTCAGCTCACTGGTGCCCGGGAGCAGCGTATTGGGCTCAGATGTCCTGCTTTTGCAGGAGCTTTCCAGTACAGGTGCCATCATTTCCCTCCTTCAGCACAGCTTCCCCCCTCGTTTCTTTTGCAACCACGCAGGAAATCAATGATCATTCACTCCACAAACCTGAAGAAAGGCAGCAGACAGCCCTTGTAATAGAGATGCTGCCTCTTAGAGATACACAGGAGAGAAGGACTTCCTATTTCTGCTCCAAGGACCATCACTATCTGTTAGTCGATAGCTGCTTAGCGTGAAGTGAATTAAAAACCCACAGTAGAAAAGAGGACTTGCTTAGCAATAATGGTAATAAATCATCCTAAGTGTCATACACTGAAGAGGATCTTGAAGTTTCTCACTGACATTTAATATACATTGATTCCATTACCTTCCAGTTTGTCCTGGTACAGCACCATCCCCTGTTTCAGAAGCCTGAGCAATCCCACAGAACTGAGGTTTTTAGGTTAAAAAGTATGTTGTTGTTTTTTTTTTCCAGTGATAATAGCAACTGCAAACTCTTGAATATGAGCCAGTGCAGATGTGTTCATAAACCTTTAGCCCAGAAACAACGATTCTGTGACTCCAGTCTTTCTTCCAGAGTAACTGGGGCTGTTACTATGCAGTCCATAATAATTGCTCCACAAGAATTATTAACTGGCTCTTGGCCTAAGAGGGAGTTGGCTCTGAAGCCCAGTGACAGAGGCTTCAAACAGCGGCTCCCCAAGCATTGCTGCAATTGGCAGCTGCTCTGTACTGTCTGAGTTCAGGGTAGTGGAGATCCTTAAGATTCCAACTCCTGGAGGAGTCAATAGGCTGTAGGGAAGGGCCTGAACCCACCTCACCCAGAAGCACCCCAACAGCAGGGGCAGTTCACTGCCCACAGCCATCCTGAGTTCTGCAGCATTCTCTTCCCCGAGGGTAAGAAGTCAGCAGTACCAACATTGACAAAAGAAAGGTTCATGATCCATCAAATGCCCATGAAAGCCCAGTTCCAACCAGACCCTCCATGTTGGTTAAAGAACAAGTTTAGATCAGTTTAAAAAGTAAAGCCACCAGCTTTAATTCTCCATAAACAAAACATCCAAACAACCAGGGGAAGTGCTCGATTCAGAGTGGCTCGGTGCAAATTTCCGCAACGTAACAGGTACAAAATCAGAATGATTCAAATTATAAATAGATGTAAAACAAAAGACATTCAAGTTAAAACCAGGACTGGGTTCCTATTAGCCCTAGAGATGATCCAAGAGCATGTCAGGAAATAAACCATACTCATTTTTCATCACAGAAGGCAGCACTGCTCACTTTGGGCATTTACAAAAAGGAAATAGGTAGTAAAAGAGATGAGAAGCACTTACAGGAGTGAGCTGAAATGCTGCAGGATCAGCACTTCCCCACATGTACACTGTGGCCAAGAGAAGGCTGCAAGTCATTGCATGTGACAGCATCAGGGTGGCACAATCAGTCCAAGTTAGGAATAAGGCAGCTTCCTCTAGAATCCATTTAAAGGAAGGACTGCTTAAATCCCCCTCTTTCTGCCTCCCCAGACACATCCTTCCTAGGAGACCAACAGCACAACCAAATTTCTCTCCACATAATTACAACTGGGGACAAAAACACCGCATTTCTACAAAGGCCAGCAGCTAGAGTGCCACAGGTGACCAGCTACAAGAAAACACAGCCCCTTCCAAGTATCTGGAGATTCGCAAACCACAGGAGACAAAGAAATATTCTCATGTACACAGACAGCAAGACTTGTGCTCATTGCTGGGTTTTCTGGTGCTTTGTGGTACACTAACCATCCAATTGCTTTTTGCAGCACATGCTACTGGAGGTCAAATCCCAGCAGGTCTGAGCTGCTCTTTCAGTACAGTTCATGCAATAAAAGGTGCTTAATGCCCAATGGCAGCAGCGCAAATTCTGTAGTTAACATCACAGTGTGCAAAAACACATCCTGAAGACTCATCCAAACTTCCTGTTCCCTTGTCAGGATAGATTTATTTGCAGTCAATACCAGAGGGACTGGATTCTAGAGGCTGTGGCATTATATCCATATTTTTAATGGGATTTGACATTTAAGGCAGCATTTCAGTTCACCTCTAAGCCTGTAATTACACTTGTAAATCTGCTTAGCAAGGCACTAGAGGACTGCTCCAACAAATCGGTTCTGCTCCCACAGAAGCAGCAGTTGAGAACCAAGTGGTGCCACGCAGTGGGCACTGCAACTCCTGACACACCAACAACCTGGACCCACTCCTAATCGTCAAAACAAAAACAGGAACAAAAGCCTGCATGTAGTCCTCACTTCATCTTAAAGAAATACTGCACTGAGCGTGATACCACTGGAGGTCAGAAGCACTTCACAAATGTGCAATAAGGACAGCGCTCTTTTCTGCACCCAGCTGCTTATCTCTGGTCTCATGAATCCCGCAAGTGCAGGGAGTACCAGAGCAGCTCAAGGAAGAAGCCCTGTAAGTTGCCTCCTGCTCTGCAATCATGACAGTCATCCTGGAGAAGCACCTTTAGCTCTCTCCCGATAGAAGTGCATGGACATTCCCTTTCTGAGGGGACTCGTCTAAATTTCTCCTTTCATTGCAGCTACACAACCCCAGAACTTAAATAGCAATTTGATGCCAAACACTGGGATGCTCAGGACTGTATTCGCTCTCACTTTATACCTTCCTCCTTTATGCTCAGTTTATAACATCAACCCTAAAGACATTACTAGAACATACACAAAGCACGTTGGAAGAGCTCAGCTGGCACTCCATGCATATGATCCAATTCTGTTCATGCGTGAGCTAAAAAAAAAATCTGGTTTCTTCAGGATTCTTTCCCCCCACACTTGTGGGAAGCAAGTGAAGGGTCTCCTTCTTTCAAGCCATCTAAGCAGATATTTCTGCAAGATGCAAGTGGTTTTATCCCTGAGTTCAAAAGAGAAAAAGGTAGTCCTTAGTCACCACTTCAACTACAGAAGCAAAGAACATTAAGCACAGGATCCTCTCATGCAAACAAGTAGCACAAAACCAGGAAAGACAAAAGCAGAAAGAGGTTTATCTGCATCATACCAAAGAAACAGAAGGAAACCTGAGGCCAGAAGGTTTAGGTTAGTACAGTAAAAGAGCTTACAGAAAGTAAACAGCAACGTTCAACTTTGCAGCCCACCATGCTCTACTGGGAGCTGGCTGGTACCTCTTTCAACAACAATCACAAACAGGCAAGGAAAACAAGTCTGGAGAGCATTCCCAAAGAGATATTAGATCATCCAAGGCCATTCCAATACCAGGAGCAAAACCCCAATTTTCTTTTTTTTTTTTTGTCCCCAGCAGGGGTGACATGAGCATTTGTCCAGCTTAGCACATACGCTCTTCCCCTCCTCAGAGAGGGACTTCTTCTAGCTGACTGATGTGCAGTTCAGCTCTGCTGCGTCCTGCCTGCCTGTTGCCATGCCTCCTTCAGGTCCGTCAGCAATACTGGGCTCACTGGAGCACTGCCTGTGGCTGAAGCTGGGCTGCAGGAGGAGACATTTGTCATTACTGTCCGACTCCTCGATCACCATGCCTGTGTGCATCATGGAAGCCATCGCCAGCAGCTGAATATCTGAGTGAGCGTTGGCAACAGTGTGGCGGCGGATGCTACCACACTTCTCCAGATAAGCCTCACCCTCCTGCTCTGTCAGAGGTGTCAGGGCCATCTCACTGGGCTGCCGACTGCTGACCAGGTGAGAGGAGTAACTCAGTCCACCAGCTTTGGAACGGGATCTGGAGTACCGTCTCTCTGGAAAAAATAAAAATAAAATTAAAAAAGGAGGCTGGAATGAGCAACAGGGCAGAGGCAAAGCTTTGTCCAAGCTGTTAGGCTGGCTGCAAGAAACAGAGGGGACTCAGCTTGCAGCCACACTGGGTATCTCACCAGCTTCCTTGAAGTGCAGGGTTTGATGTCCTAAGGTCAGAAGCCTTTCAGATCATGTAGGAAACTTTTCACAAGACTGCAAAGCATAAGAGATAACAAAAAGCAAAGCAATGCACTCTTGTCTGAAAGTTACAAAACAGCTCTGAAAGCTTGCATCAATAAGAAAGGCTGAAAAACAGCTCCGTGTTGTTACAAGAAGGAACAGCTGAGCAGCCAAAACTCCACCACTGACAGCAGACAGATAATGACAACACTTCACCCTTCTGCTTTCAGTAACACGTCAAGAACACTTCGTTTTGTGCAAGTAAGTTTTGAGGCTGGTTACAGTTGATATCTTCCTTATGTGTCCACCGCAGCTCAAGTACAGCAAGCAATGGTGTTGGTCAGAGAAAGGTCACGTAAAGGGAACCACACCAGCACTCCCATAACTCCCTGCAGCCACTGGTAAGCAGCACACCAGCACTGCAGCACAGCACCAGCATCACTGGTACTGTCTGCACCTAGGCTGTAAAAATTGGTCTGGTGTCAATGAGACCCAAGTAACATGGGAGTCCAAGCAGCAACTATTTTTCCACATTGCATGTTTTTTTTTTATTAGGGCTTCTTTGCTGACTGCTGTCAATAAAGTAAAGTCAAGAAGCCAAAAAAAAAAAGCAGCCAATATTTTGACTATATAGACTATATAGGGGTAGTTATTTACTTGCAACATGACTGGTTCAAGCACATTGATGCCCACCTCCTGTCGAGGTTAGGAACACAGTCACTGCTACAGGCTGCTCAGTTCATTGGTGCAGAGGAGAAAGGGAACTCAGAAGCTTTCTGATGTTGTGTTCATCACAATATGCCATTTCACAAATTAATACTTGTGTTATGTCTATCTTGCAACAGTTTTATCTATACAGAGGTTTCTTGGCTTAGGAAGAGGCCTAAGGAGATGAATCTGAGCCAAGCAAAAAGTGGTAAATTCTCCTGACTCCACTGCTGCAGATTTTCCAGAGCAAAATCTTTGCATTTCTCCAATTCTAAACAGCATGTTTAAAATGAAAATATGCCCTATTTAAACAGGCACAGCTTGCAGCCCTTCCCAAGAGGCCAGGGTACACAGGAAAATGAGAAATCATAGCCATGGCTTGAGGTTCACTTAATAAATAAATAAAAATATTCCCGTGAGAAAGAAGTGTCACTGTGTGTGTAAACTTTTAGTGCTGCTGAAACAGCCAAGCCAGAGGAGTTGGGAGATTAAAGTCCATTGAATGCAAGTACACTGTAGGAAGCAATAACATAAAATTGCTCCTGCCAAACCTGGCAACCATCCCTGTACATAAACTGGAAAAATTGGTCCTGACGTTCCCTTCTGGTGCATCCTTGTGTTCTGTGGCAGAATGGTTAACAAGTGCTCCTCAACTACTGCAGCTGTTGCAGTCCAACCAGCCAGGCTGTATTCATCAGCTCTGAGGCTCCCCTGCTATGTGTGTGTTATGGTTTTGTAATTTCTTTGGTTTGTGTTGCTATTCCACATCAGAACATCATGCAGGATAATGGGAGTCAAGGAGAGAGTTTTTTTTTCTTCCCTATGGACTGCCTTAATTGGGCATGGGGGGGGAGGGGTGGCCGGAAAAGGGGACGGAGTCTTCGCCCTGCGGTTCCCTGCGAGGAGACAGCGTGGTTGGAGCCTTCCCGCCTCCCACAGCCCGCCGGTGAGGTTTAGCTCTGTTTTTCTCCTTGTTGAAACTCTGTCGTTGTTTAGTATCATTAGGTTCATTAAACTGCCGTTCGTTCTCAGATCGTCCCTTTCTTTTCATTCCTTCCCTCCTAGACCCATTCACCGTTTTTTTTCTTTCCTCTCTCTCGGAGCGCACGTGGCCGCGCCGCGCCGCGCCGTGTGAGAAGGGAGGCGCTTCGTGCTTTCTCTCCCCGGGTTTTGTCCCCGCTGTCACGAGTGAACTCTAGAGAGCACCCCGTGACATTTTTGGTGGAGAATGCGGGCAGTACTTTGGGCAATGTTGTGGGCAGCGGTGAAGTGGCTTACTTCACAAGCCCTGTGCCTAGGACTGAGAATCCTTATATTCCAGCTTCCGGCTGCCTTGTTTTGGATGATGTTTATATACGTTCTTAGCCCATGGAAGACAGTGATGGGGATATCTGCCTGGCTCCCTTTCAGCCCAGTTAACATCACAGACACTGTGCTTGGACTGGCTTATGAATATTCTGAGTTCCTTACGTTTGACTGGTGCATCAGATTGGGTTTTGCATTGTCAGTCTCTCTGAATATAATCTTTGCAGTGAATAACTGTAAAACACAGAGAGCCTTGCAGAGAATAGTGGGAGAGTTAGGAAAAGGATCAGAAGCATCAGGACCCCCTGTGCCGGGTAATCTTACTGATGAACAAAGGAGAGATCTGGAGAAAATAATTGAGTATTTGAGTGAGGGATGGGGTAGCTCAGGGGGATCTCAGAATGAATGGCTTATTTGGAACTTGACTTGAGTCATACGAAATATTATGATGGAGAGAGAGAGTTTCAAAAAGGAGACCCAAACCCAAAGGGAAAACCCCCAAGTCAATCCCAACCAACCACAGGAAGCACCAACATCAGTGTCAGTCGCCCCAGTAGAAGGTCAGAAATGGAAACGAGTGACTTCGTGTCTGGAACGGAAGGACGAAGTAAAGGAAGTAGAGAAAGATCCCGGTGAGGGGCCCTCCACAAAACCACCATCACCAAGGAAAGCAGCTCAGAAAACTAACAGATACGGAGAGGACAGTGATGATGATGGGGAAGTCACCGTTACCACCATCCGTAGACCCCTGAAGATCACCGAAATCCAAGGCACGAGAAAGGAGTTTACCCGAGCCCCAGGTGAAAAAGTTGTCACATGGTTGCTTCGGTGTTGGGACAATGGGGCCAGCAGTGTGTCCCTAAGTTGCAGTGAAGCTCGTCAAATAGGAAATATTGCCCGAGACCCATCTATTGATAGAGGAATCAGCCGGTGTCTGGATGGAGTCGCCACCCTCTGGGAAAGAATCCTAGTAGCTGTAAAGGAAACCTATCTTATCAGAGATGATTTGGAGCCTGCACTGGAAAAATGGAATACAGCTGAGAAAGGCATCCAATACTTGAGAGAAATGGCGGTGGTAGAGATGTTGTATGGCCCCACGTTTGTCCCTAACGATCCGCATGATGACCATGACCCAGAGAAGGTGGACAGTACTCCTGAGATATGGAAGAAGTTTGTACGATCAGCACCAGAGAAATATTCCAGTGTACTATTAACGACAGTTAACAGGTATCAAGAAATGGATAGACGACCTCCAGTTTTTGAGCTGATCCTTGCACTTCAAAGTGCAGCAAGCACACTAGCGCCATCCCGTGCCTGCATTGCAACCCTCTGCCATGTGGTGCAAAGAGTGGACCAAATGGAGAGGAAACAGGACAGCATGCTGAAGAAATGGTCCACGGCAAGGAATCGTAGTGAACCTGTGGCAGTCTCAGCCGCCAGACGCAAACGCCCGCCTACCCAAGTGAATGACCGTAGTGAGCCTATGTCGCGTGGTGCCCTGTGGAACTACCTGCGTGAGCATGGAGAGAATATGAGGAGGTGGCACAACGAACCCACTTACGCACTACGAGCACGGGTGAGAGAATTACAAAAGAGGTCAACCACCACTGAAATTGCCTCTGCCACTGCAGGTAACGAATAGAGGGGCCCTGCCCTCAGCTGGGAGGGGGAGAGGGATAATAGAGTGTATTGGACTGTGTGGATTCGGTGGCCCGGCACATCCGAGCCACACAAATATAAGGCACTGGTGGACACTGGTGCGCAGTGCACTCTGATGCCCTCAAACTAATAAAGGAACAGAACTGATTAACATACATGGAGTAACTGGGGGCTCTCAGGAATTGTCTGTGTTGAAGGCCGAAATAAGCCTCACTGGTAAAGACTGGCAAAAGCATCCCATTGTGACTGGCCCAGGGGCTCCATGTATACTTGGTATTGATTACCTTAGAAGGGGGCATTTCAAGGATCCTAAAGGGTATCGGTGGGCCTTTGGAATAGCTGCTGTAGACATGGACAATATTAAGCAGCTGTCTGTTCTGCCTGGCCTGTCAGAGGATCCATCTATTGTGGGGTTGCTCAGAGTAAAAGAGCAGGAGGTACCAATTACCACCAAAGTGGTGCACAGACGGCAGTACTGCACCAACAGGGACTCCTTGCTCCCCATCCATAGGCTAATTCAACAGTTAGAAAGTCAGGGAGTTATTAGTAAAACCCATTCGTCTTTCAACAGCCCCATATGGCCAGTGCGTAAAGCCAGTGGAGAATGGAGGCTGACAGTGGACTATCGCGGCCTGAATGAGGTCACACCCCCACTGAGCGCTGCTGTGCCAGACATGTTGGAACTCCAGTACGAACTGGAGTCGAAAGAGGCAAAATGGTATGCTACCATTGACATTGCCTTCTTTTCTGTCCCTTTGGCCACAGAGTGTAAACCACAGTTTGCCTTTACCTGGAGGGGTGTTCAATATACTTGGAACCGGTTGCCCCAGGGGTGGAAACACAGCCCGACCATTTGCCATGGGCTGATCCAAGCCACATTAGAACAGGGCGGTGCTCCTGAGCACCTGCAGTACATTGATGACATCGTGGTGTGGGGTGATACAGCAGTGGAGGTTTTTAAAAAAGGACAGCAAATAATCCAATCCTCCTGTCTGCTGGTTTCGCTATTAAGCGAGACAAAGTGAAAGGGCCAGCCCAAGAAATCCAGTTTCTAGGGGTGAAATGGCAGGATGGGCATCGTCACATCCCAACAGATGTGATGAACAAAATTACTGCTATGTCTGCACCCACTAGCAAAAAGGAGACACAGTCTTTTCTGCGTGTAGTGGGATTTTGGAGGACGCACATCCCAAATTATAGCCTCATTGTGAGCCCCCTCTATCAGGTGACCCGAAAGAAGAATAACTTCGCGTGGGGCCCTGAACAGCAGCAGGCCTTTGAGCAGATTAAACAGGAGATTGCCCGTGCTGTGGCTCTAGGGCCAGTACGGATGGGACAGGATGTGAAGAACATCCTTTACACTGCTGCTGGGGAGAAAGGTCCCACTTGGAGTTTGTGGCAGAGAACCTCCAGTGAGACCCGAGGCCGCCCCCTGGGATTTTGGAGTAGAGCATACAGAGGGTCGGAAGAGGGCTACACCCCAACTGAGAAGGAAATCTTAGCTGCATATGAAGGGGTCCGGGCTGCCTCTGAGGTAATTGGCACTGAAACACAGCTTCTCCTGGCACCTCGACTGCCAGTGTTGAACTGGATGTTTAAAGGACAGGTTCCCTCCACCCACCATGCCACAGATGCTACATGGAGTAAGTGGATTGCATTGATTACGCAACAGGCCCGGATGGGGAACCTCAGCCGTCCAGGGATCCTAGAGGTAATCATGGACTGGCCTGAAGGTAAAAAGTTTGAAACACCACCAGCAGAGGAGGTATCGCACGCAAAAGAGGCCCCACCATACAATGAACTACCAGAAAGTCAAAAGAAGTTTGCCCTGTTCACAGATGGATCGTGCCACATTGTTGGGAAACATCGCAGATGGAAGGCTGCTGTGTGGAGCCCGACACACGACAGGTTGCAGAGGCCACCGAAGGGAGAGGAGAATCGAGCCAATTCACAGAGGTAAAGGCTGTCCAGCTGGCCCTAGATGTTGCTGAGAGGGAGAGGTGGCCAGTGCTTTACCTCTATACTGACTCATGGACAGTGGCCAATGCTTTATGGGGGTGGTTGCAGCAATGGGAAGAAAACAACTGGCAGAAGAAGGGTAAACCCGTTTGGGCCGCTGAACTTTGGAAAGATATTGCTGCCCGAACAAAGAATAAGGCCATAAAGGTGCGTCATGTAGATGCCCATGTGCCCAAGAGTCGAGCAACGGAGGAACAACAAAATAACCATGAAGTAGATCGAGCTGCCAGAATTGAGGTGGCCCAGATAGACCTGGACTGGCAGAATAAGGGAGAGTTGTTCCTAGCTCGGTGGGCCCATGAGACCTCGGGCCATCAAGGTAGAGACGCAACACATAAGAGGGCCAGAGACCGAGGGGTGGACTTAACTATGGATGCTGTGGCACAGATAATCCATGACCAAACAGGCCAAGAGGATGAGACCTCTCTGGGGGGAAGGGCGATGGGAAAAGTATAAATATGGGGAGGCATGGCAGATCGATTACATCACCCTGCCACGAACTCGTAATGGTAAGCATTATGTGCTCACCATGGTGGAGGCAACCACTGGGTGGCTTGAGACATATGCGGTACCCCATGCCACTGCCAGAAACACCATATTAGGGCTGGAGATGCAGATCCTGTGGCAACATGGCACCCCAGAGAGAACTGAATCAGATAATGGGACTCACTTCAAAAATTCACTGGTGAGCAGTTGGGCCAAAGAACACGGCATCGAGTGGGTTTATCACATCCCCCTACCATGCACCGGCCGCTGGTAAGATCAAGCGCCACAATGGTTTGCTGAAAACCACGCTGAAAGCGATGGGTGGCAGAACATTTAAGAACTGGGAGAGACATTTAGCAGAAGCCACCTGGCTGGTAAACACCCAAGGATCAGCCAACCGAGACAGCCCTACGCGCTCCAACTCCCTGCGGACTGTGGAGGGAGACAAGGTCCCTGTAGTGCATATAAAGAGTATGCTGGGAAAAGCAGTTTGGGTGCTCCCAGCCTCCGGAAAGGGGAAACCCCTCCGTGGAACTGTTTTTGCACAGGGACCTGGGTGCACTTGGTGGGTGATGCAGAAGGATGGGGATATTCAGTGTGTGCCACAGGGGAATTTGACCCTCTTCAGCTCAGACCATAACCAAGCAGAGATTGGTTTGCAACAACATCCACAAACCAGGCAGACGTGCAGCCTGTGTGAGCTGGGACCCAAACTGCAACTGCACAGCCACAGCTCACCCAGATCACACAGCCAACCTCCAGTGAGAGTGCATCCACACTGCACACAGACCCACGCTCTCATGGTTTCTTATGTCAGTACAAGTTTACACCTAATGCATATTCTAAATGTGAAAAATCTAAGCTTTAACTCTTCCCTTCTATTCTACTATAGTCAAACAATTGGGACAAACAGAACAGCAAAGGTAAATGCTAAAAAGGAGCAACGCAAAGGCCATTTTTGAAATTACAAATAATCTAGAAGTTCATGTTTCAGTTCCATCTGATTTCCCGCTCCATTAGCCTTAGATTATGCCTCTAAAATTCTTGAATGCCCCTTAAATACACTGACTTAAATACCGCAGCGATTAGCAGAGAATGCCTGCCATCATGAAGAAGTGAATTATGGAAAGATTTGTCTAAGAAAGGGATTAGGTCTTCTGATGTTTTGCTTTGGCTAGTCAGGAACATCGGGTGCTTGAGAGGAAAAAACGATAGCATTTAGAGCTCTCTTGGCAAGTCAAGCCTCTTTTTTAAACTTTAGAAAAGGATTTGTAGCTGAAGTGATGGTTAGATATCTCAAACAGATTAGCAACAACCATACATCACCAACCTCAAAGATTCAAGCGTACTCCCCAATGCATTGCAGGGACCTGAAACCCCCCCCTCAACTCCTCTTAAGACACTGTCACCCACATGTTAAGGAGGCAGAGCTCTGAAGTTATTATTTCAATTTCTGAAGGAGATGCTCAGGTCACTCGTGCATTACAGGAGCCAGATTTTAACCTCCGCTTCTACTAAAGCTCTTTGCTGACACATTAGCCAAACACTTCATACACTTGAGGAAAAGTACTTCCCATATCTATGCTTCCCAAAAATTTAGTTTGAAAGAGTACAACCAGACCTCTCCAGTGAAGAGCCTGAAGTTTGTGAAAATTTATTCTGACACTTCAGTGGCTTCTGCTTGGATCCAGACTCCAAGCTGCTCACTATCCAGAAGGCAGCTCCCTGCGTATCTTTGTATACACAGCTCAGCAGAAGTGCTAGGAACAAGATATCAGCAGCATTTCATTGGTGGACTTAGAAACACAGCTGGTTAAGCATCTCAGCCTGTTTGATAACCTAGACCTTTGTCAATCTCTGACAATAAAATTCCACAGAAGTTAGGACAGAGGGGAGAAGAGGAAGGTGATAGGAACATGAAATGAGTTAAAGGTCAAAATGCTCCAGTTTTTATCTCAGATAGCCACAGGCTAACTTTACAGCATTGGGGAATGGCCCTGTCTCCTGCTTTCAGTGAAATTGATGAGATTCCACAGAAACATGCATTGGAAACATATAGCACAGCTGATGGGTCTCACTGGAAGAGGTTAGAATTCTTCCTTCTCTTGCCACCAAGTATTTAGCCAAGAGCTGTACCTGTTAAAGATAGGATAACTGAGCAGGAAAGAAGAGGTCTTTGCTCTTATTTTCTCCCCACAACAGCAGCAGACATTTTTAAGATATTAAGCAAGGCAATCTAATGCCAATAAGGGCTGCAAGTAATCACACAAGTTGTAGATCTTCCTTCAGTGGAGGTTTTCAGGATCAGGCTTGTTGTAGAAATTGGTTACACATCACTGAACAAGTACTGAAACAAATGTACAGTGGAGAATAATATCAATGTTTCTTCTCTTCAGGTGAGAGATGAACTAACTCTTCTGAGGAAAAAAATATCTACAGATGATTTTTGTGAAACTGAAGTAAAATGCTTTATGATAATCAGAAAACAACTTAGGCTGAACTCTAAACATGGGTTTATTGCTTTACTTTTCCTTCTTTGATTGCTCTATCAAGCAATCACAGTCTCCCAGGAAATTAAGAACAGTCTGCAACTCTTTTTTTTGACCTCTGCTCTGTTTGCACAAAACCAGGCCTGCTGGCAACCAATAGAAGTAGCTTCTCCCACCAGTGGAAAGGGGACTATGGCTGACAAGGTCCCTTGAGAGGTAGTTTGGAGAGCATGGGAGCCCAGGAAGGCTGGGAATACTTTAAGTTATTTTGAAGTTGCAGGAGCTGACCATCCCCAAGTCACAGAAGACAAGCCAACAGACAAGGAGGTCAGACTGGCTGAACAGAGATCTTTGGCTGGAATTCTAGAACAGAAGGAAAGTTTCTTCTGGAAGAGCAGGCAAGCTACTTATGATGACTACAGGTATGTAGTGAAGCTATGCAGAGAGAAAATTAGAAAAGCCAAAGCCCAGCTAGAACTGAACTTGGCCACTAAGATAAAGGACAATAAACATTTCCATAAATACATCAACAGCAGGAGAATGGCTAAGGAGAATCTCCACCCCTGGTTGGATGCTGAGGGGAACTTGGTGACCAATGATCAGGATAAAGCTGAAGTACTTAATGCCTTTTTCACCTCAGTTTTTAATAGCAAGACTTGTTACTCCTTGGAATGCAGCCCCCCAGCACTAGTATATAAGGATAGGGTACAGAAGAGGCCTGACAAGGCAAGTGTTGGGCCCTGCATTTTGTTCCCAACAACCCCAGGCAATCCTACAGGCTTAGAGAGGAGTGGCCAGAAAGCTGCCTGATAGAAAGGGACCTTGGTGAACTGATGGACAGTCTGCTGAATATGAGCCAGCAGTGGGCCCAGGTGGCCAATGGCATCTGGCTTGTGTCAGGAATGTTGTGGTGAGCAGGACTAGGGCTGTACTGTCCTAATTTGAGGCCTCGGTTCAAGTACTGTGTTCAGTTATTACACTTCAGTACAGAAGGGACATCAAGGTACTAGAGCAGATGCAAAGAAGGGCAACAAAGCTTGTGAAAGGCTTGGAGAAAATGTCCTATGAGGAGCAACTGAAGAAACTGTGGCTGCTCAGTCTGAGGAAAAGGAGGCTGAGGGAAGGCCTTAATGTTCTCTTCCAATATCTGAAAGGTGCATACAGCAAGAGCAGGACTCGTCTCTTCTCGCTGGTGACAGGAGAAGGGAAAATGGCCCTAAGGGAAGTTAAGGTTAGATATCAAGAAAACTTCTTTACAGAGAGGTTTTTAACCACTGAAATAGGCTTCCCAAGGAGGTGGTTGAGTCACCGTCCCTGGATGCATTTAAAAGCCTCTTGGACATGGTGTGCAGGGATATGATTTAGCAGAAGGTTGTCTGGGTTAGGTTATGGTTGGACACAATGATCTGTAAGGTCTTCTCCAACCTGAGCAATTCTATGATTCTCACATAACCTCTAGCTGTGAACTGCTGGCTTACAGAGAACAGACCACAGTCTGAAGCTTCTTAACATCTGGGGAGAGATAAAGGATAGATGGCTATGCTTATCTTCTTACGCAGCAGGGCCCTGCCACTCACTGGAACACAGAAACAATGCTACATATGCACTGTGTCTAGTTTCTATATGAACTGCAATGCAAAGAACTCCATCCTGAAAGAAAATTCTGATACAGGGAGAAGAACAAACCAGCAAAGTGCTGAAAAAAAGCACTCTGACCTTCTCCTATGACCTTTCCCATTTGAAATCCTCTTTGGAATAGTCCTCTAGGGAGAATGGCATCTCAGTTTAATGTCTCCAAACCCCATTGCCCAGAGCTACAATCCAGCTCGCACACCAGCTGAACCACAAACACATCATGGCACAGAAGACAAAAGCTGGCAGAGAACTCAAAGGTTAGTTTGTGTGTTCTTGTGGGCTTCAGAGTGGAAAGAAGGTCATTTCACCTATAATGGATGACCTTTTGCCACCAGCCAGAGAAGATGCTCTCTTAAAGGAACTATTATGCATAGTTTAACTAAGAAAAAGTCTATCTTGCTGTGCTATAGCCAGGAACATAAACTGGGAAGAGCTTCTAAGGGATTATTTTGGAGGCAAACTCAGATCAGCAGTGATGCTAGGCTTAATACAAGAGGTGAAGAGCGTGAATATTCTTTTTCCCCCTATATTTATAATTTAAGCATCATTTCTGAGACGACTGGATCCCTTCAGCATACTGTCCTTACAGTGCAGGTATGACTAATTTACACAGGAAGCAAGGAAAGTGGACAACAGGAGAGTAACAAGCACAGCAAAAGGAATACAATCCAACTGAAGTAACTGTGTTTTCACCAAAGCAGGGTGAACTACAGAGTTCAGAATGAAACAGGCTACAGCCTCTGGCATCCAAGTCAGGCTGTGTGATGTGACTTGCTTCCCCTCGTTCCACCTAGACTTTGTGATCTGTCACTTCGGCTGGGGTAAGTTGCTTTCCCCAGATCCCCTCTGCAAGCTGTTGTCCTCTTTTTTCCCCCTCCCACACCTATTCCTGCTGCTCTCCTCTCAGTTTAAATCAAGCTTAACATGCTGCAGCCTTGAAGGCCAAAGCCTTATGTTTATTCACAGCTGTGACCACAATCTTCCTCAATTGCATATCTCAAAACCAATGCAACCTGAAGGTTGTGTTCCAGATAGCAGTTTGGACTCCACAGCATTCTGCCAAGAATGCAAACACATCCAAAGCCCAACAGAAAGGCACCACAGAGCCACTGTATGGCAGGGAACCTAGTGGGACTCTCCATCACTACCAGCTGCCTAGTGACAGAAAACACCAGCTCTGAGAAAGTAAAATAAGTGACTGAAAGGAGAGAGGAAGACAAATCTGGTGAGAAGCAGTAATTACTAAATGAAACCACCACCACAGAAACAAGACTATTTACAGGAAGATACTGCTCTTTTTGTCTCTGCCATGTAGTGCAAATAAAAGTTACTTCTCCTTGCTCAGCATAGGGTGGAGCAAGGGCAAAAGGCCATCTTGAAAATACATAGAAGTAAATGACAGCTAAAAAAAAATCAAAGGAAGTACAATAATTAAGGCACATGAACTGGCCTTGTAAAGTTCATGCAAGTTTTGTTTTATGACACCAATACTTTGCTCAGCTGGCAGAAATCCAGGCTAGCTAGGAACTTCAGTAAGGTCAGGCAGTTACACTTCACACTATCCTAGCACTACAGGCTGGGAGTTTGTTAGAGACAGAGCATCCAACCCCTGATGAACCATTCTACCATAAGACCATATTCTACCCTGTCCATGCTGCTAAGGTGTAACACAAAACAAGCTGTGCCTTCATCTACACAAAGTCTGTATCTCAAAGGAGAGGCTACAGCTTATGAAGTACCACAAAATAGTGGGGGGCTAGAGCTTTTTTCATTTACTCCATTTCAACCTTCTTGGTTACCTAAACATCACTGCCATATCTATTTCTTAGCTAGTCTATTACTCACAGGACATGCTTATTAGAAGAGCTCTTTAATAATATGCAGAGGTTTTCTTCTATGAACATCACCTTTCTAAAGTGTGGTGCCAGTTCTCTCTCCTAGCTCCAGTTATCTACAATTTAAATAGATCGTTGTTCTTTTCCCCAGAGTGCTCAAACACATGGAAGACTCCATGCAAAAAGTTAAAACAATCCCTCAAGATGAGTAGGCAAGAATTGAGCAGTTTGCAAAGGGTGGCAGACGCAACAGTAACTGCTGGAATCAAGCTACTCAAAACAGGCAAGCCAGTCGGAACAGGAAGCAAGTAGACAAGAAACATGCAATTTCCACTAGTGCAACAGGGTGAGAAAAGCACCTCGGGTAAAGACTTGAAAATCCAGCCTGCCTCCAGAGAGTGGAAATTTTGCACATGTATGCAGTGGAAAATGAAAAGCAGCCCCAAGAGATCTAACATTCAGAAATACATTAACCAGGACATTCTTAAGGGTGCTTTAACCTTTGTTTCCTCTCTCCTGGAGTCATGCAGCACTTCCTTTCTAGCACAGATGTGCACTGCATCCTATTAGCCAACCTTGATACCACACAAAGTGTTTGAAAGAGCTTCTGTATACTGCTGCATGTCTTACCAAGCAAGCAGGTGCTACCAGAGAAGCTGTGGTCCTCACACAAACCTAAGTATGGTGACACCACCTGCTTGACCAATTCTTCCAGCTGTAGGTAGCTCTCACTGGGTCCATCAGGCTCATGGACACTCTGAAATTCAAATGTGAAAAGCCATCATTACCCATTTGTAGTAAGGTTCTACTGAAATCCACCAAATATCTTGGCTCTAGAATATTACAGCCATATCAGTACAGCACTTAAGGAACACAGCTGAAGAGCCAAAATGGAGGTGTGCATGCTGTTCACACAAGCCTCCTTGTTCAACTCCTAGTCAGACTGCAAAGGGACTTTTTTTTTAAATGACCAAGGGATAGGAAAGTAACAAGATACAGTACAGTAACACAATATTTATACAGAATAACTACAGCAATACAGCTATACCAAGGCAGTTCTGCCAGGAAATATCTCTGCGGAAATACCTTATCACAGCTTGGGCAAAGCCCTGCTCTTTCCTTAAGGCAGTGCTTGCAGGAGAAGCACCCTCTCTAGTTCAGCTTACAGTTATGAAGATTGTAGCTGACTCTAGGCAGTTTAACTGTAATTTCAGAAAGTGTCCACAGACTAGCTTGCTGCAAACCCTCAGTAGACTTTTCTCACATGTGCCACTGAGATTCTCATTGCCCCCAGACTCCTTTTATTAAGATATTTTATGTAAATTGAGCTAGCACTCTAATATTCCCTGCTATAATAGCCTGGGTCACAGGGGATACCTGAACTGAGTGAGAACTTGCATAGAAATACCAGCTTAGTTACTTTGCAATTTTGACCATACTTCAGAAAGTTTTATTCCCCATCAAAATCATAAGGTATATCTGAAGAGAAATTAAAGTGAAAGGAGCCCAAACAGCTACCTGGATTATGTATTTTTCAGGACTGTCAGGCTAAGCAATATTTTAAAAAGAAGGTAAACTTGGCCATACATGTCCTGCTTGGAAGACAAGAATTTTGTTCTCTTCAAGTCTGATTATAAAAGACAATCCTCACAAGAAGTCTGTGTTTCTTGGAAGACGCCCTTTGAAAACCCACACTGTTTTGCATGCTGCCATAAGATACTCCTCCTCTCATACAGGGGGTTCAGCATCCTATTTAGGAAAGTGGAAGGTACTAGGGAGCCAGCAGGCAATACTCCTTCCAATGCCTTTATCACCCATATAAAGAGACTTGCTGGGTCATTACAAAGCTGACAAATCAAGAGAATTATGTATTCACAGAAGCTTGGAAATTTATGAGGAAATTGGAAGAGTATGGGGACTGTCACTAGCTGGGGAGACAAAGTACCAAGGAAAATGCAAACACATAAGAGCAGAACCTGGCCCTTTCACAGACCTATCCTTATCAACTTCCAGAAAAGCTCAGGACATTAACCATTCAAATTCAGCTTTCATTTTTTACAGTTAGCACTCACATAAGACCACATATCTTCCCCTTCATCTCACCCACTGCTCTCCCAGCTCTCCTTTCTGAAGTTTGTATCAGTTTGGTGAGGACAAGAGTTTCAAATGGAGTTAAAGCCAGAAGCTCCCCACCTGCAGAATTAACAGCATCTGGACAATGGAAGCTGGAAGCTTTGTCTGGACCAGAGGAAGGATTTCTTCCAGCTTCACTTTTAGCAAGACCAAGTCTCTGAAACCAAGAAGAGCAATCTGACGGATGGTCAGCTCCTGACCCTAGAAAACAGAGAAGGCAAAAATTGAAGAGTTAGTAAAGGAATATGGGAGCACCACAACAAGATAGATAGAACAGGCCTATCCTGCCCATCGCTGCTGCGGTGAAGCACCCCTAGCTGCTCAGTGTGAGGACTTCTGGCACTGACAGCTCCCTACTTAGTCTCTGTTTCACATAAGTTATGAAAGGAGTAGCATCTTATGTGTTACTAGGCTTGGAGTAAAGCTAAAAAAGGGCCTGCATTTCACCAGAAGATTACATGTTCATAAAACCCAACTGGCAGCCAGTCTAGTCACAAACACCTGAAGCCCAGGATGGATGCAGCTGGTGCTTTTGATGCTTGGATCTGAGAAATCACTAAAGATTCAGTAGGGAAAAGAGCTCAGCACAGAATACTCCTTAATCAAGCCTATACCTCGGTTCTGTGTCTGTCAGCTCAACACCTGCACTTTAGACCTGGCTGGTACGACAAAAATCCACAGTGCGGTCAACTATAGATTTTAGGATTTAGAACAAAGCTAGTTGGACTGCTTGTACCAACATCTTTTAAAAAGCAACTAAACAGAATGAAGGCAACAGCTTTGATTTCTACTACAAAGCATACTGTGGTCTTTAACATCAACAAGTGAGCTAGCTTACGAAGTGAAGAGACAGTTCTATTTCTAAGCACATCAGACATCCTTGGACCCCATTGAGCATTCTAATGTTACTATGTTTCTTTCTGCTTGACAAAAGGTATATGTGACTTTATCTTGCCCCATTTAACAGCAGGAAGTTTCCCTTTGGCCCTACTTACTTTCCAGCCAAAGTTTTCCTTGTTCTCCCCAACACATTAATCTCTGACCTGCACTCCATTTTGTAACCATTTTATAGTATCCATAACATACTCACTGAGGCAAACATTTAGCTGGAAGGAATTAACATCAGTTAATTATTAATTCATAATGGTTTTAATGCCATAATTAACAGCATCATCAATATGTAAATATGACCCAAAGCCAGTGGGGTGGCAGGCAGCACAGCCACTGTAAAAGCACTTCACTGTTTTTAAACCATCACTGAATGCTTAGAAACATCAAGGTGTAGAACAGTCTGGCTCATATTTATCTCCAAATTGTATTTCAGCAGCTGCACACTTTATTTATACCATGTGGTTTAGCCCCATTAATTTCATATCTCATTTCAAAATGCAAACATACTGCTGTGCCAAACAAAACAAGACTTGCTATTCTTTTTCCACACCAACTGGTTACATCAACAGCTACAATTATATTGAAGTCAGTGACCTGTTTACATAGTTTTCCTCTGTACAGCAATTTAACCCACTTGACCACTTAAAGGTCATACTTCTGCAACAGCTATGAGCCTCAGGTACAAACTTAGTTGAGACACAAAGTTACTTCTGGTTACTGCCACCAGTAACATGCTCACATATTTGGCCAGCTTACTTTCATTTTGAATGGTCAGCTGCTGGGATCACAAAGTGCCAAAACGTGTAAGTTGGCATTTGCAACAGAGGAGTTTCAAATATTGAGGAACCAACAGCACACAGACTTTCCTCAGCTATTGGAGTAGCGCATGAAGAACAGCAGCTTAAAGATTTGCTAGACAATCTCTTTACATTTGGTAATATGCCAGATAAATAGACACATACAGTTCCTTATTTGTAGGAAAAAGCAAGCTTGTAATCAGATCACTAGCTCAGGATAAGAGCAAATCATTAGTTCCTTGCTGCACCAGCAACTCAACTGTAACCTAGGACAGCTCACTTAGAGTCAAGTTCTTAGATGTATCCAGGGGAGTCAGATCCATAACAGTGCAAGTACATATGTCCTATGTAAAGTTTTAAATAGGCAGTCCGTTACATTTCAGTTCATCTGTTAAACAGCAACACTTCCCTAGCAGTTTCTATGAAAGATCTTTGACAAAAACTTTACAACAAAATGGACACTAAGAAAGCTATTATTTCAAAAGAGTCCCAGCACCCCATGCCCAGTTTAATCGCTATCAAATTCCAAAGGCTGCAACTACTGTGCAGTAGTTTTTGCACTGAAGCAGATTTTTCTGGTAGGCATACAAATTATTCGCAGGTATCACACAACAGTTAGCTCAGTTCTTTCTACAGTGCACAGATAACTGCAGAGCAGAACAAAATGCCATATATATAGATGACATCACTCCATGACTGTGAGTTAGTTGTAAAGGGAAAGAAAGGGAGTATATAGAAATTGTGCAGGTTTAGCTGCCAAACACCTACCTTTAAGCTTCTGCAGCAAGGAAGGAATAAAAATAAACATAGTAAAAATGTTAGCATTTGTCTTTATAGAAGGGCTTTGCTCTTTCAGGAGATGCTAGCTTTAATAGGATTAGAAGAAAAGGGTAAACAGCTTTACATGCTGTCTTTCAAACAAAATAAAGGGAATTTAACTAGATGAAAAGACTTTTTCAGAAAACATATTTCAAGGACAGCAATAAGTTAAGAGAAGGCAGCTAGCATTTCTCAGAATGTCTACTCATGATGTACATTTTTGCTTCTCTAACAGGACAGAAAATCAAAATAGCCTAAGAAGGTATCCAGATTTTTCATACAGAAACTTTGATCACAGCTACATGAAAAACTGAGAGCCCAACACTTCTGATGCGATACTCAGATTTAGAATACCCAGTATCAGTAAGTCTTACACAGGTTGTTCACTTGTCATTAGAGAATTACTTGCCCCTTCATCAAAGCTTTAAAAATGCTAATAGAGAATTTTCCAGAGACACAGCTTGGGCATAAACACTCCAAAAGTACTTTGGATGAGTAAGACACATTCACTCATGATCTGATCTTCATATTTCCTTCCCTGCAGGCAAATTGTCAGCGCTATCTGTACCAGAGCTTCAAGTATTTAGAAATGGAATAACCTACTTTCAGTAAGTGGTCCAGAGTTTCAAACTAGACAAATAATCCAATAATTTAGGGGTACAAACTTAGCTAAGCACAAACAGAGGGTAGACAAAGGGAAATAAGAGCTCAGAAGACTGTTGTTGCCCAGTAGATACTAGCAGTCCTTCTTAAAAAGAAATGAAGACCTAGGCACATGCTTCTTCCTCACAGATTTAGCTTCAAGGTTTTAATACCTGCTTAAGCACTAGTCAGTTCTTCCAAAACAGACATTTCCCTGTACTGTTAGCAAACATTGTAGTTATTTTAATTATGATTACCTGGACTGGGTAGAATATTGCCTGGAGTGTAGGAAGAGTCTCGGTGAAGTAGTGATCCCAAATTTCAGACAGGATGTCAATACGATCCTCACCTACAAAAACAGAGATTGGGAGTGAGAAAGAGCTTTAGCAACAGGGACACTAAAGTCAAGTTGAATTGTTCCACTACTCTCTACTTCCCCAAGAAAGAGATACAAAGTCACATTCAGTTTCCTCACAGAAAGTGACATAGGTCAGCTAAGCTTTGCCTTAACTGACAAACAAGGCTGTGATCATAAACTGCTCTGTCACTTAACAGAAAGAGAACAGGCTCTATGCAAAACATTAGACAAGCTCCAACAAAATGGTGAAGCATTTCTTTGTAATGAGACTAACTCCAAACAAAGGACTGTGTAACTTCACAGCTCACAATTACTAGACTACTACAGGAACCTAGCTGTGTACTAGCAGCTGCATATGGAAGCTGGGAGGTCACAACCAGTATCAGCTGTCCTACAGCCACTGAGTCAGAGAGACCCTTCGTAAGAGCAAAGCCATCTCTAGCATCTGACCACCCTCAAGAACAGACACAGAAGTCACGAACTCCTGCAGGAATCACAACTCTGACAGGCCACAAAGCCACGGTGCTCCTCTTAAGGTTTCGCCTCTCAAACGTGGCAAATTGGAAGGTTTCTAAGTGAAATCCAGTTGTGGTTACCCCTCATGTGAATCTGACTCCAACACATATCCCCAAACATAAGGGGATATTTCAAATGAAGGCAGATTGTGCTATGCAATTTGTGACTCCCATAACAAGAATACAGCTGCGGTCAAAAAACCTGTTATTAACAGAAAAATGCTTTACTGAACATTATAGTTTGAATAGACACTGTAAATTATTTTTATAGGCTTGACTTAAACAGCTGCATATTTCTCAGCATTTAGACCCAAAAACTCTAAGCTTCTTAGGGGATTTTTCCCACCTCAAGTGCCAGTGTTCCGCCAAGCATTTTAGATACAACCCCTAGAAATTCCAGGAGCAAATACAGGCCCACATTTAATAATACAAGCTTCTGACAAATTCGTTTCCCAGAATACCTCTCACAGAGCCTCATGTGGAAGAGCCCTCAAGTAGTCAAGATTCAAGGAACAGTAAATGAAGAAAGCTGCTCAAGGCAGCTTCAAAGTCTCAGCCTCAAGCTTAAGTGAGGAACCAGAACACAATAAAATTGCATCCAAGGGGAGCCTTATAACTATATATTCATATGTGTTCCCCATCTGGAGGCTCCCACAAGGGCTTTCTCCAGTGGAGTGCCCACGGGCCATGCTGCTTATAAACCAGTCAGAGGGGAGAGTCAGCAGGACCAGGTTCTACAGATGTTTCCTTTCAAGCAGAGACCTCACTGACTGCCAGAGTGCCGAGAGGGAAGTATCTCAGATATGACAACAGCTTCAGAAGTGGGCACACGAGACCTACCCAGCACCCCCATAACAGATACCCACTGCCTGAAACTGCCAGCCATAAGTGAAAAAGACAACAGGAAACAGATGAACTTCTCCTCCCTCCATCTCCTCCCCAGAACTGTAACTTGTCTGTGCGGAGCTAAAAATGAAATGCTGTTTCCTTCTGAAGAATGGAGAGTAGTTAATTTCTTCAAGAACTTATAAATCCTACGGGCACTGAAGAAGAGACTGACAGAGTAGAGCAAGAAAAATGATAGTCAAGTATTAGACTGAGATTAGAAAAAACAGATGCAGTAGAAACACTGCCATGCCTCACAGCAGGAACATGTTTCCATCTTTGAGTACTGGGACAGGAGAAATTTTCCAGGAAGACAGAACTAACAGAGAACATGTACAAGAAGTTCTTGTTGCTGCGACCACAGGACCTGGAACAAGTCTGTGTTATGGAGGAAAAGTGGTCATGAGTCATCATTTCATTCAGAGATGCCAGTCTGCATGGGTGCTGTGACTCCAGGGTTGCTTCAAACGGGGGGAGGGGGGGGGAGTAAAACGTAACAAGGGGGATTTTCTGTCTGCCTGGAAAATTTCATCCCACATAAAGTACTTCACTGGTTGCAAACTACCCCTTACCTGCTCTCAGTTTGTTGTAGACTAACTCACTTTTCCTCATGCTAAACCAGGAGTTTTTTATGTGAAGAAACAAAAAACAAGATATCAGACTGATAAGCCATACAGAAGAGCTAGCAGCAACATGATAGGTACCCACATACATGAGTAGTACATAAATCTGCCTTTCCCCCCTCCATTACAGAGGATGTGCTAAAGCAGCACACATCAAACGGAGTGCTGGCAACTGCACAGTTCCATCATCAAGGTCCAGTCAGCCCTACAGCATGCTGGCTAGATAGACAAGTCACTTGATGAAGAACAGCACAGAAATCCAGTGCCAACACTGACACAAAATTAAGGTGTCTACTGGCATTTAATGACCCAGATACAGCAAGCTGATGATTAGCAAGGAATCTTCCCTACAGGCTACAAAACTGGGTCAAATCAAATGGTAGCCTAGTTTTGAATAAAGATGTGTGCTTCCAGCCAGCACACTCTGCTTGAGCAAACCATTAATAACAAGACTAACTCCCCCAACAGCTACCCTTGAGCCTTACTGCTCCAAGCTGGTCTCGGTCCACAGGCTCTGTGGCAGACATCAGCAGGCATCTGTACCCAGTGGTCTGAATAGATCTTCATGAATGGTTAGCTTCTTTCCTGAGGAATTTCAGTCCCATCCACATGACCATTTTCTCTTTATGTTTACACAAAACCTGTTAGCTCAGCTCTCAAAAGTATAATGACACAGCACTGCTGTAACTAAAATCATGCTTCCAGGAGTCCAAACAGCCAGACTGACTGTAGAGCTGCAACTCACACTCAGAAATAAAAGGCAAAGGAATCTCAGCACAATTTCACAACAGGATTCACATCCAGCCTAGAAAGTGCATTTAGCCCAGCAGGTTCCAATGCCACCCAAGACCCACACTACCACTCTCACTGTAAAGATGTGGCTAGCAGCAATACTGCAGCCACACAGTTCTGCAAACAGCCCTCCAGCCATAAGGAATGCATAGACTGCAGTGCAGCCTGGCCCCAAAAGTTTGTGACACACTCTCAGTCTCAGGCAGTACCAGAAAAGGATGTAAGCTTTTTAGCTGTGCGAATGAACTCCTCCAGCCAAACATTAAAGCATGACTCAACAGGGCCCACAAGGACTCCACTCCAAAATGGGTTTCTTACTGTACTTGCCTTCACACAGCTTAACCTTCTCCTCTATGAAGAGCAAGCCTTTCGCAAGGAGCTGGTTCTGCCAAAAGAGAAGAGAGACATATTTGCCTTTTCCATTATTCAATACACATGGAAGAACACATGGAAGAACACGTGTTTTTCAGATGTTATCCACTTTATAACTGAAGATAAGTCATGCCACAGCACTTGCTCAAAGCACCGCCACCAGACACGGCCTTACCGCAAGTTCTGCATACTCACCACCCCTCTCTGACACAGCCTGATGAAGGAATGCAACAGACCCAGCACATACTCAAAACCCTCATGTAGAAGTGCAAAGGAAAACCTTTCATGGGTAATCAGGTCAAAATTGCACGTCTCAACTGCTTCAGCAGCTGAGAAACAATGTTTATCTACTTTTGCCCCCAAGGGATGCTGCCTTTACAATATTCTGCCACATCAAATCCTGCTGTACCACAAACCTGCCTCTGTGTTGCTGCTTCAGAGGTCACACCTGCCTTCCACTGTAACCATGTACCAGCCTGCTTTGGTCAGTGCACACAAGCAGGTAACAGTATGAGCCAGCACAGGCCTAGAGAGAGCATCTGTTCTACTTCACGAGCCGATACCTAACTGGGACTGCTGTTCCCCCACCCACCACTCCATACATCCCATCTCTGGATGCACTGCATTGAGGCAGAGTTCCTCAGTTTGCACACAGAGCTCAGTCATGACAGGATGGAGGAATAGCCATCCCCATCACTGCCAAGAACATTCTCTCATATGCACTGAGCAATATTTAAAAGAGTCAATGGTCATGTTTGTTTTAAGCTAATTTAGTTCTGCTAGAAGTAATCTTCTTTCCCTTGCCCCAGAATTCAAGCCCAAAAATAATCTACATTACTTTGAGACTAAGGTTATACTAAATATAGGTTTGTTTTATATTAGTTATGTGACAGAAACAGCATTTTAGAGTCAAAACACAGGATATTATTTGAATTACCCATCTTAGTCACAAGACTAACCTTGGCTAACTCTGTCACAATACAGAAACAATCCTATCCATGCAGTACAAAGTTTTTCCATAGTTCACTACCTGACAGCACTAGCAATTCTAACACAGGAATCAGAGTTGACCTGAACATTCCTGTTCAGCACAGAAATGTGCTGAAATTACCCTTCTACACACAGACAACTGCATGAAGACAAGAGCCTTGAGGACTTCTGCATGTGACCTTCTGAATTCATTCACAAATAGCCCACAATTTTCTAACTACAAAGATCTGTGGGTGCCAGCAGAGCACTCTATGATGGCAGAGACAGTGAGTAGATGCTCCTAGGTCTCAGGCTGTGTGCCTCCCAGCCTGGTCTGCTCTGGTCCCTGCTGCTCCTGACACCTGGACACTCACCCAGGCAGCTCCAGCAGTGCCAGCCTCATTGCCTTCAACTGCTTACACCAGCTCAAAAAGCCATCAAGTTATCCTGAGCAGTGTTGTTTTTTTTTTTTCCTCCAGACTCCTGATACCTCCAGATCAGAGTAATTTTTTCCTGCTTTAATGCTTTTATGTACCATTCCCATGTACTCTATAGATTACATAGTTTCATTCTTAAAGCTTCTAAGAAAAAAGTTGAGCTCCACAACATGTAGTGACCACAGATGTTTCAATCATCTCCTCATTTTTTCCTCTTCTCTACTCAAGTCACAGGCCTAGAAATTGATTCCGCTCAAACATTTTCTTCTCAGATCAAGTGAGACAGGTAAGTAAGTTTCGTTAGAAAAATCCTTCATGGTTTGCTGACAAATCGATACAATGTAATAAAAGCAGCCACAGCAAAGGTCTGTATCAGACTTTACCTAGGTTACAGGTTTTGTTACTGCTTTACCCCTGGATGCCAGAGGCAAAACAAGAGGCACAGAACTGAGAGAAGGGGAAGAAAAGTCTTACAAGCAGGATCAAGTAGAGACTTGCACCAAGTAAGCTTGAAGGATGCATTTATCTGAAAAGTTTTCCTTTATGTGAGGTCCTGCTCTGACCAAAATCAGCCAGAGTGCCTGCTGGCACAGCATGAGGAGCCCAAGCAAACCTGGCTGACTTAGCCAGAAACAAATGAGACGTTGCTCATGGGAGGTGCAGATGCCCAGTCACTGAAATGGCCTGTGCAATGCAAGTTCACCACCGCTGTTTCCAGGACGGTCTGACACTTTTTCACCCCCTCAAATTAATGTCACTTTAACTTATTTACTAGGTATTTTCTGACAAGCTGCTAGTTAGCATGCCAGCTGCACACAAACACCTACCTAATTCCGGCAGTGTTTTAAAAATGCAAGTCTCAGTAAGCTGCAGAGCTTCCAACCCAAAGCATACGCCCTTCCCCCATTTTTATTTTCTTTCTAGAAAGAGGGGAAAACAGAGATAGAAACAGAGAATCCTATGTAGAACACAAAACAGCAAGATGAAAAAAAATGAAGTATCCTAAAATACACTTCTAGAGACAGCATTGCTCAAAATCCAGGCTAGAAAAAGAAACCCCACATGAAGAGAGAAAGTAAAGCAGAGGGAGTAAGGAGGAGGACAGAGCAGGCAGACGAGTAGGCAGCTCCACCATGACCCAGACCACAATGCCTCCACTTGGCAGCAGCTACAGGAAAATCCCACGCGGTGTGCCCACACAGCTCTGCTACCACAAGCATGGCCCCATGTGGAACCTGCCTGGGGACAGCCCCACAGAAAGTTCTGAGCAGTAACAACCAGTGAATCACGCACAGAGCAGAGATGCAGAAGCCTGAATGTGGGCATCTCCTACCACAGCTACCCAGGATTGGCTCCTGCACAGGGCTTACAGGCCAGAGACTGAATCCACCCAGGCCCCCTATGCTAACAAAGCTGGAGCCTCTGAAGTTGCACCATGCCAGTTCAGTTCCTGGAAAGCACCAGATGAAACAGAAATAACCAGGAGGCCTGCCTGAAGGGGGCTTCTCAGCTGTCAATGATGGAAATAAAATAGCAAAGAGCAGACTGCCCCACAGGACTGCTGCAGGGCACAGCTGAGCCCCGCAGTTCACTCAGGGGTGGAGGCATCCCTTTCCCTCACAGACAGTACCACTTCAGCCATGGGCACAAGGGATGTGAGCAGTGCACTCACTGAGCAGAAAGAGCCACTTCAGCACCCACACCACTGTTTCCTGCCTTTCTGTGAAACAGGCAAAAGTAGAAGCCTGGCATGGGGAAGCGAAGCATCATGCACAACAGTTTTCTATTTGACTGGGCAGGACAGAGCAGCATATACTGCTTTCTGCTATTAGCACAACTTTATAAAGCAGGCTTTCAAGGGAGAAAAAGTACCAAAAGAGACACTGGACAAGGCAGAGTCCTGGTCAGAGAGACAAGAGGGATTTAAGAGAAGGGCAAATACATCCCCCTGCACAACTGCATGGCACAGGGATGGACATGCTCCCCACTGACTGAATTCTTAACAGCAAAAAAGACAGAAAATCCATTTTGGCTTGGATTAGGGCTTAGGCTGTTGCTGCTTGCTTTTGCACTTATCCACTCTGATCTTGTTATTTTGACTTTGACACGCCAGCAACATGAGTCTTGTGCACTGTGGTTTGCATGATTTCACATACAGACAGAAAGCTGGGCCTAACACTGAGTCAGAGCTCCCTGCTTCCCAGAGCACACTGCAACAGGATAGGAGTTATGTAACAGTCTTCTATTTCTGAGATGTCAAAGCTCTCAGTGAAGTAAGTGAGCACCCCACCCAGCTGGTCATCCTTCAGCCACAACTTCTCGCACCAGAGCTGATGGGCTTTGGGTCTGCACATCACCTCTGAGCATGGGTCAAGATGGTTGTGGTGGGGAAGGGATGGGGTCTCCGCCATGGAAGGAGGCAGTTTGGGGTTAACGTGCGCAAACCAGGCAGTTCTGCTAAAGCGGTTAGCTGCGAAACAGTTAACGTTGCCATTTTCCTCTGTGAGTTTCAAGATTAACAAGCACCAGAGAGCAAAAAGAAACAGTTCATCACCTCCAAAGGCTTGCTTTCAGGCTACATGCAGAACCAGAAAGATAGTGTATCAGATAAAACTATTGAGTATTATGTGAAGAATATTTCTCAAACAAACATAGCTATCAAATAGCACAAAGGGAGCTTACCTGAGAAGTCTCACAGCTGCCCCAAAACAGCTCCAGTTCACTATGTTCCTACAAACACTGACATCTTAACATGGGATCCCTGCCTGTGGCTTGCTAACTAGCCAGCCAATCCAGCAGTAAGAGCAGACAGAGCTTTGCAGAACTACTGAGCAGAGGAGAGAGTGCAACATCCCCATTTACAGCAGCAGGAAACTATTATATCAGGTCAGGGATGTTTCAGTCCTGGAAATCCTGGAGCAATTAAGGCAAATCTGCCACAAATATTGAGTATGCTGAATCCCAGCTATTTGGCATTTGCACTCAGACTCTGATCCAAGCACATGGCTTGTATACCTAACTGGGTTGCTAATGCAGAAAATTTATAAACACAAATCTCCTTCAGAATGAAGCATCTGACTTTCTACTAAAGCCCTTGTAGGAATTACATATCTATCAAATACAAACCCCACTCTGGTATGACCAAGGTCTGGTCACAGAGTACTTAAACCCCATCAGTTTCTTATACATTCCTTTAGTAGCGTCAGTAACTAAAACCTGGTAATTTTCATGGGAGTTGGTGAAAGTGACTTGAGTAATCTACTCAAGTTGATCACAGAAGTGGTTTTGCCTCACTAGTAAAAGCTTTGCTCAATTGTACTTTTAAACATTCACTGGTTAGAAAAAAATTGTCTCTGTATGAGTTTAAAATATACATGACAATGATTTACCAAGATTATCCTAGTGGCTCCCTGTTACCAATGTTGCAGCATAAGAAACAAAACATTTAAGTCAATTTGTCACATCCAAATACAAACCAATTAGCTGTTTTAATTACTACTAGGATATTTAAAACTGCCAGGCTACAGATGAGAGCAGATCCTCCAGGTTTTACATCAACTTAACAGTGAACTCAGTTCTCAGGATAACTTCTCAAAAGGCCTTTAAGGGATGCAGAAAGTTTGTGCTGAAATAAGCATTTCTACTCCGCTCCTCATCCTGGTGATGTGCTCCCATCACCTCCCTCTTCTTACAGAGGATGAATGCATGACCGATGAGGCAGTCAATCTAAGTGTAAATTTTAAATCTTTTTTTCCCCTTTTCTTTTTGAGCCAAGTCATTTAGTGGAGGAACATAGCTTTAAGTAACCTGGCATCAATAGTGAGATTGAATCCACAGACAAATTTGTCAGCCTCTTTCTGTCACATGAACAGATTTTCCCCGTTCCACAGCCCTGGGATTTTTGAGAAAAGACATTCAGAGAGAACAGCAACATTTACCACTGGCACACACTGTCAGTCTAGAATCAGAAATATGCATCTTAACTTGCAGCAGGGAAGAGAGATCATTTCCTACAACAGCCCTTATCTCACAGTGCTTGCCTCATGGCTTGCCATCACTGAGAGTTTTGCTTCAGGCTAAGTCTGATGGATATCAGTTTCTTCTTTGAAGTTAAGTTTAAAGAAAATTCCCCCCCCCCCCCCCCCCCACCCCTCTAAATTTTAGTCCCAGGATTCAGTGAGAGAACAGCAGCTGAACTACTGCATATACACTGAGATATTCATAGAAGTGCAAGCATACAGAAAAACAAATTCAGAAGAGACTGCAGTCTAACCCTTGCACTGCAAGCTCTCTGAGGCAAAGGCCACAGTAGTGCTGAGTACATACATTGTGATTGCAGCCTTCAGATGAAGTAGTACAGCCCTGCCATCAGGGTGAAAGAGCACATTCTCACATTTGCTTTTAAGGGAAGCAGTGCTGGTGCTCAGTTCCCTCTCCCAGGAAGGGATCAGGTGTCCTCTGCTTACCAACAGAAACACAATGCAAGTCCAGCTGGCAGCCTCAGTGGTGAGCAGGACATAATATAATTCATGTCTTTTATCCTTATCTCTGCAACTAGGAGAGCTAAGGAGCAGCAGCTAATGCCACCGGCTCTGGTATAATCACAAGAAGCAGGAAATCTATAACCTGGAGGAAGAGACCAACGCACCCAAACCCCAGCATCAGCATTGCCCCCAGGCATCTTGGGCCTGTCCCATGCAGTGACACAACACAGCTGTATCTTGTTCAGCACTGGAAGCCACCCAGACCCTCCCCAGTGCAAACTGAATCTGCAAAGCCAGATAACAGCTGTGCATCAGCACCCCACATCCCTCAGTCACATGTGGTTCAGTGTTCTGCTCAGCCTAACAGAGGCATGAAGCCACCTCTGGAAATTCTCTACTTTTTCCAAACCTCTGTGCCATGCCTAACACCACAGTATGTGGGCTCCTGATGAAGCTTTTACAAAGTTTCATTTTTCCACATATATTTAGTTGCAAAGATTTGACTTCAAGTTAACTAAGATAGCAACAGATTTCCAGCAGCTCTATGGGTCTGTACTACAGCTTCACCCCCCTTCTGCTGTGGTCCCCTTCAAGGAAACATCCCACCACTTGCCACCAGGAACAGCTTCCTTCCAGTAAGAAAGCTGAACAGATAGGCACTAAAGAAGTGAAACAGCTGCCACCAGGGCAGAGTTTGTTTCTCATTTGATCGATAGCACAGCGGGGATTTTTCTTTTTTAAAGTCAAGTAATCTAATACTGATAAGAAACAACACTTTTCACCTCCCCTCTTTAAAACAGTTGGCATAGTACACAGCAGCATCAGCCACTTCAGAAAGTGCTGAAATTCTCTCTTACTCAAAAGGAATAAAACCAACAACAACAAAAAAATCCATTGCTTTCAGCAGCTTCCTTTTTAAATCAGCACTACAGTGAAAAACTTGCAATACTGAAAGCCATCGGTGTTCTCTCAAAATCTTACACATACTTTCATGTGGTTGCATGTGAACCTCAGTCTATCTGGACAACATCAGTGAGAAGCAATAACAGATCTTTGATTTCATCTTCCCTAATCCTTCACCTTTTGCTTTTCTACAGATTGCATCTATATTCTAGAAGGCAAACAGTAACCAGGTCGATTTCCTGCTGATAAGGACTTCCTCATCTGCACCCCCAAAACAGAGAGCTTTTAATATTTTTCTCTTCCCCTTTGCTAGTCCTTGTTTCAGAAGACCTAGTCCAGAATTCTCAATATTACTGAAATAAGCAAAAGAGAAAGAAAGAATCCCATCTTTTTAAGTTCAAGTGAATCTCTTTGTTTTTGGCAGGCTTCTGGTAGCCCTTAAGTGCATTTACCCCTAATTTAGCATATATGCCCATAAATAGTTACTTTGGGGCTATATGGGCCACATTAAAAAGATAAAATATCTCCATGATCTTTCATGGAAAAAGCAAAACAAAACTTGCAAATTACATGCTTGTAAAAAGGTCTCCTATATGCTAAAAAGCTAAACACACCAAATGTCAAGAAGAAAGCAAGTAAATCACATAATACCTGAAAGTAATCAGTGATGAAGGATCCCAGTTCGCTCTTCAGCAGCCGTCTGTAGACAGAAGGAATGCATCCATGAAGTAACAGTCATTGCTGGTCATTTCTTTCAAGAAAATTCACACTTCACTACCAGTCATATCAAAGATACTTGAATGTATATGAACATGTCCTTTCAGCAGTTAGATTTCTTTTACATCTAAGTATATATTCTACCAATGCCTACAAAAACTATCAGAAAATTATGACAAAAGTTTCCCTGAAATCTTCTGTTTATAAGCCACTCACCTGGAACAAACAAACCAACCATACGCATTCAGGGATGTGAATAATAAGCTGGAAAATAATTTAGAAGTTTTTATTTAGTTTTCATCTTTTTTTCCTGACATTTCTTTAAGGAAAGTCACCTTCCATTGCACTGAAAATAGTATCTCTCCCCACTGCAGTACTTCCTTCTCTCTTGGAAGCAGAAGGTAGGAGGATAAGGAGAGAAGCTATGAGGTAAACATGCAAGCAGCAGCTGTGGCTTCCCCATGGCTACTGCATAAAAACCAAAAACCAAAGCATATTTTTCAAGACAACACCTCTAGAAATTTAGTAAGATGTTGCAGACACAACTCAACAAATACTTCTGATTAAAGATGGATTTTTGAAATCTGGCTATGATAAATCCCAATATATATATTTACAGTTCAAAATCCCAAGATGAAAAATGGGAATTAAATCAGAAGTTACATCATAAAAACAGATCACAGTTTAGAGCATGTGAACTTTCAGCTTTCAGTAACTATGATGGTAAATTTTGCAGCAGTATATTCTACCTAAGATTTAAAAGGTGCCCAATGCTTTCCATTGCAAAACACTGCTTTTTTTTTTTTGCTGGTTCAAGAGTTTTGCTTTTCACCAAAGTGAAGCATTACCAAGAGTGCTCAAAAATAGCATCCGGGACACCCAGTTCTCAGGCTAGATTCTTACCAACAAACTACAGCTCTTTTTCTGTACTCTTTGCTGAGCAAAGACCTTGACTGCAATCTTCCTCACCAAGCATTCTGCAAAACTTCCATATTTATTCAGAAAGCACAGAAGCACCTTTACATCTTTTCAGATGAGTTACATTTGCCCCACCCATCTCAAAGTACATTTCTATTTCTACAAGATGAAAAGAGCAGATAAGTCTTTGAGGGCTGGCGTGAGACGCTCTTCTACTGGCTTCAGTAGAATTCTGAGGGCTTTTGGTCAGCTAATTTGCCAGCCCTAGCAGGACACTTGCTCTCTCAAGTAGACCATCCCATCCACCCCTGCAAAGAAAAGTATGCACCCCAAAGAGAACCTGATGGATTTTCCTCCTAGCCATAACTAGGTCACTCCTTGTGTCCTATATTCCATCTCTCAATGGCATTTTGACATTTCTTCTTGACAACTTTCTTAGCAATTTAAAAAAAAAGCTATCCAGCATGATGTTATCAAATCACAGCAAGATAGAGACTTGGTGAGAGCAATGCGGAGGAAAATGTTACCTGTTGCTCACCTCCTAGCTCTGTCATTACTGCCTGATTTTAGAACTTCCCTCTTCTCCCACTGTCAAATAATTAAGCACAGTGCAAAGTTTGTAGTTATTAGAACACTGCATTTGCTAACTTCCACCGATGATCTGAGTGAAGAAATACCAAGGATGAAGATGCACCAGCTCAATCTAATGGCACAAAAGACTTGGCTGTCTGAAATCTCATACACACTGAACTGACATTTAGTTGAGAGCTAAATCAAGATTCACAGATAAAAAAAATCATAGGTACAAAGCAGCAGATGCATATACAAACATGCATGCACTTGCATGACTCTTGCTCCTTAGACTGATTTGACGAGCTGCTTGAGTGTTAAAACAGCCTATTCAGAAAATGATATTCTGAGATGTGAGCAATGCTCAGACACCTGTAGGAACATTAATTTCAGTGAGAGCTTCCAGGTGCTGACTGCGAGTGGAGAAGCTTACCTCCCCTCCCACCACCACCACTTTGTATACAAAGCATATGAATTTCACAAAGAATTTCTTGTTCTGCATCTAGCTCTTAACAATCCAGACTGACTCTAGTCAATGACACTAGCAAAGCATGGTCCAGCCACAGGGGCCATGCCCATCCAAACTGGCTATTCTCTCCAGGGTACCTCCTCCCCATGAAGCTGGGAAGGAGGTACCTGCTTGCACCAGTTCAGGAAAGCAGGCTGAAGCCACTGCAGCAAGCAGCAGCCTAGGGGACAAGTCACAAAACCCAAAGCCAGTCTTCAGGTATGCTACAGGCTGTGGGCTAGGGTGTTTCCAAAGGCTTATGACATTTGTTTTTACCTTTCACATACAGAAATCCTTATCCCATGGAGGATTAATACTGCTGCAAGTACTTATATCTAACTTGAGGATTCCTGCCTCAAGCACATTTAATATTTAAAGCATAAGACACAGCAACTTTATGAAGCTTTTACCTTGGGACCAGATCAAGTAGGACAGAGACTCATGTCCTACATTATTTTGACAGTAGGGAAAAGGATAGTTTGCTGTCAGTACATTCTTGGCTCTAGCAATCACTTGATTTGGCATACAGCAAAAACACAATAGGGATGGGGTAAGCATACAGATGTGTAAGTTGACACCTATATGACAACATTCATGATGGATGAAAATGGATGTAGTGAGAAAGAGGAGGAATAAGGAACTACAATTGTGAACTGTCAATATTCCTCTTAGCACCACTTTAAATCAAAAAGAATGAACTGCTCTGTATCTGCTCTATAATCCTATCATTAACTGCAATTTCCAAGTAATCAGACCAAGACCACAGACAACCATGAGACTTCTCAAAATAAAAAAATGATACTTTTATCACTGTTAAACTTCCAGGCTTTTTTAATCTTCAGAGTTAGTATTTTCTGGTCTTTTTCTGAAATCACTATAGAACTTACATATATGAAATGCTATATTTTAATTTCTTTTTGTTTAAATGCTCTGTGGTTCTGAGAAGTTTGATTTTAGAGAAAAACAGTGACAGAAAACATTATTATTGTTATGAGTGTCCTTAAATTAATGGGGGGGAAGGAAATAGGCCTAAGAGGAAAATTCCATGGAAGGGGACAGAATCCTCGTATTCTAACCCAATAAATATCCTTAATTTGTCAAAGCTCCACAGAAGTTAATTAAACATTATCTAAAAGCCCAATGCTCTTCACACCATCCCATAGCAAAAAAAAAAAGTAGGAAGCCAGCCTGAAATTCAAAGTACACATTAAAGTTCTCTCCTACCCATCTGTATTTCTCCCACCGATCTCCTCTCTCTGCATTTCTGCTTAGGAACAAAGACGAGGAAACACCAAACAAGCAGCAACAATCCCTTCTCCACACGTTTCAACAGCTTACCTGATAGTTTCATTGAGGGTATAGAGTTCATTGTTCTGCAAGCCTCCCCCTTTAAACACATTTATCACTGCTGTTTGAACACTGCCAAAAAAGAAATGAGACAGTGCAACACCCATAAGTAACAGCCACCAGTATGATTTAAACAGAGCGCAACATGAAATAGCCACCACAAGCTGAATGGTTAAAAAAGGGGTGGGAAAGGTTAATTGCACTTAAATACTTCACTTTTTGTCCCTCAAAATCATGATTCTTATTTACCTACATCACTTATGGGAGACAGAGTAGAACTAGTCTTAAATTGCACTCAGAGTAAGCAAGGGAAAGTCACCACCAGGACACCATTCACAAAGAACACATTCACAGGAGATATATTTAAACAAACTGGTTAGGGGATCTCTGATACATGCTGCAGGCTATTAGCTATGAAGAGACACAGATTTTTGTCAGTGTCTGCCAAACACATCACATTGCTTTATCCAGAAATGCTGACAGGACCAGCTGAGCCACCCAGCTGGCAGCATCTGGTAGGATCCTGGCTGTGCTAAAGACCTTCAGCAGCCAGCATCAGTCCCATCTTCAAGCCTTGTTAATGCATGTAAGGTGTGGCAACAGCTGTTGATACTCTAATACTTTTCCGATATACTTTTTTTTGGTGCAGAGGAAGTCCTGAAGTGACAGGATGATTTAGCAGCTGTAAAAGCTTGCCACAGCCAACAAGAGGAGATGCCATTTGTTTAATAGAAGTTCTCTTCTGCAAACAAGTTTGGCACATGTACACTTCAGTAACCCCAGCTTTCTGTTTTAGTAGAAAACAATGCTTTTGCTGGGCAACATTTGTGCGACATTAATCAGTAAGCAGAACTAGTTCAACAAGAGAAAGGAGTCTGCAGAGCACAAAGATGGTGCAAGATGGCAGACAAAGGTGGGAACACCTGATTTCAGTAGCAGCAGATCATCTCACACTTCACCCTACACATTATTTTTCCAGCGGTCATCACTGCATGATATGCACTGCAGACAGGATTTGACTGTCAATATAGAACTCTGGTAGAAGTAGAAGCCACAAGCTTAGTAATTACTACAGTTGAGTTCTTCTGATAAAAGATTCATAATACGCAAATAATTCCTGCTGTGTTAAGAAACTGACCTTTGTTACACTAATAGTTTTCCTAAAACATACAGAAAAAGTGGATCTGTTGATATAGAGCAATTTCATCTTACTTTCAAGACTGTATCTCCAAAAAAAAAAAACACTGGCTAAAACAGAGGCTGGTCAAAAACTATCAAGTCTGATTGTCACCTCCACAGAGGCTTTGAATGCCTGCAAACCTCAGGCATGCCAAAAACTCATTCAGGCTTATAAATAATCAAGCTTAGCCATAAATAGCCTGATACATAATAGTACAAAGATCAGTCCTACAGTATATAGGTGCTGCTCACCTGTTCCACGCCGAGTTGGAGCTGAGATGCAGAGCCTGCCGAGCTGCCTGGAAGCGTGGCAGGTCACTGAGCACTGGAGAACTCATGAAGCGAGGTCGGGGCCTTCTGAATGAACCCATCTTGTGCAACTGGAGAGCAAAGAATGGTGGTACGGTGAAACCCCCAGTCATAGGCTTGAATGGAGTGTAGTGGGTATATCAGTAAGTCTTCTCTCTTGAAGGCCCTGGTAGCAATCTCACTGGCATCAGCAAGACTTCAAACCCAAGGACTCAGCCTGCAATGAAAGCTAACAATTAGCCTCAGACAAGCAGTTCCCCACCACATCAGGCTGCAATAGGGACTCGCAATAAGATAAAGAAATCGAAGCAGTCCTGAAAAGTGAAGAGAAAGGAAAAGAGCAAGACAGACAGGGGAGGGGTGAAAATAGCCTATCACCCTAAGAGCAAACCTTCAGGAGCTCTTTAGCAGCAGCCTTCCCCCCCTAAAGAAAGGCTCAACACAGCCAGCCAGAAAAATAAGCATCGTTTCTCTTCCCATTTCAGTTAGCAGAGATGCAAGAACAGAGGTGCCCAAACCATTCCCAGAGGGGCCTTACAAATACCTTTAAATAGAGTTGCCATTCAGCTAACATGAAATAAACTGGAGAAAAATATTTCACTAGAAGAAAAAGGGGCAAAACACGATCAACAAAAGACAAACAAATACTATGCTTTTTTCAGAAGCATTATGCAAGAGAATAAAACTCATTATCAGCTAATTACAGATAGATACCATAAGGAGCTTCTGCAAAAGAGCTCTGACAACCACATATTTCGAGAGTAAACAGAACTGTTTGAGTTGGTTACTTTTTGTTTTATAGAGAACCAGTTGCTGTCCAAATTTGAAAATTCTTTCCTTTCTGATCATCATCTCCACATAGACGAATACGTAGCCCCAAGCAAACCACAGAAACAGAGTAAGTTAGAATCAACTTGGATAAAAACCACAAAAAAAGCTCTGGCAAAGCTGCTACACTTCAAAATCTTCCCACTTCAGACAAGTACAAGCAGCAGATTCAGTTGGCAGTTTGAAGAACAGAGATGTCAGAGAAAAGAGAGAGATAGGAAAAAAATAGTTGTATACCCAAACTGCACACAGAAGACGTAAAGCAAAGCCTTCTTTTCCACAACATCTGCAGCATGAGGTAAAAAAAGATATGATCAACTAGAGGTATACTGTGTATTTGCATGGTGCTTCTAATTTAGCTACTGTTCAGCTCCAGGAAATTCTTCACACTCTGCAAACCTTAACTAATCATTTTACACGTAAGAAAGCAGCTCTCTTGCCAGCTGGCCAGCCCTACTTCACACTGAGCTCATCACCTGCCTCCTCCTTGACTTGTTCTGGTCAGCCAAGGAGGCTTAAGCAAGCCCTCAGCCCTGCTGTAAATACCAAGTCCCCACCAATGGTGTTATAAGGGAAAAATACAGAGCAAACACCTTGATCACAGGATACAAAACATGTAAAATTACCATTACTATTCAATAAATACACCTATTATCCCCCCACAAGCTGGATGCAGTTTGGATAGATCTTTTGTCATCTCTAGAGACAGCCAAGAATTGTCTAAAGCCAGACAGACTTCCATGAAGAAAACTGAGCCCTAACAGGTGTTACCAAAAAAGGACAGCAAGCTGCAGGTTGAGTGGCTGCTCTGCTCCCATTAGAAAAAAACAAACACCGCTATAATATTTACAAATAAAGAATAAATACAAAAAATAATAGAACTGAATCACACTGTCTTCTGTCTGCCTTTTGAAACAGTATTCTGTTCCCCCCCCATTGCCCACATAGAATCACCAAGGTTGGAAAAGACCTCCCTACTAGGTCATCTAGTCCAGTCATCCACCTATCACCACTATTTCCCATTAAACTACTTCCCTCAGTACATCTAAATGTTTCTTGAACACCTTCAGGAACAGCAACTCCACCACTAACCTGGGCAGCCCATCCCAGTGCCTGACCACTCTTGGAGTGGCAGTATTCCCTAACATCCAACCTGAATCTCCCCTGGCACAATATGAGGCCATTTCCTCTAGACCTATCCCTGGTTATGCAGGAGAAGAGTTTGACTCCCACATTGCCACAATCTCCCTTCAGAAAACTGCAGAGAGAAATAAGGTCACTCTTGAGCCTCTTCTTTAGAGGAAAAAATCCCAGCTACCTCAGCTACTCCACATCAGGCCTGTGCTCCAGACCCCTCGCCAGCTTCACTGCCCAATGTTTCCAATCTGCTAGTAGTTTCTCCATTAGCAATTCCAGCCACATCAGAAACTGTCAGAGGAGACAAACCACAGCACCTTGGAGAACCGAGGGCAGACTTCACTCATGACACACTGAGAGGTCTTTGGGAGGCAGTCAGCATAACGGATATTTCTGTTGCAAAACAAGTAATTGTGCCAATATCTGCCACCATGAAGTGCCAAAGCTGACAGCAAGAGCTGAATGAGTGACAGCTGACTTCACCCAGTAGTAAGCTACTATTTCAACAGTTTTTGTACAGGGAAGAGAATTCAGAACTATATAATGAGATGTGTTATTTTGAATATTTTGAGGCATAGATACTCAACAGGGCTAGAAAGTGGTGGTTAAGATGCCTGTGCTAACCTTCAATCCTCCTGTCAGTACTCCAAACACTGTAACTGCATACAGTACTTTATTCTCAGCAATAAAAGTCTTCTATAAAGGCTCTATTTGTATTAACATGTGTTAAGTTGCAAGGGGAAAGTCTAAATTCAGAAGTGCGAGGAGAACAAATGTTGTAACTCAATGTAAAGATATTTAAATTTTGTGTAGGAAATCCTTTTGGACAAAGGTAAAACAATGCCATCACAAAGGTCTCTCCCGGACTTGGTCTTTGGGTTTACAAGCCTGATTCCACAGCAGCAGAACACAGGGCCCCATGACAAATTTCCTGAATGCTTCCTTCTTACCAAGGGAACCTGCTTGTTTCTGCTCATGGAAACATATATATTGTTTTCCTTAACCCTTGCTAAAGTTACTCAGACAGATAATAGCAAGCTCTTATCTGTGATGAGCATTTAAGATGACCTTCTTCCCCACTTTTTTCCCCAGTCCCATAGTCTGCAATCCCATTTCAGTATTAATACAAGTTTATTTTACATTTTTCACCACAAATTCAAAGAAAAGATCTTCAGCTTCTGGTCAATTCTAGAGCCTCAATTTCACTTTTTCAGGATTCAGAGAAAGCACTCTTCTAGTTTACCTAAAATGGTAGCTGTTAGACAGCAGTCATAGCAAGTTTCCTCTAAGTACAAGCTAGCCACAAGAAGAACATCAAGTATAACCAAATACCGTGTTACCAGAACTGAAATGCCAAGGTCTGTGAGAATAACCATCCCCACACCCATAGCCTAGTTAAACTATTTTCAGAGATTCATAAAGCCAGAGGTAAGAGAGCATGTGCTGGAAAATAACTTCTGGCACAGTACATTTGCATTTTGCAGATCCCATCCATCAGGACATAAAACAAAGCCCCCAGACCAGACCCAGCCTTACATAATTGTTCTTATATAGCTGCAGAAGTACTCCATCTCCACAACTCCTTCAGATCAAATTTCCTTTCCAGCAGTTTCCACTGAAAGTTTTACCAAGACAACCCCCTTGTAAACACTGCTTTGTTTCTGCAGTAGAGCTCCTTTAGCAGTTTGTTGGTAACGTCCATGTTACACATTCAGTTATCTGCAATTTATTTCTTTTTCTGGGAGAAACTATCCTTGTGCCAAGCGAAGTATTAATATAGGTTAGTCAGAAACCCTCATGGTTTTAGGGCTATTTCAGCTGGTGGGAATGAACTGCATTACACAAAGCACTGAATACATCACAGAACAGTTTTCCTCTCTAATTTGCACTGAAAACTCTTGAAGATTTACACAAATGTTCTCCCCCTGGAGGCCTTCTGTCCAAATGCCTTCACATCTCCTCTATCCAAGAGGAAATTGCTTCAGAAGACTATAAAATAAAACCTACATCTAATGATTACAATCCTATTATTTATCAACCATAGAGAGAAGAAAGGCAGGAGGATAGCAGTGGTTGCAACCACCAAGCCATACCCTCTCTTACCACTGGTCATAAAAGGGATGAAAAGCTGTAAGCTAAAACTCAGCTCCAGCACAGGAGATAGCACCACAGCATAACCTCCCACTGCCACATGCCCCAACCACTGGGGCAACACTTGAGGTGGCAACAGAGCATTTCAGGTTGTTTGTCCAATTACAGAGGACTCCCCACTCTTCTCTCATTTAATGACCCCGCATTTCTATTTCTGGCAAGCTTAAAGTCAAGGAGAGATGTATTTATTGTTCCTGCTCCCCTTCCCTTGATCACCCCCTCCCCCCATTTACCTGTGATTATCAGCTCAAAATCTAGCTATTAAAGTCTTCTAGATATCAAACAAGACAAACATTACTTGTGTAAAACCCAGGTCTTTAAATGAGCAAATAACTGAAAGCTTAGTGCTCAAAACTTGGGAGAGAGGGGTGTTGAGCTGGACTGAGTCAATCTGACAGCAGTGTAGTTTTATCCACTTCAAATTCATCACACCTGCACTTTATAGATCAACTTGAATCGTTCAACAGAAGAATTACACAAGGACACATCTTCTTCCAGCAAACAGTTGTAGATACAGACATAAAAACATTGCAGTCAAACCAGGAATTCTTAACCATTTGTTTTCTACTAGCCATGAAAACAACAGAAACTGTTATAAAATGATTTAATGAAGACTTTTTCCTTCTAACAGACTAAAGTACCTGTGACTGTCTGGAGAAAAAAAAATATCAAGATCTGTCAATACACATAGTTCTGTCTCTGTTGAAGAGAAAATAGCCTATAGAAAATGTTGGCAGCACTCCCTTTAAATTAGGGATCTTCTTAATAATCCTGAGCCAAACAAAAAGCCACTGGCAATTAAGATTTACAATGGTCTCTTCCTTTGTTAAACGGTCATTTATGTCCCCTCCACAAGGCTTAGAGAAGGAGCTGCCAATGCAAGCCAAGCAATGGGGCACCAACAACTATAGCTGCTTTTGCTTTTTAGAGGGTAACTTGCACTAGTGCTACTTCATATTCACAACAAAAAGCCACAAGTCAAAAAAACAACTTCAAACTAGATGGCGATGCAGGGAAGGGGGAAAACCACATGAGGCTCCATTCATCCAAGTATTCCCCAGATCTCCTGAAATACCACAACAAAGAATGAGGGATTACCCTTGTATAAGAGATGTCATGCCATTTGAACATTTTTAGTAGTAGAAAACTAGTGCCTTCATGAAGATAGATACATTGCCCATTTTTTACTCCTTTGTATGCTCTGTGCAACTGTGACATCAATAACCTATGAGTCTGGATACTCAAATGACAAAGTTTTTTGTCATGATTTTGTGCGAGAAACAAGCATAAGCTTAAGAAAAATGCATTAATTATTCCATAGCTAAAAATATTTCCTTTCTGGATAGCATGATCAGAAGCCATATCTTACATACAGTGGAGATGCTGAAATCACAAGTCTCAGCAATAGCTTGAGGGCAGGCTGGGGTCCAATTTAAGGCATAGTCCTTCCTATACCCCTCATCTTCCCACTCCTTCACAATTTTAGAAATTAAAATTATCATGAGTCAAATTTCTAACACATGGCCCATCATGAGCAGTAAGAACCTAAGCATTGGCCTTCACATTCTGGATCAATCCACAAACCAGCAGGGTTAAATAGAGATACTTTGGCACAGGAGCAGCCCCACACACAAGGAGCAAAATACCTTCAGATGTGCTTATGCTACTAGAAGGGGCACAGTTCTTTCTTAGAAAGACCACCCCAGGTCAGAAAGATACTGTAAGGCCAGTATTTTGGTCTGGCAATCTCATTAGGATTGATTCAAGTTACAGATTCAAGGAAACAGCTTTTTTCCCCCCCCACCTGTACATTAATGCCACTTGCCTCTGAAATCCCAGTGATAAAGATAAATTCAGAACATTGTTATTAAAAAAAAAAACACAAACTCTGCTTAAGCTACAGTCCAGGATTGCAGACCATACCCAACTCAGGATTAGGATCCAAGCAGTAGGAAGGAACATGCTACACAAGCACCTTACCAGGCTGTCCCACAGAGGAAAATGAGTTGATTCCTCAGGCTCTCAGTGCACTCTCCATGCCAGCTGGCAAACATAGGACTTCAGCCAGCTAAAGCACATTACCTGAAGCCCCCGCACATGGCCCCCTGCCAGTCCCTGGCTGGCCCCAGTGCACACAATGCCAAGTGTTAAAGGGATGCCTGCCTGCCCCACACCTCCAGCCCACCCATCCCATAGCATAGGAAAACCCAAGGTAGACCATGCATGTTCAACTCCAGGTGGATGGGCTGCTCAGCCCTGCAAAATGCTCTTTTCAAAAAAAAGCTCTAAGAGGATTATTAATAAGGAGAGTGAAAATCATTATCTCCATTTTCTGGCTAAGGAAATGAAGCTGCAAAGCCAACAAAATGACTCATCCAGGTCTTCCACCTCCCAAGCCAGGAACCTATTCACCAAAATAAAGTGAAATAAGAATGTCTCTAAGCAACTTCAATGAAGCTTTTCAAAGAACTCCATCCAGTTGTAAAGAATGATGAACCATCTGATCTACCTCTTCTTTTCAAAAGGTAGCTCAACACCAAAAGATGTCTAGTTTTTTTTATTATTTTGCTTGGCCATCCACTATGAAGGCACTTCGTGGTCTATAAGCATCTGAAATTGTTCAGCCACCACCTATCCCTAATTAAACTTGATGTTAATTATGGAGATGAAGCATATTAGAAAAAAAGAGCCTCTACAGAATATGGGAATAGAGCCTTCCCCAATACTGTGTCAATTCTCTGGTATGTACTCATATGTCTGATAATTGTACCACTAGTCTTTAGCTACCCAAAACAAGATCTCATTTTTCCTATATTATATCCATTCACTGAACTCCTGCATATTTTCTTCCCCTCAGCTGGACCCACATATTTCCTTTATTCATTATATTTCCCAAACAAATTCATGAACAGAAGGATCTCTCTAACCTGGTGTCAGTAGTAGAGCCACATGCAATTGAAGAGAAATTCAGTGGTTTCCACTTGGTCATGCTTTGAGTTCTTGAGGTTAAAGTAAACCTGAAATTCAAAATGAAACTGTAGTCAGACTGGGAGGAGAAAAAAGCACCTTTGCTTACATCCCATCCTAGGATGAAATATTTCTCTGTAATTCAGAGATCACCGCTTTCTGGAGTTCATGGCATGTTAGAAGGAAGCCTAATTCACATCTATACAAATATGAATACAATTCCCTAAAGAACAAAGTATGAAAATAGCACTGGCTCAGAGCAAGCCAAAGAGATCAAGACTATATACACATATACGAAGAAGCACCTCAAGTTATTACAATCTAAAAAAAAAAAACACAACCAATTTAACAGCAAAATTTAACAGCTCCAAGGAGCTCAGTGCCTAAAGCTACCCACCAGATTTGGCCTACTTCATCTTGATGTCTTCAAGCCTTGAACTCTGACTACAAAAATGCCTTTTAATGAGCACAGTTTCACTGGAACAATCCCCAGCACAAGAACTTTTTACACCAGAAGAAAAGACAACATAAATAATCATTTCCTTCCACTGTTTGGAATAGCATTTAGCAGATGCACCAGTTAGGGCACTCCTTCTGGAGCAAAGCAATCCAAGAATGTATCACTTGAATGACAACAGCATGAGTAAGCTATTGGACTTTTTGCTGTACAAAAGGCTTTAAGATTGAAATAGCAAATGTTTTCAAACACACAAACTAAGCTTTTAGCGGCTTCAACCAATAGCTCCCCAGTAGCATCTGCTACAAAATTCAGGAAATACTTGTGTTTACTCTTTCAAAATAACTTACAAAGTACATTGAGCAGTCTGCAGGGATCATAGGAGTTGGGCTTAGCATGTGGAAAAGCTGTGTGGGGAAAAAAAATTGTAGCTGCTCAACAAATAAGCTGGTTATATGCAGTAGTTACACAAACAGCAGAACTAAAGTGCTCCCTCTGGGTTTCACATGAGCAGGAGAGGATAACTCCCTCCAGAGCCCTTCTTCCAGCACAAACTCTAGAAGTGTTTTCACAAAGCTTAGAGAAACTTTATCTTTTCTGACTTTTTCCTCCTTGGTCAAGTGCAATAAAATTCACTAATTCTTAAAGTTACTAGAGGAGAACAGATAAAGGAGAATCACAGTAAAGCTTTCTTAAATACACAAGGATGAAGGCCATCCATTAAAAAAAAAAATGGGATGGGGAAGTAGAACACAGATTCAGAAGCAAAAATTTGTATCAATCTGACCATAATGACATCTTTACTTTTCTAGTAATGTTAAACAGAAAGCTGACAAGATAAACTTCATCAAGACCAAATGTCACAACTGCAATGATTTTAGAAGCTACCTACACTGCAAGTAGAATGACAACTGATAATCTTTGTTTTCTTGCATTTTGTGTGTATATATATTTTCCTTTTTTCCCCTTTCACATTTCCCGTTGTTATTATTAAAAACAGAAACACACTCCTTATTTTTAAACCCTGGGGCTACAAAACACAGCAGTTGAGCAGCCCAATTTACACTGTAGCCCAGCCTCAGCCACCTCTGGTATCATAGGGTGTTCGCTGAAGTCCTCAGCACAATCTTCCACACTCTGAGTTACACTAAGCTCTATCTAATGGAAGAACAGGTTGTTATGCCCTACTGAATAAGCTCTGGAGTCCAGCACATAATCAATGTATATTCATGCTTGAATTCACACCAGCAGAAACAGTGAGGACAAAAGGCCATGCATTATATGCAAGGGAAACAAAAAAACCTATAGAGGCCTGGAAAAGTAACATAAGAAAACTGAATATGTTGATTGAGTATAAAAGATACACCTTTAAGGCTTACTTTCTTCCTACTTTCAAGCTTCCAATGATCTATTCAAGTCTTGGGCCTCTACTTCTTCCTATCTACGTTAATTTACCAGTTCAAGTGAGAATTATCACACCTATTCTGTGTCTATCAGCACTAGAAATGCAAGGAATTTAAATTCTTCAAAAAAGGAATTGAGGAGTCAGTAGATGTTACCTGCATTCCAGATGAGTTTTAAAAGTGAATCTTTGAAGTCTTACCAGACTCTGAGTGGATATCAGACAGTCTGTAAATACACTGCAAGAAAATAATTACAGATGACCTTATTTAAGGTATCTAAGCAGAATTTTAAAGACTAAAGATAAGTGCGATGTGCAACTCAATTGTCACCTGAAGTCTGCTGTAAAATTACCAAAAGGAAACAGTGCTGCTAAATTAACACAGAAAATAATAGTCCCATATGGAACTGCCTGCTTGAACACCCCTTTCCACCTCCAGCACTGCAAACCACTGGTGTAGGTCTCAGTGCAGCTTGACAGCTACATCAGTCAGAGATTCAGGACAACCACAGAATAACAGACCTCTGGAAAAGTTTCTTCCAAGTTTCACCAAAAAGCAGCTGGTTTTGGACTCAAGTGGAAGTGTTTTCCTCCCTCCAGGATGTTACAGAAGTCCACGGCACTAAAAACTTAGCAACAATGCCATACGTTAACAATGAAGTGTGCATAATGTGTCTTAGGTTACAGCAAGGTTTTCATTTTCATGGGATGCTATGTCTGCTTTTTCTTGTGTTCTGGAAAAAGAAAGATTGATATTGAACTTCTTTTTTTTCCCTAGTTTGGTACTTCAGCGGCACTTTTAAGTGGATGAATCTCCTACATGTTAGAGCTAAAAGAAACACTGCAGACTGCAGGAACGTCTGAGTATCCTGCAACCTACGTGACAAGTCAATAAATCATAATAACCTACCCTGGCTGTAAAATATATAAATAGCATTAATAGAAGAAACTGAATCTAAACAGCAAAGAGAGAATGCAACTGCTTTTACATCACAGTTCTCTACTTACCAAGAAACAGCATTAGGTTTGGGTCACTACCACAGATCTGGCTCTCAAACCTCACATCCTTCACAAGGCTGTGAAATAGCTGGCATAACTTACAGCACATATTTTCAGCTATAGGTCATTTTTGTTGCCAGAGTGCTAGCTTAATTCTTCCTAGGGGTCAAAGGGCAGGACTTTGCCCCCAGCTAGGTGCTTCCTAACGTAAACTTAACAAGCTTTGTCTCTGTTAGTCCATCTACATCATTAGGACAGTAGCTTCTGCTTTAGAAGAAAAACCACAGCCCACACATCAGCTTCTATACCTAAGGCTTGCTGCCTCACTGTGAAATAAGAGCCACGGACATAGAGAATACACACGTACATATGGCATCATACAAAAGATGCAAATAGCTTTCAGACACAGATCCAGGTAGCTCTGCATAAATGAAACCATCCACAATACAGAATTGCAGCATTCTCTATAAATATGCTCAACACTTGTCGCTGACAAACAAAAAGTCCCTCTGCTCGAGACAGCCAGCTTGCATGAACAAGTCATCATATGACTGGGAAAGAGAAAAATAACCATGTTTTAGACTGCACTTCTCAGCACAGGCAGCCAGGAGAAGCGTCGGTCACTGCTGGCACGACCCATGCCTGTGGCTGACGTCCCACAGAGGTGACACAGGACGGGTCTGACAGCTGAAGGAACAAAACAGGGGGGTTCGTCCACGCGGCTGTGAGCGGACAGGGAGGCTCCCGGCGCCTTGCAGGGGAAGGCGGATGGTAGCACCGCAGGGCGAGGAGAGAAAGGGACGGGGCTGCACCGCGCTGCTTTAAGCAGGCAGCCCGCCGCTTGAGGCTTTTTTCTCCACTCGCAGCGGCTACGTGTTAATTCGGTCTGTTCAGCGGAGGGGAAAAGCCTCCTTCCCTTCACCCTCGGTTTCAGAATTATTGTGTCCCCTGAGGGGGAGGGTTAGGCGGACACATTTGGTTTGGAAATGACTCACTCGGCGGCACTATGGAACCGGAGGGTCTATTTTTAATGTTTTCAAATGGAAAACTTGCTCGGGATTTACGCCGGCGCTTTGCCTCAGAGGGGCGAGGGCTGAGCCCCGTGCCTTTCGCGGGCCGCCCCGGGCACATCCTCCCGCATCAGCCCCACTCCCCGGCGGCTGAGCCCCCAACCCGGCAGCCCGGCCCGGCTCTCCCCTCGCACTCACCGTCGCCGCTCCGCGGGGAGGGCGGCAGCGAACGCCGCCGCTCCGCTCCTCGCTCGGCTCCGCTATCGCCGTCGCCCCACCGCAGGCTGAAGGACGCGCTGCCTCCAGCCGCGATCTGGCGAAATTTGCCACCACCCGGCCAGGATTCCCCGCTTCCTGGCTCCCGGCCAGCCTTTTTTCTTAAAAAAAAAACACAATCTGCCTTTCGTTGGCTCCTCCCAGCGCAGACAAAGGCGGCCGAGCCGAGCCGCCCTGGGGCTGCGGGCGCTGCTCCCCCCGGTCACAGACCCCGCCTCGGTTTGGTGGGTCAGAAAGAGTAAATCCCTCCGGCCGTTAGAGAAAGCGAACGACGGGACGCGCTGGAAGGGCCCTTGACCCCGACGGGCCGGGGATGCTGAGGCTGCTACCGGCCCCAGCCCGGCCGCCACCAGCCCGAGCCGGTGTGCGGAACCCTCCTTAGCTCTGCGTTACACGGTCTACTCCTCGCGGCCCGGGTGCGCTGGATGTGCCGCTTAAAGCTAGGGCGGGTTTTATGTTAACCTTACCGTTCAAGAACGCTCCGACAGCCTCAGCCCCGTGCGGTGCACAGCTGTCACTTTCTGCTGCAAGTATCGGACAGGAAGCTGCTGAAACCTTCAAGAGATTGAAAAGCCACAGTGAGCTGCAGTCACATCGCATATATGAGTACTACCAGGTAGTCACACCAACGTGAGAAGAGCTACTTGAAGCTGCACTGAAGGAGCTGAGACCTTGAACACGGGAAGATGACATTTACATTGTTAAAACAGAGCCATTTTCTCTACACGCTTAAGAGAGTTCTAGGAATTCATTAGCACACAGGACTGCTGGTGCCTGGTAACCCAACACACTGGTTTTTAGAAGAAAGTGTTTTACAACTGAGTCTGGTCCTAACATTCAAAAATGAACTGCTGCCCTGGAAGCACTGTGCTCGCACATCAACTCATGCTGGGACAGATCCTCTCACACTAAGCTGTGCTGGAGGTGGCCCTAGAGAGCTCAGAGGACATCACTCACCACATGTAGTTCTGTTTCTCCTTTTTTCAAATCTAAATGTTTAAAACAAAGCCTCACCAAGGCACTGTAACCTTACCTACTGCTTATTCTTACTGCTAGGGGAACACAAATAGGATTTCTCTTAAGAACACACACAAAAAATCAGTACGTGGAACTTGCAGGCTATGAACACACAAAAACATGCTTCCTGTCCCAGAAGAATGAAGTGCATGATGACAGCTGATGATAAACTAAAAACTAAAAGTGCTGGAATAATCATCTAGTAATCTTCTAACAATTGAAAGCATGCACTGCCACAAGTACTGCATCTGCTTTTCAAGCCAACATTTGCTAATCCATCATGACAACATTGAGGAAACAGTTTGAGTGGTGGTCTTCAACCTGTGAGTCACAATCTAGCCAGGAAACAAAAGATGCTATGTGACTGGAGAAGCAAGGCTCAAGCGGTTTAATCACACTTGAAATGTTCTTCATGAGCCAGCAAAAAATTCAAAGAGGTTAACAGCAGCAAATCGTGACTTGATGTACCTGGCCAGTGCTGTGCTGAGAGAAACACTGCAAGAAAAAAATAGGAAACTTTTGGAAGGAGTAAGTATTCAGGTCAAACCAGCACAGACCATAGAGCAGATCTCAGCTTCTAACATAACATGAACATGCAAATTCTGTGTTTAACATAAAAAAAGAAAGTCAACAAAAGCAACATAGGAGCCAGTATATTTTCCCCAAATTTAAACTCATATGGTTATGAATCAAAGCCTGAGAATGAGTCAGGTGTGAGACACACCCAAACATGCAGAGGTCTGTAACCTAAGGTTTAGGAGAGCTGCTCACGAGACCAGTGGGCCTCAAGTTCAAGACACCATTCCCACAGCACAAATTTACTATGACCATCCTGGTTTGTGGTTGGACTTCCTATGGGAGAAAATGAAAGAAGGAGCTGAAGAGATTTGCTGCCCTGGTGCTGGGAAGAAGTTAGGTTCCTCTGTAAATGCATCTTTAGGAAGGAGCTCTGTGGAAAGAAGAGAGTCCTTATCACTGACAGTAAAGGCCCCAGTTATCTTCAAGCAAGACTGTAGGTACTGGGAAGATGGAATACATAGCAAGGACAGACAAGCAAGACAAGTAGAAACATTAGCCCACAAGAGGAAGATGAAAGTCTTCCAGTGGAATTTCATCTTACCTAACACGCTGACTAGATGAGAACGTAAAAACCTCTTGTAATCAACATACTTTGTCTAGGCTTCTTTAGTGGGAACGAAGGCATGTTCAGAGCAAATTCATCTCACCTGGGTCAGACAGCTGGAGAAATTACCCTCTGGAGAAGTCTCTACACCTCAGCTGATTCCAAAAATGTGCTGCCTTAAACAACACACTTAACTTCTACAGATAGGTAAATTCTGCCCCAAAGCTTACCTGAGTAGGACAGAGTTGCAATTAAAAAAAAGAGTGAATAAGAGGGCTTATCTGTAAGGTTGATGGATGAGGAAAGTGACCTTCAGCAGCTCCATCTTTAGTTTTAGCTTTAGCGAGATCACCAAGAAGAAAAGAATGTGGGAAGCACAGAGCTTTCTTTAGAAACCATAGACAACTGATAATTCACAAGTGTCTGTTCTTAGCATTGGAACTAACAAGTGCTACAGACTGCTGTTCTGTTTGTGTGCAAGGAATTGTCTCCTTAGCCTTGCTCAATTCTGCAGCATTGTCTTAAAAAACTGAAAAGCAAGCAAATGGACAACATCAGAGATGCTGCTACAAATGCTTGTATTGAACGGATACGTGAGAAATAGCTACAGACTTAATTTTGTTTTTGACACTCTGCTTTGACACCACACATCCTCTCTGCAGCACTTGACTGCAAGACAGCCTTGAACACACACGTCCTGCTCTCACATAGCCTGCTGCTCACTAAGAGCCAAACCACAAAAGTTGTGACTAACAAATGTGACCTTTAATTGGCTTGCTTTATAATGCACTCAATGATGGGAAGAATCCATGGCATATAGCCTTCGCTTTGTCTGTGTGATCTGACAGGTCTTCAACATCATATGCTTCTTAGAAATGAGTTCTGGGGAAAAAAAGGAAAAAAGAAAAACAAAATACACACAGCATGGTCTAGCAGGGCAATGAGGAGAGCCATAATGCCTGAAGAACGTCCCTAGTTCTAGCACTAGTTTTCAAGGGGCTGAGAGGTGCAGCTGAACCACATTAAATAGTCACCATCTTTCAATCTGTTCTTATTCTGTCTAAAGATCTCTTTCCCTTTCCATCTGCTGGAATAGTAGATATTTGCTAGTTGTCAAATGAGCAAAAGAAAAAGAGCACATACAGGCAGTAAAAAACCTTCAGTTTAAGTGGATGGTTTTGATAGGAAAGAGGGAGAAGCTACACTTGAGGTTAACTTAGAGCATAGGGTAGCTGGCTGGGAATAAGCTGTGAATTGCAACATCCTATCCTAGCTCAGCCACTGCAGAAGTTGTTCAGCAGTTTCTTTCACCTCTCTTTTTATAACCTGAAGAGAAAACTCTACATATTTGAGATGCTACAAAGCTTGATGAGATGTTTAAGGGATGTTTATCCCCTTATCTCCTATATCTCAAAGCAATGTTTATCTCCTACAGAGATTTTTTTTTTCCCTTCAGCTGAACATTCCTGTTATGATTTCAAGCTCAGAAGGGAAAGAGAGGGAAACATCTCTAAGTTGTGGGGTTGAGATAACTTCATTAGTTTTACAAATCAAAGCTCTGGCTCAAATGAGGTTCAGGAAACTGCAATTCCACTGGGGGAATTGGGTTGGTTGAGAAAGACATATTTTACATTTAGAGAGAAATAATTTAAATCAAAAGCTACTCATCCAGAAGGAAGATTCTCAGAAGCTCTAACACTGAAGGGACCTAAAACAACAGGACAACAGACAGTAAGTTAGACATGTCTATATGATGAGATGATGGGCAGATTAGCAGGAACAAACAAATATAACCAGAAAGTATATATCATAAACAAGAGCTACAACAAAGACCTCTGTTGGCGGTACTGTAGCATAACCTCACATAAGGATAGAAGACAGAAAATACAGTTGCCTTTAACCAGTTTTAGATCACCCAAGAAGCATAACAGTTACAATATAGTAATAAAGAAGGAATGACTTACCCCTTTCCAACATCAGCACTCACTGAAAACTCCAAAATGAGACAGTCACCAAGTTGAAATGCTTCCCTCTCAGCTGCCAGCCCTTAAATGAGGTTAGGGAGGGGTGGACCCTGAGTTGCACAGGTGGACCCTTCCAGTCATACTGCTAAATTATTTGCACCTGTGCTTTCAGGGCTGGCTACGCCCCTTCAACAGGTGCTCAATGACCGGTTCAGGTCATGACCTAACGGTTCCCATATGCCCCAATAGAATATTATATTTTGTCCTGAAAATTTCATCAGAAAGACATTAGCAAATATAAAGGAATTTGTCTTAACAAAATAGAAGTTGTAAGTACTGATTAAGAGATGCTGGATAAACTGAAAGAGCTGAACACAGCTGGTTGTATTGTACATGAGAACCAAGATGCAAAGCTGCAAAACTTAAAAATGGGATACGGCACCATGAGAGCAGAACAAATGAGGTTTGCTGAAGTGAGAGAGCACTATTATTTTGAAGAAGGAGAAAACAGTATGAAATGACAAATATTAGGATGAGCGCTGTTGGCTGTAAGATCCATCACCTGGTGAAGAAGTTGCTCAGAGGCTTCTTGTAAAATACTACTTCTTGTAGTATTTTAAATAAGCCCAGTGCTATTGTTTATGCCTTGGCTTACCAAGCACAGTGGGCTAGTTGATCTTTTACAGTGGAATTTTCCATCTCCATTTTCTGTGTTTCTAATGCTCGTGCTTCTCCTGCAGAGTGCTGTTTGTCACGTCAGTGGCAAACCACTGAGGGAGAAGACAAACAAACTAGCCCTCCAGGAGAGAAGATCTAAATGAAGAAAAGAACTAAAGCATGTTTGTGTGTGATGTTTCACAGTCACAAATCATAGTTAGGCAAAAGAAACAGCAACCAGCCTTCTTTAGTCAAGCAAAAGCAGTGGCAATGAGCCTTCCATATATTGACCTCTGCTAGAAACCTAGTCAAATTTCCAAAGGGGACAAGATAGCACAATAAACCCTTCCTTTCATTATCCTGCTTTAATTTTTCACATCTCCTGACTTTGTCTCTCTCTAGCACCTCTATCTGCTTCTTCTCCCTCTTGGCCTTCATCCCCAAGGTTAGTAAACTGAATGTTTAAATTAATTACGTAGAATCCTCAACATCCATCCTAAAACCTTTCCAACCTAGTTTCTGTACCCTAGACCACAGAGTGGTATGCCAAATTCTTTAAATACCTTTCAGTCAATCCTCAGTTCAGTTTTCATCATCTCCAACATGCCATCCATGGCTGTTTTCAACAAGACTGTTGTCTTGGAAAATCCTTTTGTGCTTTGTGTACTCCTACCTCCTTTTTGCCTTGTCACTGTATCTTCTTGAGGGAGGACTTTTTTGTTTTGGTCACTTTTCTTCTCCTTCGTCTTGTCTCCAGACAATTGAAAACAACACAAGAAATTAGTTACAATACTCTCTACTCCAGTCCTAGCTCTTCTTTTCTCCATTTTATAGTATCATATGTGTAAGATATGGCCCTCCTGCCTCTTTAACTCATGCCTTTCTTTCTCTATGTCCTTATATTCAGGAAATGCTTAAACTTTCCAGACTGTTTGAGTAACTTCTGTCAAATAGTCTCCCTACTTATCCACAGAGCAATGCATCTCAGCCTGAGTTGTCATCTCATGTCAAAATGACTATGATACCTCTTCCTCCAGCTTTCAAAAATGATATGGGTCTTCACTCATAACCACATAGAACATGGATACAAATATCACTGCCTCAGCTTTTCACTTAATTTACAATCTGTTGGCTGTGCCTGTATAGATGTCACCGCAGTGGTAATTTTGGCAAGGTGACCAATGGCTCAGTTACCAGCTGTGAAGAAGTCTGATATTTCAAGTATCAGCTATCTGCTGGCAACAACTTTAGGTTACATTCCCTACCAGAGCTGCACACCCAAAAGGGTATACACGTGGTATAAGACATGTGGTATAAAGCATTTTTCTTACAGCAAAACAAGTGAATCAGTAGGTGTTAGATGACTCGTCTTGGTAAATGGACGTCAAATTGCACAGCTCCAATTACAAGAGGCTTCTAAGATGTCTTTCTCTATTCAACCCATCTTGCTGTGATTCATCTATTGGTTTTTAGTTTGCTTTTTTTTTTTACACATCTTACTTGCTGACCATGTTACATTCCGTGGGTCTGACGGATGGTTGAGACAGAAGCATTCTGATGTGGTGAAAGCCACTACTGTGGGGAGATTTCACAGTAAGAAACACAAGTTTTCTCCTTTAAAATGTCTAAACCTATTCAACACGCTTTTATGTATTCCTCAGAGCCAGCTGAATTTGATGAATTTATGTAGACACAGCAGGACACATTCACCCCCTGAGCTTACTGGCACAAAAAATGGTTTGGTCAGAGGATAAGGAGAAATCATGAGTTGCACTAGAAGTGATCACAATGGCTCAGTGTGGAACTGAAGTGATGAGTGAGGGTATATTATAAGTTTGAAGTAGAGAGGCTGAGAAGTTTTGGGGCACAGAGAGCTATTTGAAAGATACACTTCATGCACACTTAGTAAGATGCAATTATTCAGAATATGCATGGATTGTGAAAGCTATACGGATGGTAAAGTGAAAGACAGCTCCAAGGATAATTTCTCCAGGTTATCAGATGCATTTTATCCCAAATTATTTATTGTGATGAGATAGATCCTTGAGGCATGAAGGTACCATAAACTACGTTAGTGTAGCTGAGATAGTATTTGTAAGGGAAAAAAGATATAAGATGATAAAAGTGCCGCTTTGCTTAAATGAAGGTGCAGTCTGCACATGATAACATTTCACAAGCAAGAAGGGCCTGTGCATTTGTAGAAGGCAGCTCATGATTGCCAGTATAAATATATTTAACTAGAGAACCCCGTATGCGCGTATTCACATTGCTTATGAGCAATACTGTGAGGTGGCCAAATGGCTGTGTGTACAGACATGCTCTCCTATGGAGAGCTTACATGGGTGAATATCAGCTGTGGAATCTGTCTAGGACTGTACATTTTGTGGATCAGACTCATATCCTAACTGTGCCAAGATGAAGCTGGGCAACGTGGTTTGTCACATCTCCAATTCTCAGAATTTTTCTCCGTCTCTCAGGTTTTTGATTTATTTTCAAGAACTCTCCTCAGAGACTGTTCTTTATATGAAACTTACTCTTGTGCCAGGTAAGACTGGAATTTCAGTCATTCATAAGGGAAACCCAAGGTTTTTTTGTGTGCATATACTACTAACTTACTAAAGCACATACATGGCTCTTACAATACAATCACATACAGGCACATACAAGGAGTAAAAATCAGGTTTTACTACCAAAAAACATTCAACGACGTAGCCTCCCTCCCTTTAATGAGACATGAATAAAGCAATGCCTAAGCTACACTATATTTATAAGCTATACAGGCCAGAAGGTCTGTCAGGTGGGACATATATACAGAGGGTAACAAACTGTGATGCTCACCTGCAGCTGAGGAACATGTCTTATAAAGGGATACTGTGTTAGACTGCGTCTAGTATGTGGGGTCCATCAGCATGGAAGAGATAATGTTAAAATCTATGCAGGGGATTTTTGAAGCAAGTGTATTTGCATGTTTGTTATCAGATAGATCCATGTTCACTGTGAATGACCAACCCGCTCATAAGCTAGTTTTACACTAGACAGACTCCTGGTTAGTCTAATTTTGCTATTGTTACAAGAAACTGAAAATTGGCAACCTATCCAAGTACACAAATCTCAACTCAGGCAGGCTAGCAGGGACCCCAATTAGCTTGTGTTTAGTTAGTAGGCAGTGTAGCATATTCATAACCAGAATGGGTCTCCACCACTATTTTTACCTATATTACCTAAATTAAAGCTAGCAAGGAATGTTATTTGCTCTTCAATCACTCCTTCTTCACAATTGCAAACATATCTGAATTCATTTCCATATCTATATTGTCCAAAGTCTGTGAAGGACAGATATCTTGCTGAAGAAAATTCAACGGCACAGTGATGGCACCCAGCCCTGGGAGGAGGTATAGGGAAATAACTGGGTTAACATGAGTTAAACCGTGCTCTTGTTAAATATGAACTCGGCCTGAACTGCAAAGTCAATGAAGCTGATTCTAATGAACCGATATCATGTTGTCCCCTATTCTTTTTTAACAGACAAAGAATATAGAAGAGGAAGAAAGAAAAAAAAAAAAAAAAAAAGTCTTCCTCTGCAATAAATACAGAAGCTAAGCAGTGAATTCTTCTGTCACCCCCATTACCCCTGAAGGAAACATTTTGCTGACAGAAAGGTATTTTTTTCATCTGATGAAAGTTCCAGTATACTTCAGTGCTCAGGGGAATGAAAGTCTTTGTACACAGGATACAGACTGCATGCATGTACATACTTGCATTAGCCTGTCAACAGGGAAGAGAGAGCAGAAAGAACCAGGATTAGCAGCTGACCGTAGGAAGATGTGGACAGTCATAGCTGCAATGTATTTTTACCACCATAGTGAGCTTCTAGTGTTTACTGTACACATATGGAATGGTATGCAAGGTAGTGAGCTGTCTGAATAAATAAACAGAAGAAGCCAGGGTCCAAGTCGGACTGAACAATAGACTGGGGAGAATGTGAGTCTCCTCTTTAACTGGATTTCCCTCCAGGAAACCTAACTCGTAATAAAATCCTCCTGTATCCTGTGCCCTAGTCTGGGGTTGTTGACTCAGTTCCAGCTAATCATGTAGATCATATTTGCAGAAGGAGATGAATACACGCTGCAGGACACAACCAAGAAAGTATCTGGGAAGAAATCTCCCTGTACTAGATGATAGGAGAGTTGGCCTTAGCATTTGGGAAAGATTCATCTTTTCCTCAAGTCCCCACAAATCTGACAGCTTCTGTAGTCAGGTCATGTAAGAGACCTAAAAAATTCAAAACTTCTCTCCTGCCCCTTTATCTTGAGAAATGGAAGAGCTGACCATGACTACAGGGGAAGGAGAATTTTAGAATCTGAGGCTCCTGCTTCAGGTCACATGGGTTTGAGCTACATAGTATTTGAGACATATCTTTTTGGATTAGAAGTCCATTTTTTTCCAAAAAATGAAGCTTCTCTTGGACATCTGAAAATCTAAGACGTTCATTTTCAAGCTGTTGATTTAAGTAAGATGACCAAGAGAACAGAGAGATGTGGCACAGGAAGTTTGTAACTCAGAATCGATACTTCAGCACAAACCTGAGCCAGAAGAAAAGTAGTTCTCAAACTTTTGTTTCTAACAGGCCAACCAGTTTTCTGAAAATAAAGAATGAAGGGAGTAAGAAGTTTATGGAGCATATTCTATACTACTGGTGTTTAGCAATTATGTACTTGATATCTAGCTAAAAAAAGGTATTATTTTAGGAAAAAAATAAAGTTACGTGTTATATTTACAGTCATTTTCACTACAATACTCATAACATTAACTGACTTTCAATAGTCAGAAGTCATCAAGCATTCCACTGAATACTCATATATCTTATGACGGATAATGGTTCACAGCTCACAAATTGATTTGACACAGTTTTGGAGCATGTGATGGCAACCTTGAAAAATCAAGATAGGATCTCTATGTATTTTATTGTTTTATATGTCACTTCAAACAGAGAAAATTGGGAGATTGGGTCACTATATTTGTCTTTTCAGAACTGAAGGTGAGGGCAAAAGAAAAAAAAAAAGAGATTTTCACCTCTTTTCACAGGAATTGGAAGTAGACCATTCCTATTTTTACATTTCCTGTTCCAGGAAGGAAAGAGAACTTTAAAATTATTATTATTTTTTACAACAGACTTTTTTCCCTAGTTGAATAAAATTTGAATAAATAGAGATACTAAAAGAAATATGCCTGTTTCCTGCAGCTTAATGAGAAAACAAAATTGTAGCATGGACTTCTGAAAATGCAGTGTATTTTTCTGTGACTAATTGACTCCCCATTTTCTTTACATATTGTCTAACGTTTCCCAATTAAAATCTTTAGATTAATCAGAATGTCAAATGATTATTCCTTTGTTTTCAGAAAGGCAGACAGGAAAAATGTCAAGGATGTTATGAGTACTATTTTTGCTTACTACCCAATTTTTCTCTAGTTCTGCCCCTTGCCTCAGTTTCCTGAGTCAGAACATTTCCACACTAATTTTCCCAATGAAATGTAGAATAGAAGAGTATTTCAAAAAAATGATTCTCATTATAAAACACACCAAATCTTAGTTCCAGTGTTGGAGGTGAATGCTAGACCAAATCAAACTCGGGCTGCAATATGATTGTTTTACCTAGGATGTGGGATACTTTATGTAATTCTTTTTCCTCCATCTTCCTACAGACGTAGTGTAATTTGTGTACTGTAAATAGGCTGACATGTTCTACTGCAGAAGGCTGTATTTTCAGCAACAACTGAACTGTTTACCAGTTACATATGTTGAATATGAAAAATATTTCTGGAACTATAAACTAAAAAATATTATTATAACATCTTTTCCTCACTGTTAGCAGCATCAACGTCCTGTATATTTCCATTAATGCCATTTGCAGTGATACTGTGTATGCACTAACTCACAAAAATTTTACTCGGTCCATTTGAAGGTTTTTTCAATTCAAACATCTTCATTTGGATCCCCTGAACTGAGCTTATTGGGGTCACATTAGATGCACTTCTTGAGAATACTTCTCAGTTTGGTTTCACTGGAACTGAATCCACGCGCTCCAAAATCAGCCCATAATGCAAAACAAAACAAAACAAAAAAAAAAAACAAACAGGAAATGGAGATGGCCAGGAGATGTGAAATTTCTCATATGAAGGGAGACACATCGTAAACATTTCTGGCAGGACTGCTGCAGTGGAGTTTCTGATATTCCGCCCTACATGTACCTTACTTCTCTAGAGATTACAAATACAATATAGAGGTAAGGCATAAAGGACTGACACGTAATTAGTTTTGCTGTTTTCATATTGGTATATGAACTCCTACCTTTATGCACATCTCCTGAAAGATTGTACTTGTATGAATTACAACAGTTTGTATATGATGATAGGAGAATTCTTTATGCATAATTTGCAAACACACCGATTCAGGGTAGTGTCACTAAGCTGACTTAATAACAAAAACCCGGGCTTGTGTTGATTTAATCATTATTCTTCCTGATGGAAGGAATTTTTCTTGGAAGCAATGCTACAGTCCCATGGTATTTGTGTCACTGCACAATACACCACACATGTTGTGTAACATCAGCATATACTGGCAAAGTACCATTACAACATGAGGATTCTGGCAGCAATGCTCCCATGTAACACTGTCACAGAGAGTTACAGGCAAAACTAGAAAATTCCTTAAGGCTTGATTTACTCTACTACATCTATGTTGCATTTTATTATCACAGGTTTGCATGTTGACAGACAGAACTTACAAACATCAGCCACCAATGCCTTACCTTTCTGTTGCACGCATACGCCTTTTTCCTGAGCGGATACCAATCCTCAGCAAGCACAGATACCAGGGAAACATGCTGCCAATGAAACCACATCTGCAGTGGTCTTCCCTGAACTCCTCTCCCACAGGTAATGGGCCTTCTGCCAATACAATTTCTCACAGTGTGGATGCACAGGTAAAACCAACCAAGTTTCTAGTGACAGAGAAACATAGGTGACTACAAGGCAAGAAATGACTTCTTAGAGATGGTTTCTTTTCAACTAAAGTGATTTTATAACCATGTCAGAAGAAATGTTTTGAGATTCTGTTGCTGTTTTTTACAGAGAAATATCAGGAAGTCTGGTTTAAACAACACTTATATAGATGAATCAATCAATCAAAATTGCTTCCAAAATCTAGGTTCAGTCACACCATTTTTTAAGGCTGTGACACTCACCAGTACCCCTTCAAACTGGTACCATGAACTACAATTCCCATTGTTGATGCTGATTTGTGGCTGCATTCAAGTGTACAATGCTATCATTGTGGGGAAAAGGAATGAAGTCAGATTCTTTGCCGAATGTACCAGTTTGCAGGAAAAAAAACAACAAGCACACTAATGCTTAGGTGCTCTTCTTGGCATGGCAAAAGATTCAGACTTTCACATCAAACTACACATCTGAGGTCCCAGGACTAAGTAGAGTATGCCCTAAAGGGATGGAAGTTTTTGCAAGCTCCATTTTGCACGACAATTTTCCTGATAGGAAAACATCACAAATGTCCATATTTATAACACATTCTGAATTAAAAAAAAAAAATCAATTAAATAAAATTAAATTAATAAGAACCAATGGGATACTTAGGGGAAAGAAAAAAAAAAGAAAAAAAAAAAGATTTGTATGCTTTCAAAACTAAACAATCAATGTCAGCTTTCATTTCTGCCAGCTGTCTCCTTCCCCCTTGGCCAGCTTGGTGACATACCACTTCTTGCCCATGGCACCACTCCATTGCTTCTCCAAAGCAGCCCTGCCAGACTTTGCACACCAAGCGTGACAGTTCCACCACTGACAACCCCTGCTGCCACCCTACAGCTTGGTTTGTACATCACATACTCACAGTGACACAGCTGCCTTTTTGCATGCACCATGGAGCAGGCACCCACCTGGCACATCCTTCCTCCCTTACAGAAAAAGCTACATGGCACAAAATACTACTGGGCACAGCTCTGATTCTGCTGTGAAATTGGGGACAGATCTGCCTGAATCACCATGAAAGAACATGAGAAAAACAGCTCTGTTTGCTTTCATCTCCAACAGCACATCTCATTCTCATCACTCGTTGCCTGCAGCCACAGTAGAGCCAAGGTCCCACCATTCAGAAAATACACTTGTGTTTTTTTTTATCTTAGCATAGCTGGTTGTTCACATTCTTTTCTTTATCAGGTGAGAATTTATGTGAGTTCCTGTAGAAGAATAGCAAAATGGACATCAAATGCTGTTAGAGACTCAAGCAAAATATTTTAGGTTTCAGGCAAATCTAGTTCTGTGCTTGCCCTCCAGGGCAGAGCTCAAGGCCCTGCTGGCCCTTGTGCTGGTATTTTAGCTGTCTAATGACTGTTCTGTTTGATGTTTCCTGTTGCAGAACCCTTGCCAAAAATCCCAGCCTGTTTCTGACTGAAAAAGGCCCAATGTAGGCATAATGATAGCAAAAAAAAAAAAAAACAAAAAAGAAAAAAAAGCAAATTTCAAGTTTCCAGTGCTTCCAAATGTAGCTCAGTACATTTTCATCCTAATACTTACACGGTGGTAACAGGTATGTCTTCTGGTGAAAGTTGGTATTAATTTCTGTTAAATATGTTTTCTCTGCTGTGTGTTGGTGAAGAAGACATCTTCCAGATATCTTACATAATTCAAAGAATTTCCATAAAAGAAAGGTATTTATTTTGTACTGTTTCATATCCTATTGGCAACAGTCCAGTAGAGAGCTAGGTTAATTAAATTTGTTTATGGCATGTTTCACATTGACATCACCTGAAGTCTTAAAGTAATCAAATAATTTCCACTGTTATGAGGTGAAAAGAAACTTAAGCACAAAATTAAGGAGTTATCACATGTACCCTTAATTCATGATGGACATGACGTAAGGAAGTTAAATTATTTCCCCTTTAGATTACACTAAAAACTAAATGAGCGATAGCTGCCTCACACCATCTTGTTTCATGTAGACATTTATTTCTAGTGTATGCACATGTGCAAACAGGCATGTACACACACACACAGGTTGTAGGTACAACTGGTCAGCCACGGCAGGTTCAAAATACTCAGTGCCACTCAGGATAACTTGAGTGAGGAATTTCCATGATTGAGTGGACCGTAGTCCACAGAATTCATCACTCCACACACTCTGGTCATCAATACAAGACATTTTAGAAAAAACATATAAAAATTGGCAGAAGACAGGCTGCCTGCAGGAAGCTTCTTTTTGTACTCCGATCTGGTAGAGGCTGCTTCATGTCCTGAAATTCTAGAGGCACAAATACAGTTATGTTTGTGCTATTTATAAAAAGACGGAGGTGAAACATCCAGCATACACTTGGACAGATATGAAACACCCCTCTGGTGGTTCACTACCCACACTCAAGGAAGTGAATAATGGTAACAGCAGATAAATAATGAAAAATCAATTATGTTTATAAGTGCCCTTTAATTTTAACAGTCCATGATGATATTAATAATAAAAAGACATTTTTAAAGCTTAAAGTTTAAATTTACATTGACATTTACCCCTACTATGCCTTATTAATTTAAGCACGTTGGAGTTGTGATTAGGTAGAGATTTAGCAGAAGAAAAAGGGATATCATTTGTATTCACGTTTCTTAGTATTTGTAGTTCTGCTTTTCTGTTTTGGAGCATTTCTACAGAGACTTTTCTGACTGTATGGAGTGTACCTCATCTTTTCTGAGTTGTCACCCACTCAAAACAATTATAGAAAGAAGCTGCTTTCTTAGGTACTACTGAAATAAATCAAAGCTTTATGATTTTCTTGATCATAATTTCTAAACATTTACACTTGACCTACTTTGAACTAACTGGTAATTTAACAATTCCAACTAGTAAGGCAGAAATCAGCTCTTTATAATTCTCATTTCAAATCAATAAAAGGCAGCAAGCACAACAAAAGGAGCTGAATGACTCCTTGATAATAGGTCATGAATCCCTTTATTTACTGAAGTGCAATTCAAAGTAACAGTGACACTTCTGTCACTTATTCTCATATAAAATGAGCTGATGATATTCTTGGTGCAATCAAAATCACAGTTTTACAGCTGTGTTATCCTGCAGACAGCCTGAGCCACAAGACTAGCCATGGTGAATAAATGTATGCAATTTCTTAAAGCATGCAAGAGCATGAGGCCAGCTTTCTCTACCGCTGCCCACAGTGCACCTAACTGCCTGCATTTATCACAAGTGCAAGCTGAGCACAAGCACAGTTAGATTAAGTGGTTGAATACTGGCCTCTTCCTTTTGTACAGGTGCATTTTGTACAGTGCCCTGGCAAATTTACAAGTGATTTGTGTTACAAGACTCAACAGTTCCATGCGTTCTGCACTTACACTCTACATTTGGATTTGGAGAACCACACTGGTTTCTTCATAAGGCTTTGCTTATCTGCAAGCAGCAGTCCCATCACGAGATGAGCTGTGCATGAGAAGCTCCCTGCTGGGAGACCCCTGGCACCCAGTGGTTAAGGCAGGCAGTGCAGGGATAGTGATCAAGTTGGGTTTATACTGTGAAAAAGTGGAAGGAAAGCAAGAAATGGTTAAGCAGAGATTATAAGTTGTGTCACTGTGACCTTGGTTTCTCCCACAGCTGACTACAAAGGGCTATGTTGCAGAAAGACTTTGTAATGAATACAGAGAATTAAACTGATGAAATGTTTCTACAGTCAGTTTGTTGATACTGGCATCACAGCATGCTCAGAGTTGGTCCTTGATGTTTTACTTAGTTTTAAAGACAAAACTGGCCAGAGGTGATCAGGACAGCCTGGGGCCATCTACACAGAAACTGCTCTCCCACTGCTAATGTTTTCCAGTAACAGATCCTCCTATTTGCCTGTTTAAGGCAAGAACCTCTTTGGAAGAAACAAAACAGGCAACAGAAAAGTGCACATCGGAGGTTTGCTATTTTACATACCAGTCTTGAAGAAGCCCTTTCTGACAGCTGCTGTCAGTCACAGTTAGCCAATGAGCTTCAGCAGGTTTGAGCTTTTCCCTTTCTATATTCTGATCCATATTGTTACTTGTGTGGTGTGGCAGGGGCATGCAGTGATGGCAAGGGAGAGGCTGGAAGCTGGCCTCTGCTGCTGGCCACTGCTTCATGGCATAACCTCAGCATAGTCAAGTCATGCTGAGGGACACCAAGAGGATAACACACTTAAAAGGAGAGTAGGGAGGTAGAAATACCCCCTTCCATGAAGTTTAAACTTCACATTTATCCTTTGTCGGCTCTGTGGTTTGTTTGCTTTTTTGCTTTTATAAGAGAGATTTAAAGTCTCACTTATGTCCCTGGTGTTTTGTTCTTTCTGTCTTGCCAGTACTAACTCTGCTACAGTGTCAGAGTTGCAAATTCCTCAGGAAAAATGTTTCAAAGCATGCTTTAAAAAAAGGAAAAAATTGTAGACACAGTTCCATTGATTTGAGATATATTGCATTAAATTTTCTCCCAGCAGTTTTGTGAGGATTAGTAAATGATTGTTAAGTTTGGATGAGATCTTGGATAGAGAAACTTGTAAAAGCTTGATATTACATTTAGGCCAAATGATTTCTGCTGGAAAATACTCATCTTCCTTTAGCCCCTTAGATGAAAGACTAATATTTCGTGCCTTCTTCACGTGTTAAGCTGCTCAGTTTCCAATTTTAATACAGACAAGTGTCCACAGACTCACATAGCACATGGATAGTATCTGTTAGCACAGAGCTACACAGATCACATCTGTCAGCAGTGGTTTTTTCTGCTAATTAGCAGTTCCATCTGAAGAGTCTCAAGTATCAGTAACTCAAACTGGAAAGGCACTAGCTGCTTCAGCTGGGAGGCCAGCAGAGAAAGAATACTGTCATCCAAAAGACGGTGGAGAACAGACACTGAAAAGTTCAAACCATGTGGTTTGGTTCCATTCCTAAAAAGTAAAATCAGAACCCTATCAGGATGACAGCTATCTACTAAGTAGAGATGGGGACAAATGCTGCATTGGTGCAACAGGAAAGGCCCTAACTGTATGCTGCTTGTATCTCCTGTAGACACTGCAAGAAATGACAGACTGACAACACACAGGGTGCAAAGCCACGTAGAGTCAGAGTCAGTCACACTGCTAATGCCAACAAATGGTCCTACACTGCTATTATCCTCACAAAATCAGCTGGTTTCACCAGTACAAATAAATACTGGAAATTGTAATAGGAAAAACACTGACAAGTCCTTACAGTAAGGCTTATCTGTCAGATGCAGTGATCAACACGGATTTTCTCCTGAGTCATGCAGGCTAATTGATGCCTCTAACTTGCATTAAGAAGAAATACATGTCAAAATGCTAAACACAAGATCCTTGTCTTCATGCCTGCAAAGACTTTTAAAGAAATGTGCATTCAAAGGTTGATGGTCAAGTACTCTTATCTGTATAACTTTTCAATACTTTCAATTGTTTTGTTTCAAAAACCAGATTTACTGCTTGCCTAATGCTTTCTACCTACAAATCTCAAAACTTTTCACCAAAGTAGACACAAGTAGCTTTGTATATCTATTACCTAAGGACCAAGCTAAGGATTTTGACAGTCAAGCTGTAACAACTCTTGCTGTATTTTCCTGAGAAATTACAACTCCAAATCTCTCTCCCTCTATAAGACACATCTGTTTCTGCAGCAGAATTGCCAGCAGAGAAGGTACGCCTTAATTCTCAAACACTTCTGTGGCAAAATCTCCAATCTAGAACCATAGAATATTCTGAGTTGGAAGGAACCCACAAGGATCAAGTCCAACTCCTGGCTCCACACAGGTACACCCTGTATACAAACCCTATGTCTGAGAGAGCTGACCAAATACTGCTTAAACTCCAGCAGGCCTTCTGCCTTGACTACTGCTCTGGAGAGCATAGTCTATGACTCTATATGACTTTTGGCTTGTGGTGCTCTCAGTAAGGATGGATCTTTCTGTCTATTCAGAGACTTACTGGTATCTACCCATAGCTACCTTGTGTCTGGCACCTGCATTTGAAAAGCACATGAAGACCCAAAGGAGGTACTAACAGCAACTGAACCATCTACCATTTAGAAACAAGTCTTTATGAACATCAATTTTCTCCGTACTTTTGAGATTGGGTTGGCTACATCAGCAGATAGATTTTCTTACAGCCTCCACTAAATACTCATGTTTCTACACACTGTAACCATCAAAATACAAAATACTTTTCTTTAGATGCAGCTGGATCTACATTAAATGTTTTGCCACTAGAGTGAAAATTGTTAGAGATCATGGTGTCTGCTTAAACAGCCAACATTTTTTATGTTGGCAAAGTTTCACATATCAAGCTGCTTCCATCTTCCTGGATGAGGATGTTAGTGAAGTTTACTCTGAGTTTGTTGCTAATTTCATGACTCATAAGTCCTTAGGAATCTACACTTCTGATAGAAGACAGAGCCATTTGGCATCCTAATAAAGGATCACTCATATCAGCTGGCAACATGTGCTTTTTCATTGTTTATTTTTGTTCTCCATCAATTTTGCAAGCATTTATCTCCTATTGCTGCCTTAATTGATATTGGAAGTTTCAAAATTGTTGACAAAGTTCTGCCAGCGTAGATGCTAGCTAGAAATATGAGGGGGGGGGGGGGGGGAAATCCTCACAATCAGCCTGCAGGCAGAAACTGATGGGTAGAAAAAAATGTCTCTGCCTTGGGCACTCTGCATCCCCCCCTCTTCCAACATGCTTAAAATAACACAGGTTCCAAGATGTCAGGATTAAAGTCCTGGATTTTAGCCTTTCATGCCTGCAACTGTATTGCAGTCTTTCTCTGCCCTTAGGCACAAAAGCTAAAGAGGACTGATGCGGTCTCTGGTGACTGATGTCTGTGCAGTGGGTTAGGTGGACTAAACAGAGACCGTGTCTTTTGGAAAGCTCATTTTAACTGGAGCAAAAGGACTGAGGAGAAGAATGTAAAAGTTGAATTTATGCTAGTAAATTAAGTATTTTGCTAGTAAATCAAGCATGTTCTGGACTGTCTTATCATGCAAAGACCAACTTTGAGATGAGATTCATGAGGCGCATCAGCTGCTTAGCTCTCAGCCTCTTGGACTGGCTGGCTGCGAATACACTATTCAGTCAGTTTCTTCCTAGTCCATGCTAGTTCCTGACCTATACCTTGGAGCTACCTGGGAGAATGACAATCAGTACGAGGGACAACCACATCAAGAACAGCACTAGCAATTCAACAGTGAAGGGCTCAGGTATGTTCTCTGCCTCTGTCGAACTTACTCACACAGATGTAACCAGACACCTAGGGGGAAATTTGACCTACTGGTAACACATCTAAGCATGACTCCCAGTAATAACAGGAATATAAACTTCTGTCCTAGCTTTGGCATGGAAAGACTGACACATTCATCAATATGTAAGATAGCATAAATGGGACTTTAGAAAGCTGAAGACATTTCAGGAAAGTCCTGTTTGGAGAACATGCCTACAAGCAGACAGCTAGCACTAGTAAACCCAAGCATGCATGTGTGCTCTGTGAAGATTTCTTTCCTAGTTTTTGCTCACTTGTTGCTAAGGTAACACTACTTTAAAAAAATAAAATACAGAAGTCATTAGGGAATAGAAGTCTTGGTTTATCTCACTCATTCTATAAAGCAGGATTACCTACTGGGGAACTGTTTTTAGTCAGAGCAGAACAGCTTCTCTTTTCCTTGCAGCAGGGAAACTGCCCACACCCAGTAGGGTGCGGTTACACAGTACAGCCCTGCCTTGCAGCAGAAAGCCCATAAAGAAGAGACCATTGTTCTGCAACAGATGCTCCAGTGAATATACACTACAACTGTAAGGAAAAGCCTAATGGTTCTTCCCATCAAAACCTTAATATTCCAATGGATCTCTCTCGGAGGGAGCCATGAACAGCCAAAATGAGCATGAACTAAAGCATCTTTTCCTGGAGTATGAAAGGTTACAGTTCTCCAACCAAGAATTGCAAGGAAGCCTAATTTATTCCTTTCCTTTTTTACTTTTTAAGGGAAAAAAAAAAAAAAAAAAAAAGATTGGCTGATGGAATGGTTTTTGTCAAGTTATGTGATTGCTTTTATATGTCTATTTTTCTACCTTGAATATATTTAGAACAGCAAGACTGGCTCTTTCCTCACAACACATTCCCTGTCAGATGCATTTATTTTGGGCACTTACTGTAGTTGATGGACTAAAACAAAGATGACATTTTTGCAAAATGTTTATCTGTAATTGAAGTTATATAAGCTATGTCTAAAAACATAAAGCATACTTTACAGTGGCTTACTGAAATTCTTCCATTCAGCTTTCCATCTCTTTATTTTTGTCTTGTGGTTTCATGGAATTTATTTTGTCGCCATAGCTGACTTCTGTAGAAGAGAAATACTTTGGATCTGAAATACACTAATACACTCAGTTCTTCCAGTATCTGTCTCAATCTTTCACTCTCTCCCCCCCCCCC
>JAPSGF010000001.1:8914090-8942464 GCA_035772895.1 Perdix hodgsoniae | reverse complement strand
AAAAAAACAAACAGAAAACAAACAGAAAACAAACAAAAAACAAACAAAAAAACAAACAAAAGCAATCCGGTATCATTCTCTCTCCATCCGCCTCCCCCCCCCTCCCCCCCAAAAAATAAGCACACAGGAAAATTCTCTCCCAATATTTTCTAAGTAGGAAGAGGTTTAAACACCTCAGGAGTCCAGCAGAGACAGCTGAAGATGCATCTAATCACAAGGAAATTGCCTATGACTGTTTCTTGACACATGTAATTATCCATGTCACTCTTTCAACTGCATGGACTTGAGAGGACATAGAGATGTCTCTCATAACCATGACACCTGCTAGCCAGGCAGCAGTAGATTAAAAAACAAACAAACAAAAACCAACAACCAAGGACAATTCACTATTTTAAGTGAACAGGCAAATGAAGAACAGTTCTCCCACTCCAAGCCCCAGGAGTTCTCCAGTTCCCACCAGAAACCTCCCACCCACCCGTCAGAACTCACCTCTTTTCACCTCTGCTCTTCTCACGTAATACCCAGCCAGGGTCACCCATCCTCTCTCTCCTTACGAATTATCAGTTCCGAAGGTTTGGGGTCTTTGTTTGTTTTTCACAAGGCTGGGAAGAGAGGTTAGGTGTGAGTACTAAGCAGACACTTAGTATCTGACAGTAGCAGCTATTATATATTTGTATCCATACACCCACATCTACATGTTTGGGAGCACATGTTTGGGAGATGCTGAATTTAGAAAGTTATAACCAGTATTTGGGAGCCTCACAGTCTGGAGATTTCTCACTTACCCAGCTCCCTGAACTCTATTGCCCACATGTTGTCTTATATAGACATTTCTGCACTACTTCAGAGAGAACAATTTGTAGGTACCCAGGCTGGCACAAGTAAATTTGCCCTATGCAGAAGGAGAATTTAGTTTTCAGACTCAGTGTCTGGACTAACAGCATTTCAGCTCTTCAGATCCAAGCCAATTCCTGCACAGAGTGCTGCACAGATATATCTGTAGGCTGAGAGCTCCCAGCTGGGTCCCACTGGGTGATATAGACATGAAATCATGGGAAAAAAAAGGCTGTAAGTAGACTTAAGGAGGTTATCCAATTCACCTCATTCCTTTAACCAATTTTTTCAAACTCAGAAAGAACTGCCTCTGCACAGCAGATAGCTGAATTTGTGTTTCTCAAAGCTTCCTGATAGGCACACCGATCACAAGACAAGTCTTTCTTGCATGATGCAGTCTCATTCTTCACCGCCTGCTGCATCAGGAAATTTGACTTTGGAGGTCTTGACCTTGAGGACAGCTATGGATGGTACAGAAGGAATAAAAAAATGAAAGAAAAACAGGACAAAAAATTTACTCACCTTCAGATGAAACAAGTTTACTATGTATTTCTGTTGGCTTCTGACTACTTGTGTGCTACAAAAGGAGCATTTTGATTTTGATATTAAAACAAACCTAACATTGTTACCTCGTAACTAGAAGGCTTCCGCAGTGAGGAAATGACAACAATAGGAAGTGGACTGGAGAATGAATTCAACATGATGCCAGCTGTGTTTACTGGCAGGCAATATTTTTGTTCCGAATATAAGATTCGCAAGTAAATGTTCTCCCTTGCCATGCTTCTTAACAGCAAATTTAGTTATCTGCTCCCTTTCCTCCTTCCCCAGCCACACTTTGTGTCTCTCCACCCATATATCTGATAAAGTTATTCTGTATAATTAGGTCCTTAACCTAGGCATAGCTCACTCTGATTTCTATGTAATTGTTGTACAGTGATTGCTTTACAAGACCCCTGCCAAAACACAATGACTTGCTTCCCCGCTTGGAGATAGCATTTCAGAATGTTTAGCAATTAGACAAATTCTGCCTACCTCTGATGGTAGAAAATACTCATTTTTTGGGTCAGGAAACAAAACGTGTAGGCAGATTTTAAGAGGACAGTTAACATTTTCAGCAATATCCTGTATTCAGTTCTCCTGTGCTTCCTTTAGACTTACTTGCCCACAGATCATAATACAGTGTTGCCTTCTCATACCACTTCCATTCATAAATGCCTACATTTATTAATGCAAAGTTATATGTTACACAAAAGTTGCATTGCCTTCCTGTCACTTGGGTAACAAAAATGACCTACATTAGTTCAAGTGAAGGAAGACATGATTCCAGCTTCCTGGGTCTTAAATCCTGACCTCTAAAAACCTATTCAATTTTTCCTTTGGGATGTTCTTTTTTAGTCCATTTATTTTATACACTTTTCATTTTGCAAGCAAAAATCAGAATCCTGCCCTTCACTTTGTAATGTATTCTGATGCATAGTTAACAAACACTGCTGTATTTCTTTAGGTCAGTGACGATTATTAGAAAACAGACCACCATCACATCTTTCAGGTTCACCCTCCAGGAAAGGAATAGACAAAGTCACATTTCCTGTAACCTGCATAGCTTCTTCTCCTTTTCCAGTCAAGAGCACTGAATTACATGGTACCATCACCTAGATAAGCAATTGACATCCACGGGATTCACTGCTCGCTCAGTCCTGCCACCTAAATTCAGCAACATATCAGCTCTCCCAGGAAGGCCTCTCCACAAAGCAAACCTTCAGCTTTCCACAATGTACTGCCTGCACTGGATTAAATTTACTGGTAACACAGTGTTAGAGAAAGCAGCATAAATACATACTGCAGTTCTCCAAACTGATCAATCACACTAATTAATTCCATGAGGCCACAGATGGTAAACTCATACCCCCAGATTGTTCCCCCAAACTCCCCCGAGCCTCATTTCCCGTTGTTTATGAAAAATGATAGAAATTAAAATCTTCTCCCTTTGGATTTTTCTGCCCTTGAAGGTTCCCCAATACAGAAAGTAAAACCTGATCCTCTGCAAGAGGAAGCCCTTTTCCCCACCAAACCCGGGGAGCCCAATGCAAATGACATCACATTTGCATTTCATAACATGTATTATTCCACTTACAGGAGATGATGAAAATGAAGATGGGCTGTTTCTACAGAAGAGGTGATGGGAAAGCCCATCTATTACACAGGTGTCCTGGTACCAGATGTGCTGTGAATTGCACAAGATAAAGAAGAGACAATTTCTCCCTCAGAAAGAGGATTTGAATATCTTTTACAAAATGTAAAACACACAGTTTACTGAGCTAATGATCCATATCATGCAGCAACGCCACAATAAATCTTTTGCCTTCCTCTCTTGCTGGCTGAAAATAGCCTTATTTACTGCTAAACTCCACATCCAACATAGGGATTTGCCCTGACAGTGAAGAATTGGTTACATCAGTGAGAGAAGCTGGCTGTTTGGGGCTTTTATCCCAGCTTTCTCACTGGAGAAGCAGGCCGTGCCTGCAGCCACATACCTGAGGCACGTATCTCAAGCCCAGCTCACAGTCATTCACACAGTGCACATGTTACCTTGTGTGTGCTGCAGAGCAGACCAGCTCAGCACTTGCAGGTGCCTGAAGAACAGAGGCAGGACCCCTCATCCCTGTGAGCTGAGCAGTTTGTGGCACGGCTGAGCTCTGGGGCTCCATAACACCACAGCTGTCCCATAGGGTTTCCCTCTCAGCACGGAGCAGACACCGTGAGCTCCGGGTGAGAGCAGCCTGCAGCCACCCAAGAGGACAAGGAGTACAGGATGCTGCTGCCGTTCAGTGTCATCTTTGTGCATCTTTGCACTGCAGCGAGCTTGAACTCCTGTGCCCAGTTTCACTCTTCAGTACATTGACAGCAACGATGAAAAAACACCACAGCAGCTATTCCAAAAAGGGTGCTGTGGCCCTTATGGAGCTGTGTGAGCCTGCAGACCCGTGTGCAGGAGGGATGCTAAGCTGGTGCAAACTCTTCCCCTCCACGTTAGCTCCAGCAATGCGTACGGTAGCTTGTTTTAGAAGCACGGGGCTGAGGCTCAAGCACTTCAGTATTCATCCCTAGTTTGCACGTCTGTTGTGTCAAAACATGCAAAACATGAGAAAAAGAACAACCTCTCAGCTTTCCACGTGGGTTTCGACTGCAGCCCGTGACCGGGGAGCACAACGGGACTACGGCCCCCCACCGCCCCGCCCCGGCCCCGCCCCAACATGGCGCCCCTCGCGTCACTGCCGGCGCCAAGATGGCGGCGGCGATGCGCGAGGAAGACTTCGTCGCCCTGCAGAGCCTGCTGAAGGTGAGGGGACGCGGTGCTCAGCCCCGCCGGGGTGGGGGGGAGCTGCTTCCTGCCGGGCCGCTGCTCAGCACCTCCCGCTTTGCTCCCCGACAGGCGTCGTCGAAGGACGCGGTGCGGCAGCTGTGCCAGGAGTGCTTCTCCTGCCCGCCCGGCCGCCTCGGCCCGCTGGCGCAGCGCGCCTGCCCCGCCATCGCCTCCAGCCCCGAGGAGGCCGCGCAGGTACGAGAGGGGCTCCCCGCGGCTGCTGGGCAGTGCGGCAGGGAGAGCCCGCCGTGATGCTGTTGAGCCCTGCGGAGCCCCTTCCCCTCTTCTTTCCCACAGCTGGTGTCCGCCCTGCACAGCCTCACCCGGCACGTCGTGTTCCGCGGCTTGACGGGGGCCGAGGACATCCTCGCTCTGTTTCCTGAAAACTTCCACCAAAACCTGAAGAACCTTTTAACTAAGATAATCTTGGAGAACGTGTGAGTGCTCGGCACCTGCCGTTTGCTTTCAGCGGCAAATGTAAAGCATAGGTGCGCGTTTTGGTACGTGGGCATCAGCTCACGGGCCGGGATAAGCTCACCCAGAGGGCTTTCCCTCTGTCCTTCAAACATTTTGAAATGGCTGTGCACCTAATTCACATCATGCAAAACTGCTTTTGTCTCGAGTTCAGCTGTGTCATGGAACAGCGTGACAGGTAGGGATAAACCAGTGGTCTTGGGTTTAACTGCTGAGGTATGATCTGGTTGTTCAGCACCCAGGGGCTGTCTGCTTACGTGCTGCTGAGGCACTGCACAGGAGAGCACAGAACAGTGGAGAACAGCTGCTCTGGATGCCTATATGCTTGGAACCTGGTTAATTTGACAAAACACAGGCAAAAGGTGTACACCTGAAATGAGCTGGCCACTAGGTTGCTCTACCACTGCCCACCTTTCCTCACTACTCAGTAGCAATCTCTCTCCCCTGATCACCAGTGCAGTCCTGGTGCCTCCTGTCAGAGATAAGCCACCCTGAACGCTTTCGGTTTTTTTCTTCTTTCCCTTTCAAGTGTTGCTGATTCTGTTTTGTTTTTACTTTTCTCTTTTTTCACAGCTCTGCTTGGAGAAGCGAGGCACAAGCAAGTCAGAGTAAGTCTGTAATTATGTAACGTTCCTCGGATCATCTGACAGAGCCTTGAGGTTACAGTAGTACCTCACAGTCTATCTCATGATGGTGTAGCACAGACATACATCTGTTTGCCTTAGAAGAAGCTGTATGATGGCTGCATCCTAGAGCTTAGCAAAGGCCAACAAGCTTTTATTCAGATTTGTGCTACTGTGCTAAATCCTTTCCAGTCATCAAGCAACTTCCATTTCATGCTCAGTCTGTTGCTACATTGCAGAGTGCCAGACTTCTGAACTTGAAGTGCTCGTGACTCCCCCTTTCAAGCCTTTAACCGATGCACACATGCAGTGCACAGTACTGGGAAATATCTGCATACATCTAACTCTTCCATGCTCCAAAAAGTACCTGGCACATAGTGAGCTTTGCTTTTTCCTCACTTTTTCAAAGCATGATGTAATTTAGCAGTGCAACTTTTGATAACAGCAGCAGACAAAGATTTACATTCCAGTTAGGGGTTCCATACAGCAATACCACTTTGTTTTTTCCCTAGGAATTGTTTGTTTTGTTTTGTTTTTATTGACAGCTGTAGGACATCAGGGCCTCGCAAAGGAGAGCTGATACACAAATGCCTGCACAGATCTTCTTGGCCATTCTCTTAGCACACAGAGAGCATAACACCCAAGAGGTGAACAGTATGGCAAGGACTTGGCAAACAGCTGTCCCTCAAAAATCGTAATGGAGTATAAATGGCAGAAAAATAGGGAAGTGGAAGAAACTGCTGCAAAATGCTAATAATAAAAACAGCCATGCTTATGCTAAACACTTGTGGCATTGCCAAGACAGTGCTTTTTCCTGTATCCTTAACTCAATTGAACATTAGAGGAAATGAGCACAAGCATGATGTGCCAGCATGATGTAATAGCTAGGTCTTCAAAACCCAGAAGCAAGGCTGAGTGTGTGGAGCTCAGAGCCACTCAGGAGTTTTGCTCTGAGTTGCATGTTTTTATATAGATGAGTATTTAGCCCCATCAGCATAAGACTGTTTTCTAAGAAAGTATGGATTCTTTTAGTGTTATGTTCATGAAACAGCCAACATACATTACATAGGAGCAAAAGCAGAGATTTAAAGACAACAACCCAACTGATTGTTCTATGATAATATAAAAACGTAGATGCTTTTCTGTCTTTCCTAAGTCACCAGCAATCAATCTTTGCAAGTTAACATGCAACTCTAAACAGATGCATTTTATGTTAATGCAAATGTTGCCAAATGCTTGCCCTGACGGATTGTAAACTGAAATTTGTTCCAAATGCAAAAGGCAAGGCAGTCAATTCTGCATTGTCCCCCACAGTTCTGCTGACAGGAGGAAGAAGAGCCATTCCTCACGTAGATAAATTTCTCCAAATGCCAGGAATCAGGAGGAAGGTTAGCAGTCAGACTGGATAAATGCATGGGGAGGAGACTAGGCACTTCATAATAGGCAGAATCCAGACAGGCTGCAGTTGCCTGTTGGGACAGCTCTTTCCATAGCACTCTGTAGAAGTTATCTTTGCTTCTTCATCCACTTCTGGTGCTCCTAAATAGATATCAAATACAGTTAACAGCAGTTATTTGCTAAGATTTTGCAGAGACACTCAAGCCTATTGAGCACCACAGCTGAGATTTAAAATTGGGTTGCCTCTCTACCAATGTTTTGTGGAGTTGGTCTATATTTCCTTCAGACTCCTTCCAAAAGCCTGAACTGACATACATTGGAACAATGTTTCCTTATGCCTCTGGAAACCATTTGTTCTCATCCAGTTCTGACAGAGTAGCATCTGTTAGCTGCAAAGCCTATTTCAAACTGAAAGGGTTTGTCAGTGCTTCAGTGTCCTCAGTGTAGATTTTCTCTGAGTGAGAATTTACTGTTTTTCTTTGGAAACAGGACACTGCACTTTTGAACACAGTAAGCGTAACTCAGCTTTTACCAGAAAATTGAGTTGAAAAAGATGCGAGAGGTGTTCTGTGTCAACAGTTCCAAGTAGGAATTATAAGTGTGCTCTGTTAAACTGCATTTTACAACTTGCTACCTTAATATTTATTTTAAACAATAAATTTATCTTACAGTCATTTTCCAAATTTCTGGGTTTTGCTGGTAAATCAGGCCTTATCACTGAACAGTCAAGGATAGGGCTCAAACACCCTTTGATCTGCTGTTATAAATTGGTTAGATAAGTAATTATGCATTCCTCTGGTTTGCAGTATGTGAGACAACACCTGCAAATCTGATTTGAAAATCAGTAGTTTCCTTTTCTGAGTTAAAAGTGTATTTTCTTTATGAAAGTAGGAAAGTTTTCATTTGAATAAGGGGAGGATAGCTATCTGCATGCCACCCACCTAAATACCTGTCACAGTTTCACTTGACTGTTTTTCAAATACTCCTTGTATTATCAGTTGGTGGCAGCTGAAAACACTGTTGAGAAAACACAGGATTTCAAAGAGCATTTGCAGTCAGCCTGATTTGTTGGGAGAACCTCAACCTCAGCTTTCATGCCAGTTTGCATGGTACTTTAGGGACACTTGAGGGCTCATAATGAAATAAGCTCCCTTAAGTATACACCATCATGGATGAATATCCTCTACTCTTGTCTGCAAGGGACAGGTGCACAAGTTTTTCAGCAAGGCAGCCAAGTTGGACCTGTCACCTCCCATGGGAAGGCTCATGGGATCTCCAGCCCCTGAACTATTGTGGTCAAAACAGCAATCAGACTGTCGAATAATTTCTGTTATGTAGATGAAAACAACGTGGTACCTTTAATTTTTTTATTTTTATTTTTTAACCACTTGGCAGGACATGCAAAGACTGCAGTTTCCCTTTCCTATCCTAATATTGCAGACTGCTTTGATTCAGTTTGAGGAGCTTGAAGTAACACTTTATACTGTATGATTATAAGAATCTAAAGTGCTTTCTTGCCAGTTACAGAACACAGCAGTAAGCATAGTACGTCCCTTCGTAACTCATGCTGAAATGGCTGAGTCTTGCTTGCAGCAAGATATAAAGAGATGAAGATACCTTATCACTCCCCTTCTCTCACCTGCTTTGTGAATTTAGCTCGTCTTGCACTGTACCATCCTTGCTTGTGAAGATGGAGAACCTTGTTTGTTCTTCCAGTGTCAGGCAGAGGCGTTGACTGACTGGTTTATTACAACATAAATAAAAACAATGTGAAGCCAGTTCGTAGCATTAAGGTTGTACATTTTCACAGGGCCAGCAGGATTCTGTCTGTGGAGAACACGTACGTAGGGATAGACACAAGTTCTTGTTCTGGTGTCATCATCATATGCTGTCAGGCTTAATTGATTCCTGTTTTTTGCCCCCCCAGTCTCCCTGCCTCGGCTGGTTGACATGGACTGGAGGGTAGACATCAAGACATCTTCAGACACCATCAACAGAATGGCAGTCCCTACTTGCCTGCTACAGTTAAAGGTAATGCCAATACCTGAACAGGATCAAAATAACAGAGTCCAACACCTGACTTACCAGTGACAACACAAAACAGTTGGGACAAGCATCTGGTGCAACTAACAGGCTTTCTCAGAGATGATCTTTGAAATACCACAGAGTCTGGGAATAGTGTCTCTGATGAAAGCCGTCTCTTCACTGTGAAGGAGAGATTTCTTTGTATGAGGATGAGAGAAGCAGCATATTTGTCTCTGGTCATGATCGTTCTCTATAGAAATAAAGAAAATTAAAAAAAAAAAAAGTTACAGAGAAGCCATTGGGTTTTAGTTCAAAGTAACTCAATGATGACTGGATGACTGTATTAATTGGGAAGATGACTTATGACTACTAAGTTCCTTCACTGGCCATATCTATCATTTGGGCAGTATAGCCAAACTTACTGCTTGTATTCCTGTGTTGCAAAAGAAGGCAATGACAGTGCCTTCTACTGAGATACAAATGCTATGAAGCAATAGAAGATGACAAAGAAGAAGAATTAGCTCACCCCTTCTGGCGACCAGAAATAGCTCAAGATCTCCGTCCAGAGAGATCCTGCACCTACAGCTGCTTATATTTAAATGAAGGTGAGGAGTGGCAGATCTGGAGTTCACCCCTTCTGGTCACTCATACATTGCTTGCACCTCAGCTCTCTGAATTAGCCACACCTTCTCACCTGGTACTCAACCACTGGCTCAGGCTGTGACCTGGCAATTCTGCAGCATTCTTGAGTCCCCATATCAGTAAGAACAGGCTTTAGGGGAGGAGGAGAAATCTAATGTTTAGGATGAGATTAAGTATCACGCTGGCTATGTGTTAAGATGCTTCTGATATGAATGCAGCTTCCTGCTGTTGGTCTCTTCAGAATTTCCCCACTCGTGGCTGTACATGATTATTTGCACTCTGTCAATGGAAGTGTACTTTGCTAGTGGGGCACGCATCGAGGAAGTGTTTTGTTACTTCAGGTTGAAGCTGGTTGCCAAGCTTAAAACATTTTTCTTTATCTCTCCATCAAGCACCAACTTGCCTAGTGGCAGTAGAAAAACCTGTGAAAGGATTTTTCATACACCTAACAGCTGCATTTCTGTTTTCAGATTCAGGAAGATGCTGCCTTATGTAGAAATAGTCCTGTTCTTTCTGCACTGACTGTGGAACTGAGTAAAGAAACCCTGGACACTATGTTAGAAGGCCTAGGAAGAATCCGAGACCAACTTTCTGCTGTTGCAAACAAATGAAAACCCAATAATGTGAATTCCAGCAGCCAGGAAGGGAAGGATTCTGTGTCCACGGCTCTCCTAAGTTGCAGCTTACTATAGCACGTTTTATGTATTAACCAAACAAAATTAAAAAGATTCTTTGAGTTAACAAGATAGCTTTTCAAAAAACTAACATTTAAACATTCCTTTGGCCTGGTGCCAAAAAGTGTTTTCATAATGTTGTTGAAAAAAAATAGTTCTCTATTTCAGAAAAAGGTTTAAGGGCTCATAGCTTGGTTTAATCACAAGGGTCATAATTGGAAATGGCAAATAGCACTTGCATCATTGGCTGCAGCTATCTCCCTGCCCAGAAATTAGGATCTAAAAGGCTCAAGCTAGTTAATGGGCTGCCTTCCAGCATTAGCAGACAAGGAGGGTACTTCTCCCTGTAATGTGTATGTACTGAGGTGCATGCTAGATGTAGCACTCTCCTTCTCAATGAAGCACAGCCATGCTGCAGATTGTTATTACAGGATAATGCTTTGAAATGGAGCAATTATGCTACAACACATTCCCTTCTGATCAGCTTCATAGCACCATTTGCAAAATGACAGTCTGAACATCTTTAGCAGCAAACAATTTCCTCCTGTTTGAAAAGAAAAAAGGAGTTCATATAATTAATGTTCGTGTTTATTAGACTTTGGACTTTGCAGAAAATGCAGACTAAAAAAGTTGAGAATTCATAGTCTTTGTACTGCCTTTCTGCAGTGAATGGTGCCTGTACTTCCCCAAAGTGTTCTGATGTTTGTATAAATCTTTATTTAATTAAAAAATGAACTGCTAATCGATTTTGTGAGTCCTTTTTTTCTGTAGAAAAATGTTGTCCTGGGTTACCTCAGCATCTTCCTGACGGTGCCCGATTTCTAGCTTGGTATAACAAATGTTCACTTTCGTTGCTGAAAAGCAATTCTTTATTTCTTCTTCAAATGGATTCATCTTTTAAACCATCCTCTCTCCATTTTAGTAACATTTCAGGGCACCTTTTCACAGGCACCAGCTCAGTGCAATATCACAGTTGAGTACTCTGGCCTAAAACCTTATAGATACATGCACTGAATGTGTAGAGAAGTGCAGGAAATAAAGAAAATTCAGACTCCTCTGAGTTTTCATAAGGCATCAAAATGGAATGCTGCATCCAAATACAGTCCCAACTTTCATAGAACAGAAAATATTGTCTCTTGTGTTTGCAAACATGAAATCACTTGGGATATGTACATAAGCTACCAAGCTTTGTTAATTAATTTTAGACATCTCTGTGCAGCCTGGAATATAGATGGAGGTAAAGCCTGTACTTTTAAAAGATACTGTGTTAATGCAGCTTGTGCAGCAAGCTGAGATGTATGACAAGTCACTTGCTGAAAGTCCCTTTAGAGTGAAGATTGTAACACTTGCATTATTGTGATAAACTGGTAAATTTCATATTTATTCAGGAAATCAGAGGGGAGAAGACTCAAAAATCTGTTTCACAAGGTTGAAGCTATGGAAAATACCTTTAACAGACTTCTTCAGTTTGAGAAAGCTTTGTTGCCTTTACAGCTATAATGGGATGAAAATAGCAGGGTGGCAAAGTCTTCGGCTACAGCAAATGACAACAAACCCAAATGCAGCAGCTGAAGACACAGAAATGAAGAAAAAGCTGCTTACCTTTGGAAGGCTTCAGGTAGGCAGAGATCTCCAGCAAAAGATGCTCTTCCCTCCACTGCTAACCCTTAAATGAGGTCTGGGAAAGGATGGATCCTGGCTCCATCCCTTCCAGTCACTCAGGTGTACTGCATTGCATGCACCTGAGCTCCCCTGGGTCGGCCCTGTCTTCCCACCAGGTGTTCAATCACAGCTTCAAGCTCTGACTTAGCATTTCTGCTGCAACAGCCTAGCCTTAAAAATCTCAAATACTTTGTATTGCTTATTCTAGAAGGTAAGAACCACTGCAAAGATAAATAATGAGATGAAGCATTCATAGTAGATCTGAGGAAAATCTTGATGTTAAAGTCAAAATGTTGTAAGGCCTAATGGAATGAACTGATAGGAACAAAGAGCTCTCACTACAAAACCATTAAGCAACTATAGAATAGTTATGGAGAAGAGTCTAAGAACTGAAGAGACTTTCCCAGTGTCAGAGCTGCCCTATCTGCAGACAGCTAAAGTGCTCATGGGGATTTAATTAAGGAGTCTGCCCACTGCATCAGAAGCATGCCATCTGATGACTTCAAGTGATATATCTCAAGTCCTTCTGGTACTCTAGCTGAAGAGCTAGGAGACTATAAGAGATCACCTTCAAATCTTTGCCTGATGTGTTATGCATTCTCCTATTGGCTCTTATCACCTATGCCATAAGAGTTGAGACTTAACACTCAGAAAAAGATGTATAAAACAAGAGAGACTGAGTAGAACTGTCATTACCCAACTAGCAAGAGTACTTCATTAAGTGTACTTAATGTCTTGCTTACAGAGACTGCAACACAGAGAACAGTGCCTGCTTTTGCAGACAATTGTGATCTTTTTCACAAGAAGATTGCTCTCTTAAAATTATTTTTTTATCCTTCCTCCACACATTGCTGTTATTTGACAGATAAGCCTAAATGTATTCAGCATAGCATTATTACCAGACTGCTCCCATACCAACTCTTTCCTCTAGCTTAGTTTTCTCCCAGCTTACCCTTTTTCTCCCCTCATGTTTACAGGCAGCAGTGAAATTGCCCTCCACTTACAACAATTAAGCTCTATTTTCTTTCAGCACTGTAGTGGCCATTCTTCACATACAGTTTACATCTCCCTTGAATGGGAGTGAGCACAGTTGTTCCCTCTGGAGAAGTCTAGTTCAAGGGCATTACTAAAGAACAGAGCTGTCACAGTATGTGAATCACCTGAACTGCTCCTTCCAGAAAAACCCAAGCAAGTGAAATGGGGCTCAAAAATTCCAGTTCTGAGGAGTAGAAAAGCACCTCCTACACACACCCTGATTGTGGAGTGATAACTCACACCAAGCAACACGGAACCGAGTTAACTCTAAGCAAATTTCTTTTACTGAGATATTTGTGAAGAACAAGTATACACAATTTATTCCATCAGCTTCTTGAGTTACACTCAAAAATATACAGATATGCATAGACTCATGGTAGGCTTTAGTTTTTGAAGCAACATATAACTGTGAAAACTAAGGTTTAACCAGATCATCTGCTGTAGTTTTTGCAGTCTACCTGTGCTCCACAGAGCAGTCGCTAAACCCGTGCTTGCCATTTTAAACATTTGAGAAGCGTATTCTCCTACAGTCTCAGCATTTCACAAAGAAGAGGGAATGAAAGCAAGGAGCGAAACAGAACTTTCCCGGCCGCGTGTGTGCCCCTTCTTCCCCAGGAGATGGCGAGCTTGGTCTCCCTTCGCTCTCCCATCTCCGGTCCCGCAGGCAGAGCCGCTGAGCTGCGCCCGGACTTCTCCGGGGCTGGGAGCCTACAGCAGCCCGACTGTCATTTAGTCCGGCAGCAAAGCAGAGGTCGGAGCTGTATTTAAAGGGCACTGATAATTTGGAACATTTCAAAACCGGCCCTTCCCAAACGACACCTAGATCTGCTGTTAAACGGCAGTGAACAGAGTGCTGTGAAAATCAGGTCTGGAGAAGGAAGCAAGATGAGGGGCTGTGGGGAAAAGCTCCTTCTTTCCCAAGCATATTGCAAAACCAGTTTTAAACAGCACAAAGCACAGTGGCATCAATATAATTGAAGCCTGTTCTCTGTATAAATGCACGTTTTCCTCTTGCTTTCTCACCCCACTTTTGCTGCTGCTGTTTACAAGAGGCTGGGGACAAAAAGTAAGCTCTCTTCCCGCACGCACTCAGCAGAGCCATCATCTCCCGCTTGGAGGGGAGGTGCTAATGCACACCAGCAGCACAGACTCACCACAAAGCACTGTCAAATACACAAAGCAAACCAACTGAACAGAGACAGCTAACTAGAATCTCATTCCCCTCCTTATTCTCATCTAGGTACTACTGCTGCAAAGGCTTGGAACAATAGTAGGTATAGCAATTTTTCCCCTCCAAGACATGATTTTTCAAGTTGTCAGCGTCCCTTTATGCTGATGAGATAGTGAAGCTTCAGTGCCAGCTAGCAGCAGAAATATAATAGCATCCATTAGAGCTGTTAGCTAGAGTCTGCCAGTGCTTCTGTTTATAATTTAGAGGGTTATAATTCAGCCATGCAAATAAGATGAGGGAGAGAAACTTTACACTGAAAATCTGGACCTTGCAGTGGGCTTTCTAGTTTCCTAGAACAAAGAAATAAACATCAAATTTGCTTTGACGCTCCAGACTCTGCTGTAAAAATGAGATAAGAAACCTAAATCAGAGGGCTGAAGTATACCAATGCCTGACCTTTGCACAGAAAGGGAATTGGGCTAATTGCAAATCCTGACATCTTTACAACTGCATCCATGCCTGTAGCTCCAGAAGTGTCCAAACCCCCACTCTCTACCCTTAAGTCTTAAGGCAAATTCCATTGTTGCTTCCAAACAAAGCACTACATAAGTCAGCAAGGCTTGCCCAGCAGTGTCTCCCCTCTGCATAGCAGCAGCGCTCAGCCTGGATAAAAAGTTCACTGCAGATTTATGGTGCGTGCTGTCAGAAGTCCTCTGGTTCCTGAGCACTTTGAGGGATTTAGGCTTCAGATCCTCATTCCCAAGCCTGTTTGTGCACTTACCTCATTTATCTGCCTACAAAGGACCCTTACTTTTGATTACTTGGGGGTGGGGGAAAGATCCCCTAACAACAGTCAGTATTGGCTCATGCTAAGCTAAACCAGAATGGCAGAAAGTCGTGGACTGTGTCACTTCGATGTCGACAGACAGCTGATCCTCTTTTGTAAAGATGTGTCTGCTGACAAATAAATAATCAGAAGATCAGACCGAAACAAAAGAGACACAAAACTATGACAGAGCACACTGTGTAACAGAAAGTTGAAAAGTGCATTTCAAGCCAACTTTTTTTTTCCCCTCTCTGAAAAGGACAGCATGACAGTGTACTTGACCATCTGTCTCTCAGGATGCTTTCCTCTTCCTCGGCACAGATGGTAAACTTCAAACATCACTATCACTCTCATCTACAACATCAGCCCTGTAAGCAATCTTATTTACAATATCCACACATTGCTTTCCAGTGACCCAATTTCTCCCTTTGGTGCCAACTCAGAAGTTCTTAGCCAGTATGAAAGGCACTAAAATAGACACGTTCAAAGCTGCCCTTGTGGGTGTGGTAACACAGCTCCCAGGAAAGAAGAGACCCTCAAAATGAAATGAAAGCCGCTCACAGTGCTGCCTTGTCCTCAGGCAAGTAAATTAAAAACCTTCCCCACACTTCCAAAGGGAAGAAAAAGAAAAAAAAAAAAAAAAGAAAAAAAAAAAGAAGAAAACTGAAGCAAGAAATGTAAATCAAGATACACCTGTAAGTCTCCCTGCTGTCCCAGTTTGCACAGCACCCAGTTTGAGCTGCTGGTTCCCAGAGGCAGAGACCTTGTCCTTGGAGCCACACACAGGGTACTGCTGCTCTCATCTACAATAAGGAGGATCCTGTCTGTTGTCTGTAATGCACCAAGATAGTTTCATTATTCTGGGATCAGATTTCTGGCTTTCTAGTTGCTTGACAGTGGTCTTTTATCTTTTGCTAGATAAGTGAAACAGATCTATGCAGGGTAATGGCCAGACTGTGTTCCCAGAGACTGCTCAGGGGGAGGCGGCCCAATGGTCAGAGGCAATGATACAAGCTGCAGCTTGCGAAGTCCCTTAATGGATAACCTTGCAGTTTTTAAGATAAGGGTCTGTGTCTTTGTACTGAATAAGTAAGGGAGGTTCCACAAATACTTGAATTGAACAGAAAAGGAAGGTTTCACAAGTCTTTCTATGGAATATGTATGTACCTCTGGGAAGGCCTCCGAATCAACATAAGCTGAAGACCCTTTTGTGCAAGACATGCATGGTAAGAGTATCCCCACACATCCAGTGCTGACATTAAAGACAGCCTGCTTTCTAACACTCTGACTTGAGTCTTGGAGTTTCCTACTGATGGCTTTATGGTAACTGCAGGAATTACTTCGCATGGAATTCCAGATACTTCTGACATGTGTGCTCTCTCTTCTCTGGGCTCATCCAGTCTGCAGGATCTGAAGGGAACGCAGGACAATTTCCCACAAGATAAGTATTTTGAGTGACACTTCTGGTTAAATATTCTTCCTCTACAATTCCTTTTTCCTAAATCATTCTGTATCATAATGCGCTGTCATCCTCCACTCCAGAGCAGACTGCATTCTGGCAGTGGAAGGACATCATCCTATTTCAAGAATTCAATAATAATAAATGGAAAGTACCAACATTCAAAAAAAATAAAATTACGGACACTCTTAATGCCTCCGTTGAAGCAATGAAAAGAGCAATGAAGTCTGCTAGTGACTGAAAATGATCTCGACTTGCAGGTGATGAATTCAATTTATTGGTAATCCTCTAGAGAGAGTGAAAAAGCTCTGGGGATGATCACTGCATACAAAATAAATATCCTGGTCACTAATGATATTTATTGCTAAGCGCAAGCAGCTCCTCTCATTAGCAGGGTTTGGGGGAGCATCACCCGGCACAGCGCTGTCCTGATGGCAGGCACAGCTCTGCAGCTCAGCCTGGTTCTGCCTAGAGACCTGCACACCTCTCACGGCCCCTTGGGAGCAGGAACAGGGGCCTAGGGGAGCAGTGGCAGTGCCCCAGCCATGTCAGCCCTGTGCAGTGCTGGGCCTGGCCTCCATGCAGGGCTAGGGGCTTTGATGTCACCACTGGGACCCTAGGACAACTGCATGTAGCCTTGGCAGCAGTGAAAGGTCTGGAAATGTAGACTCTGAGCTGTGGGTTCATCTCTCTGTCTTCTGCCTAGCAGGTAGAAAGCAGTTACACCTCTTGTAAGGAGATGGAATACAATTAATCGACCCACTTGGTATTAAGCCTCTTGAAGTGTATGGGCCTTACGAATCTGTTGAGAATAGTGTCAAGAAAAAAGATATCAATGCCAAAGCACTGTGCTCCCCAAGACAGAACTTATTTTCTGCCGCCTACAAAGAAAACAGCGTTTTGCAAAATTTATCACTCTCTCCAGTTCCTTATAAGCACAGCACCACACAGCTTTGAAAATACAACAGACTTTGGCTCTTAAACCTAAATCGTTATTACAATGCTCTTCCAAGGAGCCATGTCCTGCTGAGGCTTATAGCTGAGAGCAAGTCTTCACCTCTCCCTGACCCACTTTAAAAGTTCATCCTTCCACTTCATTCATATGAAAGTCTTCAGAAGGAAGCTGTGAATAGAGACCTCAGTAAAAGAGCACTGGTTTGTTTGTTTCTGCGAAGCCCCTGTTGTCCTCCCAGGTAGGCTGGCAGCTGCTTTCAGCAAGAGGCAACATCAAGATTATTCCCCTGCTGCAGTCCTGCACTTCTACCCTCCTCCAGCAGTATCTGACACAGTATCCTTGCTTCTCCTTTCACAGATCTGTGACTGGGGAAATTACTTTGCTGGGTACAGGAAAGAAGTGACATGTATTTGAATTCCCCTGGTACTACTGCCTGCGATGTGTATGCCCTGCAGAGTGACAGAAGGGCTCTGGTGCCTCTGCATGCACCGAGCCTGGGTGACCCGGATGGACTTTACCCACACCAGCTTCATCTGCACAGCTGGATCCCTGCTGCCCAGTTTCCATTCATTTACTGTGGGATTTGCTATAGGACAACTATGTCCCGGAGGGCAGTAGAGCATTGGCAGGCTTTTGGGAAGGGTCTGCAGGTGCCAGCAGAGTCTCAGTGGCTAAGTGATGTATTGCTCAAATAAACCTGAGATGAAGCAGATGCAGGGGCAAGGAAAGGATGTAATAAGGCTTCAGCCATCCTAGGTGAAATAGAAGGACACATTCTTTTTCAGTTGAAGTTAACCAGGGACTTCATGATTGCCATTTATTGCCTTATTAACCCACTTTTATTACTGCATTTATGATGTTTGGAATTCTCAGACCCAACAGAGAAATACCAGCAATTAACCACTTACATTCAGATGCTGTCCTTTACTAGGGCTAGCCCACAGGGAGGTTTGCAGGTCCGTTACCATCCCCTTGAGATCTGCTGTGCATCAACTTGGGCAGGAAACATCACAAGCTCTTTTAAAACCCTAAAACAGGCATTACTTCTGCCTTTCTTCCTCCTCTCTCGAGTGCTCCACCAGGAGCCTCTCAATGCACCACAGAAAAGACCCCTTCCTCCTGCAGCCCCACCATTGCAAGCAGCTATTATATTAGCATGCAGGCCTGCTGCACTTTTTAAAATGAAATAGAAGCAAATGCAAGCCACCTCCACAGCTTCCCCCGTGCCTCACTAGCACAATGAGGCAGTGGAGCAAGCTCTGAAGGCAGTCCTGCTGCTGGTACATGGGCCAGGGACTCTTTGATGTTAATCCCAGCTTTGCACGTTTGTGACATTACCACAGACAGCATGGGGCTCTCAGCAGTAAGGGAATGAAAGCACGAACACTGCTCCGATTACTACAGCTTCCCTTTTATTTGGTGCTAGGAGCATTAAAGGGAAAAAGTGAGGGAGGGAGGGGAAGGATCAATTTTACTACAGTATTTGTGAGCAATGCAACTGAAGATGTTAGCAGCCAGCCTAGATATGGGAAGAGTGGCTGGCAGATCTGCATGTGCCGTGCTGCTGTTGCAATACACACCAGAGGGTTGCTAACCAATCTAAACAAAATTAGACCTAGCAAAACCTTGCCTTTGAGGACTGATACCTATAAATCAACTGAAAAAAAAAAAAAAAAGACAGCTTGTATTAAAAATATATGCTCTAATTCTAGCCTGGCCCAGTGAGGTGAGATGCCTCTAAGGCCACACAGAAGACACATCTGATCCCATGGGTTTTGGTGAACGTGCAGCCAGCCTGCAGCGAGCTGGGCATGGCAGCAGTCAGAGCAGTACTGGAGGACAGACAGTGCCTCAAACTGTGGGTCAATATTTGCAATTCATGGGCAGTAAGCAGGAGGGCCTCCTCTTAAGAGCATTAACTGCTGCATAAGGGCTTTTGTGCTCTTGCTGCTGGTTGGCAACAAAATTGTGCTGATTCTGATGCAACAAGCTTTAATCCTGTTATGTTATCGACACTGTATGTTTCTGAGTTTAAGCATTCCCAGTAGAGAAAATGTCCTTGAAAACTCATTGTCTCTTTAATTCCCAACACTTTACGTGAAAACATGATTTGAAATATCACAGTAACTAATGACCACAGTGTTGCATCTGCTCTGGGACCTCCTTTTATTTGCCAGCTCTTACATGATCACAACTCACTGAACTAGCTTCAGCAGTGCTGGTAAGGGAACCAGCGTGGCACCACTTAACTCGGATGATAGATTATCCTAAAACAACACAGCCTAACACTCAAGGAGACAACCAGAAAAGAAATAGCTCAGGAACAGCAAAGTCTTTCAGAAGAGCAGTAAGAAGGAAAGGGCACAGCAGACACATTGTCACGTGCCTTAGTTTGATTGCAAACTGAGACTGGTTGTGAATGAATCCTTAAAGAGTGACTATGTTCTATGCTTTCAAGCTCATTAAAACCTCTGGGTTCAGCCACAATTGGCCCACCACTGTTCAGCAAGCTACTGCATACCTGGTAACTCCCCCTTGTCTCATGCTTCCAGCCTGCTCACATGCACTAAAACAGTGGAAATAGGAAGTTCACCTCATCTCACTTTACAGTTGCAGCATGCCAAGAGCACCTGCACAGACACTACTGCAGTACAGTGACCAGCAGAAGCTACTTAGCCCTACTTGTTCAGCTGTGTAAGCTCACACACATCCACCTGCATGCTGTCAGCAGCAGAAGTCTCAGCTACCCTCTGCCAACACTCACTTCCCTAGGCAATTGCTCAGAGCACAGCTAAGGGTCTCCATTTCTATGCTTGATAAGCACATCACTGCAGCAATGTGTTGTAAGGAAAACAACTGAAGCAGAAGCAACAGTACCTGAAGATTCCTTTTGTAAGATAAAGAAAACTATAATTAATTGTCATAAAGAGTATTCCATGGTGTTTTCAGAAGAGGGAGCCAGAGAGAATCAAAAAGCCTGGGAAGCCTCTTTTGTCTTTCAAAATTAAAGGCAAGAGCCTGCCTCTGACACACCTCATTCAGACAGGACCTAGAAAGCTGGAAATGCAGAGGTAAGACCATACCACATCCCCTTCTGAAGGGCTAGGGCTGATCTGTCTCATTGCATGCTATCTTAAAATGTTTTGCTAGAAAAGTATTCACATGAGTTTCCAAACTCAGACCCTGAACTAATTTTTGCAACCATCATCTATTTCAACACCTTACTGAGGTCAGAGCTCTGCAGTACTCAAAAAAAGAGATGCAGTTGGCAGTGCAAGCCACTGAGCTCCTGCTGCATTAGAAACTTCTTGGCCTGCACAAAAAAGCTCCTCAGATCTGAGTCAGAGACTCAGCTCTCACCAACACTTTGCCTTGAATGCTCTGTCCACCACTGAATATAGGCGAGTGATCCTGCCCTGCAGGTGAGTTGCAGCCTGGAGTCACAAGTGGCTCAGCCCCAGACAAGATCACAGCCTCCAAAAGCAGTTCCCTGCATCTCTAGGCTCTGGCTGTTGTGCATTCCTCTTTATCAGAACGAGCCAGAGCAGATCAAATGTGATGGCACCAACATTAGTAGGCAGCAAAGGTCAGGAAACACTGAAAAGTTTTAAGGAATATGGGATAGGGAGGTCAGTGTCTGGTATTCAAAACAACTGATTTCAAGATCAACTCTGATGGGTTGCAAAAGACCTCCTGTTAGAGCTCCAAGCCCTGCCTCAGTGTCATCAAGCCTACCTTCTCATCTGCTTCTATGCTCAAATGCTGTGCAATTTCTGCTGCTTAGAAAACACAGCAAGGAGGCTAGTGGAGTGAGGTCTACCCTTGTCACATAACCTCTGCTTATAGGGACAGCATCCAACTGAAGGGGACCACAAGTACATGCATGGCTACCTGAACCATTTCCAGCTTTATATGTAAACCACATATTACAAAGCAGAAGTACTTGCAGGTCTTAGATTCACAGCTGCTCTAGCTCTGCAGAAAAAGACCAACCATGGTGAAAACCAGCAACAAAGAAGAAACAGATACACATCCAAACAGAACCCTATGGTTTGGAAATCTAAACAGCATCTTTGGTCAACTTGGAGGAAGTCAACATATTTTCCCCTTTGGCTATCTCACTCTAAATTGCCCATTTGTGTGGGCTTGGTAGTGAAAAGGTTAACTCGGAGAAGAATTCCCCTGATACCACTTTTGAATGTGATGGAAATGTCAAATGACCCCTCTGGTCCAACATGTTCACTCAGACCAGAGGCTGCTTCCTCATTAGCAACAATAAATTCAAAGCAGATGGGAAAATAGAGCTCCATTCTCTGATCCAGCTTTCAAAGTCCTTTGATTTCAGAATCCCTCAGCTGCTCTTTGACTTTCCTCGTCTGTCAAATTCCCTGGTAAGATTGATAGGGTCTGGACCGGGAGACATCAGTGCAAATTCTGGTACTGGCTCTCCCCTGCTGAATTTCCCATATCTGACCATGTTAATTGCAGCTTCTCTCTCTGCCTTTGAAGTAAAGACGCTTTGATTTTTTTCCTATCCTTCCTCCATCACCATTTATTACAACACTATGCAAGGGTCAACGGCCAACTCCTTGCCATGTCTGCATAACTTCCCTTATAAATAAACAGCTGCCTGCATGCCACAGCCTAGAAACTGCTCAAAGTTGCTGTAAGTTTGCTTAGAGTTCTCATTTTTCCACATCATAAGCCAAAAGGCATGAAGTAAAGCAAAGTTCAGAGAGATCAGCAAAAAAGCACAAAAGTCTCTCCACATATGACTCCACAGCAAATGAACCACAAGGACAGGGTCAATGAATGAGCATGATCTCTTGATATCACAGCTTGTAGAAAGCTGTGGGGATGGTCACCATAGCCCAATTGCAGTAGGAGGCCGATACATCACTTCTGACAGCTCTGAGCTGGCACTAGACATTTCCCACGCCTGTGCCCTTCTTTTTTTTTTTTTTACTATTCTTTCTTTTTTACAAAGGCATGTTTCCTACCGTCCAGCCTGGATCTGAATTCTTAGCCAACTACTACTCATCCCATCTAACTGGTGCAAGAACAAATGATCCTTTCCCTCTTTTTCGGCAGCCATTTACATGTTTGAAGTTCTCTCTCATGTCTCCTCTTGTAGTTGAGGCTGCTTAAAAGGTCCTGTGAAATACCACTGGTCATACCCACCTGATTAACAACGTTCTCTCCACTTTGACACTAAACTAATGGCAGCATCCCATGAGTTAGCACAGGGATGCTACCCAAACTGTTTCTTTTCCTACCTTTCTAAAAACACAACAGGGTTTACACACACAAACCATCATGTTTTAACCTGTGTGTCACATAATTGCTAACAGACACCTCTTTTCAAAGGTTGTGAGATAAGACAGTTTCACACAGAAGAACCAAGAACATAGAGAAGCTGAGTGAAGTATAAGTGCCTTGCCTCAGACACATCTTCACCACCTTCCCTAACTCCAGCTCAGCTCCCAGGCTCATCACGTCTGTGCTGTAATCACCTTCCAATCCTTTACCTCAGTTAGACGTGCTCTTCTCTGCACTGCAGAGGCCCCTTCTCACCTGCTGTCCTGGAGAGTGGCCACATGTCCTCAGGGAGCTGCGCAGAACACCTCTGGAAAGAAGGATAGTTCCTAGCTGTGATGGAGTCCTTTTGGCTGGCCCCATCCCTTTGCAAAGGCTCTAGAAGACCACAGAAAAGTTAGTCTGAGCAAGGCCAGTTTAAATGAGGTTAAAGAGGTCAAAAGCCAATGCACCACGTACAAACCTCTAGGAAAGCCCAGGCAATAAAACCAAATAAAGCCTGAAATCACATTACCTGAAGGTTTCACAACTCTCAGAGTTGGTGAACCAGAAGTGTTTTAAAGGCAAAGTTCACTTTTATGCAATACTATGATGACAACCTACTGTTTCCAAAAAGGAAGCAACACTCATTGCTAAAACTAGTTGATGGTTACTTGGATACCTCAGCTGCAGTGCTACTGTGCTGCAGTGGGGCAAAATGGAGGACTTGTTTTAGCTCAAAGAATTGTCTCAACTCAGTAGTATCAGGTTCACGAAGCGCAAATCAGCAAAAAACTGATACTATGTAATGAAAATGTAATGAGTGACATGGAGGAAGGGTCACGTCACTCCCATTTACAAGAAGGGGAGCAGGGAGGACCCGGGTAACTACAGGCCGGTGAGTCTCACCTCCGTGCCTGGGAAGATTATGGAACAGATCCTCCCGGACAACATGCTTGATCACATAAAGAACGAGCATGTGATCCGAGACAGCCAGCATGGCTTCACCAGGGGAAGGTCATGTTTAACTAATCTTATGGCCTTCTATGATGGAGTGACGGCGTTGGTGGACAAAGGGAAGGCAACCGATGTCATTTACCTGGACCTGAGCAAGGCCTTTGACATGGTCCCCCATCACATCCTCATCTCCAAATTGGAGGGAAGTGGATTTGATGGGTGGACAACTAGATGGATAAGCAATTGGTTGAAAGGCCGCAGACAGAGGGTGGTGGTCAATGGCTCTATGTGCAGGTGGAGGCCGGTAACGAGCGGTGTCCCTCAAGGGTCTGTCTTGGGACCGGTGCTCTTTAACATCTTTATTAATGACATCGATGAGGGAATGGAGTGCACCCTCAGCAAGTTTGCTGATGACACCAAGCTGAGTGGTGCAGTCGATACGGTGGAGGGAACGGATGCCATTCAGAGGGACCTTGACAGGCTGGAAAGCTGGGCTCGGGTGAACCTAATGAGGTTCAACACGGCAAAGTGCAAGGTTTTGCACTTGGGCCGGAAGAACCCCAGGCACCTGTACAGGCTGGGAGGAGTTGTCCTTGAGAGCAGCTCGGCAGAGAAAGACCTAGGGGTCCTGATAGATGAGAAACTTAACATGAGCCAGCAGTGTGCTCTGGCAGCCCGGAAAGCAAATGGTATCCTGGGCTCCATCAGGAGAGGGGTGGTCAGCAGGGATAGGGAGGTGATTGTCCCTCTCTACTCTGCTCTTGTGAGGCCCCACCTGGAGTACTGTGTCCAGGTGTGGAGCCCTCAGTACAAAAAAGACATGGAGATTTTGGAAAGGGTCCAGAGGAGGGCCACGAAGATGATCAGGGGGCTGGAGCACCTCCCCTATGAGGACAGGCTGAGGGAGTTGGGTTTGTTCAGCCTGGAGAAGAGAAGGTTGCGGGGTGACCTCATTGCAGCCTTTCAATACCTGAAGGGAACTTACTCCCAGGAGGGGAGTAAACTCTTCAAAAGGGCTGATAATAGCAGGACTAGGGGAAATGGTTTTAAGTTAAAAGAGGGAAGATTTAGGTTGGATGTTAGGGGGAAGTTCTTTACTAGGAGAGTGGTTGGGTCCTGGAATAGGCTGCCCAGGGAGGTTGTGGATGCCCCGTCCTTGGAGGTGTTCAAGACCAGGTTGGACAGGGCTCTGGGCAACCTGATCTAGTAAAGGTGTATGTTTGGTGGCCCTGCTAGGCAGGGGGGTTGGAACTACATGATCCTTGAGGTCCCTTCCAACCCGGGTCATTCTGTGTGATTCCGTGTGAAAAACAATGATGTCTTCACCATGTTTTGATATTCAAACATGCCCAGTGCTTGATAACCCAGCCTTTGGGCATGGCCCTCAAGACCATGGCATACAATATAAGCTTCTACATACCCTCTAGTAATGCAAAGCCTTACTGATGGCTTTTATTGCCTCAGTTTAATGCAGTGCTAAGAGACAGCTGGTTTCTTAATTATAATAGTTAAGCATAACAAACTAACATAAAAGAAAAACAATGCATGATATTAATCTTAAGGATCAAAGCATGACAAGGGTCAGGTCAGCAGCTGGAGTTTAATTGTGGAAGTTGGGTGGAACACCACCTTGGGCAAATGTCAGAAAGGACAGGACTCAAAACAGTCACACTGCGTGCAAGGAGCACAAAAGAACAGGAGTGTATACACACTCGTCCCAAGGTGTAATACAAGCCAGCCTTCTAGACAACAGAAAACGGGTTGCTTGATGACTGCATTCTTTACCTGACTGCACGTATGGTATATACATGGATATTGTAATAAAGGAGTGCAGAAGCACCACAGGACTCTCGCATCAAATCGTCCTTCGTGTGCTGGATGAGGCAATTGGTGCCCCCTGGGAGGAGTTCAGTCTTCGACTTCAGGGTGACAAACAACAGACAGCTCGACGGAGGGTAAGTCTGGACTTATAAAATTAAGGATTGAATCAGGGGACTTTCAGTATCTCAGTAGGAAAATTCTTAGATTAGTCTACTATGAGTCAGGCTATGACTAAACCACAGCACTTATATGTACAAATTTTGCAGCCGATTTCACAAGCTGCCAATTTTAAGCTACAGGAAAGACAACTGCAGCAACTTCTGATAATGGAAAAAGAACATTGTAATTGGTTTCCATTAGAAGGAACATATGATACTGATATATGGAAAAGGGTAGAGAACATTTTACTACCAGAAGGGAGTAGGGCTTTCCATACTTGAGCAAGATTTGCTAACATGGCCTATATCATACATTGCTCTTAAGCCTTTGCAGAAAAAAAACACTATGCAAGAACAAGAGAGTGAATCTGAACAGAAGGAAATTGAGATGTAGACAGAAATACCACCCAATAAAATATAAGAAAAATCAAAAGCCTACAAACCTCCTCTAGCCCCTCTGCTACCACCATCACCAATGCCTAGGATTTAAACATTGCCTCCAATACGGCCCCCAATCCCACCCCCATATAAAAATCCCGGGGGAACGCAGACCTCTTCCTCCACAATTCAGAAATGCGTGAAGGAGTCTATTGCAGTGGGAGATTTTAGTGCTTCTCCTGCAATATACAGACAACAGCAACCTCCACAGCATAAAGCATTCCCTTACACTTAAAGAGTTGGAAAATGATATAAAGGAAAACAGACTTCAGAAGCACTTTACAGTAGGGATATTCGAATCAGTGGGGAATGGTTATCTCATGACTCCCTGGAATTAGAAAGTGTTAGTAAAAAAAGCCTTGACGTCAGCACAATATGCTGTTTGGCAAATAGAATATTCTGACTTAGTGATACAGAAGCTGTACAGAATTTGAATGATCGAGACCCTACTAGTGCTGACACATTACTTGGAAGGGGTCATTTCTCTAATGTCTGACAACAGGGTAGGCGGGATCAGGTTATTCTCTCAAGTTATGGACCTGGCTTTAAAGGCATGGAAGGGGATCCCTGACTAAAAAATCTGGTGGTCATATTTTGCAAAAATACAACAAGATCCTATATGTCACTTTGGTTCATAGACTTCAAGCTGCCATTTCTAGGTAAATTGATAACCTGGAGTCTGCAGTAATACTTATTTTTACAACTGGCACATGAAAATGCCAGTTTAGGTTGCCAGGAAGTTCTCACTCTGCTGAGAGTAAAAGCCAGAGCAGTAGGTAAATATGTTAAAGCATGTCAGAATATTGGTACAAAATCTCATAAGGCAATTGTGTTGGCTGCCACAATACAACAGCAACTACAAGGTGTCAAAAACAAAATATGTTTTAATTGTGGAGATCATGGATATTATAAAAAAGAATTACCCAAAAAAGATATCTGGAAATCGATCTGAAGAGCCATATCCAAGATGTGAGAAAGGATATCACTGGGCTAATCAGTGTAAATCTAAATATGAAAAGAGTGACAGACCTCTTTCAGGAAATCAGAGGAGAAGCAAGAGGTCCAGCACCCCACAAAATCCTCGGACCTTTGTAGCCTCATATCCCCCAGGGACAGAGTGCAAGCCTACTTATCTGACAAACCCCAAGGAAACAGCACCATCATGGACTTAGCAGCAGCCAAAGTAGGAAGCGCAGGACTTAACCTTACGATTACCTCAGATGAAAATTTACAGGAATTAGGGAAGGTCTATATACTTGACAAAGTGGTATCTGGTCCTTTCCTTGATGGAACAATGGGATTGATATTGGGAAGATCCAGAGCAATTACAGCAGATTTATTTTACTCCTGGGGGTGACCGAATTGGACTTTACTGGGATGATAAAGGTCATGGTGACCCCACTGCAAGGTTTCCAACACTTATCCAGGGGCTCATGTATTGCTCAATTGCTGTTACTTCCTTACTGGGTATCCAAAGTCATTAATTAGCCCAGAGAAACAGGTGCATTTGGAAGCATTTCAGATAATGCAGTAAATTGGACAATGATACTATCACAAAACTGACCCACATTACTGATAACAGTGAACGGTAAGAACATGACAGGCATAATAGAAACAGGAGCTGATATTAAAATTGTAGATAAAAACTAATGGCTCTTACAGTGGCCTTTGGATGCTGTTGCAGCTTTGATATCTAGAGTAGGGGTTTGGTAGCCCCCAACAGAGTCAGGCACTGTCATATGCAGAAGGATCTGACGGACAAGGAATGATCCTGTTATCATTCATGTGGCTCTTAATAGGAAGCAATGGGAACAGTTGCATCATAACAGTACATCCATTCAATGTACAAAGGCCAATTTTTTAGGAGAAATTGAGTTTACACCACCAGCTCATAAACTGTTGCATTCCAGCAAGGACCCACCTCTAACACTTAAATGTACAATTTTATTGATGCCCATCAAAGATGCACTAACAGTCTTTGTTGACAGTTCATCAAAAACAAGACAGGGAGTGGTCTGGTGGAGTGAAGGAGACAACTGGAAATATATTAGAAGATCAGGATATGCATCCAACTCAAAAGGCTGAACTGGGAGCTATTCAGGTGGCTCTAGAGGCATTTCCAGAAAGGGATTTGAACATTGTATCCGACTCACAATATGCAGTCAGAATTGTAATGTGTACTGAAAATGCATCAATCAAACCTGATGATAAAACTTTGCTAAACATGTTGCTTTCCATAAGGGCTAATCTACAGAGCAGGATGTCAAATGTATTTATTATGCATGTGTGATCACATTCTGGCCTCCCAGGCCCCATAACAGAAGGAGATGAGGTTGCTGATAGATTAGCATCAAACAATGGTTTTAATGTAATGACCACACAATTTCGGATGGCAGTTGTGTCTAACTCCTTTTTGCATCAAACCGCTTGCTGCCTAATGAAATAGTTTGATTTGAGGTGCTCACAAGCAACAACATTCTCAGAGCTCATGCAGATCATCAACAGTTCAGTTACAGTGTCCCCTTCAGGGCTTAACCCCAGGGAGTTACATCCTAATGACATG
>JAPSGF010000001.1:8800376-8914080 GCA_035772895.1 Perdix hodgsoniae | reverse complement strand
AACAGACAGCTCGACGGAGGGTAAGTCTGGACTTATAAAATTAAGGAGTGAATCAGGGGACTTCCAGTATCTCACTATCTCAGAACTCTTATGTTGTATCATCCTTTCTGTCCTGAATATGGCATCAGTTCTCTACACAGATAGCAGTGGGTACATGCGCTGAGGACTTAACATGTATCTGCCCAAGAGGAATTTGCTCTTAAGACACATAATTATTCTATAAACCTAGCAGAAGGCACAATGTGATACTGACATTTCTCTGAAACCGAGCAGCTGTCACAGTTGTTTTGGCACAGAATGAGCTGCAGCAAGCTGGGCCATCAGGGCACCCACAGCTCCTATTTATTTTTGCCACAGGAGACATGATCATAACAATTTTAATGATCAGAGAAAAGGGTGCAGGAGAAAGCCTGAGAATTCACCACACAGCAAGGGAAAGAGTAAGGTGATGCCCACAACAGGCTGCAAAACAGTCCTTTGATGAGCCTCTGCCCTTTGGGACACAATCACAGAAACAAGGAGTGGTTTTGTTCACAGCAAATAAAACCCAAACAAATAAAACAGGGTCCCAGTTCTGCAAGACAGAGAGAAGCATTTGGCTGTGTGCTAATGAGGGAGCAGTGGAGACTTCAGCTGACAGAAGAGAACAATTAATTTTTACTGGAAATATCAGAACGTCAGATGCTGAAATACCAAAGCTTTGGAGATGTGTGTGCCTTGATTATTGATTTTCTTGTTACCTCTATGTAGCTGAGTGCGGATGAGGGCATGGGTTAATCCATTGCTAAACCTACTTCTAAATCTCATTCCTGTCCTCCCAGCTTTAGGAGCCAGGCCTGAAACAAAGGTGTCTCTTACTTTCCATCCTAAGGATTTTCATCACAGTCTAAAGTGAATAACTTTTAGCTGTCCGAAGTGCTCAGCAGCTAATTAACTGCTTCACGCACTACAGTATGGGTTAGCCTAGTGGGCTGCAATGATCTGGGATGGGGAAAGTGGAATAAAGGGGGTGCTCCATGGCTGCAGCACAACCCCTGGGATGAGCAGCAATAGCATTCTCATGGGCGTCCTCACTGCCGTGTCCTGCAGTAGCCTGCTTTTTTGGGACACAGCCCACTACTTGTTTTTATTTCAAACCCGATGTAAGTAAATTATTTCTTCCTGTCATTCTACTTCACAGTGGCCTACAGATCTTAACCGAAAGACCAAGGTGTGGCACCAGCCAGCCTGCTAACACAGAGCACAGGCAGCCCAGCGAAGCTGCAGAGGGAGTAGGAGCAGTGCAGTGAACGAGGCGGGCAGCCCAGCAGCCATCCTAGCAGCCATCCTCTGCCAACCCTTTTCTTGACTGGGGGAGGATACTCTGCTTGCTACAATACACCCCAATATTCAGAGGGTCACAATTTTAGCATCTGCCCCAGGCTTTCCAGAACCTCTAGCACATTTCAAATTGTGTTAGTTTGGGAAAGAAGCAAACAAAATCAGTGTGGGAATTTTTGCTTTGTTTTTCTTTCCTCCCCTCAGGTGATGCTCAAAATAGAAAGTAAACAAATGTCACTGCTGATACACACAGCTCCCAAGGCAGCAATGAGATGCACAGGCACTGCCTGGCCCCCATGCTTCATCAAGACTCTGATTTCCTATCCATCACCCCCAACATTTTCAGCAAAGAAAAAATGGCTCTTCTGGCTTTTTTTGAAGATCAGATTATGGAAGATAATCAAACACCTTCCCACTTGCACGCTGATCCACTTGGTGAATAACATCAATACCGGTAATGGTTTGTTCTCAGTTTTTCATCACTTTCTTTTCCCCAGTCTCCTGTGCAATTTGCTCTGTCTGGCTATTTCAAAGCACATCTTTATTATGTCCTTTTACTCTATTCAGATCACCATCTGTTTGTTTCATTAGCAGTCTCACTTGAGCAGAGTGTATTTAGCAGGGCACTCAACATTCAAAAATTAGAAGCTTTGAAATCAACATAATCAATTGGAAAATGACAATTTTCTGCACTATTTTTCAGAAACTGGTTCTAAAAGCAAGAAGAGCCAATTTCTTGATTCTTTCTCCTCCTCTTTTACATTTAACTGAGAATCACTAGTATACTCGCAGACCAAACAAGAGTAAATGCTTCCCACATTTTAAAGACAGGCTGTTAAATAACCAGGCTAATCCTCGATCAGCTCACTTATTTATTTGTTGAGCACTCAGCAAAGAAACATGTTAAGGGATACCGCCCCAGAATAACCACCTCCTTCTGTCCCTCCTTCACTGGGGTAAAATCTAGCAGAAATTGCTCAAGGTTATCAGTTCATAGGCCAGCCCATATTTGATTAATGAGAGGGCCATCACACAGCTGATACAGAAAAATACACAATGCCATAAAATAAGCAAGCTTAAAAGGAGGAGCGTTTTTCAGCCACAGTGCCAGTGCCACACAGAAGACAAAGGATCATTTTTCACTTCTCTACCAGGGAGTGCAAGGTTGTTGGGACATGATGGCAACTATTGATCTAGGAAAAGACCTGAGTCATTTCTGTTGACCCAGAGGGGGAGCAATGAATTCAGCTTCATTTCTGTGTGCCCCCTTGTTCTGTAGCACAGGATTAAAAATAAGCCTAGCCTGAAAAAGGAAAAGGAGACTATTGCATTGCATTGGATTGGATTGGACTGCATTTGATTAGTGTGTGAGATGAAGGCAGCATGACTGCTGGGAAGAAGAAGAGATCAGGCGGATGAGAAGCATGAAGTGGCACGTAGTGATTTGTTTCTTCACTGGGCCATTAACTCAGCAGTAACCACCTCGGATGTTTTATTGTTTTAGATCCTGGATTTGACAGGTTCTTCCTTAGGCTGTGACTCCTAGACTCACCAGACCACAACCGAAGCTGTAATTTCCTACTGGATAAAACTTACTTACTTGAAAAACACAAACACATCGTAACTAATAGACTGATAATTTGCATGAATTCAGTCTTCTTACAGAACAGTATGATATTACTTCTATCTGCATGGGCCACTAACTACAAAAAAAAACCCACTGCATTAATAAAGTGTAAGCTGTGCCCCAACTCAACCTCTGGGAATGTCTGCTGTTACCAAATCACTTCTGATGTACTTCTAGAGAAAGACTTCTCCACCCTGCTGCCTCTGAAAAGACAGTTACTCACCTAGTCCCACTGGCCACCTAAAGATGTGAGAGACAGGAGATCTCTGGTGGGACAGGAAAGGCCAGCAGGCAGTCAAGCTGCAGCAATGCAGAAACCCTGACCCTCTCCCTGGCTGCAAGCTGGGGGACAAAACTCATACAAGATCATCTCATCCCCAACAGCAGTAGAACCGTTCCCAGAAAACTTCACTCATGGCCTTTAACTGCTTGAATGGCCTTCCAAAGGCAAAGCAGTCAGTTGGGAAGATGTAAAAGGACAGCAAGAGCAGACTACCATCCGCAGACTACGTGTGCGCTGAAGCACCACCTCCTCACCAAAGGGCAGCACCACACAAAGCTGACAGAAGAGATCTATCCAGGGGTCTCAGTAAGATAAGAAATGCTTCAGGATCCCTTCGCTAAGCTCTCAGACTAAACAGAGACGAGGGCAGACGGAACCCATGACATTTCCCTAGCAGTTGAGAGCAGAGGGGAGCCTGCCCTTCTCTTGCTCTTCAGTGGCCCTTCGCAGGCACCCCTCAGTTGATGGCAGAAAGCCAGCCACTCTCCAGAGTGTACACGGTACGCACCCAGTTCCTGATGACATTTCATGTTTAACAGTAAGAGCTCCAAGCTTTTGTTAGCTGATGTCACAGCCATAATGTGACGTAATCTGTTTTTTTTTCCTCCCCTTCACTTCCTCTTTCCCTTTGGATCTGTCACAGTCCATTTGGTGAAGATGAACTGGTGTTGCTCTGTCCCATAAACATGAAGGGCTCTCAGACTGGCCTATCTCTGGGGCTGGCTACCATCCTCAGTCAACTGAAGAGGGAGAAGCCCAAAGCCTTTGTTGGGAAAATACCCAGCAGTTCAAGATCTCCTGTCATACCAATCTTGTCTCAGTCACCCCCAAAATAAAAATCCTAGGAATTTTTAATTACTTAAAGGTTTTCTCACCTCAGAAGCAGGACAGCAGCACTAAGTCACCAGCAAAAATCAACTCAGCAGGACAAGGAATGAACTCGTTACAGGCTGTACAAGCTGAGTTCTGACTCAGCTTCCACTGAAAAAGAAAAAATACTTACTCAAAACACTGTGAAATCCTCAAATAGCTCAGACATCAAGGCCAACACCTCAAGCTGCTGGGACCACATGGCACTCCACAGACTAAGCATGGGGCTTCACAGCTGGCTGCTCCACAGAGCCCTCTCTGGCACACCGATCCCCATGGCAGCACCCAGGTCACCCAGGCTCTCACCTGGAAAACCCAAACCCCCAGGAAAAAACAAAAGCAAAGCCAATCTCTGCCATGCTGTGATCAGCAGCCAGTAGCACTTCTTTCCCATCACCCCAGCCAGATCCTTGACCCCATAAGACCTTGCATTGGGTGTGACATATCCATGTTTCTTCCCCACCTGAACCACCTGTCCAAAGCTCACACTGCTGTGCATCAAGCTTCTCTATGCCAGGAACAGAGCTCCTCTGCTTGCTCTATCAGATTAATACAAAAAATGCTGCCAGCATAGGGGCAGGCCCTTAATAATGACTAATAGTTGCAACTTAGGTTTGTTAACAAAAAAAAAGGTTAATGTATGACTGAGGCTGTCAGTGGACATTAGGGGAAACACCCATCACATCTCCAAGTTCCTGTCTGCTTCTACTGTCTTTAAAGCTAAATGTATTTCAGACAGTATTAAAGTAGTTGGGCTCATTACATTTTTATAGTTTTTCTTTGTCTTTTGCAGACCACAGATTTTTTTCTTCCTTTGGTCACCATCACCATGGGAAATTAGCTCCTAAACTCTTATTAATTTTTTGCTGGCAGTCTTTAATGGCCTCACTCTTGCAAGGCATCCCATTCATCTAGTGACTGCCAGGCCACAAGAGCACCAGGGTTCTCCCCCCACATCCCTTCCTCCAAGCAGAGATAAGAGCACAGTGATATTAAAAGCAAGAGGTGAGATGAAAGTGCCTGCTTCAGATCAGACACTGCTGCCATTCCTTAATTAACTTTGCCTATATTTTCAAAGGAAGAAAAAACAATCATTTCAAACCAGTCTTCCCCAAGTTAATATTCTCATTCTCAATACTAGTATTGAGGAAAGAAAGTGGGGGTTTTCTTCTTTTTCTTAAGTAATATTACCAAGTCACCTTCAAAGCACTATCTTGAGATCATTTTTCAAATGTCAGCATAAAAGGCAGCCAGCTTGCTCTCTCTTCTCTCTGTAGTTTCCCATATCACTTTGGGCTACTGATATGCTCAGGTTGAAAAAGACACTTCTTTTTCCTACCTTCCCCTGCTCCATTCCCAACTGTGTAAAGCAAAAAATCATAATGTCAGGCATCTGACAAGGTGTTTCTACAGTCCCCACACCCATACTTCTGCCCTTCACACACTGGACTGGCAAGCTGCATCTCTACACCAGCATTACTTATGGCAACCACTTTCAGTATACCCTGGCTCACTTCTGGGAGACATTTACAGGCTGCATATTTGTTAACCTGTGAAAACCTACAGAAACACCTGCTTGAGATTAAATTGAAACTTACTGTAGAGCAGAAGCCTCCACACACCGAGCTATACAGAATTCTGTAAGTCTGCAAACATAAATAATGCAAACAAGTACCTAGGGGTTAGAAGAAAATATGGAATTCAAAACTTTGCTTCTATTGCTGCCCTAATTTTTACAAAAAAAAAAAAAAAAAAAAAAAAAAGAGAGAACTTGAAAGAGTTACCTGCAGGTGCAGACTCTGACTCTCTTTTGTCTTTTTTCTTAAATGCGCAAGTGAAACCGAATGGATTCAACAGATTATAAATGGATGGGTAAGACAGCACTTCCCAATGGTCGGAGGCTGCATCTTGGTTCTGTTATTTCCAAAACTAATCTTGGTGTCTATCTGTGTTTCAGGTGTTCTCACAAACAGTGCAAATCTTCCTCCTGCCCCTGCAATGAAGAAAAAGGAAGAGAATTTACTGGTAAGATTAACCAGAGTGGTTAGCTACTTGAGTAACACAACTTCAACAAACAAATGATTTCTATCTATCTTCCTGAAGGAAGATGACTATCACACTACATTCACATATTACAGTGTCAGATACCAGACAGACCAACTTGTGCTTCAGAAACCTCAAAAGCCATTCCTTTTAGCTGTGACTGCAGTCTCAGCACCAGTCCCACTGGGGCTCAGGGCACAGGAACTACCAAGCCTGGCCTTGCAACTTCTGGAGACCAGCTTCACTAATGAACATCTGCTGCATCTCTCAGGCGGGAGCGTTCTTTTATTTCTGCAGAAGCTCAGTCATGGCATTATCTACGTAATCCATGCCTGAACCAGCATATCTAATACAACACCTTGAAAGCAGGTATTAAAGCCAGCTCCATTACCTCTGTAGCAGAGCATTCTCTAAATCCACTTCGGATAATTCATTCGTTCTGCTAACTCCTCTGCTCTGCACAGCCTACCAAGGGATAACAATAAACATAGCTCTTGCCTTTGCATTTGGGTAAACAGAAACCAGCAAAAGAACAGCCAATTATCAATGACATTTCCTAAGTTTGAAAACATATTTACCATGCCACATTTAAATATTTTTTCTTGAGGTACCGTGGGTGGAATATAGAAAAAAAACACAAGTTGGAAACACGTTTTCATCAAAAGTGGGGGGGGGGGAAATTTCCTCCCCACTTCCATATAGGACAACACACTGGAAAGGCAGCCTTCACCTTTGTGAAGAAATCCTCTCAGATGTATCCAGACAACTCCTTGTGACTTGGATCATAATATTCTCAATAAGCAGATCCACGATGCTACAACAAGTGACCATGGTATACAACAAAGGCAGTATGAAGAACATTGCTCCTCTCTGGAAAGTACTGAGCAGTAAATTCTGTGTCTCTCATTGCATATTCAGCAGTGACAAGTGATAAAATTATCTCTGATGTGAAAAATTTTGGTCTCTCCTCCTTCCTAAGAGTTATTAGCATGGAGGTGTAAGACTTCCATGGGCTACACCTGTAACAACTAACAAACCATATATTCTTTCTCCTACTCCAAACCTGCACAAGCAAGAGCTATTTGAATGCACCGCTGGGCAAGCAGCACTTTATAAGATAACCCTGTCACAAACAAATGAGAAGAAAAATCTACTGTCAAAGACAACATCATACTTCTTCATCACTGTGCCGTGACATGACTAGCATTTGTCAAGGAAACAGCAAGTACTCCAAGTAACTGTGATAGAGCACTCACTCATTCCATTAAGCTGACACTGCCAGAAAGCTGTTCTAGAAATGAGCTGTTTTGGATCAAACTGACTATTACTCCTATTGTTCTTACACAGATAAGTCTCTTGTACTTTTTTACTGAGGAATGATCACGGTTTAAATTCAAAGGAGTTGCAGGCTGTGGTATCAAGGAACGATATATGTATATGTATATGTATATGTACATGTATATGTATATGTACATGTATATGTATATGTATACATACTTTTTTTTTTTTCACTTGAAGATGACTGGTATGAATTAACCTAGGTGAGAACTACTAAAAATAGTACTTACCTGTATGGCAGTTGTTGTGAAAGTATAGGAACTGATGGTCCCAAATCAATTCTCAGTGAAAGAAGTTTTCTGCATAGCATCCATTACCAAAGCAACTGTAACACTGAACCACTTTGGGCACATTTCCACAGAAATACTAAGGGCCGGATTGGCCACATAACTGCACTGCCTACTCTCTGCAGCACTTCCTTCAACATGGCTGTAAGGAGTACTGTTGGGATTTTGGGAAGCAGAGCACTACATTTCAGTTTAGTTATTCACACTATGTTTTGTGGATAAACAGAAAATTTAAGTCCCTAGAGATCAATACAGCACTTTTCCAAAGGGCTTTATGCAAAATGCATACCCTCAACTTTGCTATGAAAAGCACACTTGAAGAGCTGTGAATTTTCACATGAAGATGCCTTTACTTCAAGTCGTAACACCATTTCATTTTGGACTATAGCTCCCCAAAAGGTGAAAAGCCTCTTAGCTCTCTCACCAATAGATAACTGAGGCTGAAAGATTAGGAGACTGCTACAAATCAGCAAGAAAAGAATTCATGAAATCACTGCTGAAATAAACAGCATATTTAATTTTTGAGGTGTAAAAATTAAGGTCTTTAAACAAATTGGAAGCCGAGAGAATAAAATGATTAATCAGGGAGCTTAGCTGGAGAGCATGCTATTTGTTTTCATAAGCGGCTGTCTTCTGAATCAACATTTCTGGAGCGTAGCTCTTGCTGGGACATGACTGAGTGAATCAGCTCCAAGCTCCCCCCCCCGCAGAGGATGCATTGTGGCAGCATCAACAGATCCCTCTCCCTTGTGGTGCTGCAGTGAATTCTGACTCCACAGCTCTTTATACTAGGGCAGCCTGCCAGCGCCAAACAAAGATAACTGTCTGTGCATTTTGGTGAGGGTATGTGACTTAATTAACCAGGATAATGAAAGATAGAATGGACGTGCCTTTGCCAAGGTAGTGAGTGGAGATGAGTCATGGAAGTGAAATATGTGAGCCCTTACGTGGTTTCATAGACAGAAATATTTAGACATATTTAGACAATATTTGTGGACCTATTTTTCCTAGCATGTGAAAATAATTTCATAACATAAAAGGTATTTTTCAACACTAGTCCTTTGAGAAGACCATCTCACCACGTACCTCCATAGGAAGAGCAGCGGTGATCCAGATGTCAAGTGGATCTGGAGCTGGTGGGGCTGAGTGTTCCCACAATGATGGCAAAGCTGGCATCAGGAACGAGCCTGGGGAGCTCCTTGCCATGGGACTGCAGCCAGACGTGCATCCTCTGCAGAATGCCTCAATGCCATCCTGGCTCATGCATCTGGCACCTGGATGGAGGAGGTGGGGATGTATTGGGATGCTGTGTTGGGATGTGAGTGGTGGAAATGAGGAAGGTGGAAAGAGAGAGGTAGAAGGTAATGGTGAAGGCCCTGTAGATTGGCTAGGAAATGCATGTGCAGCACTCAGTGCTGAGCACCGACCTCTGCCAAGGTCTCAAGAGCTTTGCTACAGAGCACAGAGCAACGTAACAGGGCTGCTTCAGCTGCCTGTCTTTGACAGCAACAGCCAAATGGGAAGATGAGAAAGAAATCAGGCAATTTTCAGTAGTATAAATATAAGACATATGTGTCAGTATATTCTTATACATATATGCACATATGGGTTTCCATTATCACTTCCTTTTTAAAAATAGTGTTTAAAACTCACAATGATTAACAAAACGTAATGCTGTATGCAGGAGAAGATGGATGAAGCCTCACAAAAGAGGTTACAAACAGAAGAGGCTTCGTGAGATAGGGGACATCTTCACTTGTGAGCAGTATTAAAACACCAACTTTATTCAGGAATACGGAATACATTTTTGAGGATATCCAGTTTACAAAAGTTTAAGACAAGGCTGGGTTTCAACACACAGCTTCCCTTAAAGCTCTCATACAACATCCTAATTTCAAGTGGAAAAAAACCCTCAAACCAGTGAAATAGGGACAAACAAAGGCCACAGTTTTGTACTGAGATACATTCCAAGCAGAATCCAGCATGGTACTGAAATTCTTTCTGCAGTTACATATTTTAATCCACAAATGCAATACAGCTTTGTGCTAATACAACTATTTCAACTGCATATGAACTGCAAGAAGAGCACTTGATTACAATTTTAGTTCCAGGCATATATGCAAAATAGCTTCCAATGAGCAACAGTTAAAAACAGTACTTGCCATTCGATCACCACTTTTAAAAATACAGCATTAAATTCTTCCTTCATTTAGATAATTTTAAATATTCATTAAAAATTAAATTCAGAATCAGTGTCCCTCTATCCTTTTCATCATTAATAATTTCTCTTATCTACTAAAACCATTTGTCTTTTCTAAGATGTCTAAAAAGTAAAGCACACAAGATTAACAAGCTGCAGCATTAATTAAAATGAGAGTCATCATCTCTTTCCTCCACCCAACTTCTAAATCTATCACGAGGGCCCCATTAGCTGTATCAAAGTGAAGTGGTGTAAATAAAACTGATTTGATTTAAAAGGAGAGGAAGAACCAATGCAGAGTTACTTAAAAATCGCAATGCAGTCACAGCACTGTCATGTATGCCACTGCAGGATGAGCAGAGAAAACTGTTCAGAGACTCTCTTTTAAAAACATTACTGCCAGTTTTCCATTAGCACAATACCAGCGAGGTAAATTATAATTTGCTATAGAAGGAACTTCGTATTATTATCAAGCAGATTCACTAAGGGCTTCATTATAAAATACACAGCACTCTGACTTCTGCAGAGGTTAAAGACAATCAAAATTTCTGAAATTCAAATACACGGTTTTTAAAAGCAATCCAAATCTTATTTCCAACAGCCTAAACCCAATTCCTTTATTTACCTCAAGCAATCATTTCTTCCAACTGTTTTATTGAAATCAAATTTATTAATTAATCCCTGCTCTTAGTAGAACTACTCATTACTGCAGTCACCACTGAATACAGATCAGGAATCAGAATTTGGCTCTGGAGAAATCTGTTTTACTTGTGTAAGAATAGGCCTTTGAAAGAACATTAATTTGTTTAAATATTAAATATAAAGGAAAGCTCCTGGAGGACGCACCTCAAATTAAAAGGTTAAGAGCAATCACAAACAATAGAATGATTAATTCCAACTTCACCAGCTACGGAAGTCCCACTACACGGCACTTCATGAACATTTAGCTTCAACCTTACAAGACGAAGATGAAGGAACTGCAGGATTTTCAATGAAATATTTAATTTAATCAGTGCAGTTGTTGCTACCACACTTCTCCAAAGATTCCACTAAATAATGCAGCAGTGCTGTACAAACACTACCAGAAGTGACACGTTATAAACAATTTCAGTATGATACTACAGCAATTTCCAAAGAAACCAGCTAGCAAATCCGCTATAGGTACCAGAAAACTGGAGTAAGATGAAAACCTTTCTTAAAGTTTTAGCATGCCTTTAGCTTATGCCTTTTTGGAACAAGATACTGAACTCCTGTACTCCTCAAAGTGGTCCCCAAAATTAACAACAAAGAGGAAGACAAGACTTGTTTCTCTTTTTGGATCTCTAGACAATGATATATAACAACAGCCCCCCCCCAAACCAACATACAGTCAGAAAGGCACAATCTCCTTTTATAACTTGAATTCTAAAAAACTGAAAGATTCCTATACAAAGATAAATACACCCTTAGCTGGAAGGGAAAAAATCACACCACTCAGAATGCTTCTTCCTTTTTTTTCCTTTTTTTTTTTTTTAAGTCCAAATGGATTATCTTAATGCAAAAGTGACACAAATATATACAACCGGAAAGTGTATCTTATATATATATATATATATATGTACATAAATGACAGTGACTGACACAGACAGAAGCAGCAGGCTATTTTCACTCTTTTCCTACTTCTTAGCAATGCAAGATAATGTTTTTTAGATTCCAAAGGCAAACATGTTTGGTTTGCATATACTGTGTGTCAAAAGACATGTGAAATACAGTCTTCCACGGAAGGGCTGCAAGAGGGATATGTGCCACTTAAGTTACACAGGACACAACAATTAGTTTCACGAATATAGCTTTAGACTATTTAAATGGGAAAAATGAAAGTCTAATTAAACCACTGCAAACTTTTCAGTAGCAAGTTCTGAAGTCTAATAAAATGTTTCAAAAACTGCAACAGAAAAATAAGGCTAATTCTGTTAGCGTTTTATGTTGTTTGCTTACAGAAGGCTGTGCAGATCCCTAAACAAAGGCAATAAAAGGGACAGCAGGGTTTGGCACTCATTCCCGTGCCCACACACGCTGTCACATCAGCTATACTCAAGTTTGACTTACATATGAAATAGAGAGCAACTATTTATGCGACAATGCCGACAGTCTGCCTAGCAATTTGCAAGGACTGATGAATTAGCCAAATCCTGCTTCATGCACAACAGTGTAACTACACTGCTTGAGCTCCCACCAAGAATGGAATCTGACCGTGGCTTGCATGTTGCTTTACAAGGACCAAGTAGCATCTTCTTCAGTGCACTTCAGAATAGGCTGCCTAAGCCCTTAAGGAAAGGCTGCTGTTAATCTATTTCCAAACAAAGCCAAGACTATCAGCACTATAGTTTTACAGTGTCCCCACAGTGTCATCTCAGCCCTGGAAGGACCGCTGCTTGTACATCCATCTGGTGCCTGCCTCCCACATATCATGTCAGATGACTTCAGACAGGAAATAAAAACAAAAACAAACACAAAACCAATTCAGTTTTATGTGTTGGAACTGAGTCTGAACTTTAATCACCTCACTACCTACACCCACGCTCAAGAATTCTTGAGTCTTGAGCACCTAACCTTTGGGCGAAAGATGTTACCTTAAACAGGGAGGAAAAGAAGCAGAGGGTTTGGAAAAACAGTAGTTTTCCTCTTTTCCATTAAACAGCAAAGCCTGTTTAATGACAATGTACATTACTTGGAAGAAGAGGAGTGGGAAATGTGTCTAACAGACAAATAGACATAATTCTTCAAGACCAATTTCTCTCCGGACAAGAAAAAATACACTGCATTCTCTTCTGTATATTAAGTGCAAGCACAGCACTGCAGTGGCATTGAAATTCAGAGCTTACCTTCCCTCTTTCCACTCTGAAAATCTTTACCTTTGAGTTGCTTTCTTGTGGGTGATTCAGCATAATGAACATATTTCATGGGAAACCATCCTAAGAGTTAAGAGGGAAAACCTCAAAATAGATAGAAGTAATTCTGTTTATCCGAAGAAACTAGAATTTGAACCAAATGAATACGAATAATGGCAAAGAATTCAGAAAAAGCAATGAGAACATCATAAGAAAAACTTCAAGATTTTGAAGTTCTACAGATACAAAGAGAACTAAACCTATGCAATACATGATGTATGTATATACATACAGTATTAAACATGTGTATCCATGCAAGTCCATACGCTGACAAGCCCTAAACCTTTCACCCACCTTCAGTTCTTTCAGAAATTAACAAACTATTCATCCACACAGAAATTTTCCATGATGGGTGTTTGCTTCAGGCTGGTTTTGGTGTTGAAGATGTAGCTGGAAAAGTTTTGGTTTGTTTGCTTGTTATTTTTTAATTTTTAATTTTGATTTTTAAGAAGAAACACACAGAGTGATGTTGTGATGTTGTTTTGCCACGTTTGAAGTCTTGCGCTGGTGTGTTGAGCTTCACTGCCTCCGTGGTCAGCCTGAAATTTGACAGATAAGCCAACCTCTGCAGTTTTCCTGAGAAAATCCATGCAAATTCGGCCTCAATACTAGCATTGGGGTGGAGGGATAAAACAAAAAACACCTGTTTGTACAGCTGAGAGCTGTTGCATCGTCACAAGCTAAAACTGAAAATTACATTCACAAGGAGAAAGTTCTAAGCAAGGAAAAGAAGGGCCATATACAGCATCTTCTGCAATTTGAGTGCTGCCAGTGGGCTTAGCACTAGGCTTCTTTCCTCCTGAAGGGCTGCCTCTCTCATGCTTCAGTGACCACCACCTGGCACTAGGCAGCAGGAAGAAACAGTTCACAGAGGACAGGAAGCAGTCTAGAAACAAGAGATCTGGCATAGCTTTTGCGTGCAACATTTGTCAATATTACACATGCACATATATACATTCAAATACAGTATATATTCTGAGAAATACAGCACATCACTTCTTAGGCATAGCACTGTTTCCCTTGCTAGTCTGGAACTGGAACCTGCTTGCAGGAATATTGTCAGGAACTGATGCAACTCCACATTCAGCTGTCACAGCTCTGTCTTTGATGAGCACAAAATGCCGAATTAAAAAATTAATTTACAATGGATACAAATCAAGTCGTTATTCAGGCACACGCCTGCCTGAACCTTATAGCAACAGCAAATTAACCCACATAGACTAGAAAAAGCGAATCTCTTCTTGTCCATCCCAAACACTGGAGCAATTATGCTTCTCTTTCATCAACATGGTTGACCAGAGAATTGCTTTGATCTGCTGTCCTCTCAAGAAGGGTTCTGTGGCCATCCATGCTCTCATGAACATCTCTTGTCCAACCGCTGTCTGTGCCCAGAGGGCTTCCAGCCGTGGGGGTGTCTGTGCTCACCACGCTTCCTGTCCGAGACCGGTAAGGAGGGAGATCTGGCTGATTAGGGGATTCAGATTCAGAACAATAAGGGGGTGGAGGAAGGTCAAACCAAGGTGGTCTGCTGTAAGATACATAACGTAGTAAGAGGTTAGTGAAAACAGTGGCATGGAAAACCATACATAAGATTTTTTTCCAATAAAGAACAAAATGAGTATTTCTTGGCATTTCCACAATGACACCTGTCAGATGATCTTAAACAGACCTTCCCATGTTATTCATGTTATTCCAAAACCTCCAAAGCACCACCAGGTACCAAGGTTTCTGGTCAGGATGCAACAGAACTAATGACTTCCTGCTTAGCATTCCACAATGATTTTCATGGACATGCACTGCCAAACAAATCTCAGCTTACCCTCAAAGATGAAGAAGTAAGAATTTTTCTTGTGTAACTTTTACACAATCTGAGGAAGCACTATAAAAGAAGTAAGGTAAGTAGCGAATTTGCATCTGTAGATAAAGATGCAATCACAAAGCTCTGAAGAAACCTCTGCTAAGTGACAAAGATTAATGGTTTAGGGTCTACAAATAAATAATGAACTGAATTCTTCACAAGAATTTTTTTTGCATACTACATTCAAAGCAACTGCTAAGAAGGCACAGAAAGGATGAGGTACCAGAATCAGTAAAACTGTTTTTGGATTCTAATAGTAAAAAAAAAGTAAAGGAATGAAAGGAATTTTCAGATGGATATCAGGTATTGGGAGCAATTCGTTCTGAAATTGCAGATGGTTTGCATTGGCCCAGGTGAGAAGTGATTACAATCTGGACTGCTGTTCATTCAGTTGTCCTTACTAATGAAAATATATCACTATTATGAATGTCAACATTAAGATAAGTAAGCTGCTGCCAAATCAGCAGAGAACAGGAATGTAAATGATTATATTATCATTCCTAGATGCCAGAGATTGTGCTAAAGAATGGTGACAGGGTGACAGTGAACAATTTGGATCATCAAAGTTTCCACTATGCCATTTTATGTACAAAGGATGTCAGTCTAGCAATTTTATTTGGAAAGAGTTTACAGGCAGAGGTTAAAACAAAGGTTAATGATCTACAAATAAAACCAGTGTCACCAATACAAAATCAACACACCTGCAAAACTTCAAAGCACTTTCAGCTACTTAAAAAAAAAGAACAGAGCTTTCCATTTCAGAGTTTTTTCTTCTCTGGGTAAAAAGAAAAGTGGTATAAAGCAGAGGATTTATTCAATTTCTTGATGCAAGAAATGCAGATTTCTTCACTTTATATACTTATTTATCACTCATCTCCATGGTGTATATATACATATGTATTCTTAATAGTATGTCCTACAACCCAGCTAGCTTTTGGCAAAAAATCCAAATGAAGTTTTCAAGTGTTGACTCCAGACTGGCACAGGATATTATAAGAGAAGTTATACATTTCTTTGCATTTTCCTGCTTCCACATCTGCACGTGCTAAGATCATGCACTTAAGTTCGCCTTATGTGCCTTTAATGGCAATAAAAGCAAGTGAACTTGACAGACTAGCAACACAGTATCACCATCAAAAGCAAAATAAGAATAAACAGGAAGCAGAAGCACAGATGCACACAGCTGCAAACAGTGTGAAACTTTGGTGAGAACAGAAATAGTTGCTGTACATACCTTTGGTCCAGCACAGCCTCTGAATAGGACGGAGGCGAGTCCAGATCCTCCGGCCTGTGGTAGGTCTGGTTGGACATGTACTGGATCCCATTGTTGACGTTGTAGGTAACACTGCAGTGGTGTGGGTGATCAAGAACCACCAGCCGGGACAGCAGCACAGGGTGCTGCAGGCGATGCACTGGCAGGGTCATGAGATTGTTGCGTTTTCTTTGGTGATGTAGGACTAAGGCAAGAAAGGCCACCACGAGCACAAAAATGACAGAGCTACCAATGATAGCATAGGTAATACTGGGGTAATAGAGCAGCTGATTTTCTGAGGTCACGTAATCTTGGCCACTGCCTGCCTCTGCAAGACAAAAGGAGAAGAAAGCCTGAGATTCATTCCATTTTACAATTCTATAATATAACATATGATTTCTGCTAGCATGCTGTGTGACAAAGCAAGTTTCTTAGCATATTAAAACTACATGCATGCAAAACAGAGACTGGCTGACCATCTCTCAGTTCATTCTCAGCTGTAGTACATCTTTCAGACAAACTAAGAGAGAGGAGAGAATGCTGAAGAGCAGGAAAATACACTCTGGTGAAGCATGTGTATTATTGAGAGGTTCACTCAATCATACTTTTCACTCCAACTACTTTTTCCACAGGTTAGAACATCCCTTTCTGAGACATAAGCACAGTGCCATAGCCATACCTGCCACAGTACATTACAATCAGAAATATCATTAAAAGCAAAGATCAGGCTTTTTATAAAGTGTGGTACAACGGATGTTTACTTACAGCTAATGAAAAAAGGTAACAACTACATCCCCTGCTCCAGAAATCCAGCAGTTCAAAACAAGTGAAAGAAAATATACAGATAGCTGCTCAGTAAGTGATTATGTGGACATTTGTGATCAACAGACCTCCTGCTGGAAGTAATTTAAAAGTAGAAAGGGCATTGGAACTGCAGACAAAACCACTGTTGTAAGCCTGGTAGATGTGATACCGGTAAAAGATGTACCAGCTTAAAAGCAAAGAGGTCTAGGACGGGAAGGACAAAAAAATCAAGCAAGCAAACAAATGGGTTATGTTATAATGAAATGAGGAAAAATAAAACGTGAGTAGGAGTGAGGGCATGACAAATCACATAATTGAGCTTCAATTTGACTTGGAAATGGACAGTGGAATGACTGAAAATGGTAATTGGGTGGGAAGAAGGAGGAGCATGGCTGCCAACGGCAGCATTACTGGGAAGACTGGTGATGAGAGAAGATGAGCAGATCAGAAGATGTACTTCACATGCCATACAGCCAGTGCTTCATGTGAAGGATGCACTGAGCAATCAGCAAAGTCACCGAGTATTCTAAAAGAAGTTACACAGGATTTGTTCAGAGCCACAACATAGGAGAAGGAATTCCTACCCAGACTCAGGGTACAGAGAAACAAAAAAAGCAACGGAATTATAACTGGATAACATCTACTTGGACCTTGAACTGCATGCAAATCTTACGAGGGAAAAAAAAAGAAACAACAAAGAAAGAGGCAAAATGCAAAGAAGGAAAGCGGCTTAAAGAAGCAAGATGACACACACACTGATGTGACTGCCACACTTCAGTGCCAGAGCTGGGAACCACATTCCCCTGACTCCATGTCAGCACCCTGCTGACAAAGTCCAACAGCATCTAACAATTGCCTTCTCTTTTTGGGGAATTTCCATTCCTGTGGAGGCTGTAACTCCTTACAGACACAAAAATAAAAATGCTGTTCTGACACAAAACATTAATCTATCTCAAGCAAAAACATGAGGCTGAATAAAAGCAAACAAGAAATCCTGACCCCTTGACCCTCTAAAATCCACACAATTATAAGAGGACCATCTATCCCAATTCTTAACTCCCTACAGCAAAAGGCTGGGACAGTAAACCTTAACTATAAATACCATTTTTCCCTTTGCACCTACCAGCTGAAAAACAGGTCTTGGTCTCTGGGAACAAAATAATGAAGTGTACACAACATGTATCTGACAAAATAGAGGAGTCTTCCTCAACCCCCATTTGTGAATCAAGATCCTTTGGGTATTTCTTGCAATGTTTGCTTTCAGTACTTTACTTTCATGGCAAAACACAAAGCAACACTTGACAGCATCACTAAAAATAACTTCTGTATCAGTTAGGTAAGATAATACAACTGAAATTGGCTAATCCTTTAAACATCTCAATTTTAATCAAAGACGGTTTAGTAGAAGGAAGAGAAGGGAAAGAAAGACTGTACTGGAACTAAGAAAACATGATTATCAGTCCTGATACCACAAAGAAAACTACTGCTCTTATATGGACGTGCTCTCCTGTTGATAACGCTGTAGCCGCAGACCAGAGAGCTGCTTTGCAGGCCACCAGTGAGCCACATTTCACTGCAGGATAATCCCAGTTTTCACGTCTATGTCACACATCAGCGAGAATCCCTCGTGGATTTATTTCCCCACACAACAGCACTGGAGAGAAGGCAGAAATTGTTGTTACCTGTCTCTGGCTCACTTAGCAAAGTGAACAAAGTCCGCATGAGGAATATAAGTCAGATCAGAAGGGAGGAAATGAATTTATATGCATTAGGAAGCTTAATTACAGCTCATCACATATTACTACAGCTTCTCTAACTTCACCTGCTGAATAATGAATTCTTGTCACATAACACAGACAAGGGCCAGCGCTGTGGAGTGACAAGTAGATAATTTCTACAAAAACATCAACAAGTCTACATGCAAGGAGTGATCCATGGGTGAATACAATTGTCTATGAATCTTTGGCGCAAGGGAAGTAAAAATGCTATGACATTTCAGTAAAATACCACAAGACTTCCACTCATCTTGGTTCACCAGTTACTGCGCATGAGCAGAAGAGTGAGAACAGAACGCCTTTGTAGACCTGATGAGACATAATTAGTTACCATGGGACTATTCTCAGCAACATGGTCTCTCTTCTTTATTAATCCCCATCTTACTAAAAAATGAAGAAAAAATGAGAGCAATGAATTATATGTCAACTTCTTTTGAAAACACATAGGGTTATCTGTCTGTTTGGGATAGGTCTTTTTTAGGTCCTGCAAAAAGATTTTGCCAAAAATCAGACGTTTTAAAGAGGAGAAAGAATCTGATAACAGCTTTAGGACCATATAGGGTGGGGAAAAAAAAAAAAGAGAAAAAAAGAAAAAAAAACCTGACCATTTGTTTTCTCTAGCTTCAAAGCCTTCTCACACAACAGTAGCCTACCTATCTTAAAAAGATTTGGAGCAAGTTTGCACTTAACATACTGTTTTGAAGTTTTGGAATTACATCATTTGTTTGCCAGTAATTCTCTATTCCTTTACAGGTTTTTAGTTTTATTGCCTGTGTTTCCATTTACTTCACCATATTCTGAAAATAAGAGCAACCTGTCTCCACTGAGGTCAGTATAGATCTCTCCCAGCCACAAACATAACCAAAACGGTGCTGTTTTCAAAACAGCTGATTGGCACAGTCTTTGTACTAGCCCATAAGCAATATTGTTTGGGGGATCTAAATTAGCATCCCCATCGGTTCAGCAAGTACTAGTTTGTGCTACTCTGGCATGATGCTGCGCTGAGGGGTACAGAAATGCCCTGTGAAGAGAAAAAAACTGGTTTTATCTGTCAAGTGCTCTTTTTTGTACGCTGGGCAGTGCTGAGTACTTTGAATACAGACGTTTCTCTTTCTGCACACAAATAATCCATCTCCCTAAATGAGGAAAGTCTCTATACAGAGTGTACTATCGAAACACCCTTCTCCTGCACCAACATATTTATTCTTGCCTTATAGGTGGACCCTCTGTCCATAAATACAAAATCTTGAAGTCCTTTAGCAAAAGATGCTCACAAATAAGTCCAGTGGTATTCTACTTCCCTTGTGGTGCAGTTTAAACCAGGAAAGACGAATCTTTGTCTCATCTTCTCCTTTTGCTAACAAAGCAGCTAACTACAAAAATGCTAAAGACTAAAGTAACGTTACCTGAGCATGAAGCTGTGCTTGACTTGTAGCCCTAGAGAAAACACTTGCCATTCAAACAAACAAACAAAACTTCCCTTATTGGTCTCCTTCCAAAATAACATCCCAGAACAAAAACTGCTTTATATAACAGCTAAAAGTAGCCAAACTACAAGACAGTTTTGACTGTAAAAGACATTTGGAAAATGTTTTTTCTTCCATTATCTGATCCTGTTGAAATGAATAACTTAAAGATAATTCAACACACGTTCAAAAAAGCATCACACATCAGAGATGTACGTCCAGCTACTGCAAGACTAGGGGGGAATGCAAGAAGTTCTTCTGCCGTGCTTCTATAACTTGCTGAATAAAAGAAAAGCCACACATGCTCCCTTTCCCCTCATTACTTTATGTTGTCAATGTCTTTAAATTTGAAGAGAAGGCTTTGCACAAAGAGAAAATAGAAGTGCAAATAGCTGCTTCCAAAGATGTCATTTCAGTTTGTTCTAGAACTGTGTGAGCATGCAGGGGTGCAGAAGGGGAGGATGGGAAGCTGACACTGCTTAAATGAATCATACACATTTTGTGCACTTCTTAATAGAGAAAAGGTGAGATAAAAAACCAGCTGGAAAACCTTAGCCAAACATGCAATACTACTTCAGAAAGAAAAAGTTGCAACTCTTTCGTTCTGCTCCAGTAACTTCCAGCAAATGTTTACACATCACGGAAGGCACTGAACTGAATCTCTTGGTAATACAGCCATCTGCTCCCAGAAGTAACCAGTATCATCCAGGTAGCTTTAAAGAGTTTTCCTTACTTTCCTATTAAATTCAATTTTGCAAAAGAAAAAAGTTGTGATGGAAGGCTAATTTAGTTTAAATTCGTGGCGTATTTATTCTTTCATGGTTGGTTTTTTTTTTCCCCTTAAGAAGATCTGTGTTTTTTAATCACACCACGTATAAACAGTTTATCAATGCCACTTATGCCTATTAAACCTTATTACCTCAGAAATGCTGAATCCACAGACTGGAGATTTCTGGAGTGTAAAAAGCTTTGTGAATAATTTAGGAAAAGACTGATAAAGGAAACATAAAGGGTTGCGCTCAGAAGACCATCTTATTGACTGTGAACAAATTTGCTGTCTCCAAGTTTTTGAAAAGATCTGAGAGTAGCTGCATTAACCGCATTAGGTCTGCCAGACAGTGGGAAGAGGGTCTATTATTTTATCTTTCACAATCCTCTGCTCAAGCCTGGCTTTTCACAGTTCATCAGAGAAAAAGCTTTTGAAATACATAATCTGAGCAGACATCCGTAGCCTTAATGAACACAAGTCACGGTCCATCTCCAACAAAGATGTTACTGTAACAACACATTTAAATTCCAACTGGTTAAAGAGCAGCTCTGCAGCAGGAAGGTTAAAGATGACAAAAATCAAATACAGACAGGCAGAGCCTCCATGCCATACTTACCTTCTGTGCCACAGCAATACCTAAGGCATCCAGGCTAAGTCTTCAAGCCCCTTACAGATCTCATCTTCGATGATGTCACGTGTCCCTACAACAAGCCTTATGTAGATCTGTGCCCTGGACTTTAAAAATGTTCTTTATTCAAGTGACAGCTTTTCTAATTCAGCTATCTTTGTTCCCCTGCATACATACTGCCCTAGAAACAATATCTATCCCGGACAGCACAGCTCCTTTATGAAGTTTCATGTTCAGTTATCATTTATTCTCCGACCCCCAAGGAGCTTCATATTTGCCTTAGACACTTGCCGCCAGGATTTGCTTCCCACTGCATTTGAAGAGCTTTTCTGCCCTGCTTCAGCTTTCCCTGTTTCATGCACAGAAGAGAAATTTATTAATTCAAGTGTTACATGTACTAAACAGACATTAGTTATGGGAATTGGCCAAAACAATATGTTACAATTACATCTTTACCTATCAGGTGCTTGGCAAATGTAGGGTATTTCTAGGAAAGTAGCAGAATGGAATCCCTTGCTTCTTCCATTAATGTCTACAGGAGTGAGGACTTTGCATCAAGGCAACACTGATGTGCACAGGTATCCTGGCTTGGAAAGGACTCAGGCTATTTCACCACGTGCACCTCAGCATTCCTAATATCCATGAACTAGAAGCAGAGCAGCCAGCACATCACTTGAGGTAAAATGGAGCAGATGGTGGCTCTTACCACAGCTCTAGAAGTCACCCACTGGGTCACTTTCTCATAGTCTTCATGGCTCCTTGCTCTGTTATGCCCACATGCAATCCAGACAGTGATGTTTGAGTAATGTTGAAGAGACAGTGATAACAAGTGTATGCAAAATCTAGATGTTACAGCCCCTCTGCACTGCTGTTCCTTTCAGAGGGGACACAAGCTACGTGCAGAAGTGCTGTTTGCACTCTCTTGATCAAGTCACTTTGCAGACTACCCTACAGCTCTTGGTCTGCAGAAGGACACTCCCAAGCTCCTCTGTACTGACAAGAACTACATTTTCCACAAATGCAGAAGTATTTCAATATAAATCAGAAGTCTAAATAGCACTGTATGCATCTTTGCCTTTTCTTTCAGAAGACTGAAAAGACATTGATGACCTTCAGTGCCTACTAACGAAAGACTTCCCTGTATCATGCACTGCAGAAGCTTTGAACAAGATCATCACTGTTACCGTTTAATAGCATCAAAAGCCACACATAAAGCAGAGAACACACATATATACATATGGACTCACATACAATTGGCCAGCAAAGTACAGATAACTCTCCAGACAGTATTAGTCAGCAGAAGTAGTAGCAGTCTCAGCACATCTCATTCAGTACATCTAAATGAGCACATTACCTGAGCCTCACCAGGCTTAAACCCCACATCCTGACCACATAGTACACGAGCAGTGCTTTCAAGTCTGCAGTTGCTGAAAGAGCAGCTGAGTCATCAGACTGAAGATCAAGAGCTTCACCTCTCACATGCCCTGCTTTTTATCTTCTGCTGGGTTGGCTAATTATTCCATGCACTTCACACGTTGCAGTTTAAACATTAAAATAAAAAGAAGAAAAAAAAAAGCAAAGCAGCAAACTGAGCAAATAAGTAGAGAAGTGAGAACCACTTAGCAGTACCCATGGCAACTGAAGTTCTAAAATTAACTTGAGATCAATGTAAAAACATGCAAAGCCAAGCTCAGCCATTGAGCGTGAAAACAAAAGGTCCAGGCTTGGCACCTAGAAGGAAGCCAAGGAAGAATCTAAAGTATTACTAGAGTACAGTTCAGGATCATTCTGACACGGATCAAAGCGGCACCTCCTGGACACAAGATAGTCCAAAAGGCTACTGTAACTTGATTATTAATGTACAGTAAGAACAGAAACTGAGCTGAAACTGAAAAGCAGGGACAAAACACAAAAAGAATGAACAGTGTTCTAACAAACTTCTCTCCTCTGGAGGGGAGGGGTTTAGTTACTTCTGTTTGCTTCTTTTTTCCTCTTTTGAAAATGGGCTGTCACCATCAACAAAAGCGGCAAGAAGTTTGCTAACGTATACTTCTCATAACAACATTTTATGACAGAAAGAGGCAACTCAGCAAGAACCTGATGTACGGATATCTCTAGGGTCTCCCACTATTAATGCCCCCCGCCCAACCACCTGTTCAGTAAAAGGAAAACCTCAAATAGCAGCAGCTCTTCCAAAATGCAGGCTAGTGGCAGCCCAAGCTTATCAAACAAAGCAAGAATGTGTTTCAAAAGAGAAACTATATTCTCTTCATAGGACAAGTGTGCTCTTGGTGCTCTTCTCAAGAGCCGTGACAACCAAAAGCATCCTGGATTCTAGCCCTGGTGTGCATCCAAATTAGAGGTAACAGCCACTCATCTTGTACCACAGCCTGCTCCTTTTCCTCAGTCTCCCAGGAGATATTCCAGTCTTGCCTTGTTCAAGTCACAAACTACTCCCAAACTGCTGGAAAAGTCCAGATTCTGATTACTATATACAACTAATAAGTAGCATTGTATAGTCTTGAAAGTTAAGATGAGAAGCAATCATTAAATTGTTAATCTATAGCTGCATTCCTGAGGGAAGATCCATAACCACCTATGCTCTAAAATACTTCTACAGAAAGTGTTACTTTAAAAGCGTTAAAAACAAACAAAAAACCATAAAAACAAGGAACATAAATGAGAGAGAGAACATTTTAATGGAAAAGTTAACATCATTGTGAAATTCAACCAACAAGACATAAGGGTTGGGATTCAAAATGAGTCTCCAACAACAGACTCATCTTCACTTTTTTAACTAAACAAAGACTTAACAAGTGAATTTTCTACTGAATATCTTTGAGAACACTGGAAAATTTATGCACAAATGCACAGTCCTATCTTCTGTAAAGGTTAATTGGCATAACAAAAGTCTGAGGTAGGTAAGAGTCATCTTGCATCAGATCTCTGCTCCTTGCCAGTACCACAGCACGCACTACCAAGATTAATTCTCAGAGGTCGTAAGCAGTTTCAAGTCAAAAGTAGGAAGAAAGATACATTTATCAAAGGCCATGGGTGACCTTGCCATTTCTATTGTAGTCTGACCCTAAGAGTTTAGAATCTAAGCTTCCATAAAATAATGAACTAACACTGGAATAATTTTTAACATCTAGAAGGGGAAAAAAGACATCTCAAAACAAAAATTCAACCAATGAAAACCAGAAGATGAAACATATGTGTTTTTATTGCCTATCACTAAGGGATAGGTGATAACTAAGTTACACCACACTGCAAAAACAATACTGCTATCTTGGATGATTCTAAATCATCAGGCCTGCAAAAAAAATGCACGTTATTTCAATAAAATGCCTGGAAAAAGCTGAACGTAGGATGACACACAGGACAGACGGGTGAAACACATTTTACAGTATTTATTCTGGAGGTGGGTGAAAAAAGATGCACGCTGCCCAGTGAAAATGTGCCCATTAATTTCTTCCTAGATGCTGTATTAGTGCCATGGACAGCTGGCATGTGAGAAGGATAATAAGGCTTGAAGACATGCAGTGCAGGGTTTACGGAGCCTGCAGAGTCAGCTGTACTTGGCAAGGAAGACTTCCAGAATAAGTTTGATTTAGATATACTGAAAAGTAAGTTTTTAATCAGCTTTTAAATTCAGTCTAATCCTTCAAGGACTATTTTAAGGGATCTGCTCTGTGAAAAAGTGTTAGTGTGAAGCCCGTGCACTGCTTCATGTCTTACTGTAACGAATCCTATCTTTTTCTGGAACTGTGAGAGGGAAAAAATGTTGACAGACAAGCAGTCCAGAAAACTTCATTCTTTGGGGACAGTGCCCTAACAATTCAGAAATCTTTTGCAGGAGCTGTTGAGACCTTACCCAGCCCTTGGTGCCACCCTGCAGTGAGAGGTTGTCATCTATACAAAGAGCAAGTGCTGGATTCTGCATCTGGGATGGAGCAGCCCTAGCTTTATGTACTGACTAGTGGCTGGAGAACAGTCCCATGGAAAGGAATCTGGGGTTCTGGTTGGTGGAAAAGTTTTACCTGTAGTGTGCCCTGGCAGCCAGAAGGGCCAATTGTACCCTGCGGTGCCATCAAGCCTGGTACTGCCCCCAGATGAAGGGATAAGTTGTCCTGCTCTGCTCTTCTGCTGCAGCTTGACTTCCAGCACTGGGTACAGGTTTGGGTGCCACAATGTAAGAAGAACATAGAACTACTAGAGAGAATCCAGAGGAGGGCTATGAAGATGGGAAAGGGGCTGGAGGGCAAGACATGTGAGGAGCAGCTGAGGCCTCTTGGTCTGTTCAGCCCAGAGCAGAGGAAGTGAGGGCAGGCATCATGGTCATCTACAGCTCTTCACAGGAGCACAAGGGGCACTGCTGAGCTCTGCTCTGTTTGACAGCAACAGGGTCCAAGGGAATGGCATCGAGCTGTGTCAGGTGAGAGTCATGCTTGGTGTTAGGGAAAGGCTCCTTCATCAGAAGGTGATGGGCATGGAATAGGCTCCCCAGGGCAGTGGTCATGACCCCAATCTGCCAGAGCTCACGTTCCATTTGGAAAATGTTCTCAGACACTGGGTTTGGGTGGTCCCACGTGGAACCACGAGTTGGACTTGATGACCTTTGCAGCTTTCTTCTAACTTGGGATATTCTATGATGTGGTCTTGAGTAAAAACCAAAAAAGAAAGCAGAGACAGACAAGAGCTGCTACTTCACTCAGTTCCCATCCCAACAGGTACATTACATGTCAGTCAGGCACACCAAACCACCACCCTCCATCACACTTCTGGGATGCAACAGAAGAAACCAGCAGCAAATCCACCTAAGTGAAGGTGCATCATGAGAGGCTTCGATTCTTAAAGTTATTCTTAAAGTTGTTCAATGACCATTTCCTTTCAGCTACAAGCATTATAAACTCAGCATCCAGCAACGAAATCTTGTCAAACTGTGGCCTCAGAAACTTCACTATGATCAAGGTACAAGGTCTCAGCAAACATCTTGATTGTTTGCAAATCAAACTCCAAATCTCTAATATCGTGAAGGATAAATAATATATAAAAAAGCAACAGCAAAGATGACAGCAGTTGGTTGTGAAACTGCACTGTCCAGTTTAACTTTCCTTGTCAGAGGACAGTGAAATCAGAGGGGGAAAAAATCGTAAGAAAAAGTGAAGAAAAAAACAAAAATAAAGAAAAGAATACACAGAAAGAAGCATGCAAAGCAAGGCAGAAGGAAAATAGAAAAAAAGCTGCCTTTGAAAGCGAGTGTCCAAATGGGATATTATTAGGGAGCATCTGAAAGGCATTAACATCAGGAAGAAGAAGATAAACTTGTGTTTTTCATTCTTTGCTAAAATCTCACTTGATTAGAAAATGTGACACTGAAAACAGGGAGTTAGAGGGAACTGTTCAAAGGCTGCAGTTGCCAGTGGTTCACTACACAACAGAAAGCTTCTTAGGGAGCCCAGAGGGCTGTTCTGGATCGGATACTATTCAGCAAGCATGCAAGTGACAAAGTAGAGAGAACAGGCTTATGCAGTTTGTCTTAGGCAATGCTACAAGTGTCCTACCGGACAAGATTAAAATTCAGAATGATCTGAAAACAGGAGAAATGGTCTGGGACAGATGAGGTGTCAGCTGAAAACTAGGTGTTAACTGGCACTGAAAAATGCAGCCCCAAACACTACTCGGCTTCAGCAGGGTGTCTCTGCTGATTAAACTCAGAAAAACACATTCAAACAAATAAAAACAAAAGAAACACAACAGACCAAGAGTTTGAACACTGAGATTGAGAACAACAAGAATGATCAGATGTCCAGAAGACTATCTACCAAGAAAGGCTGTTCAGACTTGTTCAGGATCAAGTAAGCTTTATAATTAAGCTTTTAACATTTTTAATACAGAAGCATCGTGTTTTGGATTTGAAATGAAAGAGGATCAAAACAATACCTGTCCTGACTAACAATATAAACTTGGTGTTTTCAAAAGCTACAGGAAAGCATTCCAAATGAATAAGATGAGAGATCACATCTTTACTTCATGCATCTAATTTATTAGAGCTGCTACCTTTGTGTTCGAGCTGTAGTAGCCGTAACACAACCACATGCCTCCATGCCTTGTTCTTACTTTGATTTCTGCTTACCATGAATGTTCTGGTGGCTTTCTAACATTCCTTTATTCCTTTAGGAGAGTTTCTCAAAGTTCTCTAAGTTCTCTTTTTTTTTTTTTCCTGAAAAATATAAAAAATACTACAGATTTCAACCAACTACAAAATCACGTTGAAACTGAACCGCACCCTAAAAGGCAAAACCACACAACATTTTGTCAATTTCCTAAGCTATGTCTGTAGCTCTGGTGCCAGAGGCAACTTTCCAAGGCAAAGATAACAAAGTACTGCAATAGAACTCTCCTTAGGAGACTTCACACCTTCAGCTCTGGAGACCTTTAAGAGCATGATAGATAGGAGACCAAGAAGAACGGAAATAAAGCTGGCCACACTTCAGCCAAGAACATTCAAGACGTATCTTTGGAGGTCCCCTGTGACTTTTAATAGTCCTGAATGTATATGCTGGCCTGTACTCCAAAAACCAACAAAACTTCTACCCTTGCCAACTAAAGATCCCGAAGCTCCCCACAAGATCCAAATAAAGGTTATTTCTCCAAGTGACCAGTTTTGCCAAGACTGTCTTCAGAAAAGCAAAAAAATAACTGAAAAAAAATAAAAATCTCTAACAGTGAACACAGATCTCCTCATTTGAAGAATTTGTTGTTGTTGTTGTTGCATGACCTCGTTCTACTGCCAAGTTCAGCAGAAGTTCACACTTCATTGATTAATCTATAAATTGTACAAGTCTTACAGGCTAACCACTCATTAGCACAGGAAGAAGGAGCACATCTCCTCCTTTCATGTTTAAGGAAGGCTTGGATATCTTTCCATTGTGGATGCGTTCAGCATAACACTGTGGACAGTAAATCAAGATATTATAGTACCTGGGACTTTTCCAGAACCTTCATTCCTCTTTGTGAAATATGCATTATAAAAATTTTGGTCTCACTTCAGCAAGTTTTCACATAAATAAATTAAGCAAAAAAATATCTTTAATTACAGAATGAAGAAAATTGCTGCATTTGATGAAAGATTGTTTATTCAGCACTGACAAGCGCAGCCTAATGAATGTGAGAGTGCCAGATTTGTTCTCACTGGAGATGAAGTCTTGCTTTTTGTTTCCACAGAGATTGTAGAAACGTTTATTTTCCCTCTGACCCTGGCTGACTGACTGAGCTAGTCACACAGAATTGTGCAATTCTAGATATGAAAAGCATTTGTGTACAACACAAGAAAGAAAAATGTATTTTAAAATTTGTATTAAGAGGCAGGATTCATAATTATTCATCACTATGTCTAGATAATTATTTTATGCAAGGACAAACAAAGAGGTTTTTGGTAGCTATAGTTATAATTCACATTTTGCATAGAAAGACTGGAGGCAAATAATAATGATTAGTACAGCTAAGCATAGTTTAAAAGGCCCTGAATTAGCTAATGTGTCACATGAAAATGAACTTTCATTGACAGATTCTTGGTCTAATGTACAGCAGTGGTAAAGAAGGTTAATAGAAAACTGGCTTATCACAAGCAAAGGATATTAAATGTATTGTTGCATGATTCCAAAAAACCCCAATGAAACCACGTTTGAACTGTAGCATCCTATTTTGGTCAGCTTACTTGAAGACAGACAGAATTAGGTTGGTGAGAGAACAGCATCAGAAACAAAGATGATGAATGGAGAAATAGGGTTTAAATATCAAGAGAGAAAAAAAAAAAGTAGGATTTATTCAGTCTTGAGAAAAGATGATTAAGAGGAGACATGACTGAAGTATTTATAATAGCCATGGGTAATAAAAATTAAGCTCAGTGACTCATTTTTAGACTCTTGGGCAGACTGCAACTAAAGGCAACAAGAGTAAAAGGGAACTGATACAGGACAAATTTAACAATACATTTCACAGATAGAAGGGTGAATAGGTGAAATAATGCTGCATTACTATATTTAAACAAAAGCCGAGTGATTGTATAGAATTGTGTCCTGGGAAATAACCACATCATCTGGAAGAAGCTTCTCAGAAGCATCTTTTGTAATAGCTGGAACATATATTATAATTTCCAGCAGTAAGAAACAAAAACATTTGCAACATCTCCTTTATAGTACTATGAAGATAATTACACTATTTCTTTTATACTGCTCTTCCTTCAGAATAATCTGATTTACGGAAAAACACAAAAGCATTACAGTAATGCAACAAGATAGGTAAACACACCCTTTGCCTAAAAAGCAATGTTCAAACTTCTAAATCAACCCACCTACAGCTGCAGAATTAAACACTGTCAATCAGGATGAGACCTGGGAGCTCTCCGTATTCATCAGATACATTCTTCTCTCCATACACGCTTTCAAAGACATTTATTTTTCTTTGCTACCACAAAAGAGGCAGTTTTATTGCTTTGCTCTAAAAGTAAACTTGATTATTCTTTCAGCTACTTGGTACTGTGCTCCTCAGCACCCTGCTGTATGCTAACGTGCAATGGAAAGCATCCATGCACTCAAGACAGATTGATTTAGCAGGTCTAAATGTCAGGTCACAAACCTGACTAAACACAAACCATGAAGAAAATAAAAACTAACAAATCATACCAGAATCTAGACTAAGTGGGACCATCAAATATCTAGAAGATAGTGAAAAAACAAACCACACACAGTCACTCCTAATGATGCTCTTCTCCTTTTCCTTTAATCTTTCAGCTATTTTTCATTTCTGCAGATAAGGACCCAGCAAAAGGATCTCTAGAGGCTAAGGGCCTGACTCTGATCTCAGCATCACTGAGCACAACAGCATTACTCTTGGCTTGTGATATTAAAGATCACGATGCTTCCTAGAACTCACACTCACCTGTGAAACACTACACCATTCTCTTTCAACTGTTTAAATACCCAAACAATAAAAGTGCAGCTTGCTTTGATCAGACTTTTTACTCAAGTTTCAAGATTTGGAGAAGCAAGACATAGTGATTACCTATGATTCATGAAGTGACAAATGACCTTGTAGACCTCTGCATGGAAAAATGAGATCCTAAGAAGGTTTTTACACACTGTGGGGTGCAACCTCCCTGCCTCAGGAGTTTCACAGCAGTTTTGAAGGGATTAAAACAAAGAACCGCCTCCATAACTAAGCCAGCTAAAAGTTTAATTAAATACAATTGCTTGCTGCGCTTCCCTTCCCCAAACAGCCTCATGCATATTCATCACTGTAATTACAGCAGCAAAAAAATTCCACAACTAATTATGCCACACGTCTCATCTTCTGTATGCCTGGATTTTTTTACATAATTACTACTGAAATTAATTGCAAGTTAGTTAATTTTGCACTTTGTCCTTTCAAGCTTAATTGAAAATTAAAATTTTTCAAACCAAGCCATTCTTGTAAGCACGGTGCTTTTACCTCTGATGGTGCCATACACCAAAACACTCTTCTAATTGCTTTTAGTAACATAACGTAGTATAGAGTACTGTAAGCTTTATCATTTAAACTAAGAGCCTGCTGCCCCAATACAGATTTACTGTATGCTTCCTAGTTGCATACTGCACAAAGAACATCCAACCTGCCCACTGCCACTCGCCATCCTCCACAATCCATCCGTGCCATCCCCTGAGCCACGAGCTGCCCCGTCAGTGCTATGGTTAGTTTATATCAAGCTCAACGCTGGAGTTTTTTTTGACCCTTGTTCAAATATTATGCCTAATATTTCAAGGACAACTAATCATTTTGGATGTGTGGCTCAACAAGGGAATCTGAAAAAGGTGTCAACCTCCTTTGGGAGGTTGGGGAAGAGGAAGAATCAAATAGGAAAGCCAAGTTTCAACTTTGCTTAGAAAAATAATTTACTGAAAAATTTTGACTTAGCCTTGAAAAATAATTGTCCAGGAGCACACACTCAACATAGTTTTTAAAAAACAAACAAACAAAAAAAATTACAAAAAAAAATCAACAATATCAAAACCAGCTTTTAGGCCCACTAAAATAATTCACTAAGGAAAAACAAACAACAAAAAAGTCAACCTATGTACTTTAAATACTTTCTCTAGCCTTATTCTGAAACTTCAGTCAGGCTGGGTTTGATCAAATTTAAGCTTTTTCTTCTGTCAAAAAACAACTTGCAAATATCTAATCAGTCAGGAGATTTTCAAAAGGACAAGGCAAGTCTGCAAACAAAGCACTTGTTCCTCACTCCTCCACAGTCTCTGTAAGCCATTTACTTAACTCCATGGGTAAATTTTCTGTTATAATCTTTCAAGACTTCACTACAGGAGCTAGAGGAGGATGAGCTCAATAGCAGAAGGCACGCTGTCTCCATCAGAAAGCAAATTGCTCTGAAAAGCATGGCTTAGCAACAGCCCCATGAGCAAGACATCATTACATAGAGAGAATAAAGTAATTTTATCAGTTTTGCAATTCTGCAAAAATTCCTGTTGCTCCAACAGGGCAAATGATCTGTCCACAATGAAATGGTGGCAAAGATCTATACTGCAGGTTATCCTGCCAGGAATGGAATTAATCACTACTGATAACTTTTCTTTTAGTTCTCAGGGGTGAAGACTGGTGTCACCAAAAAGCAAAAGGCTGAAAAGGAACACATCAGATACAAGTACGATGGCAATAAAGATCACCCCTCCCCCCCCCCAAAAGCTGATAATAGCAACCTCTTATGCAGTAAATCCAGAATGCCTCGGAACCTTGTTGTAACAAAAATCAGATCCTAGACAGTGGGAAGCTGCCTCTTACGGTATGCATCAGTAGTGATAAAGTCACGAGCAAAAATGCCGTATGACAGGGCATGTGGTTAGAGCAGCCTGGGACCCTGGCTATGGCAAGAGACAAATGTACTTTCATCAAGTCAGGAGGACACACGCACTGGGGTGAGTGACTGTATCTCGAGAGCTGTCATTATAAGGAAGGTAGAATCTTAATGGCCAAAAGGAATTCCCTGATTTAAAACTCCTGAGTGTACAGCAAATAATGAGTTCCCAGGGTGCTTGGGGAGTAATTAAAATGGTAATTAAAAAGAAAAGCATTGAAAGTCAAGAGCCCAAGAATGCCAAAAAAGCACTTTCAGTAAGCGCCATTAAGAGCTACAGTTAGTGATCCCTCACCAGTAAAGCAAATGAATAGGTATTTGTTCTGTCTCTGTAGCCTAAGAGGTGCTGAACCTGTGATGCATGTGTGCATTATTAACCAGGAGGTTCTGAATAAACTAAACCCCACTATCGTGTCAGAAAGCAATGATTTCTGTTTGACAGATAATCTGCAATTCAATGATGAAAGCCTCCTACTTGCCTACCATGTGTGACATAAAAAGTGATATAAAACTTATATACACGAGCATGCTTTTATAGACTTCCTCTAGTTAAATACTTTACAACTTTTAAAATTGCAAAGTTCTTTGTAACCAAGTCCAATATTTTCTTGATTTTTTTTTTTTTTTTTCATTCTGCTAATGGTTAGCAATAGTGTTACACAGACACACAAAAACACAATCAAAGGCTGGGTGTGAAATCTTCCCAGTTTTTATGTACTTTGCATCTTTCATCTAATGAGTCATCTGTGCCCCTATTCAGAATCCGAAAAATACATGCTAGGAACATTCCAAGCTAGTAGTTGTTTTCTAAAGACTTCCACTTGCATGACTAAATACTAGACTAAGACTCATTTTAAAACCTCAGAAAAAAGAAAAAAAAAAATCAGATGTCAGCCCAGCAAATGTTCACTGTCATTTATCTCAACTACCCACCATAGTACTTCCATTTTAATTAAATATCAAATCGGTCAAGTAGGTATGCAGATTTAATTACTGCTGCAGTTTAAAATGAGCTTGCTTCCCCTTGAGACCAGTGAAGGTTAGTGGGATGACCTCAGTCTAACGGAAAATCCTCAGTTTGGCAAATCAATGGACACAGGAATTTGTCCCCTCAGGCACAGTTTAAATATCATTCTCAGCAATGCACTGCTCCCAAAGAAGTACTGGTCTAACATGGTTAATTCAATATACCTGAGATCTACAACATCTGAACACCTGATGGAAATAAATGAACAGGACAATTGTAGGGAAATGGCTTGTTCAGAGTTAGCTTTGTCACTTCAGTAAGAGTGGGCTCAACGTCAGAAATCCTGAAGCACTCTGAGTTTTGGCTGAGATCTTCTCTGCCTCTGTATTCTAACCTACCAGAGCCAGGGGTCCAATCACACCAAGTGGAACAGCCAAAGCTCTTGAAGGGAATGGCGGGTACTGCAGCAGAGAGGAAAAAGAAGAGGAAATTGAGGGAATAACTTCAAGCCAGAACAGAGAACGTGGGCAACTAAGGGACAGAAGTGTCTTGAGGCATGCAGCATCCCAACAAAGGATGTTTCCCATCAAAAATTCTGAATGAGGATTGTCACTCAAGCAGAGTCTTTGCAGATCTTTCTGTTCACATCAAGGGCTTGGAAGAGACCAAACCATACCTAGCATGACATCTCTCCTCACATATGTCCTAAACGGACTTCTTGGCTGGCTGGCAGAAACCCAAAACCCACTTCACTAATTTTGAATTCTCTGTAAAAGAAAAAGCTATGTGCGTATCAATTCTTTCTCTGCAGCAACGTCTGGGACCAAGAATCTCAAAAAGCTCTGTATCAGATGTCCAGAACCAGAATCACGGCCTCCAAAACCAAAGCAAAGTATTCCATGACAAGCAGACAGCCACTGAGAAAGTATTTCAAAATATATTCCTCTCGCATTTAAAAACTACAGATGTTCCTCAGTATCTTTATAAACCTACTCTAATACTCTGTCTAGACAAAAGAAAACACAGAACATACAACATGTGACACTTTTTACATCCCCTGTGTGATGTTAAGGTTTTGCAGACTCAGAAAAATTGCGTAATTTTGAAATTCACTTGCCAAACCCTAGTAAAGGAAGGCTTTCCTGCTCTTGGTAATTAAACTACAATACTTCAAGAAAAAATAGCAAGTGACCATACCCAGAATAAAAAACCAGTTCAGAAGTAACAATCTGTAGAAATGAAGGGGAAATCAATGACAACTTCTGTGCTGCACACCCTTTTTAATACTGTATCTTACACAAGGACTTTTAGCTTGACATTCCTTGTACAGAACAAATATTTTACATGTTCTTCACTGCATCCTAATTCCGTAACAGAACTGCAGCATTATGACATTTAACAGACAAGCAGAATTTTTCTGTTTTCTTTCACCAGCATCTGACAGCAAAGTATTTGGGCTTATCTGCTCAAGTGAGTTCAAATCCAGCTAGTGAGCCTAGCAACGAGAGGTTCACCTGGGAAATGGGAGATGCCAATTCCAATCTCTTGTCTCTTGCTTTTCTATACAGTGCAGCATATAAATACATAAGGGCGTACTTGAAGCAGAGAACAGAATATAGCGCTGCCTCCTCCAAGCCACCTTTGCAGCATATTGCCTCCTGCCCAAGGAGGGGCTCCTCTCCCACAAATGAGAAAACTGACAGAGCGTTCTGCCTGAATCCATACTCTAACTGTTCCAAAGTACTGTGATTTTAATCACCTTAGGATGAGGGCAGCAAGGTGTTTCGTACCCTTGGACAAAGATTTGACTGTGGGAGCGGATGAAAGGAAAATCAGCTTATCCTGGCTCTTTCTGAAGCAAGTAGATGCAAATGCTCAGTTTCTGGTGGAACTCAATCCTGTTTATGCCTGTTGGTCCTCCACCTTTGAGAGGCTCTGGTAAATGAACTCCTGCTGGGAGCAGCCCAATCAAACAGAGGAGTGAAGCAGATGACAAACTACTCTGCTGTGCCCAAGTGGAAGCAGAGCACTTCACCTGCATTAACCTATGCAGATTTTTATTTATTTATTGATAACTACTTGCTACACCTCGGTGGCAAAGACTTTTCAGACATGCATTCTTCTCATTCTCGTCTCCACCACTGTCAGCTGTTAGTACTAAGCAATGGGGGACAGATCTGCATCAAACTCTCTGTCTTTGTCTTTGGCATAGTTTCTACACATAATTCTTCATTTGCTTACTAGCTGCTCACTGTTTCTCAGCTAACTGGATATGAAGTATTTCACTTAATGAACTGTACATCTTTATTTAATGATCCATTATGCTGTGCTGCATTTTTTATAATTTTTATAATGAGCTGCCTGAAAAAGAAACTTGTGCGTTGCACCACCCAAGGCTAATACTTTCTTAACTAAGAGAAACATCCCACAGTCTGAAGCCCAACACGCAATTTTTATCTCTTCTATTTACTTATACTCAGTGAATGCATGCCACAAAGTGTAGGCATCTGCCATTCAGTGCTAGGGCTTGTATGTGTACGATAAACATTTTAAATACTACAAGTAAATGCTTTCTTTTCCAGCAGAGGCAAGCTGCTATTCATTCTTCCATTGTATACTGTGCATTTTTAACAGATCAAGAGGTCAAGTCAATAAGCCCTACCCCAGACTGTATTGTATAGAAAAATAAATAATTGTCCTAGGAAGATGTGAACAAGTGCTTTTCCTTTTCTAGAAATATATTCCAATCTAGGTTGAAACATAGAAAACAGAAGATATAGACATACACAATGGAAGTCCACTATTTATTACTTAGAGCATTCTGGCAGGAAGAAAACATGTTCCAGTTACACAGGCACATGCATATAAGGCAGCCTTGATAGCACGTTCCTTTTTGGTTTTCACTTTTGTTTGCTCTGGTCAAACAATTAACCTGTTCTGTTGGATATAAAGCAACTTTCTCCTCCTTCTAGTTAGTACAGCATTAAAAAACCTGCACTCTTCTGTGGGACACCCAGAGCTGCTGCCCAAGCTTACTGTTCTGCCTCAGGGTTATGCTGCACATTTCAAATCGGAAAGCATTTAAGCTAAAAGTAAGTCTTGCGTTTATTATCCTGTTGGTTTTTAAAATCTAATGATATGTGCTTACAGCGAACTGCAAGCCTGGTGGGAGGCATTTTAATTAATACAATTTGTTCAAAAGGAAAACAAACGCAATTCCCCCTCATCTGTCAGCCAGCTGTACTGCAATCTGAATGCAAGGAAGGAAGAACAATAAAGGCAAGGCTGTGCGAAAAATCAGACAGAATTGGGACTTGATAAAGAACAGTACAAATGTAAGTCAATTTCACCAAATCTTAGATAGGAAGATTTGAGTTTTGTAACATCTACTCTTTGACAGCTTTACATTTTAAGCAACTTATCTGGTTTCAGGTTAATCTTTCCTAACAGAGATTAGCAATTTTTAAATAATCTTCTCCAAGGAATGCTCTTTAATTGTATCACACCATGCTCTACGCTGTGAGAGCTCACAAGCTCAGGCATAGAAGAAAAGAGTGGAAGAAAATGGGGGAAAGAACAAAGACAAGACTTTCTATAGCAGAAGCAGCTGCGAGGATTCCTTCTCAGCCCCTGAAGACAAACTCACTGCAATCAGGGGCCTCCAATTAGCCAATAATCTGATACTGATTTTAATCTCATTTACACAATATTCATTACAGCAATACCGGATGATTTGCTATCCATTTCAAATGGAGTACATTACACTGAGCTAAGGTCCTTAACATTTTGGCAATTCTAATACTGTTTCCCCTCAGGCAACGAGTCCTGGAGAATTCATCTCAGTGACATCTACAAAGCAATTTAAACTACTTATGCATTTCTTTTTTTTGAAACCAAAAGCAACAACAACAAATCTCAGGACCAGCTGGCAAGTTCTCATAACAAATATTGTCACACTGATCAGTATGGTAAGAGTTTCGTGTTCTAATATTATTAGCACTGTACTTCAAAGATTTGCTGAGGCTCAAAATGAGACAGACATCTCATTTTTCAGATTTCTGCATCTGTAAGTTTATTAACATACAGTGCTGTTGAAGTAAAACAGCCTCCATCTGAACGTTGTACCAATTTTGTAGCCTAGAGGTTAGCTAATAGTTCCCAGATTGGACATGAGTATGAGGCCAGAGAGACTTTGGCAAAAATCAATTCAGATAATGAAAGGAAAGCAGTTTCTTTCCTTCCTGCTGTGATCAAGCGATCCAAGAGCTGCCAACCAAATATTTAAGGTGCGGTATATAGACAATGAGTTTAACTTACCATTCCAGCAGCAATGAATTATTAGGCATGTCTTCACTCACACAAACCTACACAGCTCCATTTACCTTCACCTTAAGGCTCCATTTTGGAATGCCCAAGGCTTGTTTCTATTTAATCAATGTTTAATTTTGCAAAAAAAGGACAAGATTCATCCAGTTCTTCTCTACATGGCATACAATTTCCTTAGCCCACGAAAAGAGCGATTGAAGAGACGTAGTATCAAGGTCCTTCTTCTCAGCACACCTCCCCTCATACTAAAGGGGTGCTATTGCATGCAGCACTTCTGATTTAACTAAAGTACAAGGAAAATTGTGGGGTACTGAGGAGCACTGTGAGTCTGCTTACAAAGAAATCCATTAAGTTCGGCATTAATGAAATCTTTTTTATTGTTCCTCCTTCTCTCTTTCCATACCTCTACAGTCAGTGAAATGAATTAATGCCAATCTCTCTACATTAAATCACAGTCATTTGAAGGTATGTCCACCATGTAGAAACACAGTAGTAGATAACCACTTTATTGGTCATTGATTACTGCAAATTGTAATGATTCCCATCTCTATTCTCACTTGGCCTTTTCTGTTTAGGAAATCATACTCTAAGATAGTGACCTCTTTACCTCACACAATGTCCTGACCCAGTTTGCTGAATTTTCCACTGTCTGCCCTCTTCTTTGAGCTCACAATTTAAAGTGGTAGAGATTGTGCACAGGTCACTGAAAATAATGCCTCCTACTTATGGTTTTAAGTTGAGGGAGGGAATTCTTAAGTTGGATGACAGGGGGAAGTTCTCTACTATGAGAGTGGTGAGGTGCTGGAACAGGCTGCCCAGAGAGGTCGTGGATGCCCCTTTCCTCGAGGTGTTCAAGGCCAGACTGGATGGGGCCCTGATCTATTGCATTCCCTGATGGCAACCTGATCTAGTATTAAATGGGCAAGTTGGTGGCCCTGCATGTAGCAGGGGGTTGGAGGTTCATGATCCTTGAAGTCCCTTCCAACCTGGGCTGTTCTGTGATTCTATTCATTTCCATGGAAACTACAACAGATACAAAGAGCACAATAACACTAAGTGATAGAGCAAATTATCAGCTACAAAACAGTATTTTTCAACATAGAAAGGCAAGACTGCCTGGAACATGACTCATCTTTCATGTTGCTGTTGCCACTGCTAAAAAGCATCACCTACCACTTTCATTGTGCTGGTCTCTATCAATGCTCACAAGCATTGATGAAATGTCAGTGGGTACCGTTTCTTTTCCTCATGGAGGAATTCAATGACACAGCTTTGCTTCCGTGTGGAAGACACCATTTTATGAAGTTACCTCTGCAGCCATCTGTCACACAGCAAAAAAATTCAGCAATTACTGGTCAGAATGTTCAACCTCTACCGTTCATACCACGAACATTTGCCTCTGACATCACAGGCCAACATAATAATAATAAAAAGGAGGCATTACTTTTGGAGAAGTCCTCCATCACATTTATTCAATAATGAATTACTGATAGATTGCAAACCAATCAATGGCAAATTCGGGTAACTTGAGGACTTGAACAGAAGCAACTTAATAAGTTGCACTGAATATGGAATTCACATCAATGAACTGCATATCTCAAATGCCTTACATGATGTCTTTTATACACTAATGCTCTTCACTATTTACAGAAGCATATAAACTTCAGAAGTGTCTTCAGAACAGAAAAAGCCTTTTCATTCTAATTGCTGCAAAGTGTCCCTTCAGTCCCTAAACTTTTGTAGGTGTCAGAACAAAATAGCATCCTCTCACACACAGATTAGAAACACAATTAGGAAACAGGAGCTGATCTTTGTGGAGCTGAATTGACAGTGAACAGGAATAACTTCTCAAACGCAGAGCCTTCACATTATTACAAAATCAAGCAGCAAATCTGATCCCTGGGACCTCCGCAACCTTTGCATCACCCTTCCCAAACTTCAAGGCCCTTGTTCCGGGGAGTGTTTTACCTTTAGGGAAACAGGCCAGCAGGTACACAACTGCATGAACATGATCATTATCAACAGACCAGAGACAGGCTGAAGAGATGGGATGGCCAAGACCTTCCATTAGAGGGCTGGAGCATCTTTCCTATGAAGAATGGTTGAGGGAGCTCGTTTGTTCAGCCTGAAGAAGAGAAGGTTTCTGGGAGACCTCACTGCAGCCTTCCAGTACGTAAAGGAGGGCTAAAAGATGGAGAGGGACCTCCTACAAGCATATGTAGAGACAGAACAGGGGGTAACAGCTTTAAACTAAAAGAGTGGAGATTTAGATTAGATATAAGAAGGAAATTATGTACAGTGAGGTGGTAAGGCACTGACACAGCTCCCCAGCGGAGCTGTGGATGCCCTCCATCCCTGGAGGTGTTAAAGACCAGCCTGGATGCCCCATCTGATCTAGTGGGATCCTGCTAAGGGCAGGGGGTTGGAGATCAGTGATCTTTACAGCTCCTTCCAATCTAAGCTGTTCCAAACCTAAGCTGTTCAACCTAACATTCCAGAGAACACCAAACACTTCTTTCTGTTCTTAATTATAGTGAAATTCCTCCTCTGCTCCTGTAAGAAATCAAAAGCTATCTTTTCAAATGAAAAAAAACCACAAAACAGTGCATTCTCTGTGCTACTGCTTGTATTTCACATTTTGTCCCCTCCCCACTAATTTACAGCTAAAAAATCTCTTTTTCTATATCACTGACTTCTATGAAGAGATGCCCTGAATACTGCTAAAATGCTGCTAGTGCATCCTGTTATTTCAGCTAACAGGTATTCTTCTCCTCGTGAAGTGTGGTGGGTTTGATTAATAAAGGCAATCTTTCAAAGAGCTGAAGTCTGCCTTTCTAACACACACCAACCTTAAAATGAACAAACAAACCAAAAGCAAAAATCAAATAAGCAGAAAAACCAAAAGACTACGATGAAAACTAAGAACAAAAACGTCTAGGCCCATTAAAACTATATGCCAAGATTAGCACAAGGCTACCTAAGCTCTTCATCTTCTTCAGACAGAGGAACTGATAAATCTATCACCAGCCAAAGCAAAAAACAATGAGATAACTGATAAACTTCCCTTCATCGTTATACACTTGCACAGTGGAAGCACGGGTGACTAAACTATGTTCTGATATTCTGATACTTACATTTACCAAACTGTGGGTTATTAAATGAAAAGGTATGAATACAAAATAGGATAAGAGAGTGTAGGTCCTCATATTTTACTGGATAAGAATAAAAACCATTTGATGGACAGATTTAGAGATCAAAGGCAGTATCCTGAGATCAGAATATATATGTATATTTAACAAATACCCTTGCCTGCACTCTTTTTGTCCCCATATAATTCCATTACGTTAGCTTCTAGGAACTCGAAGGTGAATTGGGTCTTCAGTACTAAACTGTCTACTAATTTCTCAAAGGGATTAACAAGGGATAAATAAGTTATGCTAAAAACAAAGATTAAAAGGTTAGCATCAGACTGTATTGATCAGAAAGGTTAGCATCAGACTTATTGATCAGAAAAGATCATCTTTTTCTGCACTTCAAAGAGCTGAGTAATGCCAGTGATTCCAAATGCAGAAAAGACCCCCCCCCCCCCCCCATCCATGCAGAGCTTAGACAGCCATTCTGTTTATCAAAACTTTGCCACAAGAAATGCTATCTTTTGGGTAGGTAACTCCACACAGGCAAGTTTTATGCTCCCAGTGAAATGATCTACTAGCAGAAGTAGAATTTGAATCAAACTCTAAAACATACAGTGGAATCCCACTAGATGAAACATCATCCTACTCCAACACACCCTGCTGTAGATGCCCTGGAGAACTGCATGCATTAACACTTCGCTTTTCCAAGTGTATACCCTGAACAGACATGAATTCCCAACATATAGTTCATTAACTTCTTCATGAACAGTGTTTGAGTCAACTTGTGACAAAATCTTCCTGCCCTGATGGGCTCTAAGAGTCCAGACATTAATGCTCAGACAGTAAAATGCATTTGATGGCTGTTTTAAGACTACCAACACAAATTCAGATTTCAGTGCAAGATATTACCATCATTCACTTTAGAAAAAAATATATATTTTTTTCATTTCTGAGAAGTCTTGGTCTATTTAGATAGTAATTCCTTGCTTTGCAGCTTGTATAGATAATACAGAACATTCCACTAAAGCAGACAGAGATATAATCTTTCAGTAAACAGGTAACTCACTGCAAGATAAGGATATGACATTAAGGTGCAAAGAACATTAGCCAAACAGCATGCCTAGGAGATTCTGCCTCTGTCAGCACACAGTCTGCCTACCTGCAACAGAGTTGAATTTCTTTTTTTCCCTATTTTTTAATTACTTGAAATTGTAGCTACTCTTTCAAACTTAAAATTGCATAAATGAGTCTCCTCCTCTCTTAAAGCTTGTAAGAGCCCTTACGAACAGAGACAAAACTATTTTGCTTGTATACTGTCAAAAATGAGTCAGTCACAATTGTTACAAGCAATAAGAGATATTCAGTGTATCTGCAAACGGCAATGAACAAAACTGTTTTCTGCTAACATATCAGCATGGAGATTAAAAAAATTTATGCTGCCTTTTGAAAACACTGTAATTCAAATAATAAATTTTTTAAGCACCTATGATGAGATGTGTACAGTGTGTTTATCACCCGTCATTTTTTTTCCCAACAGTTAGGAAAAGAGTGCAAATGCAGAGATGTTACATCTAAAAACATAGCTCCATTTCTCTAGACCACATAGGTGATATGTGCATGTAAAGCAGCACAACCACAGTCTTCCAAAAATCAAATGAAAGCCTGCTAAGACCTGCATCAGAGAAATTTATCACCTTCGACAGAGAAGCCTCCCCCCTTAAAGAGAACAACGGTCAACACGCTTGATAAAGGCTGTGTTTTGCAGTAGTAGAAAACAGAAGCGCTCACATTGCTGCAACAGAACAACAGCTTCCCACAATCAGGTACAACCAAGCTGCTTACAGCTGAGCATTAGTACAGTTTATACTGCCCTGCCCACTTCAGAGCTGTGGATGCGCACACCGCTTTCAGGAAGAACTCTTCTCTGTCCCCTTCCTAACAAAAGTTTTGAAGAAAAAGTGTCAGTGGGTTGGCAGGTCAATGCTTTGCTTGCATCTCTGGTGGACAGGGCAAACATCACCCCTTGTTTTTGCTGACTTCTCCCACTTGACAAATACTGAGTAAGTACAGCAACACGTGGATTAAGAGACATTAATCAATCTGGGATATATAGAGTATTCATCTCTCAACAAATAGCTAGAGATGAGTACCGAGCAAATGTGAGTCAACCCTAGGATACACTGGTTTTGGTTTCTCAGCATAGTGATAAAAATCCATACTGATTAGACTTCTGTAGCTCTTGTGACCCAGGAAAAAGCCTTAAGTTAACAACCAACAAAAAAATTTATGTGAAATCCAAGTACGTCCCTGGGAGATGAAGCAGCACTACTTCCATTTTAAAAAATTGGGAAGAAAAAGTAAAAAAAGAAAGAGGTATCAAGGCAAAAAATTGCTCTAAGTCACACAGTAGAATCACAGATGATCAAGGAACTGCATTCTGCATTCACTCTTTCAGCCCTTTGATTAGGAATGGCCCAAGTGGCAAGGACGCTTTCTTTGATCTATACCTTTATGATCTGTGGTGACAATTAGCGCTATGCCAGGAAGCCTACCGACAGTTCATCCCTATATTTATACTCCAGCTACCATAGCAGGAAAGTATTTTTAAAAATAAAAATGTCATCTTTCTTGCAAAATCAGTTGCTAACAGTGTGGATCCTCTTTTATCAACACTGAGGGGCTGAGCACCAAGGCAGACCTCCCCAGACACAGCCAGTGAGCACACCAAGCCCCACTGCCACGTGGGCGAACAAGTGCTGAACCTCCCAGCAGGTTCTGTGTCTCCTTTGGAAGAAGCCTTTCTTGGGCTAAGCTCCACTGTACTCCTAAGGAATGTTTCTTGCCACAAAGAGCTGGCTCTACCATGGAGGATCATTACAATATCAGTACAGCAGCAGGTGAGCAGAAAACACATCACTGACACCCTTTTCTGTACATCAACAGAGCAAGTGGCTGTGCTGGCAGAAGCAGCAGAGATGTACTCATCTACTTTGTCACTGGTCTAAACCACAGACCATGACAAATACAGAAACCATAATGGACAGGAGAATTAGGGACAAAGAACTGGCATTACATCATTGTTCTTTACATCTCTGAGGATGAGAAAGGTTCCTAAGAAAGAAGGACCACTTGAGAACAGTACAGCTGTAAAAGAAACATGCAGGGAATATCTGCTCACCTACATGGTTTCGATACTCTTTCCAGACTAGACAAATTTGGCAGAGCAGCTGTATCCCCAGTGCAGCTCCCAGGGATGCAGGGAGTAATATGAAATCAAAACCACATTTGCCATATTACACAAAGCTCTGGTTTGGAATAAAACTCACTACAGTGAGGAAATACATTGAGAACCAGCAAGCGATTGCGTCTGAAGACACCACAGACGGGGCTGGAGAGGGACTGCCTGGCCTCCTTCAGCTGACTAAACGCAGTGTTACAGCCAGCAAATCTGGTTGCATGGGTGCTGCTGGATCCCCTACAGCACACAGACCCCAAACCGATGAGTCTGGAGTCACAGACTCAGACCAACCTGGGAAAAGATGAGCTGAATAACAATGTTTAACATTCATACCTCATCCAGGGGAATATAAATTAATTCTTTGGGCTGGAAAGCAGGGACTTTTTGTGCCTTGAAGGTTGTATTTTTTTTGCCTGTGGGTTGTGTGTGTGTGTGTGTTTTAAACTGCTGATTACTGTTAGCAATTCTACTGTAGTTCAGAGACAGCATTATCCCTTTCCACCTGGAAAGGAAAGAAAGACAGGGTACACACATAATCAGAGCTACAAAAATTGTATGCAGCTATCCCGATGTATGCAAGGAACTAATAGTGTCAAAAGGCTCAGACACAAGTTGAATGTTGCAATTTCACCCCCATCCCACCTGCCCCACACCCATCAAAAAAATAAAAATAAAACCAAAAAAAACAACACAAAGAAACCCTGAAAATATTTAGGAGTGCATTCTCTGGATCATTAAAAATGTCTACAAATATCCTTAGTCAGCAGCTTTCCTTGACACAAATAATCCATTCAGAAAGGCAAGTCAGCCTCCCACTAAATCCTCATCAATAGAAAATCCACATGCTATAGAAACACCTTATCTTGGCAAGTTCAACAGCCACTGCTTTGAACATTTAAGCCAGCATTGTATATGGGGAACCAATGATTCAGTGCCACAAAGTTAGGGAGGTATATGAGAAAGAAGAGCACAGAAAGAAGTCTGAAAGAGTAGTTAGTGTTCAAGCTGCATGTTATCATGCCTCTTATACGCACTCTTTACATAGTTGCTCTGAAAACTCATGTAAAATACGTGCTTCCTTTGGAAAAAGTGTCTACTTGGCTTGCAAGAATCAATCACGTGGTTATATATTAATAGACAGAAACAGAATGCCCTGAATGCATCTAATTATAGTAATGGGAACCAGAAGGGAAAACATCCCCTGCAGTGACAGAGGAGATGGCAAGTTACTCCGATAGGAAATCAACCCCATTATTCCAGAGTTTTCTACATGTGGCCCAAAGAAAAATGATCTTCCCTTTACTGTAGTATTTTAAACACAAACCAAACTCTCCATTTATGCGATACCATTGTTAGCAAAAGAGAAACTGTTAGTATAGATGGTGTAACCCTGCACGGCACAAATATATTAAAGATTGATAACACAGTCACACACAGTGTGACATCACCACATATAGTCACACACAGCGTAACTACAGCACACCAGAAAAGCCTAGCCAAAACAGAACCAAAAGATTTTTTCACATGTACGACACACTGATGTTTGGAAAACATGACTGTAGATGTCTTTCCTTAATGACTCTGTGATTCACTGATCACCTGCAGGACTGGTACTAACAGAGTAGCGCTCAAACCACACTGCCATAAAGGCACTGCAGAGATTATTTTGAGTAATCATTAAGTTATTGCACAATTCTGCAAACTTTAAGCCTTCTCCTTGCACTGCATAGCTACGTACACACATGAAAATGAAAGGATTACTGTGTTAAAAAATGGACAGTCAATTCTACTTATGTGTAACTTACTAAATACTCTGCAGTAATCAAACTACACGTCTTCCAGTGCTAAAAAGTCCTATTTTCCATTTTCATGGCATAACAGACATGTGGAAGAAGACTGACAAACAAAGCTCTGTAACAAAAACCTTACCTCTCATACACAGAAATCATCTCACTTAAGATTACTGAATTTTTGTTGGTGGTGAGTTTGTTTAAAAAAAGAAATCAAGATTGTTATTGTTAAAGCAGTATATCATTCATTACGAACTCCAAACTCTTAATTCATTCTCTAAACAACAAACAACCTTTTAAGGTTAAAGACACATTAACTAACAAGTCTTGAAGTACAGTCTTAAACCACCTGACTGTTCGATCAACTTCCTCACTGTGAAAGTCTAGAAGGAATTTCTTTTCCCAGAAGGATGGGATAAGTCTGTGTACATCATCTCCAAAGCATCCAACAGCATTCACAAGAGGTAGTTTTTGCTGCAGCTTCACAGGAGCACAATGCTCTTCAAATGCAAACAAACCCTGCTGGACCAATGGTTCAGCTGCTGTCTACTGCCCACAGCCACAGTGCCCAGCAGCACCATCCCACTGCAGCTCAGCCAAAGCATACCCACAAGGGAGCCCAGATCTTGTCTTTCAAGTTGCAGTCACCGCTGCTGAAATGCACCACCCATCACCTCACTGTGCTCACATCTACTGTTTGGTCTCCAAAAATGTTCAGCAAACAGTGATGTATGTCAATGGGTGCAGTTTTTTCAACGCCACACCTTTGTTTCATGCTTACTTCCATGTCAGACACCATTCTGTCAGACTGTCCCTCTACTGCCATCTGTCACATGGCAACAAAATGTAATGGGATAGCAGCTGGAAGGTCCAATCTCTGCTGCCATAACACCGACACCCACCTCTGAAGCTGACGGCCAACACAATAAAATAGGAGGCATTACTTTTGGAGCACCCAGGGGAGAAAAACAGCCACTTGGTAGATTTCAATGAGCAGCAATCTGCCAAGCCTCAAGACAGTGCATACAGTGCTGCGCATACAATGCAATGTGGGACACTGCCTCATCTGGCAAACACCACTGTCAGACCGTCAGATTTGTTTGTTTTATACTGTCAAGATGCCTCGAAGTCTTAAAGATTAATTATAAATCAAAGCAACACGACTCTCTTTCAACAGAACAGGTAGTTCTGCCTAGCTTCTGCACGATGCATCCCATGCAGTGCTCTAGACAGACACTTATTCTCATGGCAACTGCTCGAGTTAAAATAATAATAATAATAATAATGCATTTACATAATGAGATTGTGAGATAAACTCCTGGAAACCAAGAACGTCGAAGTTAACCGTCAGCTCTTTGTCAGTGCTAATGATGTGCATATTTGTGTGTCTGTGAGTGGGCAACACAATCATCTGCAAAATGAAAAAACTGCATTAGCATTACATTTTGAATTTTCTATGTCTTGCTTGGGTTACAGATTTAATTACTTTTTAATACGGGCTTCTTGTCCATTTTCTGGAAAGGAAAAAAACAAGTGTTGTGAAAAATGAAATGTATCCACCGAACTTCATTGCTTAAGCCAAGTAATTACTGAAACTGCTATAGTGTTTTGAAACCTGCTCCTCAAGTAATCAAACACTGCTTTAAAGAAGCTGTTCACGATATCTGTGAATGCAGTTGCCACAGTAATTTACTCTCAGGCTATTAGCTTGCTGGGTCTTGTGAGTCAAACACACCATTAGGGCAAATGAGTCTTCTGAGGTGTGTGTGGTGGTGTGAAGAGAGGAAGAATGGGAATGGAAAAACACCACCACCACTGCAAACAGCAGAAATAGGAATTCAGCAAGTTACACGACTACTTCTATGGGAACACAGCCTCATCATCACACTAGGAGGTTCTTCCCTTTCTGAATGGAAAAATACCTTTTTAAAAAGCAGAAACGACAGCAAGTTTTAAGAGAGGCACGGGTGGGTAAGAAACAAGGGAAAGACTCTCAGGGAATTCAGTATTTGGCCAAAAAGTTCTCCCTACCTACCCGGCTGAACTCTCTCTCTGATAACTCCTGATGCCCTCACACCCAAAGCTTTAGAAGCTTCTGTTTAACATTCCAGTACATAGTGCCAGTAATCACACATTCGTTAAAATCCATCAGCTGCTCACCAGCTGCACTGAGATGGAGCAATGAAACGCAGAGCCGAGAGCTGCAGGGATAGGCACAGCTCTGGGTTGTGGGGACAGGTCTGTGTCGTTGTGCCCACCCCAGGCTCTGAACAGGTGCCCATTTTTCTTTGGGCAGTGTATGGGGGATGCACACAGCCCATTAATGTGCTGATCTGGTAAAGCAGGCAGCATTCCCTCCAGCCTTCTCCCTTCCCCTTGCTATAAAAGACTAGGCAATGCGGCACCAAGACTTCCTGACACTTTCAAATGTAACTTGTGGGCATAGCAGCAAAAATGATATCTGATGAGATGGCCTGAAAGCGAAACAAATGCCAGCAGGTAGCTTCAGTTCTGGAGAATATGACAGCTCACTTGCACAGTCAAAGGAATTGCAGAAGTGGCACTTTGAAGTTTCACCAAGGAAAATATATTTAAAATATATTAAAGAACAAAAAAGCCCAGAACGTTTTCCAAGCTAATTAAGATACTTAACACCATTCTTAAGCAGTATAAATACTTTGAAGCTGCAAATAAACAGCTCTGCAAAAGGAACTGACAAAGAAAGCGATATATATAACGCTCTGAAGAACAAGGTCCATCAAGTTGTATTACACTTTTTCAATTCTTTTTTTTACGGTATTTATAAAATTACATCAATTGTATTATCCAGGTTTGAAACCAAAACAGTCAAGTCAGTAAGTAGACAGATCTAAGTGTTTTATAAGCTGTGATAGGCACAGTTTCAAAGCAGTAAAAAAAATAAACGTAAAAAAAATCCATCAACAACAAAACCCCCCACGCAAATATTATCCTCCTCTTCTCCTGCCCTCCAAAGGAAGGTCTCCTCCTAGTCAGATCTGCTTTCTGGATCCCCCATGCAATACTTGGTGAGTAAAACACGTTCGACTTTTATACAGCCTGAAAGCACCCAAGAAAACAGATACTGCTGACTACTTGCTGGGTTTGGTGCAGAGCCAGCGCCCTCACTATCAGCATCTAGCACTGGAGCAATCTAGCAGGGTGCGATCCAGCCACTGCTGGGTGACAAGGGTCTGGGCCCTGCTTCCCTCAGCATCACTGAAGGGGCCTCCAGCTAAGGGACAGGCAAGCAAAACTTGGAGGGGAAAGCTTTGCTTCTCAGGCCCACAGGATACTCCTTCCGCCTGAAATATCAAAAGTAAACTACGTTGGGAAGAAGAAACTGAGATCTAATAAAAACAGAAAAAGGTAAATTCATCTGGACTGAGAGTGGATTCACATAATTTATCAGTCACTGACCCTGTGAGAACCACCCAAAATCAGTTCAATCCATAAGGAGGGGAACCAGTGCCAAAAAAAATGAAAGAGAAACCTTATTTGAACGTTGTTTTGAGTTCCAGAGATCAAAAAAGCCCCAACAGTGTAATAAATAAATGAAGTCATAACATCTGCATCCCTTCCATATTCCTCTGACATGATGCACCTATGCAAACACACAAGACTTGGAAAAAAGAAACAACAAAATACCAAATGCAGAGGGCAGGAGGAGACTGGGACAGCACGAACCATACACAAAACATTAATGGCAAGGTCTACATTTAAAGATGAAGGCATAAAGCAAGAGCTTAATGGCTCCCTAATGACAGAATGGGCCTGAATTCAGCTTGATCTCACCACTTAAAAATGATCAAGCCAGAAGACACAGCCAGCACTACCTGATTCTATCTCAGGATAAGCAGAATCTTCTTGCAAGAGTTATTTAGCAAGCCCCAGCAACAACGAGTCCACTAGATCATCATGAACACTGTCATGAACACTGCCAACAGAATGGTGCTAACACAAGGTGCACATTCACAGTACAGTTTATAGAAAGAGCAGATGCAAATCAGTGTGGCACAGAGCTCTCTTTAATCTCAACATCAGTCTCCATCCACAAGAGCTGAGAGGAATCCACTCCCTGATTCAAGTTCCAAGGAAACCTAAGAACCAGAAAGTCTGTCTGCACACTAAAGAGAAACAACAGGTAAAGGTTAAGTCATTCTGCATCTGCAATAAGTGATCAACACTCCAGGCTAGTAGAAGCCTAGAAACCAGGTAGGGAATCTAACACTAGGAGAGTCTAACTTAACTTTAGAGCTGAGGTGAAGTCAGAACAGGAAAAGTTATTGTGAGAACTGCAGATAAAATAATCATCCAGGAACAATGAAATCCTCACGACCTGAAGCCTTGAAGCCCACAATGCACAAAGCCTGGCAGAGCGATGCTTCACAAGGCAAACCAAATTGGCAAGAATTGGACATCACCTTTGAAGCCTCTAACAAGGAGGGAAGCAAAACAAGTGTCTGTGTGGTATCTGCTCAAATCAGTATTTTCAAAAGCAAGGAAGAGTTCTGCCTGCATTATATAAAAAAGCATCATAGAAAACATCTCCTTTAAAAACAAAATTGTTTTTACATAAAAGGATGATGTTTTCAAATATGCCTCAGAGCACAGAATCTACTAAAACTGATGTTACTTTGTACATCTAAACAGGCACTTTGGAAAACATCCACTGTCGTAGTTTTTGGCTTTCTCATTGAGAAAGAGCCACAGCACATACGAGAAACATTCCCTTCTCTTTATACCAATCCCTGGAGGCATTCAAGGTCAGGTTGGATGGGGCTCTGAGCAGCCTCATCGAGTAATAACAACCCTGCCCACAGCAGGGGGTTGGAACTGGATGGGCTCTGAAGTTCCTTCCAAAATAAGCCATTTTATGATCCTATAATATGATTTTGTGCAAAGGACAGAGGTGCTCAGCAGCCTCATCATTCTGGTTCTCTCACGATATGCAAGTAAAACGGGCAAGGGTATGAAAAGAAAAAAGAGGAAGAGCAAAAACATACATCAATTCCTTCAAGCAGCCCAAGAAAAGAGAGAACATGTTGGGATTGCAATTCCAAGGGCAGTTGCCATATGATTAATGTAACTACTTCAGAAAGACAACACTGAAGCCCCTGGATGAGCAAAGAAGTGAAAAAGGCTGACTGACTTTGTTGCTGTTCCCCACAGATGTAATCAACTCTCAAGATGGAAAAACTTAGGGAAGAACGGTAGAGAGAACTCCTCCACCCTGTCCTAAATGACAAAGACTTGTGGTCAAAGCCAGGACAGATTTTCCTCCAACACAGTGATTGTGGATGGATAGCGGTGATGAAGGAAGCAGGGTTACTGCAGCAGAACACTGCCAGCTCTCAATGACCCACTTCCCTTTATGTAGGAGTGGGCAACTTCAGCTAGTGCAGCTCCCACTTTGTACATCAGCTGCTGTGACATTCTGCTGCCATGTGGTTTTTGCAGGTAGGGGGATAACCAACCTGTCATCCACAGCTTACACCCAAGAAGAAGATTATTAACCCTGTTCCTGTGGAAACTTCCCCTCCAACACATGTTTAATGAAGCAACTTCTTCCACAACTCCCCCTTCCATTGGGGAACATGAGATCCATTCTGATGTCCGACAGGAAAACACTGCTGCCAAAACACAGATCTAATGGCAAAAGCATCAGGAGACTGCTCCCACCTAGCAAACCACACGCACAGAATTGCTACCCGTGTCAGAGACACTCAGGACATATGCTATAAATCAAGGCAATAAAACATACGCAGTACAAATCACTCGGTAAAATAGGTGGGAAGAAAATTCCTGCTCTGACAGCTTTAGCACAACTGGGACAGAAACTCCTACTCTCACCTGACTGTGACTTCCAGACATCATTAAATGTGTAGCATTAAATCTCCTGAAGTTATAAACAAGATACACACTTCTTTGCTATGAATACCAGCCCATATCAGAGAGCTGCACGAAATACAGGAATCTTCATCCAGCGTTCTCGTAGAGAATGATTTATCTCATGTTTGGGTATTTTTTAATTTGTGGTGTCGTTTTTTGGTTGGTTGATTTTTATGTGTTTGTGTACTTGCAGCCCAGACCACTGCCCATTCCTCTAAGGCAGCAATAAAATACACAAGCAAGTGAGAAGAAAAGGTTTACCTGAATATGGCAATATCATCTTGTACCATTTTAATTGTGCATATGACCGAAGTCTTAAATTAGAGTTCTTCTTGTTCAGCACCTCTGCAAAAGCCAAAACTAAGCACATGAAAAATGCATGACATAACAACTAGAGAAACAAAAAAACAAGAAGGCGAACTAACAACAACAACTGAGGAAAAGATCATGATAGGTTACCAGAGGGAAGTGCAAATTGTGCTGTCTCAAATGATGAATGCAAAAGTACAAAAGCATGTTCCATCCAAATGGAAATGCACTGGGCTTTCTGGAAGGACTGAACTGACATACTTTACTGATATACCAGTAAGAAAGGTGCAGACCAATAGCATTCCTGTAACTTCCTGGAAGATTGAAATTAACTCCTTTGCTCAGTGTCATTTTCTGTGTTGCTTGGTTCCTACCTCAAACAAGCCGTACAGTGCACAGAGGCCTCATGCTGTGCTCCTTCTCCAGTATGGAAGTTGTTGTAGCACCTCAGTGCGTTTCCTCAGGCACCTCCAGCCAGCACTTCTTCACGTTCAAAGTCTTGAATTACAGCCAGCTTGGCCAGGAAGGCACTCCCTGAATATTTTCTTGCAATTATCAGTCATAATTAGAATCTGATTTTACACCTTCACCAGCTAATCATCAGCTCATGGGGATTTGTATATCTAAAGGTGGTGAAAAAGGCACGCTGGAAGACGAGAGAGAGCCCAGCAATGGCTTGTGCAAACATTCAGTGTTTTTTGGTATTGCAAACTCAACAGAGCAACAACATGTTGGGCTCCAGAATGCAAATGTTGGCAGCTGATTCATCACAAAAACAATGGTATGACTGCAAGAGCCGAGTTTTACCACCAGTCCCGCCTTCACACCTGTATCAGCTGCCTACCCCACAAGAGCAAATGGCAGGACTATGGACAAGCCATCCTTTCATAAAACAAAGTAAAATTAGAAAGAAAAACAACAGCAAACAATTAGGAACGTGGTTTAAGCCCCTGTGTATCCTGCCTACTTCTTGTCTGAAAGACAGACTCTGCTCACTGCCACCACATCTCATTTTTATCCTCACAGCTGCTTCAGGCCTCACATACCTGCTGCAGCCTCCTTGCGGTCTGAGCCCAACTCTTAAGACCCTCCCATTCCAGTTGATCTCCAACACACTTGCTCCAGTCTGGTCAGTCAGGCTGGCTTTAATTGCAAGCAAAAACAACAACAGAAAAACTTCAGCTTGGAATCTGTTACAGAATGCCCAGGGTTGAAAGGGACCTCAAGGATCATGAATCTCCATGAATCTGTTAGGTTTTGAGCAGAACAAGTCTTCTCACACTACTGCCTTTCTCTGGTTGATCATAGTCAACCAGTTATTAAACAAGGAAATAACATCTCCCATGGCACTGCGTTCTTAAAGTCATAGATGTGCTCACTGTTTGCTGCTTCTAGACTGTGAAATAGGAAAATTAAATTTGACAGCAAGTTAGTCACCACAAGGGCACTCTTTTTACCATACAATATTCCTATAGCTATGAGTTCTTACAAGCATCAGTGCCAAACACCTTGCAAAGCTTCCCATTTAATTGTATACAGTGACCCCTTTCCTGCAAGCCAGGTCCCAAGTCCATCAGTCAGTCAGCAAAGTTTCAGCCATTAAGGTCTTAAAAATTAACCAATTTTATGGTTCAAATAACTAAGAAAAATCTTCTTGAAGAAAACTCTCAGCCTAACTTGTCCTCTGAAAGCAAACCTTAAGTCTTCCCTACTGGAGAGTAAATCACAAGCACCATCTGTCGAGGAAGATCCGTCTCAAGAAGTCTAGAAGTGTTTTTTTCCTGGACAGCCATTGCTAAAATGAGGTTGGTGCTTCCCAGCAAGGAGAAAGAGAAATGACCTAAGAATAAGCAGCTGAACAAATGGAACATGCTCGTTTAAATCCCTGAGGTTTTAGTACAGGGTAACTCACTACCTAACTTTTAAAAACACTGGATTCTCCAGATTATTTCCACTTAAGAAGTACTTGATAATAACTGCATTTACACGGTGCAGTAATGTTATTAAAATAAACAAAGGTAAAGTAGAGAGCAAGCCTTGAAGCTTCTGCTTTGAAGCCTGGGAAGATGTAATTCTGCACCAACGTTCAGACCCCACAGTGATGGGCAGATGCTCTGCAGCTGATAGATAATACTCAGAAATGATTCATGATATTTATTTTCCTCACATTACTTTATAAGCCTTCATAAAGCATTCAAAAGGAAGAAGTTTGGTATTCTTCATCTGTAAAACAGAGATAAGGCATCCAACAGAAGTTAACCCAGAATGCCTAAGGTCATTTACAAAGTCAACAGGAGGAATAATCCAGGCAGCTATGATTGCTTCTGCCTCTGCATTCGGGACCTGAGAATGTGCAGCCCATTTTTCCTAACTTCAGCAAGGCTGGTGGAAATACTACCTAACTGCAGGTATAAACAGGACTTCTGTATCCAGTGCTTCCCACCTGGTACACTGCCACTCCCCCTAGCAGCCAATTTGCCAATTTCTACCTGGACATCTGAACTGGATTGGAACGGAGATACGAAAAATTAGTTTGGAGACTAAACTTTATGGCACTACTTCACTGTATCCTCCATGCTCCCCCCAGACAGTTCTTCAGGTTTTACTGTTTGCATAAACTCTATATTACAAATAAACAGAAAATTAATTATTCAGCCTCTAATTCCCATTGCATGTTGATGTTTATGTAATTGAAAACCATGTAATTGCTTTATGTTTTTAACATCTCTCATAAATATGGATTTTTAACGTAATCTTTTACAGCAAATTAGCACAGAATATCTGGTAATGTGAGATGGGAACGTGCGTAAATTTGGCAAGCTTGGGGAACAGCACACAGATTGAAGACTGTCTAGATGTCTTTCACCACTTCACAACTTTCAGTAAGCAGAAGAAAATTTGCTGTGGTGCCCAGCTTTCCAAAGAATGTTTATCATGCTCTGCGACACGAGTTTTAATGCAAGAGCAGCAAAGAAGGAAAAGCTAAGAATTCAACAGCCTCATCCTTCACAGATTTACAGGTACTGAAATGCTTGGCTGAGGATCAATCTTGGTTTAATCTAAAGTCTGGCAACAATTTTTTTTTTTTGGTGGTAATCCATTTGCTTATCAAGTTTCATTTGCTGGTTTTAGATCAGGCAGCATGAAATACCTTTCTCTGGAACCCTGGCTGGCAACTTCCTTGGGTTTTAAACATCACCCTGAAGCTATTTTGTTCCACTGTGAATATAGCAGAATGGCACAGCAGCTGAAATAAGACCTGCAAAAGATACAAAAGCCAGTTCCTTCAGTTGCAGAAAGATAACACTCCTACTGACATGAGTGGGACCAGCATTCAGGAGTGGGAGTGAAGACAGAGAGGTGTAGTAGCCACACTTTTATGTTAATACCACCACCACAATGGTGTGGCCAGCAGGAGCAGGGAGGGGATCATCCCCCTGTACTCAGCACTGGTGAGGCTGCACCCCGAGTACTGCATTCAGTTTTGGGCCCCTCACTACAGGAAATACACTGAAGCCCTGCAGCGTGTCCAGAGAATGGTGACGAAACTGGTGAGGGGTCTGGAGCACAAATCCTATGAGGAGCGGCTGAGGGAGCTGGGATTGTTTAGTCTGGAGAAGAGGAGGCTCAGGGGAGACCTCATCTCATTCTACAACTTCCTGAAGGGAGGCTGTGGTGAAGAGGGTTTGGCCTCTTCTCCCAGGCAACAAACAGGACCTGGGGGAATGGCTGCAAGTCGTACCAGAGGAGGTTTAGGTTGGACATGAGGAAAAAGTTTCTCTCTCAGAGAGTGGTCAGGCACTGGAATGGCTGCCCAGGGAGGTGGTGGAATCGCTGTCCCTGGCAGTGTTCAAGAGGCGTCTGGGTGAGGAGCTGCGAGATATGGTTTAGTTTGTGGTAGCAGTGGTAATGAGAAGACGGTTGGACTAGATGATCTTACAGGTCGTTTCCAACCTTGTGATTCTATGATTCTATGAACTGTGAGATATCCCTCAAGCACAGCTTCTCACACTGTTATTTCCCTTACAATATATGAAATGGTATTTTCTGAAAGTCATGGTAAAATTTGTGGCTATGTCAGCTAAGCAAAGCCACTTAAAGGAAACCAAATTGGTCTAAACAAGGATTTCTCAAGAAAGCAGATAAACTTGCCAGACCTCTCCAAGTCTGCACCACATGGGGTTTTCTATGTTTGAGAGCAATTCTGCATTTCCCATTGTGCTCCTTTGAGGCTCACTGAGGCAAGTGCAGCGCAGCAGAACAGCTTCTAGCCACAGAGACATCTGGCCAACCTGGAGCATATATTCTTGCTGAGCAGATGTCAGTAAAACTTTTCAACAGACCTTGGTAACCCTTGTCTCAAGGACTGCCTACAAGAAATTATACTGACTTGGGTCAATCACATAATCGATTAGGTATTAAACTGCTACAACATCTGATTACAGACACTAACTTTTACACCTGGTAATACTGCCTTGTTTGTGGCTTTAAGTTAAGTTAGAACACACACATGAGCTTTGATAGAGCTCACATGTCACAGATTATTCCCGGGTACAAGTGAAGCTACAAAAAGATACAGATCTTAGCCACGTGCAAAACTAGTTTCCTGATGTTTCAGAAGACACGTCCACCAACCTCACAGCAGTAGCTTCAAGAAAATAAAACAAACAAACAAAAAAACTAACTCTCACACAGATGATTCTGGGATGCTTCTCTTCCATTCACAAAGGTGTGAGCAACAAACTCTTCTGTCTTCTCCTATGCTGATAAAAACAACAACCCAACTTGTAAGAAGCAAGGAAAGTCTAGTACTGACCTCTCAATTCCCCACACAGACTTCCAAAAGAAGCAAGCAGCCCAAATAATTCCTGTTAGAAAATCATTTCTAACTAGCAGACAGCTAGACATGAGAATGATAGACTAAGATTTGTGAAGGCAATGGAGGTTAAATCAACGTAAAACTTTCTGCTGCCACTGCTAACAGAGGTAGATCTCACAGCTAAACTTAGGTTGAAGCATTATGCCTGAGTGATGATTAATGCTAGAAATCTACAACCCAAGCTCTGCCCCCTCACTGAAACTGCAGTGCTGAGGAGCAGCCCCAGTGGGAGAGTCGTCATGCCAACAAGATTTTGGCCAGGCATGGAAATAGAGTTAAAGACTGGTGCGGCTGGGTCTGATGAATGAGGGTTAGGACCAGAAACAGAAGAATTGGCCAAGCCAGCTGTCACTCTGCTAGCGAGAACTCCTCTTAAACACTTAAACCAGGTAACCTTTGCTGCAGCTCTTTTCTACCTATGCCTGTGATCACAATAATTCTTTCCCAACCAAAAAGAAAGAATACTCCACCAAAATTATTTTCTCCGGTACTGAAATAGGTATTAAAGTTTCATTTTAAATACAAATGTTACATTTATTTTCCATGGTAACTGTAGAAAAAGCACTTGGCCACCTGGAATTGATTCCTTTCTACAGAAAGTCAGAAATCAACATCTGTGACTTTCATTTTAATTCTTTCCACTGCCAGCAAAAAGAGGGAGGCCACTGTTCTGCAGTAGGAGAATACTGCTCGGTTAAATGACACTGACAACTTTGAAAAGTTAATGCAATTCAGCAGCCAGGATGGACACTGCATGACATTGCCAAAATACATGGTATACCTTGACCACCCATATACTGCTAAAACCCTGTGGAAAAAGTATTCGGAAGAAATTAATTTTTACAAACATGAGTTCAAGAGAGAATTTAATCAGCCTAAAGAACAATGGGGAAAAAATAAAGTCTTTCATTTTAAACTCATCTTCCCCTAGCATGACATTTTATCACTATATTTGAAATTTTGACTTGGGCAAAGAAAATGGATACTCCAGTCACCTTTATCTGGAACTGTTAATCAGACACGTATCGAAGTGAAGGTAAAAATATCTAGACACAATTGTTAAGATTTCATTTCTGCACAGGTGACAAAAAACCATTCCATTTGTAGTATCAATTTCCAGCTTCCCTGGCTGAAAGTACAGCAGCTGAACTACGACTGGCTTCTAATTCTTTTTGTAACTAGTCTGGGAACACCAATTACAGACCCACCAACAAAAGAAAAAAACAAAACAAAACAACAACACAAAAACCTATCAAACAAAAAAACAACCGCCAGATTACAGCAGGGGCCCAGTTATGCAATACTATAAAAATGGCTCTTCCATCACTAGAGTGAACTGTGCCTTTAAGGCTTATACAGCATCCTCAAGTAATCCCTGCTTACAGAACAGACATACAAGCTGCAGACCCAGAACCAGATGCCCATCCTTACTGCCTTTAACATGGTGAGCCCTGAGTGACACAATACCTTGGCTAAGATTAAATCCAGGTCATACAACTGACTTTTACACTAGTCAAGTCATCTGCTGCTGTGACTGCTTTCAGCTTCAGCCCACCAAAGCAGGGTGAACAGGAGACAGGTGAAGAGGCAGGACATCTCCCAGATGCACCAACACTCTTTTAAGCCAATTTCTTTCTCATTTGGAGACCTGAAGTCACCGCTTGTCTAGAACTATGTTATAGCTGCATACATACCTGTCCATCAACTTGTAGTCTCTATGCAGATGCATCAATTTGCCTCTTGAAAAAAACCCTATCAAACACAATCTTATGAAGTCAAAATAGGGAAAAAATCCTGAGCTTGATCAGAGAACAGAGGAATGGAGGAAAGAAGCAATTCATAGTTGACAGAAACACCTCCATCTAGCAAGTATTAAGAAAACAAAGCTATTAGAGAGCTAAATTCGCCCAGGCATAGCCTCCTTTTAATGAAACATTCAGTGACATTTTATTTGTATCCTTTCTTGAGTTCCTGCTTCTGTTCAGTCTGCCAGTTCCAGCTGTAGGCTGAATTGGGCTAAGATGATGCACAATAATTGCCAGTGGAGCTTCAGCTTACCGACTGAGTCAATAATGAGTCAAAGAGACTTGAAACGTGCGCAGCCAGGCTCAGACTACAAGGCTTAGGGAAGTATAAGTGATATCAGAGCACTTGGGAATTTCAGAATTTCAGTTTGCCACATGCAAAGGGCTGACTGTAAGCTCCACATAGAGTGGGACCTTCTGGGAGCTCTTTGTGCTTTATAAATCAGGTACTGTGATATTTCACTGAAATTTAGAGTATGTCTGTACCACTTGGCTGTCAGTTTGTTTGACACAGGATCAGATTTTTCAATGATTCAATATGGTGCCCGTTTTCATACAAGCAATTTATAAGTGCTATAGAAAAAAAAAAAAAGATCAGCTGACAGTCATCTATGCTTCTAAATTTGTTTTAGAATACTGTGGGATATCAGAATCCTCATAATAAAAATTCAATGAAAACTATGCAAACATGAACAAGGAAGTACCCATACGTGCAACTGTGGCCATTACAAAATACACTGCAGAAATGTAGAGCAGGAATCAGCTTCGGGACACTTGCAAAATCTGTAATGTGAAACTTGACAGCAGTGGCACTGTTTACTACCAACTGCAGGGTGACAACTGGAGCAACATTACTGAAGCCAGCTCAGGGAGCATGAATATAGACTTGCAGCAGTTATACTCTTTTCCTAGGCAACGTGGCTAAAGCTAATAAAGGATTTTAGCAACCTTAGTGGGAAAAAAAAGAAGGGCCATGAAAGGAAGAGGACTCTGAATTAGAACAGCCAGTATGCTTTGTTGGTGGTAAATCTTTCTAGACTACAAAGCACAAAATGGAGGATAAGCTGAAGGAAGAAACGCTGTGAAAATACATTTAGATAAAAAGCAATTAAGGGAATAAATTAAGTACAGTGCTAGAGGTGAAAAAAAAAATTTACACAGCTGTTAAAAAATACTAAGAACAAGGAATTCCTTTGCAGTTCAGTGGACTGAAGGAAATTCCCCCATGCAGGCAGGCCAGTGGTGCTGCTTGGAAAAGTTACCACCATCAGTTAACACAACACATGGGAGATACCCCAGGCAATCAGGAGAAAAAAGCAGATTGGTGGGAGAGACTTTCCTGGATAAGATCCACTGAACAGAATTAGAACAAAGCCCTAGAAAGAGCAATTCTGCATGAGTTACATATATGTGACAGTGTGGATAATGCAAGCCCAGTCGTAATCCCAAGTGGTTATCTGGATAAATAGACTAAACTAAGGGAAAAGTCTGGCCATTCCACTTCAGTGCTGGAAACCAAAGATCATCAGAATGTAGTTGGGGACAGATTAAAGGAACAGCTTCAAGGATTACCACAGCACCTAAAAGGCCTACAAATAATCACTGCTGGGAACAAGAATGGAATTATTTGACTTGCTTTTAGGCTGTTGTGGTCTAAGCTTTCACACTGTCCCTTTCCTCATGACACAGAAACCTTAGTAAGATATTCAACACTGGGTTACAAGTGGTAAGGGAAAAAAAGAGCAGGAAACTGCTTTCAGAAAATAGGACCTTCCTCCCATTTCTGTACCTAAATCTTGTGGCACTTGACTCCTGCCTCATCCCCAAATGAACTTACTCCTATTTATGACTAAAATGAATCTTTACACACTCATGACTTCAGGTTCATTGCAAAACACAGTGTTCTAGCAAAGCTACTGTTTGTCAAGGATATGCCCCCCGTCAAAGCCAAATCAACACATTTTGCAGGAGAGGTTACATTCTCTTTTCCTAGTCTGTAGAGTGACCATTCTTGATCAAAAGGACCTTTATGCACGAAGGAGTATCTGACACAAGCCAAAAAGATCTGCTACTGCAGCCTTCCTGCAATGACAGCAGGATAAAGGAGGCCTTTGAAGTTCATAGAGGAGTAGAAAGAGGTGTTAATTTAAAAAGCTTGCCAGTATACCCAAGAGCAGAAGGAGAGCAAAGTACCAATTAATAATTCACACTTCTATTCCACATGTTATCTTAGTATCTCAAAACAGTTTGCAAACATTGATTAAGTCTCACAACATATTCCTGAAGCAGACAAGCATAGATGAAGCTCTGCTCCTACCAGCCAGGATGTTACTCCAGGACCATTTTGTTTAGCTGATCTGTGCCTTTTCTTCCCCATCTGTTAAACGGTGATAATGACAATATCATACTACAGGGAGAGGTTCAAAAGCTTACTGATTGCTAAATCAACAATTTTTTTATGTAGGGAAACAACACACAAGGGCAATCTCCTGTGTCAGACTGAACTCAATTACACTGAATTAAAACTACTACACTTGACATGATGACATGGCTGGTGGAAAGAAAATCCTCTATCTTGATTTTATAATGCCCTACAGATGCACTTTACTCTGTCTCTAAGTACCTAAGAACACTTGAGTTCTAGTTAATGACCAGGATTGTTGGGTGTTGTGTTAACACAAAACTAATCATAATTACGCTAATTAAATCTGCTATAGAAAGAATTGTGAGAAATGAAAGACTCTGTCCGCTGTAGCCTCTAAATCTCAATTAACACAAAATATTTGCTGTGTTTGGGAGCCAGGACTGACATACCCATAGCCGCAAACTCCAGAGGGAATCTTCATTTACATTCTGATGGGGAGCTGAGCACATTACCCTGTTTAATCCCCACTTGGAAAGACAGGTATACAAGCATCACCCATTGACAGATGGGGACGTGGCAATTCAGGGAAGCTCTTGAACTGCCACAGGACAATCACACAACTCACCACAAACAGAATTTCACTCCTTATTCCCAATCTTGTTTTTTTTAAGCATATATTTATATTCATAAAAACAGATCCTTGCTGCTCTAATCTAATAAAAGTGAGTTCTTTTTTCCATGTCTGGGGCTTTTTCACGCACAGAAAGAGGCAGAATTACTCTGCTTAACACCCCATAATAATCTGACTTTTCCAGGAGGACCAAAGATAAAGACAAAGTAACAGCTTCATGAAATACAGCTCTTTTCTTCTCCTGAGCCTGACAGTCACTTCCAAAAGCAGATTGTCATGACAACAAACAACCTGGAGGCAATCCAGCCAATTAACCTGCAGAGGAAGCAGCCATCCCAACCTTGGAAAAGAACACTGCTGCTTTAAGCTTCAGATGCCAAAAAGAGAAAAACCCAACAACAACAACAACAAAACTTACCACATGCATTAATCTTACTAGGCTGCCTTAGACCTGTAGTGAAAAACAATTCACTCCTCAACACAGCAGCACTACTGCAGCAGCAATACAGAGAACTAGACCCTCAAAATGTCCTTCTTCTCCTTCCCCAAGACAACCACAATGCTAGAGCAGGCCAGCTCCCTCTCTGGGGCTTCATCCAGGCAGATTTATGTTCCCAGGACGTGACACAGCCCTGGCAAGTAAAACGGATGACCCGTTCAGCTTTTACATCTTCAGCCAAAGGAAAGAGCTCATAGGTTAAGCAGAAAAACCACACAGAACACATCATCACATACCACTGCTGTAAACTCTTTTTTGTTGACATTGCTGCTGCTTGTTTTCCCTCTTCCCTTATGAGTTGTCAAGAATATTTATCACCATGTTGAGCTCAGAATTACTTTCTCTTTCATGAAGGGCTAAATCATCAGAACAGCTAAATATTGAAGTCATTCTCCTTCAATTTCTCAGATTTCATCTTCTTTCATACCATCCTTTATCTCTCTCTTCATGTGCTCTGTTCTCTATAGGCCCAAGCACACCACAATTTCCCAGCAAACGTCCAATGAGACTTCCATCTTTTCCTGCTCTGGGCTCTCAGTAGCAACTCAGACATGAAAAGGTTTACCAGCAGATGCCTGATACACATCACTTGTCAACCTCAAGTCATTAATTTTATAAAATACCACGGTATTAAGTTACAAAAAGCAAATGTAAGAAATGCTGCATGTAGTTACAGAAAAAGTTGAAAATAAAAGAATTACAGAGATGGTGTTTGAAAGTCTCATAAGACTCATACACAATTTTCAAACAGTAATAAAAATTTCCTCCATGACTTCATATTGTTCTCTTAATACTGAAACAGGGAAGGCAAGGAATATATTGTATACATACTGTATATATACTGTAGAATATAATGTAGACTTGACAGTGAAGCATACCCTGCAGAAAGTAACAGTGCAAAGAGGACCCACAGCTTTAAGCCTACCCAGACTTATTCATCTGACAAACGGACAGACCACCAAACTTCCTCAAACTGAAACTTTATTACTGATCTCTCCAGGTTCAACCCATCTCTCTGAATGGATTCCTAGCAACTTCAGTGAGCACTGGATCACAGATCACAGGCACTTCCAGCAAAAATGATTTTTAAATTAATTTAAAAGAAATACCAATCTTCTGAGCACTGACACCGCACGCACACACCCGCTACGTGTTTCACTCTCAGTAACTGCAGATTAGGAAACCACAGCTCTAGTGGTTTCTCAACACAGGGCAACAACAGAAACATAATTTCTATCTCTGTAACACATTAATTAGAGTTGGTACAATGATGCTTAATAGAAAGAGCCTATTCCTACCTTGAGGACTTTCACAGCTTTCTTCATCGCTGTTGTCTTGGCAGTTATTTTGACTGTCGCACACGAAGCTTTTATCAATGCAAAGACCATTTTTACAGTGGAATCTGGCAGTAGAGCAAAGCAAGGGGTTGGCTGCTGTGAAAAGAGAAAGTGAGATCTTTCATTAGATATTCTCTTAGGCAGTGGAATACCCTTTAGGTAATTAAGAACAACAGGTCACAACTCAACAGCTGACCACTTCACTGAATATGTGGGAGTAACTTGGCAATCAAACCAACCTTGCCTCTTTAAGCAGAGAGAGATGAAATTTCTAAATCATGCAAGATTCACTAGAATTAGCAGAGATTTAGTCTACTCTCAGTTGAGTAATACTTCTGCTCTCTTTCATGAGAGCCCTCAGCTGCTAGATACACAGCTTTTGCCCACCTCAAAGCTGTATGGAAGGTAGCACTGCCTACCATAAACACTGCTTGTTGCTTCCCGTTATGACAGTCAGTTTAGCTCAACTTTTATAAGTCAACAATCCAAGCTCAGAACTGCAGCACAGTGTTTAATCTACCTCCTGTTCTGTTTTTTCCACCTTGCTCATCCCCACCCTTTTTTTTTTTTTTTTTTAATTGATACAATGGCAATGTTGGCATTTCTCAAATTCTCAGTGTTTGAACTTGAAATTCATTTTTACAGTTAAAGTGCAGTCAGAAAATCCTTTCACAAAATAAGGCCCTGTGAGTTAGGTGAATGCACGCTCAGCAAAAGCAGCACAGTATTTAAGCAGACTCATTCAGGAAGAGCTGTTTTCACTCACTCTAAACCTAGCACCTTCCAGCATATTTGCTGCTATATATAGTCCCATTTAAAAGCCTCAAGCAGCATAGTTTTCTGTTTCTAGGAGATTACATCACAGATTCAACGGCTCGCTGCTAAGATTTCCTTGATATTCAACTTGTTTTCTCACTCCTAATTTCATCCCTCTACTCTTAGCTACACTTCAGCATACATAACTACATAATCCCCCCTTGAACAATGTTTGCACCCTTCACATACAGCCTTATCTTCCTACGTCGTCATGCCTTAGCTGAGATATACATAATTTATATCTTCTCATGAATCAATCTCTTTGTCTCTTAATAATTTTTGTCACTTTTCTCTGAACTCCCGCCAATTTTTGATAATGAGGTGACTGAAACTGAATGCAGCATTCCAATTGAAAATCTGAAAAAGCTGCTTAGATGCCTTGTCTGCTTCAAAGTGATTCTCCGCCACAATAACAAAGGGGATTACAGTTCCCAAATACTAACTGGCTTCCTAATTTTTTATTCTTTGAAGTAAGACCTGCCCTTAAAGAGACTTCCAAAAACAAAACCAAAAAAAACAAAAAAAAACACCAAAAACCAACCAAACAAAAAAGAAACACCAAAACCACCACCACACTTTAAACTCTGTGCATACAATCTGCAGTAAACCAGTATGTATAACAAATTCTCCCTACATCTGGTCAATACCTCCAGCTCCCCAAAAGCAATTTTAATACAAACATGCAAAATCTCTTTCAGTGTGGAACTGCTGCATACTTGCACAGCACATTGATTTTGCAGGTCACTTTAGGACCTACAGCACTGTTTCTCCACTTAAACAAAGTTGTGACTAGACACTTAGATGTGCTGGAAAATACTACCGGTGCACTTCAACAGCACAGAGGAAAAGGAAGATCAGTAGCTTATTATCAGCTGTAAGGCCTTGTTAGAGCCACATGCTGCAAGCACATGGGAAATTAAGGAATTTGTAACTAACTTTATGATGGCATGCTTTGAAGTGAAACCTGCCATTTGTCAGTCCACTACCTCAAGGATATTCAAAGAACATTCATCAAAACCTCTTTCTAGTCCATTTGTTTAAGCATAACCTAAAGACCATAAAATCTTAGCATTCAATCTTGTTTCACTAACTTCATCCTCTGCAGAGGTGCTATTGCGCTGCCACAGCCCTCCCAGAAGCCAAAGCAGGCTCTCAACCAACAACAGATGGCACCTTTAAAGGATGTTCATGCTGCCAGAGAGATATCAACACGTGGGGGAGGCACACAAACAAGAAAGGCAAGTCCTCCTAGAAGCAGACAGTGATAGAGCTCTGTAAAGATCTCCACTTTTGTTATCTTTGAAAGCTGGTGTCTGTTGTCCTCCTCCTGACCTTTAAATGACATTAAAAGGAAAAGCCCAGCCTGCTCCAACAAGAGAATGAGCGACTATTTGCTGCAGGCTTCCGCCTACAGACCCACGCAACATCAGGGCTTTTAACAGCTCCTGATAATAGCAGCAGGGATGCTGGATCGAATATAACCTTTTCTTACCACTATGATAAATCCCTGCTAGACTTACAGATACAGCAGATCTATGCAGCCACACAACAGGGTTTTAGTCCATGTCAAGTCATACTTCAAATGACATCTCTGCTGTGACTTTGCTGCAATATGCTAAACAGCTCAGGGGCTCAAACTCACGCATTGGCAGGCATTTCTGACTTTGAAAACCTGCTTCTCCTTTAAAGATCCTGTTTCATTTCCTGGCTTTTTTTTGTTGTTGTTTGAGAACACGTATAGACAGAGAAGCCTAAATGCACCGACGAACAAAGAATTTTCTTCAGTGACCAAAAATAAGCAAATAAAAACTGGACTGCATTTTAAGTCTCATTTGTAATATTTGACAAATGCATATTACACTGAAATACAGAGAACCCATTCAAAGCAAACATGAAGCTCAAATCTAATTTCAAAATTATAAACACATCTTAATATAACATGCAGGCATTATGTGCAAAACAAAACCAAGCTGAACCTTATTAAAAAAAAACAGTCATCAATCGGATCCTTAAATATATATGTATTTTTTACACAAGGCCTGTTTTTGTGATGCAAATGTCACACAAGATTCTCTGTCACTGACAGCACTAAAAGGAAAAATTTAGAGTGGTACTAATCAGGCAGCAGAACAGGAGGTAGCAATGATTGGCTCAGAAAGGACACATCTTAAAATCAGTCAGAAGAAAAATTCCACTGAAGAAATCACCCACTTTCTTGGCAAAATAAATAAATAAATAAATGCAGCGATGAGGAAAAGATGGAACACATACTTATGAAAAGGACACAGTGTTTATGTATGTGTGAGTGAAAACTGGACACAACCAAAACTAAGATGAAAGCAGGTGAAACTTCACCTTAGTCAGGGCATCCCGCCATTTTGAAATGCAGTGGTTTGCAAAGAAGTTGGATGTCACTCTACCACCACTCTTGAACTGCTTGTTGTAGAGACGATCGTTCTTCTGCAGAACTCTCACCTGAGATTTTGAACCAATAACCAAGAAAATACGCCCTGAAACATGTTGGAGGAGGCAGTGCCTGCATCTGACAACACTAAGGCTGAAAAGACTCTTCTGAGAGGAGTACTAAAGTTTACATTTCCTGTTGAGGTAGATTTGACTGTTATTAACACTATCAACGTTTGATGCTACTGTGAGATTCTGTGAGAGAAAAAAAAAAGACACACAGATCATCCAGGTTATCTGACTCAAACTAAAGCTAACTAGCGTTCCTGTCTATGATTAGCTGAAAGAAAACAAAATGCCTTAACTGGGAAGTAGATCAATACTTACTGCAGTTTTCCTCATCGCTGCCATCAGGACAGTCCTCAAACCCGTTGCACCTGAAGCGGCCAATGATGCAGTGGATTCCACTGGCACAGGGGAAGAAGGTGGCACCACACTTGGACTTGGCTTTTGCTGAGAGAAGAAATGCACAGAAGATTGCAAACATTAGGGGAACATTTTTCAAAGGTTAAAGACGCTTTAGTAACAGGAAAGGTTGCTCTAGAAAGCCTGTAAGCGAAGAATACAAGGTGGATAGGGATCATGAACATGGCAGCAGGTTTGTAGAATTTGGGAACTGCAGACCAAAGTGGGCAAAGATAGGTTTACGAGGAATCAGGAAACACCTGGAGAAGGAAAAGGAGAACATAGAGATATGAAGTGAGTTAGTGTCTTTGTGAGTATAATAGGAAACATAAGAGATTTTCATTAAAGCATTTTTAAAGCTGCAAAAGTCAAATACAGAAAAGAAAATTCTATGACTAACAGTTCCTCTAGTTAGCACAATTTATGTGAAACTAAGTGCAAAAGGAACATGAACTGCATCTCTTACTATACAACTCTCCATCATACAGCTTTTGTTATAAAGCTCCCCAGGACATAAACCGCATCTATTTCATAGTACTCGCATAGCCATTCATAACACTAAATACTAACAATAACATCAAAATGTGGTTAAGAAGCGATTACAGAATCTCATTTGATCCCAAGTACTTCATATTTTTTTTACTTCACTGCACAGCAACTCTTCATAGCAGGGAGAAGAGAACGCTGCCCTCAGCTAGAGTAATGCAGATGCTTCCACTACATTGCTCAAGGCAAGTGCCAATTCAGTCTTATGCTATCATCAGCCCAGAATTAATTTTGCTGTTCGCTTGTTTGTTCCTTTTTTTTTTTTTCCCCTCAGATTAACATGACTTCATTTTCTGCAATGCATCACGGACTAGAAAGTCCCCTGAAAACGGAAGCCTGGCTAACTGCAGGGAGGTGAGCATGGAACACTGCCAACATGCCATAATGCCATCTGTGGACTACTTACAGGAGAACAACAGAAAAGAAGCCAGCTAACTGAAGGACTTTTGAGTGAACTGCTCCTCTCCTTACTTCTAAACCAAACATAGAAGACGCCTTTGCAGCTCCTGGGTTTTGAGATGTTGATAGATCTGGATATCACAGTAGCAGGCAGTCTTTCTATGTAGCCATATGGATTAATACACCAAAATGGGCAGTTTTATGAGGTCAGGACAAAGTCAGGGACAATAGAAGAAATACAGGGGAGGAAAAAAAAATATATATATACACACACACCAAATGGGGACAAAAAGCATCAGCACTAATATGAAAGGGACAGCCTTATACCACAGCAATAATAATTCACGCTTGATTTAGTATCCTCCCAAAGTAAATTCCCACAAGTTCCTCTCCCGCACGTTTTAACTGTTATTTATTTTTATTATACCAGTAATTTTCAGTTAAGTAGGATGTATCACTGATGTATTCATCTACCACATTTTCTGAAGAGAATCCAAGGTTCACTTGGAAAGAAAAGGTGAACCATTATTTTGTAGAAAAACAGGTTGATAAATTACCCTGAAGGAGCTCCTGTGCTCAACAACACCGGCAATGCAGAACCCACAGCCAAGACACTTGAGACCCTTAATTCTTAACAGAACTTCAAATAGAAATTTCTGTACTGAAGTTTTGAGGCAGACTGATTTCAGCTAAATAATTCAGTAAGCACAAGGTCTGAGGCAGTGCCGTACCCCAAGTCTTTAAACAAAAACATCAAAACAAATGCTTCAAGAAAAAATTCCACAACTGTCACCAAAGCAAGAAGTCCATATTAGCATTTGACACGCCAGCCAGCCAAACTGCTGCTGAGAAGGTGTGGCCATAACACGTAGAGACAAAGAGATGCCCAATTCTTAATACTTCCCAGGGTCTGTTCGACCTAGAGAGGACCTGAGGGGAAGCCTCATGGAGGTTGCAGCTCCTCACAGGTGTGGATGGGCAGAGCTCTGCTCTCTGGTGACAGTGAAAGGGCCCCATGGAACAGCATGGAGCTGTGTCAGGAAGGGTCAGGTTGGGGGTTAGGGAAAGGTCCTTCACCAGAGGCTGGAACAGGTTCCCCAGGGCAGTGGTCACGACCCCAAGCTGTTGGACTTCAAGAAGACTTCAGACAAGGCTCTCAGACAGAGTTTAGATTTTGGGTGGTCCTGGGTGGAGCCAGGAGTTAGACTCAGTGACCCTTGTGGGTCCCTTCCAGTTCAGTATGTTCTATGGTTCCTGTGATTTGGAGTCTGAATTTGGAGACTATAAAGTTTCTGGCCAACCGTTCAACTAACCTTTGTCATCGCTGAAAATCTACTCAGATTAAGGCTTCAGAGTTATTTCCTTCTAGAATTTCTAATATGGGTAACCTCTCAGCACAGCCTTACTCTTCCAGAGAGACTTTGGACTACAAATTGCAAAACTGGAGGTTTTGGCACTTTGAATGGCACAAATCTCTGAACTTTTCCGATCACAGCTCCAAGTGATGGCAAACCTGGCAACAGCTCAGTTTCAGGAATGACCAACAGACTCCTCAGCCACTGCAGCTGAGTCCTTGTCCATAAGACAAGAGGATCCAAAGCACCTGCACTACCACCATCCAATCATAAGCAGTATTTAATGCTTCATGACATCTAGAAGAGAAAGGAGCTAGACTGACCACAAAAAAATAGTCAAACTTCTGGAAAATGCTTTCTTTAGTTTATCTACAACATCCTGATACTCCATCAAAAAGAGGGAGAGACCATTAAGCACAATGACTTAATACAAGTAGTGCTTGAACAACGACACATAGTTTAGTTGAAAATTTTACTCTTAGACCTTTTCATACCTCCTCCTCCTCCTCTGGGAACAGCAGACAGAGAACAGGATTTATATATTTCTTTTTAAAAAATATGTGTTTATTTACTCTTGAAGGAAAGAAATAACAGCAAACAAAACCCAAATGCAGTTCTGCATACTTGCAACAGGCATAACAACACACACACCAACCAATCCCAACCCAAATTCACATTCACAGTGGATACCCTGAAAAGATAAAGGAATGTTTCAAATCCCACAGTGACTCACTATCCACACAGATAGCAGTTTAGTTGGCACAAACCTTGCTTCCAAATAGAACTCTATTTTCTAAATTTCAATTCCAAATACAAAATTTCTTATATGCTGCGAATAAACACAGGAAAAAAGTGAGGAATTAATAATAGCTTAATCCAAGCCACATAACCCAATTCTTGAGACCCTCACTAGGGAATTTCTGCTCTATTTCCAATTTGACATCCTTGCTGTCCCCTGGCAAAGTTTTCCTGAGGTTTTCAGGCAAGTGCTGTTTGATCATTTCTCACAACGTTCCTATGGAAAACACAGTCATTTCTTCCTGAGCAAAAATGCACCTTCCCATTCTGTAGCGATCTCTGGAAATACCCTTAATGTGATGAGACTATCCATTTTCTTCAGGTCCTTAGCCCTCACACAAGTAACAGATACATCTATCAGGTTCATGACTGCCTGTGGCAAATTCAAGCTATTTGCTGTGCTATTCACAACACTTCTGTAATTCCTACTCCTGTTACATGCTATGAAAAAGGCTTTCCTCTTCTTTGTGTATCACTGTGTCTTCTGTTGCACAGGCCTGAATTTTTCTGGCAAATCTGTACATAAAAAGTCTCCCATTTATTTAAAAGAAGTTGCCTATTTGGCTCCTTCAGTAACTTTGGTCTTGAAAAGCTCTCAAGAACATCATTATCTTTGCAATCTATATCCTTCTGTCACACTTGGCTGAAATGGGGCTCAGGATAATAAAAAATTACTTGGATATCAGGAGATGGCTGAATAGCAGTGAAAAAGAAAACAGATGCCTGTGGATCAACTGGCCTCATTTAGCCTTGCTAGTACAACCCGCCAAAGGAAAGGGAAGGGAAAAGCTGGTTATTTTTAAAGGAACTGGCAAATCCTCCCAAGCCCAGGATTCCAGAACCTAAGCAATGGAAAGACCACGCACTGGGTGTAAGGGGGAAGGACTAAAGGCTACACTCAGAAAATAACAAGAAATCACACAGCAACTCACCAAACTGTGTCTACAGAAATGTTACTCAAATAGCAGATCCAGTCTAGATTCAGATAATAAATCAGTTGCAGAACTATAGCAAGTACTAAAACACCCTAAAGGACTTTCAACCAATTTGCAAACCTGTGGTGGAAAAATGTAGATTCGTTGCATTCCTGTTCCTCAGCTGTTACCTAGTCATGGCAGAAGAAATCGCAGAACATCAGGGGTTGGAAGGGACTTCCAGAGGTCATTGAGTCCAACCTCCCTGCTAAGCTAAAGCAGGCACCCTACAACAGGTCGGCATCCAGATGAGTCTTGATTATCTCCATAGAAGGGGACTCCACAACCTCTCTGGCCAACCTGTTCCAGGGCTCCATCATCCTTACCGTAAAGAAGTGCTTCCACATGTTACTATGGAACTTCCTACATTCAAGTTTTAGGCTGCTGTTCCTTGTTCTATTGCTACACACCAAGAAGAGCCTGGCCTCACCCATTTGTCTCCCACCTCCCCTTAGATATTTATAGCCATTAATCAGATCTCCTCTCAGTCTTCTTTTCCCTGCCTGAACAGATCCAGGTTACTGAGCCTGTCCTCATATGGGAGATGTTCCAGGACCTTTATCACCTTTGTAGCCCTCTGCTGGACTACTTCTAGGCAATACCTAGATGCCTCAACCTTTTTTGAACTGGAGAGCCCAGAACTAGATACAGTATTCTAGATGTGGCCTCGTTAGGGTAGAGCAGAGAATGAAGATCACCTCCCTCAATCTCCTGGCCATGTTCTTTTTAATATGCCCCAAATGCAGAAGTAAAACATTATTACAAAACTGTATTTACACTGAAAAAATGGAATTCCTACAGTATTTAGGCAAAAAGGTGTCAGTGAACCTCCTCTGGCTTTTCTAAATACAGGAACTCTGATCTTCACTACAAAGCTCTTTCCTCTTCACTTGGAATTCAGACCCAATAACAGGGCTAAGATGCTCACAGAGGACTGCTGGCTACAGTATAAGCTTGCCAAAGACTCCCCCCAGACTTATCTGCTTAAGTTCAAGAGAACTGCTTTGGCAGTTACATATGCAAGTACGTGAAATCACTCCTTACGCTATCCAGAAATCGATCATCTCACTCCCTTCCTTTAAGGATCTTAAAAAAAATTAGTAACCTCCACTCAGGACCAACTGTGCTTACCACAGATTTAACAGTTTGCAGGCACAGCTCTACAGTATTAATAGAAAAACATTTTACTATCTTTAGGGCATAAAGTGTGAAACACAAGTATTTTTCAAAAGTTGTAATCTGTTTTATTATTTCTCAGCAATAAAATGAACAGTAGGGGAAAAAAACAGATTTAGCATATACTATATAAAATCACATATTGTATATATGAATATCCTTTTACAAAAGCAATTCTCACATGCTTCTTCTTCACTAGATCTTTAAACATGACTAGAAGGTTACAACAAAACTTCTTCAGTTATGGGCTAGCGTTTTGTTTTCACACAATGGTCTGCTATGCCAGTTCTCCAGTTGAAGACAAAAGTATCTAACTTAATGAGTTTTTGTCTAGGAAGAGAAGACACTTCAGAGGTAGAGTACTGTGGAGACAATAGCCTTTACCTTTGTAAATAACCTGATGAGGGTATTGGCGTGCCAAGGATTTTAGTCTCTCAATCCCTCTGAAAACAGCTACCTAACCTGCATTACATGCCGCCACTGACTGCATCCATCAGTTAAACCTGTCCCAGTTCCAGGCTCTCCAGTCGGACTACTTACTGACATTCACCTAGAGGAGACTGACAATAGGATTAAGTAATTAGCACCACAAACCCTCTTCATCTTGTATAAAAACCCATCAGATGTTAGCAGATATTGCATTTGTCCTTACTCATGTGTAAATTTATGTAATTGAGCTTCAAATGAGAACTTCACCATGGTCACTTCATTATGAACTGTATTATAGCTACTCTAAGTATTTGGTTGCTTAATCATGAGTGAAAACAAGAGCTAATTCTAGTCTGAGAGTCCAAATCTGTGAGCCATTTGAGTAAGTGACGAAAAGATTAGCAGCTGGTTTACAGCATCTTCTCAATTAATGCAGACACTCATTTCATGCACTGTTTAATGTTCTGTTAAAATTGTTTAAAAATTCTGATGTTTGTCACCTCTCTAAGAAACCTGATATAAACTTCACTACACCTGATGTTCCAGTGGTTCTGCTGGCCAACTGGCATGCCAAGCTGTTTTTATAACCCTGAGAGCAGCATGTGCAAACAGCAACTAAAACACCATTTGCCACAGATGGATGATTCTCCCTTTGCAGCTCAGTTTCTATACAGTAACTCCAAGGTGAAATATAATGTCTCTGTACCTGCCGCCCTTACTCTGCATGAGTGCCAGCAAAATCTCAACATTCAATTGCTTACTAGTTGTGTCAGTGGAAGTACACTAGAAGGTAGCTGGTGAGAGACTTCAGCAGCAACTTTCTAACTCTGCTTCACTTCTCATGAGTCTGCGGTACAGCCTGGATTCTTGGGGTTATATTATCTACAAGTAGCTCCACAAAGAATGTTTTGCTTGTGTGAAAAATTAACATCCACAAAACAGTAACAATTTTATGGCACAGCCAGTTTTTTATTGGGAACATATCACAGGTTGGGAGATCAAGGTTTGCTTTTGGCTTTTAGAGATTTGCTAACATCTCACAAGTCAGACTTTGCTATTACAAACTCTGCTTCTGGAAGACAGGCAACACAGAAAAACACAGAGGCAAGTAGTAACCATGAAGGGCCTCGAAGGCCTTCAGAGCACTACTGCTGTGCAACAGACAGCTGTGGGTGGGCAGGTCCAGGAAAGGACTGCATCCAGAACTGTGGCTCTTGAGAGCGCTTGATTCCTGAGAGTCCTTCCAGCTCAAAGACCCTTGAAAGAACAGGAACACTGCAGCCAAAAGAATTACTGCATGTTTAACAAAAGCATCTCAGTTTCCATGCCTATGTGCTAAACAACACAGTGGAAGCTAAGCAGTGGCAACGTCATATAGTTGCAGGCAAAGGTGCAGCAGAACTTGTGATTAGCCTTTGAAGTTAGGTTTGCATAGAAGCTTGGGTTTCCTTCCTGGAATTTCAGGAGTTTTTCCCAGGTTCATAGGAATCTGGAGCTGTATTTGACTGCTATTTGTAGGTGGTGTGCTAGACCATCAAGCAGTGAATGTGCAAAGATATCCAGGAGAAAAGGAAGCAGCAAGAAAAACAAGGATACTTAAAAGCATTCAAGTAATGTCAAGACAGAGGTCTTCTAAGTGAATGCCTAGTTTTACAGGGGAATTCCTAATTTTCTGCTATAAATTCTAGTTGTTACAGGAAAAAAAAAGATTTGTTAATTTCATTAGCCTTTTACACAAATTAATGGATTGTAAATAAGAACTATGCCACTGAATATTGTTTTCATACAACTTTGTAAGATTGCTGTGCGTACAACATCTGGCAGCCTGGAAACTTAGCACATGACAACACTGCATTAACATAAATATACAAAATCTACTTTGACTGCAGATTTTTACTGGTGTGAGCCTTACAGTTTGCAAGCTCTGGTAGAATGTTCCTCTTTTCCTTTGTTCTGGCTCTGTTACTAGCTTTCCTCATTCCATGTATTAAAAAAAAACAAAAAATAACAAGTAGTCAAGAAAAGAATTACCTATTTAGAGATTTCATTACAGAATTGTGCATTCCCCACAGGCATTTGGAATGCACTAGACTGAGGCATAATGTAAGGTAGGAGACCGCAATGGTACTGTTAGTCCTACTTATATGGAAAGTTAAATTCCTAGATCATACTCCAGAAGAGAGAAGAAGGAAAAAAAAAAAGCTTAATACTTCCACAATTTCCCACAGCTTTTAGCAGGAACACGGAGTTCTGAAGTCGTGATGTTTCTGTAGTCAAATTACTTATTTTAATACATGCTTTTATAGTTATCTTCATGCCTTCATTTCTTATGTCATCTACCTTCACACTCACCGAGGGACTGCAAAGTACATTTGCTTGCTACCTCACTAACATAGATCAACCCTTCAGCTGCCTCTGGACTCATTTATCTACAGCAGAGGCTTGTCATCATCTCCACACAGCACACACACGATGCCTGAAGGTCACAGCCACCTCAGCCTCTGGTTAGTACCATGAGCCATGACACAGCCACTCCACACTTCCCAAAGCAGTAGATAGAGGTTAGAACTAAAGAGCATAAGCTCAGCTCTAGTACTTCTTGTGTTAGAATCTTAAGATAAAATCCTCAAGTGGCAAAGTAATTGTCATGCTGATGTTCCACTTTTCTAAGTGGCAGGTTACTAAATCACTCACTTCTAAGCATTGATTATTTATCTATCTTTTACAGAATGTGATAAACTTTGATAAAACACACTTTACAAGGCAGCAGAGCAGAACCAGCAGATCTGTAAGGAAGCTTTCCTCAGAGCACAAGGACTCTCTATCCCCAGGTGTAGTAAGTCATGAAAGGAAGACATGAGACCAGCACAGCTAAACTGAGACCTGCTGGTCAAATTGGAGAGCAAGAAAATGTACAGGCAGTGGAAGCAGGGACAGGAAACCCAGGAGGAGTATGGAGATGCTACCAGACTTTGTAGGGATAGGATCGAGAAGACCAAGGCCCAACTGGAATGGACTTGGAAGTGGCACAAAGAAGGATAAGAAAGGCTGGAGAAGAAAAGGCTGTGAGGTGAGCTGATTTTCTGTATCTAAAGGGGGGGTGTAAGAAAGAAGTAGACAGGTTCTGCTGTGAGATGACAGGGGGAAATGGTTTCAAACTAAAAGTGGGTAGATTTAGATTGAACATAAGGGAGAAGCTTTTTACAATAGAGGTGGTGAGGCATTGGCACATGTTGCCCAGAGCCAAGCTTGTCCTTGGCAACACTCAAAGTCAGGATGGATGGGGCTCTGAGCACCTGAAATAGTCTAGGTGTTCCTGTTTGTTGCAGGGGAATTGGACTAGATGACCTTTGAAGGTCCCTTTTAACTCAAAAGATTGTATGATTCTGTGATATATTAAACAATGTAAAGGCAATAATCTTTACAGATGGGTAGGTTTAGTACTACTTGGGAGTCTGGATCTGCTGCTATATTTCTAGGAGATTTCAGCTGGTACAGACAATCCCTAGAGCTTACTGATGCTACTTCCGAAATGGGAAAACATTTCTTATTAACAAAAGGCTGCATCCCTCTCTTCAGAGCACTGAGCTCTGACTGTTGAGCCCTAAAGCCTGGTATTTAAAAGGATAGCAGCCAGAGTTATTTTGTGCCCTTTGTTCCTGTACATGAAAGCCATTCAGAGTGACTCTGCTGAGTGGCTAAACCCAAGCAAAACAACTGCAGCTGTAATAATTGTACTATGGTAATAAGCAGTCATTAAACAACTAACAGAGATCGCAGAACATGCTGTCTCTACAAGACCTTTCCTCTCTGTCTTTTAAAGCAGCTAGTAAATCTGGTTACTTATTCTTAGCAAAGTAGAGTCATGAATTCACAGCAAAGTCTAAGGAGAGGTGAAGACAAACATCTAAATTCAGACTGTCATCAGAAAGATTTGGGTCAAGAATAATTTATTAGTAGATTCAATCCATCTCTCCCTCTTTCATTTTGTGATTTATGCAGGAAAAAAACATAAATACATAATGTGCCTCAACATAGATCCAGTTTGTAATCTTCCTGTAGAACAGAGCTGAAGAATGCTCCTAATCTCAAGGGCAAACACCACAAAACATTTATTTAAGCAATGAGAAGCAACAAACAAATAAATAAATCTAAAGGCACTCTTCTGAAATCTACCCTACATCAGCAAAGAATGAAGGACATAGAGTCTATCTGTCCTCACCTGAGGCATCCAAACATGTAACACGGGTTTTATGCTGGCATAGTCCCTACTTAATTCTTCACCCTCCTACTCCCCCCACTGCACCAGGCTCCCACTAAAGGGTTTCTCAAATGACAGAGCAACTTCATCAGCTTCAATACACTCTTTTCTTTTTAAAAAAAAAAAATTCCACCACTCTGACATCATTAAGCTTTTAATACCTATAGTTCTTGATAAACAACTTTTTTTGTTGAAACTGGATATAATTAAGTCAGTGAACATATAACCGAAGTACCAGTTTGAAGATGAAAACGGAATGAACTTGCCTTTGTTCTACAAGAGTTTCAGTTTTCTAATTGAAAAGGTTTTAGAGCGTGATAACAGATTCAGCACATGCTCCAGCAAAGCTTGGTTGTTAATTGTGGAGTGTGGGTTTTATTTAAAATCTTTATGAAAAGACTTTTTAATATCTCACCCACAACTGTGTGTAGTTGTTTGTTACAAACACCTTCCTGCAGAGATTCCACTCCTGAACATGCTGAGCAGTAAAACCTGTTGGAAGTGAACACCAGAGGGAGCAGTAAACATTCGTCTTGTAGGTGGTTTTTAAATTGGAGGCAGAACAAAGATGTACAGGAAACCTTGGGGAAACTTTACAAAGATTACAGTGGTCAGTATATTCAAACTACGATATGATGCAGTCTAATTCCCCACCAATGCAAGGTCTGTGAGGAACAAGTGCAAACATGCAGATATACAAACACGTATGAATTATGCAAGTTTATCTGTGCCGTGCATCTCACCCCCTCACTCCACCTCCTGACAACAGCAGAAGACTGTCAGACATTTATCTAAAAATGCTCCGTCCATTTAGATGGAATACATGGAACCAAAAACATATCTAAGAGAATACAGAAAAAGGAATGTAAAAAAAAAAATAGGGCATTTTCACTTGGTATGAATACACAACTCAAATTCCACATGACAAAGAACATGGTTAAGAGACACAGAAGGAAAGAAGAAATAAAGGATTAATATGCTAACATATCAGCAGTGAACAAGTAACTGCAGTGCTATCCCAAGTATCACCCTGCTAGCCCGCCAGAGATTTAAAAGCACTTAGAAGAACAACAGAAGCATGGCTACAGTCACAGAAACGCAAATAGGTCAAAAAAACACTCCTGCTACACACTGATAAAAAAAAAAAAATAATTCCCCTAAGTTTACTTTTCTTCTTTTTTTTAGAGGAAATGGACTAAAGATAAAAATTCAAATTTTCTTAGTCCTTCATCTTTGTACTATAGCATGCAACCTGCCACATCTAGGAGTTGCCAGGCCTATTTGTCAGCAACAGGTGGAAGCCACCAGGGCCCTGAATTCAGCATGTGCCCTATGAGCACCAGCTCCCTGATGCAGAGCCAGAAAGGTTTCTACCAGATGTACGAGGCACCCAGACTGAATTGGCTTCCCAGATTGTCCTAATGTGAATTGCTGCCTTTGGGGCTATGAAAATCAACTTGCTGGTGTAGAGCTCCACAGAAGCTTGGCTGACCACACCATGATAAGTGCAACCCAGAACTGCAAACATCCATCCTGACTGCAAAGGGTTCCTGCAAGCACCTGTCTGAAGAGCCAGGTGTTCTGCAATCAGGTGAGAAAGTAAGCCGACCCTCAGTGGAAGCTTGCTTGGCAGGTGGCTTCAATGCCTGCAGGGCAATGCTAGTTAAAATTCGCTGTTTTCACGATGCACTTCATTTAAAGAAATTCTCTCCCCAGACGAGACTTGCATATAAGGACTCTAGCTGACTGAAGGACAATAAGAGCAAGACCTATTGCTGCTGAACTGCCCGTGATAATCCAAGGTTTTTACTACTGCAGCTCCAGATTTTCCTACAGAGGCCAGCTCTTGCTATTCCATGCAGAGCAGCATGCTGGGAGCACATTTCTTACAAGCACCAATGATGCCCTGTTGCTCAGCCATTTCCCAATACATTGCTTTTATGACTGAGTGAAAAACCTGCTTTTCCTTTCTATTTGGTTTGAATGAGAAACAGCAGTGACTGGCAGCAGAAACATGAGATACTTAAGCTCCTGCCACAAGAACACACTGTCCCAAGACTATCCTCAGAAAACGTTTTTTCCTAGCCCACAGCTTATGCCCCTGGATTAACACAGCCAGTCACTGTATTCACTGTGTGTCACCACTGGCACGTAGCTGAACGCACTATCTTGACTTGTAGGAAATGGCTCTCAGAAGAGCAATGAGGGAAAATCCAGACTTCTGGGTATTTGGTACCTATCTCATTCTGGCTGCTGTCATGCCAGGCACTTAGCACGGATGATGTGCCATGCTCTGAATCTGCACCATCTGCTGCTCGTTAGCTGACAAAGGCAGCAACATGCCATCTCTTCACTTGCTATTGCTCATTAGCTGACAAAAGCCATTTTCAGTGTTCACATTGTTCTTTCTGCAATAATCTAATACAAAGATGTACAAAAGCACAAAGAAAAAAGGAAACAAAGATGACAGAGTACATTAGGAGCTTAACTAAGAACATTATTATACCGTTAAGCCTCCAGGAGTGAATCCTTCAGGACTTGGCCCTTATGCAATATGTCAGCAGGTAGGTATAAAGGTCACTATTAAAGATAATCTGTTTACCTCAAAATGTTTTGAAACATCTTAACATATTTCTCTTTTGTGTTATTTTCCTAATCCTACACCTGCTAACATACTCAGAATACAGAGTGGCTGACAGCACACAGCTTCCATCCTTCTGGGTTCAAGCAACACGCACCCCACATACAGGTACACCCAGTGCAGGTAACTAGAGCAGGACCAAGGAACTTTGCAATCAACAGCAGTAGGCTCCACAGGAAAGTCGCACTGCTAAAGGCCGTGCACTTCTCAAGAGGAACCTCAACTACTGTTATAAATCATCCACAGAGCTGAAGACCAGTAGTAGCAGTAGTTAAACGCCCACAAGTGTTCAAAAGCGAACTGCATGACCCATACTTGAATTCGTGGGCTGATTAGCAATCCAGCTGATGGAATCAGCAGAGCCAGAGGGAATGAGCAACAAAGCTGTTCTCCATTTTGGGAGATGCACTGAAGATAGCAAGTTACTTACGCTACTGAGTGCAATGGTCAATTAATTTCCAGGCTCAGTTAGTTGTTTGGAAGAAAAGCCAAAGAGACATTCTTCAAGGAAAATCACTTCTCATCTGCAGCAATGGAAGTCTCAGCATCAGCTTCTTCCCTTCTCTTACACCTTTTCGCTACCCTCCTGCTCAGATAACATTTTTCTGTTGCCGCATCACCATGACATAAGGCGAGAGTACAGGAAACCTTCTGTGTGCCAAACAGCATACAGACAGCTGGCATGGGAAGTGTTAAATCTCTCACAGGTCAGGGCAGAGAGGAAGCCAGGAATGCAACAGACGGTATGAATTCTGGCAGATGCAGAAGATGAAGAAAAATCTCACAAGCAAAGTGATGTGGTTAAGAGAGACGGCCCTGCAAAGCAGAAGACAGAAAAAGGAAAAAAAAGAACAGAGGCAAGAGGAAACGTCAATGGGCAACGTCCAGATCATTCTGCTCTTGCATCTCACTTGCTCCTCACAGCCAGAGCGTGGGCTCCTCATAGCTTTCCACACACGGGCAGCAGAAAACAAAAAGCAGAACATCTGAGCTGCACGTTTCCATTTTTTAAGGGTAACAGAGAGAATGACATAGTACAGAACTCATCAGATATTACTGGACATCCATATTCAACCAACCATAAGGCAACGCAAAAGGGAAAGACTTTGCACCTGATGGCACACGTGTGAAACTTCCTCCATGGGCATGCCAAAACAGGGCACGTTGCCTTCACAAAGACACCAGTCTGCAGCACCATCTGAATTCAGTAATCACAGAAAACACTTTCAGGCAAGGTGAAAACCTTTAAACTAGTCGATGAGGAATTGCAGACAAAGCAGCTTACAGCACAGCTTAGGGTAGTAACACACTGGGAACTCAGCCATCTCACACTGCTGAAGGAACTCATACAGCTTTGTCTCCGCTCTCAACAGCTCAGCTAATGCGAAGCAACATCACAGCAGAAAACAAAGGATGCTGATTTTGCTGCAAGGTAAGCTTTAGTAAGCAGAGCCTTGTTCTGAAAAGAGGAAGGTAACAAAGTCTAGCCAGAAATAATAAATAAAAAACACATACATACACACCCCACGCACACTTGTCAAGCCTTGTCATGCTCTAACAACACATCCAAGCACAGCTGCCCTCCCTTACAGAACCTGACACCAGAACAGTGCTGCTGGTGCAGCGACACAACCAGATGTGATGTATGCACATCTGGAGCGTCAGCTGCTCTCACTTTTCCACTGCTGTTTCTGCGCCCAAGAGGATCAGTTCCTGGGCTCCCACATCCCTTTCTCCCACACAGTAAGGTGAGCAGACCCAGACATTAATTACACTGCACATCTTTAAAAGCTCTTTGGAGCAGCTTCAATCACTGGAAAGTGATTGTGTATTATGAAAAAGAAGTCACAGAGCAGACACTCAAACACTGGAGCAGGTGTCCAGTGAGGCTGTGAGCAATCCATCCTCAAAGGTACTCAACACATGACCAGACAAGATTCTGAGCAACTCTGATCTGAGCTCATCCTTCTTTCAGCAGACAGCTGCACCAAATGATATCCAAAGTCCTTTACAGCCTCAATTAATCCACGAGCTTGTCTTTACAGATTGTCACAAGCTGGAGGGGGCAAATAAGTGATTTTTCTTCTTCCTTCACACTTCCCAGACAAAACACTAGGGATCTGACCTAGAAACTCTACCACCATTTCAGGACTGTTAAGCCAATCCAAATTTTCATCACTTTCTGATGTAACCAACTAGCTGGTGACAGATACAACAGTACCTCAGAAGAGTGGGCCCATTTTCAAAATTAATCAAAAGAGCAAAACAAACTTTTTTTTTTTTTACTTGCATATACTGTATGCCTTTATCAACAAATATACAAGGGCAGCTCTGAAAGTAATGCTTCCCATTTCATTACACTGCCCTATGACTTCAAAGGCAGCTGTTTGCGGTATGGCAGTAGAGGTTGAACCTTCCCACCAATATTCCATTACATTTTGCTGCTGTGTGACCGATGGCAGCAGAGGGGCAGTCTGACAAAATGGTGTCTGACATGAAAGTGCAGATGAAGCAAAGGTGTGGCACTGAATTCTTCCACACAGAAAAAACGGCAACCTCTGACATTCATGAAGGCTTGCTGAACATTTATGCACACCAAACAATGAACACGAACACAGAGAGGCGGTGGCTGGTGCATTCAGTAGTTGTGATAGTGGCTCACCTCCACTGGTGCAGGTTTTAGTGAGCACAGCATGCAGGCTCTTTTTCACCGCTGGCAAAAATGCAGAGCTAATGGTGGTGACTGTGCTGGACTATGCTGAAAAGCAGTGTTTTGTAGCTGAGAATTTGCCCTGTCAAACAGCGTTATTGTGCTCTTTGTATCAGTTGTTGTTCCCGTGGAAATTATTAGGAGGCACTACTATCAGAGAAACCCCATGTCTACATAATTGAATTGTCCCTCAAGCCATTAGCAAGTTTATGCTCTTAGACATAAGCCAACAACTAACACCACAAAGCTCTTCCAGCCTTCTGCATAATGCCCCCCCTCAGGGAGCATTCTTATCCTTTTGCCACACCTGCCAGAGGAGGACCTCGACCACAAGAATCATTTATTTTCGTGAGCCTTGTGATCACTACCACAAACACAGCACACGCATCGTGCATCTGCATGGAGTGCACATGCAATGGTTGGTCCACTAGGAGCACAGAGAGTTAAAAGTTGTCTACTGAAATGAAAAGGAGGGAGATGCAAAACAGGCAGTTTGAAGCTCTCTAGACATGTTACAGAACCTTGTTTGCATGAATATTAATTTTTTGTTTGGATATTCAAACAAGCTCTATTTCCATTCTGTTTTGGCTTATCTGAACTGTTAACAGCAAGCCAGCACAGGATATGACTCCCTTGCTCTCCCTGTTGTCTTCAAGCCTGTTATGACAAGAATAACTTTTTTTTATGAACTTTTATGAACTGACATTTTTCAGCTTTTTGTATTTTATTGTCAGCTACTATACTCATTATTGCCTGCAGTTCACTATATCCAACTGGTTTTGGTAAGGAAGCTTCTCAATACAGTCAAGCAGCACATCTTCCCATTCATGATTCATGAGCAAATGTCCAGCCCAGTCTTCATTACTTCATTAAAGAAAAAAAAACACCTGTCCATAAGATTAATGAAAATCTTCATTACAATTTTCTAGTCTAACAAGTGGAAGTGAAATTCGTGCAAGGCAGAGGACAGCAACATTCTCAGAAAAGACACAGAAACTCTGTCTGTGTGCCTTGTAAATACAGAAAATTACTTTCATTCAGCTCATTTTAAGAAGCCATAACTAAACACCAAGAGAAATTCCAGTTGCATACTCAAGAGTTAGGCAACCAGGAACCTGCAAGTCACACAGCTCCTTTTTTCCACACATTTGACTGGAAAATGCACACTGAATTTTGGACGTTTTCTATTCTTGTCCAAGCTCCCACCAACAGCAATTCTACTGAGGCTTAAACAGACAAGCACAACTGATCAGTCCTAACAACAATACCAACAAATTAACTTGGTTTCAGTGCTACAACACAAGCTTGATGCTTTTTATAAGACTACAATGGGTCAGATATTTTGTACAGATACATTTAAGGCCTTAGAAGTAAGAAAAAAGCTCACTTGCTTAAAGCAGAACTATGCACATGGATTTCCACAGCACAGTTATTAAAACCCCATTATTTTAAAAGGAATGGAAAACTGGGATTAAAGACTAGGCATAAAGTTAAAGAAACAAGCATTTAACAAAATGTGCTACTTTCAGCCAATGAATTTAAGAAGATATTCTTTCATTCTTTATTCTACTCCACAAGTGAGGTTAGCAATGTCCTTGAAGTGTCCTGGGAAAGGTAGGGCTCTCATAAAGAGGTTTAAGATGAATAAAATCTCTATAAAGCACTTAGATAAAAAAGAAACATTTGCTGGGCAAAAAGCACTCAGTTATCAGGAAGCTGTCAGACACTTCAGAAGAATGTGAAGTTTGTGGCCTTGTTCCCTCCTAAACATGGTGTCACGATATTTTGCCATAGCATAATATAGCTGCCTATGGTACTATGTAGCCCATAAAGTTAACTAAAGGTTGGATAACATTAACTAAAACTTAATTAACGCTAACAAACGCATGACATCACAAAGGAGAAAATCAACCATTGTAAGCTCCCTGTAGGTGGAGAGCTGTAGGGAGGGTTAAGACATGTAAACATTATTAGCCAATTCAATGTTTATTTTCCAGAAAGTTACTGCTTAAGTTTCAAAGGGCTAAGAATTACAATTTGACAGAAGAGGAATACAAGCAGCAAAATACAGTTAAAAGTATTGAAACAAAAGGGACTGAAGGTTGTGGGGATGTTAAGGCCTTTATTACAGAGGCCTGTATGTTGAGTCAGGGTACGTAGGATCCCTGCAATCACACAGCGCATCAGTCTCTCACTAGAATAGCCACAGGTCAAGCCTGTCTCACTTCATCCATCTGCGCATTGGGATTTAGGCACCTGCTACCAAGCACTGAATTGTAATTGGCTAATTTGAAGAACCTTGAAGATGTGAAATACTAGGAAGGGACCTATCTTCTTTCACAAGAGAGAAATCAAGAAATTGGCAGTGGCTTCATTACTTACATAGTACATACTACAGAACACACCACTAACACTACCAGACAAGCCCTGTGGTAACAGGCACACCGAGATCATAGCAATGCTCACTTACGGCATTCCTTCTCATCACTGTCATCGAAGCAATCTGGCAGCCCATCACACTGCCAGGCCCCCGGGATACAGCGCCCGTTGCTGCACATGAAGTTGCCAGGTATGTTGCATTCATTTGTGAAATTGTTCCCAGGCAGCAGCTGGCTATCTGCAACAACAATGAAAAACAAGTTTACGGGGTATTAAAAACAACAACAACAAAAAACAAAACCCTCTCTTTCATAAGGTCTAAACACAAGTAAAATAGGTAAGGCCACAAGAACTCAGCTCCATACACTCATGCTTCTGTCAGACTTGCACTTAGCTTGCAGATTTTTCTTACTTATTGCAGCTAGGAACTAGGTAGCACGTGCACTAATTCACACTAGTTTTTCAATGAAGTTCTAAACATAGTGATGCTTGGTGTCAGCCTATTGCCCTGGCACATACCTGTCCAGGCAAGGAAAGTAGACAGAATGTTACTAAGTCTTGTTTGGAGATGGTTTAGCAGGAGGAAATTGGAGATTGAGAAAACTGTAAGAAGGCAATCTATACATTTGTCTTTAAGGTTGTAACAGCTCTAGCCAGAGATTTTCATCTACTGTGTTTCCATATCTGTGCAGTTTCCAGAACACAGGTATTGCAGAAATGTAAACTTCATGAAGGGAAGACAGATAATGGCAATTATTTTAATAAGCAAAGAGATTCAACCACAGGTTCAAAACACAGGTTGGGCTTGCAGGACTGATGCACCCAAAACAAGAGCAGCAAGATAAATGGAATCTAAACCTACCACACTGTGGGAAGCTGCAAGACGAGGCAGAGGATGAGAGAACAGTTTCATTTCCCATCTTTCTGCCTCATCTGAGGCATTATGCCCCAAGTTCACAATCTCCCAAAAACCAGAAACAAAAACCTTCCTGCATAAAGGTGGGGATTTCACTGTGCCCTTACAACACTGCAAAGTTCTACATAATTGTTTCAGAAGATGCAGAACAGGACTGCTTTGGGAAGTATTTTTATGCCCATTTCTGCCCCAAACAATAAGTTTCTTCTCAATTTTTTTTCCTGGCAAATGTCTGACTCTCCCAGGATGCTCAAGAGTCTGCCAGCACAGAGTGGTTACCTTAACGGAAATTTGCCCTGAGCTGCTGGAAGACAAGATGATTCAGAAACAAAGCTGAAACTGTATCCTGTGAGGCAGATGTAGCAACCTGAGCCACCAGCTGGACACTAGAGCCACCTGCAACATCCCCGTGGTAGCACCTTCAAGAAATAGCCCACAAAAAGCAAGCCCAGGTGACTTAGCTGGCTATTTAGTCTACGCTTTTACTGGTTTCATTCAAACCTCAGTTTCTTTCCCTATATCACTTCTCCCCCGACAACGGAAGAACAGCTTTGCAAACAGCAGCTTTTTGCTGCACACTGGGAACAACTCAGTGCCAAGCCCACGCTGCCATCCCTAGGGAAAGTGCCACTACTAGCATCCATCCAGGAGAGCTATCCCCAACTCTGCTTCATGCCTGAGTCCCCACACCCATAACAACAATGGAAATGGTATGTCCTTGTCCAGCCCTGCAAGGAAACACTGAGCACATACAGTCAGTAACAGCCCCTGGGCTACTGCTGCCTGAAAAGCATCACTGTGAAGTCCCGCAGTGTTCTGCAGTCTGCAAAGTGTGGGGTGAGTTAGTTTTTTTTTTTCCTTAAACCAGCTCTTTGATACAATCAGATCATTCTTCGTATCACTGACCTGTATCTGACAAGCGGTAGCCAAGCCAAAATCACTCCTCCCAACAGCTGCACAGAAATTGCCAACATTGCACGACCTCCTGTTAGGCAGCAGCCTGCAGCACACCCATAACACAGCTGCCTGCAACAGGAGGAAAATGACCCCTGCACTACAAACTGAGGTTTGCCTTTAACAGAGCAAGATATGAAACAGTGATACGGATGTTCTCTGCAGAGTTAAGGCATGGCCAATATGCCGTATTCTTGAGCTTCTCAAGAAGCACCCAAGAGTTTCGAGAGCAGACCATAACCCCTTCTCTACAGTCCTCAGAAAACAAAACAAAAAAACCCCACAACATCTAAATTCCATGGCTAACATTAACTCTGCTGCAAAATGATGATACTGCAAGTACCATATGGCAATAGGAATTACCAAGGTTTCAGTTCTCTCAAAGTCTAAGCACTCAGGCAGTACGTTGAGGCAATACCATCGGAAAAAGGTGCCATTCCCATTTGTGTTGCAGCTCTTTGCCACCTTGTCGTCCAACCCTCCTGCCCACACCTCTCCCCCGGCCTGTTCCACTTCCACACAGAAGCTGCACCTACTCAGAACGAAACCTTGCTGTCAACACTTCAGCGAGGCCTCCTCCAGGCCTGGGCGAGGTGCCAGCAAAGAACAGACGCGGGGTCTAGACTTGCCCCAACTAGGGAGCTGCCTTCCCTGCTCTGAGCATCACGGTGCTCCCCTGACAACGCAGTAACTGATGCACTTCCAAGGACTGCAGCACCTCCTCCGCAGAGAGGCCCCAGCTTGGCTCCCACCAGGCTGTATCTGCCTGAAAACATCCACCATAACGAAAAGCTTAGATCGAGCCAAATCATTTAAGAATGTTTTAGGCCTCAAAAAGCACAAACTCGAAAAAAGTGCCCCCAAAAAGCCATCAAGTCCCCGATGCTTCTAACAACCGCTTTGAATAAAGGCTGTATTTCTGCTCTACTGATTTGAAGGAAAATGTCAAGAACAGATATCAGATTTTGTTACCCGGCAAGCGGTTTGTTTATAGGATTTCCTTTGCTATACAATGAATTTATCCTCAATGCTCTTCTAAGTAAGGATGTAGCACTAACCCTTTTACCAAACAGGAAACAAAAGATACGGGCAGATTAAGTTGCCAACAGACCTGTGTGAGTTCTGCTGCAGAATGAACAGTGAACTCTGACTCACACCTATTTCAAAGGAAAAAGAGCTCTTTCTCTTAAAATATGACCCCCATCAGCTGCTGGAATAGAGCTGCAGGTTGCAGACACCACAGTTTCAGAGTCAGTCAGCACACCTAGAAACATGTCACGTGTAATACTCCATCTCTGAAAAAAATAAATAAATAATCCACCAGTAGATATGGAACTGTCAAAACTATGCCACATGTGGAACCATTTAAATGGTACAGTCCATCTCCTTTGCTTCGGAAGCCTTCTCTACCTGATATGAAGGTTATCAAGGCTGCAAGGAAACCCTCGCTGCGGCCACTTGATCTGCAAGGGAATGTGAGAAGAGTGGCATCACAGGCACAAGAAGGACCTGTTCCATCCCCCACTTTTCTGAAGGATTCAAGCAGGATCCTGACAAAGTCTGTACAGATGTCAGATTTTGTGCAGCCAACTTGCTATACTGCTTGTTGGCAGGGCAGAAATTCCCTCAATCTGGCAGAGCCGCCTTTCCAATCACTGACATATTTACCCTGCAGCCTCTCTGACTAATTTTGAATTCAACCCAAATGCGAACTGCACGGATGTGTTCAGTTAAGTGAAGGGAGAAGGGAGAAGCAGCAGTCCATTTTCACCGCCATACACTGCTCACTTTAAAAAGCACACCATCTGGGCTGAATAAAAAAGGGACTCGTGTTTCACTTCGAAGGGGACTGAGAAAGGAAACCAATCTGTTTTAGCAGCCCCTTCCAAAAATGCTGGCATCTAAATATTTAATACTCGCTAAAAAGGAATCAGAGTAAAAAATAAATAAAAGGACATGTCACACTGAGCATGTCACACTGTAGTAACAATGCAAGACCAGGATACCTTTCACAGAAAAAACTCTACCTGAAAGCTCTCCAGAGAGCTGCACATTACAGAACAGATCGCTACTGATAGTACTGCTGTGTCTGTATCAGGACACACGATCAGAGGGAACAGCCAGTCATTCTGGCAGTGGAGTTTTTGAGGAACAAATACAAGACACTTGTGTGTTCAAACTTGGTCACCAATAGTGTCCGTAACTTCAGCCTCTTTGCTAAGAGGATCTGTCACCAAGGATGAAGCACAAACTCTTTGCTGCCAAACCTCTGACATGCCTTTTGTGGGAATTGTCACTGGATACTGTCAACGATCTCTGTACAACATTTCCCAAATGTGAGGAGATTGATTTAGATCCAGGCTGGTGTGCAGCTGTAGTGCTACTCGCGAGGGCTACTCAGGACATACGTGAATGAACGCGTCCTGTTGTCCTGCTTACCCCTTACCCGGCATACAGCCGCACCAGGTTTGATTCTAGTGCATCAGGAAGGTGTCCCTGCTCTACTGAAATCTGCCAAACGCTGTGAACACAAAAGGAGAAGGAGAAACTACAGCAGATCGGCAGCTGGAATTTGCAGCAAGACGGCACCACAAAGACATACCTCTCATGCCCGCTCACCCACAAAAAACGTCACTGCTATGAAGACAGTAATTCAACTTCCTCTTTCACGATTAAAACCTCAATTCATGACTTAATGGTATGAATCTTTTCAAAAGATATGATTAGGGAATTTTTAGTTATCACAGGTGCATAGGTGCTTTTGTTTTTATAGTAGAAGAAATTACAGGATTTTTATTTAAAGTTTTCAGGAGGATTTAAACACTTTTCTGTGTACCAATAGAATACTGCAAGACTGTATTTGCACTGCACTGACTTGGAACAACAGACACAGGGTTTGAATTTTGGATGCATCTACGTGAAGCCAGAGTCAGACTTAATGATCCCACTTAAAATGGATCCCTTCTGACTTGGGATATTGTATAGACCTATAACTGCAGACTCTCAACAAACGCTTTTATACTCTCGTAAGTGAACTTACAGACAGCAAAGAAGCAGTGCAAAGTGCCTGGTAGGATATGACAAGACTTTGTTTCCTCAGAGACTGCAAATATTTACAAATCTTTACATTCAGGTCCAGTTGCTTCTGAGGATTGAGGTGGGAGGACAGATGCGTCTTTTCAGACTTCTTCATGCAGATATGAAGCATCTGACTCACCAAATCCACATCTATTTCACAGATATCTACAGATGCTGATACAGCCAGAAGAGAAATTCAAAAGCTAAGCATGAAGAAACTCCAAGCATCATGCCTTGCCTAAAAATTTCAGTTTAACACCTCATTATCTTCACTGGCAATAAAGGTATATTTTGTAAGCAAGGCAACATTGGTGGAAATAAGACGGACTTGGCCTAACACTCAGTGCAGTGAAACCAAAGGAGCTGGCTATTTATGCTTATGAGATAATGCTGCATTCAGGACTCCAGCAGCCGCCCAAGGGCTCTGTGACAACAGAGTTATTCAACCTCTTTGCTACAACTTAGCCATTGTTCAAATGAAAATGGGTAGTCAGCTTTGAAGAGGGATGTCCCAGTCAGAATCCAAGTATGCACAGCATGAAAAGATTGTCCATTAACAGCTCCAGCAGATAAAAGATTAGTACGCTACAGAGGACTAAGTTCACTTTCCATCTCTTTCATACCTTAGATATCACTCAAACAAAGCATCCCAGCGTATGTTCAGACTGGTTCTGGGAAGCCAAGAACAAGACAAGCTCCTTCTTGCTCCGCTGCAAAACCAGTGACATCACCTAAGCGTCTGTCACAAGTAAAGGACACCTGCCAGCCATTATCTGACAACTTAAATCCCCTTGAACAATTTTAATCCCTATCCTCCCGTATCCTCATTTAAACTGCCTGGTGATTGCATTGCTTATACAACATTAGAAGTTATGAGGGTTATTTGTAAAGGCAGATTGACAGCCCCACTGCAACACAAGTTCTCAGAAATGTTTCTTCACTAAAGCACAGGTACATTAGTGATTAATTCAAGGAATTGCTCACTGCTGAGCTTCAACTTACCCTCCTCTCATTTTCCAGGCGTGATATATTCTATAGCTAGCATTCTCAAGACTTAAAAATGAATCAAGCCTAGCCAAAACAGAAGAAAATCCCACAGTTACTTCTGATTAAAACACTAAATGTTAATAAGGCAAACCAAGTCAATAGAAAACCCTTTTTTCTGAAGCAGATAGCTTCTTCCAATTCAGACAGACAAAACAATACTGAGAAGTCAGCCTACTACTGGATAGTCATCCTTGAGCCATTAATTCCTCAGAGCAAAGACACCTTTTATTGAACTGGAGAGCAATTAACACATCACCATCTCCTCTGTAAATAATATAACACACACAGAATAGCATATCTCTTTCTAAGCAGCCTATGGTATTAGTTTAAGCAATTGGCACACTCCTTGTAGCAGGTGGCTGCCTTTCAGCACTTAGCCATGCACTCCTGAATTAAATATAATCTTCTAAATCATTCCCTAATAAACAGCCACTTGCTTTTTCCTTGAAACACCACATGCAGAAAGTGAGCTGAGGTGAACAGGTTTATTTTAATCCTACAGCCTTTGTGGAGGGACTTGGCATTCCCCTGGAGCCCCTACGTTCGTCTGTCCCTAGCACAGCTGCTTCAGCACACCAAAAATACAAGTGCCTCTCAAATCCACGGGCTCTCAGCACAGCTATATGGTGGAAGAAAAACGGGCTATCAGCTACTAATAGCACGGAGTGAGCATGGGCCACATCCGCAGCCCCAAAACAGCACAAGATTGAAAGGAAGAGGAGGAGTAGCAGCAGAAATAATTATTTAAATTACTGAACCGCACCTTGAAGAAGGAGCATTCCCCACAGCAAGATTCCCAGACGTGCATCCAAATCTCAGAGCAAGATCAAAACTCAAAATTTACGATTTCAGCCTTTCCCAGATGCCTTTCCAGTTTCACCTCCCGTGATTTTAAGCAAACTAAGAAAACTATTACCAGCAAATGAGAGCACGTGCCGACACAGCACCATCCATTCGAGAGGATGTTAATTGCTGGAAACGTTTTCCCTAATGATGTGTTCTTTATATTTTCAGAAGAGCATAGCCATTATCTCTGGGCACTTACAGAGAAAGTTAACACAGTCCAAAAGAATAATCTGAAATACAAGGAATATACTTCACCAACCATTTTCTTCAGGGTTAATGAATGATCACTCTCTTATAATAACTTCCTAATCACCACAGGTTATTATTCTCTTTTTGATCTCCCAGAAGAGTCAGCGATGCTCACTGACACACACAAGATTTTAGGAGTGCAGCTGAACAAAAGCAGGTAGCTCCTCACAACGGACAGAGCATCCCCCAAAGAGGAGTCCAGAGAACCTACTGTCTGACAGCAGGAAGCTGGTTAGCAAGTGTCACCGCATCAGCTCCACCTTCCATTTCTTCATCACACAGACACTGTAGAGCTTGATGAGGATGGCAGCAAAAAGAGCAAGAAAGGACAAAAAGTAAAGATACAATCTCTATATTCAAGCAAGCTAAAAGCAAAGCTAATCCTAATGACTGTATCCCTTTTTAACGCACTTCATATATTGCTCTTGATGAAAGACAGAACTTGTATACGTAGAAAAGAATCTAGCTTCTCCTTGAACTGCACACGCAATACATTCATCACTATATATCAGTTGCCTTGCAACAAAGCACAACACGAGGCCACTCAGATACCATATTACAAACTACAGACGCCTACGTAGGACAGAGAAGTTAATTGTTTTTAGCATCTCAGAAGAGAGCATTTTATCTTCTTTTGCTCTGCCTCTGTACTTTGAAGAAAGAGACTTGCATGTACTTTGTCATAATTATACAGCCCTACTGCCTGAAGTCACTGTAATTTTTTGCAACACCTCCCTGACACAGCTAGGTGCATTACCCTCCTCTCTGATGAATTCAGACCTTGGTGTGAAGAGACAGTAGATCAAATTTTACCGTAACCAGTGTCATCTTAATAAAATACCACAAGTGCCTGACACAGTGAAGAGCCTCTCAGATAATTCTGCCAGCTATGCCTTAAAGGCTTGGATTTTAAAAGAGAAAGGGGGTGGTGTTGGTGTGCCTTGGTAAATTTATAATCAGTATGGCATCATCCATCCTGCCAGAGCCCACTCTGTTGCGCGTTATCTAACCAGATACGCTGCTTGTATCAGTTCTGCACTATCTGGTCATCCAGCATTAGTCATCCTGAAACCATGGCTGGAATTACTCTTACTTTGTACTTACTACAGAGCATTAATGAGCAGAGAGTCAACAGAGTAAGCAAACTCTTGTTTCTGTCTCCAACTACCATCCACATCAACTCTGTATCAAACTCCTCCCTGTATGACTGCAGAAAATCCCAATTAAGTAGACACACTCAAATGGCTGGCGACCACCGCTTTGGAAGGCAGAGCACACAGGGTTTTCATAGTCAACGTGTCAGCTTCCTTAGAACAGAGATGCCGGAAGCACTTCCAAAGAAGCAGAATGGCTGCACCCTGCTCCACCAGCTCTGGAGACTCTCACATCTCACTGCCTGCTCTGCTGATAAAATATGGCAAGAGAAATGTTCTTGGTGGCCCACATTCACCTAGCAATAAGACTTTCAGGCTGTATCTTCTCTCCTTTTTTCCAGAGAAAGAGGTCATGGGACTCCTCTCGAATGGCGCACTAATGGGAGGGGAAGAAGAAAGATAACTACTGACAGAAGAACATCTCGGAGGTGGGAAAGATGCTACAGCTGAGTTCTAGTTTATGCAAGAATCTTTCCTAAGAGATTAAACACAAATTTGCCTTTATTTCATAAACTGCTGAGACAACTATATTCTGTTTGCAGAACACAACAGAACATAAAATTTTAAAACACTCTCACAATGTAGGGCCCAATCAGTCACCCATAAACCCATCCTTTAAATATTTATGTGTGATGAAACCAAACTGCTACACACAGATCTGTATAGAGCCGCTTTCTGCTGTTATGTCTAGGTTTCAGCTGCTTGTTCTCCTAGCAAACACAGTCCTCCTTGTTTAACATTTTCCTTGGCAGCAAGACACTTCCGACAGCATCACCCTGTATAAATCATAAGCTTGTGTAAACCGGTAGGAACAGATGTCAGCACGGGACAGCAAATCTTGGACAAAGTGAATACTAAGATTTCATATATATATATATGTATTAAGTGAATCAAGAGGTGGTAGAGCAAAAGAAAAGATGAATTTATGATAATGAATTGTAATAACATTTCCCTAATATCACTGAGAGAATAATTTATGCACTTAGGATGTGACGGCACGCCAATGCAGCACATCTGCAAGGGAAAGAAAGCAGTGGTCTCTGTAACAAGCAGCAGGCTTTGGCTACATGAGAAGGCTGCAGCTTGGAGACAGTGATGGGAAGCTCTGCAGAGGGCCCACGCCAGGAAGCAGGCCAAGGCTGCAAAACAAAACAGCAACACTGCCCTTAACAAGAAAGGAAAGCCCATAACTTCTCACTCAACAGCACTGAGCTAATTTCCAAGTGTGAGGAGATTGATGACAGATAACCGAGATTTTAATCTTGACAGAGAGAGATCTGCAGACTTCCCTACCTTGAGAAAGCATTTCAGCTCTTGCTTTGAAGTCTTGCCTTAAGAATACAAAACAAGGAGTCCAGAAAGTTCTCTCCTGAGGCTCCTAAAATGAAATCTGGAAGAGGAACAAGAATGTTTTTTCAAACAATACATTAAAGCAACAGCTGAAGTTAGGAGATCAATTAGCAGAAGACAACTGGAGTCGAGGAAAGACAACAGCTCAAGAAGAGGAGAATGGTTGTACTAAGTGCCAGCAACAGCAAGTTGTCTATGGGGACAGGGTAGTGCTGCTCCTAGCAAGAAGCACTAGCCAGAAACAGACACTAAACCTCTTCAAAAAGGAATGTAAATCCAACAGTGAAAAGAGTTAGACCCAAAAGAATCCAATGCATGAATCTGGAAGCACCACCTGACTTGGGTGCCAAAACACGGTGCAATCAAAACAGCGAGCATCCTTGAAGCTGCAAGCAGAAAGGCAGAACATTCTTCTCCAGGTGCAGTGATAGCACAGAAATGGATGCACACACACACCAAAAAAAACCCAAAAAACAACAATTTCAAAGCCGCAAGGAAAAATAAAGCTTTGACTTCAAAGGATCAGGCTGGGTTCTAATCAGCTGGTTTTTAGCCACACTACATTGAGAACAGGAGTAGCCATGGCACAGCCAGCAAGAACTCTTCAGCCCGTCTGGGACTTTCACATCATTCTCACATTGGTATTTTGGAGATCACTCCTCATACTGATCTGATTCATCAGCCAAACACCACAGGGCATAGCTTCCTCAAATGTCATGCCCTGGGTCTACCTGAGGAGATTTTGCCATTATTTTAGACTTGAAAGGTTTCTTTTATCAAAGATGGCATGCATTTGCTATCTCTGGTAGCTCTGGTCACGCATCCTGCACCAGGAAACCTCAGACAAAGTTAAATGAGGGCAGAAGATGGGACTTGGACGTGACAGATGGAAACAACAACTGGTTATTTGAAGTTGGGAATTTCCCACAGACACTACTAGAGACACAGAGAATAATCACTTCAAGTGAAAAATAACTGTTTTTGTAAGCACCTATCTAAAATGTGATTTTCCCCCATTCAGACTGAGTTCTTTGATGTGCTTTATGCAGTAATAATAAAAATATATACAGGAAATAAAGAGAATCAGCATTTGCTGTATGGATTAGATTTCTGCTGCTTTCTGTAAGCAAATCAATAATAGAAAAATAAATGGCATTTGCATTTGGTCAATGGAAACATGCTGTTAAGAAGATACACAGCAGGGATTATATCGAAGCGAGAGCTCATCCTTTTCACAGTTCAGTTCCGCCTTACCTATTTTGCTTATTCACTGCACCAGAAGCCCTAACTGAGAGAAACCATGTTTCTCCACCACGCTGGAGCCCACACAGAGCCTCCATGGGGATGGGAAGTTAACACAGGGTGGGCAGTGTGGGTACGCAATCCTTCTGGAAGGCAGCTGGGACTAATGCTTTTCAGCAAATATTGCCACAGCAAGATAGCACGTACTATAAAGAGCTTTCAAGACTGCGGTAAAGTTGGGTTTGTTTGCAGCATATGCAATCATGGATTTGGGCTCTTTCAAAAGTTGCAGTGTTTTAACACTGTGGCACAGAGTACTGGGATGAAGTTGGACAGAAGAATATTTAGCAAAAAGCAGGAAAAGTTTTAACATGTGCATGAGAAAACTGAACACTTCTCCCAGAGAGACTGAGGCAGCTGGGGCAGAACACTGGCCTAGAAAGGGCCACAGAAGAAACAGACCAGGATTCAGTCTACATGATGTACCAGTGTTCTTCCTTTTCCACTTCTTACTGCTTTGATTCCTGCCAATTACATTTCCTTTATTTCCTACAATCCTCTGACCAATCTCAAAGAAAGCAGTAACTGCTTTTTAAACACATATCCTGGACATACATAAAAAACCAAAAACTACGCCACCCACCTCAACATACTCATTAGACAAATGGTCTTGAAGAAGTCTTGTGGCGCATTCCAGCTAAGGAAGAATAACCAAACATTCTGGGTATCTCACTTACCCACTTGCAACTTACGAGCCTGGCTGTGTTTCACTGGACCAAAAATAGGACAGAACACAAATTAACAAGCTTCTGGTTAACTACAAAGCCACTGTCATCTTTTAAGACTTCAATCAACAATTTTTCAACAGTTATTCGCAAAATGAGCCAAAGCAAAACTCAAGGGATCCCTAAAGCATTTCTGTAACTTCAGGCATCATTTTGCTGGTTAAATAACCCCTGAAAGCTCCACATTCCTACTGGCATCTGTCACATTTATGCAGGCTACCAGGTGTGCTTTTGGAAGAAGCTGGGGCACAGACACGTCCTGACAGATTGAACTGGCAAAGCTGAGGGGGCTGAGAAGCAAAGAAGTGATCCCACAGATTGCTCTGAATTTTTAGAGATAGGGCCTGGAGGGAACAAAGTCTCACAATTTTTCTGAAAACTTTCAACGAAAACGAAGTCAATAACATTCATGGGAGCTCAAGATACCTTGGGAAAAGGCAAGGCTCCTAATGTTCAATATTGATGCTTTGAGAATAATCTATCCACTTGGTTCCAAAATAGGATACACTTGTTATCACATAAAACCCAAACTGAGACTTAGGATCTGCTGAATTAAAGGATTTCCCAATCTTTTCCCAAGGTTCTAGGGAACCAAACATTACCACTCGCAGAAGCTCGTGAGATGGACGATAACCAGGCTTCTTTGAGTGCCTTGGTAAATTCACTGACGAAGAAGCAGTTTCGGCATGCTGCCATTAAGGGTTAATTTTGTGTCTCATTGGCCTAGCTAGGCATTCCCATAAATACCAACCCAGCGGATATAATTGCAAAGCAGGTATGCTTGGCTCTAGCCACTCTGCCAATTTAGTGGCAATGAATGTCTGAAAATTGCAGGGTGTAAATTTAGCTGGGTGGGTCTCACACATCGTGTTTATTTTACTGGGAGAGAAATGTATTTGATTAATCAGAATTAAAAGAAAGATATTACACTTCATGAAAGACTGTTTGTTTTTTCCTCTGCCTGTAGATAGAAATAATAACAAGAATAATCACTATATTTACTGCATAAGGACAAAGGCAGCACAGCTTGCGCGTTGCTGAGTTCCAACAGCAATTTCTTTTAGGTCACTGAGCAGTGAACTGCTTACGCCAAGCAACGCCAAGACTTCTGCAAAGTGCCTATCAGATCCGAGTAAGACAAGGCAAGAAGAAAGAGATGCCTTTGTAATAAAAGGCAGCATATTTTCTCTGCAACAACCACGTTCAAATTTCTTTTGCACCCTCACGAAATCACCACCTGCTAGCTCTGTGGCACATTTGCAGTTTCCCTCCCACACACTACAAGAAATTCAGAAGACAATGAAAACTGCAGATAATGGATGCTTTAAGGACGAGGGCAGGTAACAGTGCTGGATTAACAGCCACTGCCAAAAAGACAGACCACTAGCACAGCACGCATGGGCCCCAGCCAGAGCCTCCCCCACCCCACTTCAGACATGGAGCAGAGACGACTTTGTTAAGCAGCCTTGAGTCTTTGCATTTTACAAGCTACCAAATCCAAATGTAGCACTGTTACAATAACTAATTCTTACTTGACAGAAGCACGCCTTAACCCACTTTCAGATTCATCTTGTCTTGGATTTTCTAAACATCTCAGCACACTTGAGAGAACAGCAACCTTCTTGGTGACCAGTTCGGAGTTTCTCCTTTCCCTTAGAGTAACCAAAAACACTTGGAAGCAACAAACCTCTTGATGAAGCACCAGAGATCCTCATATACAAGTTCCTTTGAGTTGCAGCTATTGCAAGGACTTGTTATCATCATAAGCAGGCTGACACATTTTGGTTTGCTCTTCACTCAAAGAGCAGAAGTCACAGCTTGTGCTTCCCACATGGAAAAACCCGATAAACTGAAAGCATCCAAATGCTGAAGTTCTCTCTCCTTTCTGCACGTGCTCCATTAGGATCACAGGAACCAGCCTCACAGGTAGGATGCAGACCTATTTGAAGCAATGGATTTCTGTGACTGCTGAAAATTAGTTAAAACATTTAGAAAGAAACTGCATACTCCAGTTGAGACATAAGGCAAATGGGAATAAGTTAAAAAGAAGTGGACTTAACCAGTTTTCCTCCCACGAAGAAAGTAGGAAGGAGTTTTCATTTCCCACCATCACACAGAATGGTCCTTTGTTTTCTCCACCACTTGCACTTCTAGACACCAGAACATTGCAGAGGTACTTGGCTATTGGTGCTTTGGCACAGAAGTCACTTGCAAAGGCAAACGTAGTTGGCTGGGATGAGGAATCCCTCACTAAGATGACACAGACCTATTGGCTGTGTGCAGCCCAGCTCACAGTGCAGCTACCCCTGCCCTGCGCCATCATTGTAACAAACAGCGGTGTCCTTGGTGGTTTTGTTCTCTTTTTTGTTTTAATAAAAATAAATAAAGATTAAAATGAGTTTTGTTACTTCTATACAATAACAGCGTTATATATTTTACAATGACTGATTCCAAAGTAATGCGTTCTATTTCATTACATTGGTGCAGTGTCATAGGTGGACGTTGGTGGTATGGCAGTAGAGGTTGAACCTTCCCACCAATATTCCATTACATTTGGTTGCTGTGTGACAGATGGAGGCAGAGGGGCAGCTGGACAGATTGGTGTCTGACACGGAAGCGCATACAAAGCAAAGCTGTGGAACTGAATTTCTCCACAGGGAAAAAAATGCAGCCATTGACATCCATTGATGCTTGCTGAATGTTTATGGAGACCACAGTCCAATGAGGTGATGTGTGGTGTATTTCAGCAGTGGTGACAATGTATCATCTCCTCTGATGCAGATTTTTCTAAGCGCAGCATGCAGACTCTTGCTCAACACTGGTGAGAATGCATAGCTACTGGTGGTGACTGCGCTGAAAAACAGTGATTTGCAGCACAGAGAATGTGCTCTATTAAACAGCATTATCATGCTCCTTGGATCAGTTGTTACCATGGAAATAAATAAGAGGCATTACTTTCAGAACAACCTTTGTGTATGCAACCCAATTCCCGTTCACCCAGTGTTGCCCAGACAAGCCAAAAGGTTGGACACCTTATCCTGATAAGGACTGTGAACTAGGGATCTTCTGCAATCTTGTTTTTAATACAAACAAAAGATTTCACTGTCCTTCAGCATGCATCTGAAAAAAGAGGCTTTCTTCTCCATAAACACTAACACTCCCTGACATCTGTCAGAGGGACTTAGCAGGACAGCTTCTCCAGGCACTGCAGCAGCAGAGGACAGCAGGCACACTGCCTGGCACAGGGATGGCCCTGCACCAAGCTCAGCACACTGCTCCACTCCCAGCCGGCTCCTTCCCAACAGGCCTTTGCCCACTTGCATCGACAACAAGGTTTGGGAAAGACATCAGCAACTCAGCTGCATTCCCCACTTCAGGCTCGGAAGAAAGCCTTCAGCAGCTCACACTGCTTCCACACAGATCTGGGCTCCCTGACCCGGTGACTGGAGCACATGGAAAGGGGAGAGCCAACCTCGGATGTAGCTTCCTTCAGCAATCGAGCCTCATTAATAATTTAACTGTTAATGGCTACATAAATGAAGTATGTGAAGGAGAAATTAGTTGTACAGTTACCCATTATACCAAAAGCACTGCTGTTCCACTGTCTTTGCTTCCTGCCTAAGCCACAGGGCTTCCCATTTGTTCATGGGACAGTCCTAGAAGGGACTAACACATGAAGCTCAATTAATAAACTGAATTCATTGAAGTTAAATGTATACCACTAAGAAGAAAGGTAGAATGTGATTACTGCAGCTCTTTCCCATCCTCCTATGCAATTAATTTCCACATAGTCAAACACAAGGTAGTCTGTAACACAGAAAGATTTGTGCACCTATTGCTTTGCTGCTAATTATATATATGGATATTTCTGACTCAGGAAGTTAACACAAAAAAATTACTTCTGACGCTGATCCATATTCTGTGGATTAGCTGAAAGATTATAAAGGGAAAACTAAGACACAGAAAATATAACGCAATGATAAATCTCGCCAAGGACTCTAGCACAAAACACATCATGGGCCTTAAGTGCCCTACACCATGTTCACGTCCTTCACATACGAAGCAGAAGATGCAGCACAGTCAGGAACATAAACCACCCTCTAGCTCTTTACATTTTCCCTGTACATCATTCAGATTTCCCAAGAAGTAAAAGGAATACCATTAGTATTGACTACAACACAGCTGATAACTGTGTGGGGGGAAAAAAAAAATGTAACTGAAGCGTTATCAGTACCAAAACAATGAAAGTTAATTACATGTGCAAATCCAGGAAGGACGCCTCAACGTGTCTGTAATAGAACATTAACCCAAACACAGATGTCCTTAACTGATGATAGATGTTCCTCCTTTCCACTAAGGCTACTTGTTTGATCAGCACCTTCCCTATGGGATGCAATATGCTAATCCCAAAGACAATAACAGGAAAGATTCACCCCATCAGTCAGATTTCAAGTGAGCCAACATGAGTTTCCATAGTTCGTTGGAGGGTGTAAAGTTAATACAAACAGAAATCCAGTGCCCACAGTGTTGTCTGGTGAAAATTAGTTTCTTACTTCCTCTAAAAATCTGATCCCAACAGCAAACATCCCTTCAGCAGCCACAAAGGCTCATCCCAAAGGCAGGAAGACCATTTTGTCACCGAGACCGCTATCAACAAGGCAACTTTGCAGCTTCGTTACTGTCACTATTTGACGTCCATCAAAAGTTTCTCAGTACATTCCAGATAACCGTGTAATCAACACACTTCAGGAAGGGCCAGAACACAATGACAGCATGGGCTCAGGTACCTGGAATGGTATTTCTCATGAGGCCCAGGCAGAGCAAACTGCCACATCATCCACAGTGACTGCTGGAGGTGAGTGACTCCACAGCTTCTCTGGTACGTCAACAACTGTGGTTTGTTTTAGAAGCACTCTGTCAGCAGGAAGCACATGCTACCAGTGATGTTTGGGATCAAACACTTACTTAGCACCAACAATTCCGCATGGCAAGATGAAAATTAAGCTTCCTTCCACCAAATCGACCCTCAACCAGAGCACAAAACTTACCACGGGGAAAAGAAATGCAACTATTCCATCTCCACACATATCAGCCCAACTCATCCAACATCTTCTCTCAATATCTTCTCCTGATGCAAAGTTGCTCCTTTGAAGATATTAGAATCACAGTTGTAAAAATCAGCACAGAATCAAACATTGTGCTCATGAAAAACGAAGGTTTAAGCCATAGTTGCTCAGGCCTTCTCAATTCACTACCTAGAGAAACCCACAGTAAATCTTTCTGTGAGTCTTAAAAAAAAACAAAAAAAACAACACACAGCTTTAAGAACATACTGCAGAGGTACATGGCTGCTTTCGATATCCTAGCTGCAAGAAATTCAAGTCAAAACTCCCAGTTTTAACAACTTCACTCGAAGTAAAAGCACCTTTTATGTCCAATTATTATCTCCTTCCTCGGAAGAGAGGTGAGACTGACACTGTGTGAACAGAACAAATTACAGCTGGCTAAAATGATTAACTTATTTCCATTTCAATGAAATTTCATCTTTTGAAATTTGGGTTTAGAAACCTACATGTTTAAAGGAAACTTGCTGACTGGAAATGGAAGAAATGAAGTGAACTTGAGGAAATCCTGCAAAGCAGCTTAGTGGCATTGGTGTTCTTTCCAGCCTTGTCATTTCAATGAAATTTAAAGACACCAGAACACCCGAAAACAAAAAGACGCATCTCTGAGAATCAGGCTGTCAATACACCTTCATATTCACATACAGCAGCTCAAAACAAATCAGAGCAAATCTGCTAAAATATATCCACGTAGATTCATTCAAAGAAAAGAAGAATCCAAGCCCCAAAAAAGTAGAAAAAAAAAGGTAATACAGTAGTTCTCCACACGCTTAATTTAGAGCTAAATCTATTTGGAATCTATGTATATTCATGAAGAAAAAACAACCAACTAAAATTAAAAAAGTAACATATTCCTTTCTAATCTCTCCTGGGTAACCCAGACTCAGAACATGTGCTCCTGGATATGTGTGCTATTTATTAGGACTTAGTAGTGCCTTTGAGAAGGATTCATATGGCTGAACTGTGCACATTCTCTAAGGTAAAGACAATGTCCTGAACTAAAAGTAATCAGAAGATGCTATGATCGAAGTCCTGAGTGCTCACCTATCCTTGAAATGTACAATACAAGGAAATGTACAATAAAAGGAAAAAAAGCTTACAGTAGCACTTGGAGATACGTTACGTAAACAAACAAACAGTCCTTCCCCTTTCCCATGTCTCATTCCTAGGCCTGTAAAATTGTCATGCTGTGCTGCTTCCCTATCTTTATTTTATTTCCTATCCTACACAGTATATTTCCTCATGTTTATTTTATTCCGTATCCTATACAGTACAGAGATTATCCTATGCTAATAAAAGCAAGAATCACCTATTTTCCCAGAGATCTAGTTTAAAGTTCTCCTCTGCAGTGTCTGAATTGGTACCAGAAAAGGAACTAACTTGCCATTCTCCATACCGGGCAACTGGATGCACTTGCTGTTTGGCAAGTGGGAAATGCTGACCGCAAGGAAGGAGAACCTGCATCATTCCAAATGCTCACGATGGATGCTATGATGGTATGAGCAAAATGAAACTACCATTGACATCCACTCCCAAATGAAGAATTCCCACCTCTATAGAGAACCATCAGAAACCATGTGATTCAAAGGAGTGATGTTCAAGTGACCAGTGAAACAGCCTTCTCAGCCAAGCTTATCAACACAACAGCATCAGATCAAAACAGGAGACCTTTATTCACTTGGAGCACCAGCAGGAACCAACCTATCAGTGTATGAGAAGTCTCTCCACCTGAACAAGTCAGGGAGCAGAAGTGGCCGACAGCAATGGTGTGTGCCACTCACACAGGCCTGAGCTTCCCACCCCAGCCTGCCTGCAGCTCAGCCCTTCAAGAACACATTGTAAGCGACACAGATAAATACACAACTCCATTTCATGCTGTTTGCCTCACTCTTTCTGCAAGCTCCCCTGGCTTTATTGTGGCCCAGGGCAAAGAATCCCTGGAAGAAGGCGGCATGGGGACAACTCTCCATGAAGCATCAGCCAAAGCAGCTAAGTGTAGCTGACAGGGGAAGCGTACCATTTCCTAGTGTCCTACTTACCAAATCAATCAGAAACTAGCTCCAGCAATTAAGTAGTAATGAATTATTGATACCACCCACTTCAGGGAACTGAGCACTTACCAGCATTTATGAAACTAAAGAAACCGAGGTGGTATCACCATTTCGAGCTAGGCAGAAAGGCCAACAGCAAACAATCTGCTTAATGTTAAGCACTGCCAAGGATCACCGTTATCTCCAGGACGTTGTCTCAGCCCTGTCTGTACATGAGCACATACTACCTTGATTTATATTCCACTCTACCCATTTGTAAAAAAAAAAAAAATCCCCACTTCAGAGAGGCACTGTGAGGCTCCACGCACAGAATTGAGTAATCTCAGTAACCACCACCTCTTACTACTTCTTCGGAGGAGAAAAAAAAAAAGAAAAAAGATGACTGTGTTCAAAGGAAAAGGCAGTAGAAGGAAGCTAGGGGAGGAAAAAAAAAAAAAAAGAAAAAACCCAACACATTAAAAATGTGATCTACAACATATGCTCAGTGGCAGAATTTGCCCTGAGGAAGCAAAGGTGGCCTTGAAACCCTACTACTTCAAGACACATAGCTTGCCTCCAAGTTAGCTAACCTTTTTGCCAATGCAAATACATTCAATTACAAGCTCAGTAGAAAGCCAAGGAATCCAGTCATGACTCAAAACTCTCTTACAATCACTTGAGGCTGTCAGCTGTACCACCAAGGAACATTTCCATCACTGATGCATAGAAGTAATCTAGGAAAGAGAGCTCTCTACTCCCACCACACTTCCCACCTGTATTTTCCACTGATGCCATCATTTGCTTGTGCTGTTAGAAAACAGACATGGCGTCACGCACATTCACCTCACATCGTGCTCTCCAACCTGCCCCTTACCGATCCTACACTGGGCATGCTAAGCCAACAGCCCTACACGCTGCCTACACACAGTTACTGAAGTCTCACACATCTGGAGGCTTCACCACCAGCAGCAGTTGCTACAGTCGGAGCAGACAAAGACTCGGCTGTCAAACTGGCAGCCATATCTCATCCGACCCGAGTTAAACAACACACGGTGTAATGTCAGCATGTCAGCTCCTAATCCTTTCCCTAGCAGGAATGCCAGCGATTGTGAGCTTCAGGAGGAGGAAGATCAATGTCGGTGCTTGTGACACAGCCCAGTCTCACCAACAGGATCCCTTACAGGAAAGGGCAGCTTTCAGGGTGGAATCCGAGACCAGAGAGAGGATTCAGCCCTACCACAGATGTCTCATATGATCACATTACTCTGCTTTCCTTGGCTTCAGTTTTCTTTATCTGTTAATGATTACTAATGCTCTCCGATCCCACGGGAATGCTGCAGGCATCCATAATTTATGTTTCCATGCTGCTCAGATTTTAAGGAGATGGGTACCTGAAGACATATACTGATCAGTAGCTTTCCAAATATATAAACTGCTTTTTAGAGAACATCATTAAAAAAAAAAGCGAAGTATCAGTATCAAAGGCCCACAGCCGTATCTTGAATAATTCATTCATCAGTAGTAAACAAGCAAAGACATATGCAGAAATTTTCGAGCAAGTATGCAGCTAATACCCCGTTCAGGGACTCTGATTAGAACACAGGCAGGCCCAGCTGTAGCAGAACAGACCAGGGAGGTGATCATCCCTCTGTACTCGGCACTGGTAAGGCTGGATCTTAAGTACTGCGCTCAGTTTTTGGCCACTCACTACTGAACGCTGAGAATCTGAAGTATGTCCAAAGAAGGGCAACAAAGCTGGTGAGGTGTCTGGAGGACTAGTCTTATTGGTAGCAGCTGAGGGAATTGGGATTGTTCAGTCTGGAGAAAAGGAGGCTCAGGGGAGACCCTATTCTCTCTACACAGACCTGAAAGGAGGTTGTGGTGAGGTGGGGGTCAACCTTTTCTCCTCTGTAATGTTGATAGCATGAGAAGGAATGGCTTTAAGTTGCACCACCAGAGGTTCAAGTTGGATATGAAGAAAAACTGATGACGACGCTTTGGAACAGGCTGCTCAGGGAGGTGGTGGCATCATCATCCTCTAACATTTTCATGGAAAGGGTAGATATAGTATGCAGGGACGTGCTTTAGTGGGCATGGTGGTACGATAGGCTCGCAGTTGGACTAGGAGATCTTTGTGGCTTTTTCCCTCATCTTAAATGATTCCATGAATTATATGCTCCCAAAGCCCTGCTGCTCAACATCCAACCAAACTCAGCTCACAGCAACTCTGGAGGCAAATCCCAGTATCCAGCCATTTCAAGGCACTGCTGATATGGAAATTAACTATTCTCTTTTACTTGCCCTAACAGGGGCTCAGGGCTCAACAGGAACTCCTGGTATGGTGTTCACTTCTGTTTTCCTCTTGTATGCATACATTTACCTTTGTTTAATGCTGAGGGTGCTTCATGGGAGGAGAAGAAAGGAACAACTTAGGAAACTTAATTAAAAACAGACTACAAATCTGTATGTTTCATCTACTCCAAAATGATTTTGCCTTGGAAACATGCAATGACAAGCTCTTGGTATAACTGCTTATACCAAGGGTTGAATTTTGACAGCTGAGCTTGCTCTCACTCAAAGCATTCTCTAACCAAAACAGGCACTACAGCATTTCAATAATACACTTCTTCCAGAAAAACAGGCCAACACATTCCTTCCAGAACGAACTAAATAACACTGGAATACCTACTGAGTCTATGCCAAGTTAGTTTTGCTACAGCAAAGCAGCAGCTTGAAGTTCTTGAGCCTGCAAATCTTGTCCTCAATAGTGCTGTGAGCTGGGTGTTTGGAAGGAGTGCTCTGTCTCTCGAAAGCCACTTTCCCTTTGAGATATCTCCTATCACACATTTCCTGTCCAAAACAGAGATAACCACCAGATACCTCAGAAGTCACATAGGTTTAATTTTTACAAGAGATGACAGGTCTCATGCAGGTCTCTTCAGGCTCCACGCAGATCTAGAGGAAGTTACACTGATTGATTCTTAAAACAAGAAAGTCTGTTCACCAAGGAGGGGCTGCCCAACTGTTGATGAGCAAACAAATGAAGCAGGGGGGGCAAAAAAAAAAAAAAAATCAGCCAAACTGTGCTTTGCAGGCTGAAGTTTCCCCATGAGATTGATTAAAAGGAGCAATGGGAGGCAACAGGCAAGATTCAGCCTCTGTTAGGACAAGAATATCCTGCCAGTGAACAAAACTGCTTTTTATATTTTCAGATATTATTTCTTTCAGCTAATTGGCTATTAAGCTCCGATAAGGTGGACATTTATCTCCAAATAACACAAGAAAATTGGAAAGTAAGCAGCCTGAAGCTACCCTGAAGACGTTAACCAAATAGCAAGCCAGAGCTCCATTAAAACAATTCATTAGAAAACCTATGTCATCCCTTGGCAGATTTTCAAGGATCCCATTAGAAATTTTAAGAATACCCTATCTGATTAGTCACTGAAGTCTACTACTGAACTCATTTGTAAATAGAGAGTCCTTAACATTGAAAGCTTGAAAGTTTTCCAAAGCTGCTTCAGAAAATTAGAGCAGAAACATCCACTGTCTCTAACACACAGAATTTTGCACAAGAAAGGCAGAAACTTTCTATACCGTCTACAAGGTGAGACTGATGACAAGGTATAGCTGTGCAAACCATCAAGTGCCACTAAACGTGGGTGGTCTCTGCTAATGTAAGTAAGAGACAAATACCAGGACAAGTTATCTCAGAAGAGCAAACACCCAAGAACTCTGAATGACCGGTTCTCCATGAAGCATTTACTACTACCTTAGTCGTTGAAAAGGACAAGCATTTCACAGAAAGGTCACTTAAAGTTGCAGTGTAATATATATGTTTTATAACATTTTGTTTCTCCATTTAGGGAAAATTGGAAGGAGGAAGAAAAACTGCTGTCATGCTCTTATCCTTAATGGACATATAATTCAAGTGTAAAAAAAAAAATCCCTGCAACTATTCTGGACTCTTTTTTGGAAGACAAAGGTTGCAATAAAAATGCTTAAAAAGGCGATGTGTGACACTATCAGCAATCCTGGTATGAAAAAAGGAGCTGGCATCGCTCTACCTCAAGCCTGTAATACAGAAACTAACATCTCTCATCAAAGACTTTCAGGGTAAAATTGATACTGCTTACTGATTTGCAAGATTGTGAAGTTTATGAGTAATGCTAGAAAGTCTCCTAGAATTGTCATTTTTATCTCACCGGTACTCAATCAATGCTCCGGTCACATCTCATTGATCTTTGATCAGAAGTGCACTCCTGACTGGTTCATTGTGCCTTCTGGTCCTCCCTCAGAGAAGTGAAAAGAAGTCAATTCCTGAAGCTCATATACTGCCTGCGGATCTGTGGAGGGGCTGCTGGTCAAACTGGCTGCAGAAGGACCAATACTTGTGGTTTGCTTTACAGTTAATAGGCTGAAAAATGTCAGGGCATGCTTCTCTCACACCTTCATGCTTACTGATATCCAAAGCCACTACAACCCCAAGAGAGAACATGCCAAAGAAGCAGAGGTAGATCTGCCTTAAGAAAGGTTTAGAAAAGAGAAATTTCTTACAGAATGTACGTTAGAATTACACCAGGAGTCCATTAAATACAAGGCAGGTTTAACACGCCAGACCTCAGTTACACAATACAACAAATGGCCTATTCATTTAAAAGTTCAACATTCGTTTGGTTTTGCTTTTCACACAATTCTACCTGCTCTTCCACACAGCCTTTTATTTCACCCACAATCCTGAGTTTTAAATTCAGCCAGCACTTCATTAATGCATGTAACTAGCATCAGCCCATGGATATTGTTTTGTCCCTCTTCACTTTCTTTCCACCTTTCAAAAAGTTGTCCTCAAAGAAAGAAACAGAACTATTCTGAGTTTGAATAGACTGCAATCAACACAAACACACCGCCATTGCTCCTGTTAGCCAATCCTGAATTACGCCTAATTAGTTTAATGACATAGTCTTTTAAAACTGATTAAGCAGTAAGTAAAGTTCTTCCAGACTCCAGGATTTGCCAAGCGCCCTTCGCATTCTGCCAGCCTGAGCAAATCTTGATCTCAGCATCTGTACTGTGTTTTTTCAGTTCCCCAAACCAGCAAAGCTGCAGACACTGCCTCATACGACGCCAAGCCCTTGGTAAGACACGTTTCTTATCACGGCTCACATCGTGGAAGGTTTCAGTCTCCCGCTCTCAAGACCGGCATCCCGACAAGCTATAAAGAGCCCTGAACTTCTCAGGTGGACAGCTGCTGTCCTCAAGGCAAAAAGTGTGTGCACTTCAGGCTCCAGTCAGACCATCTATTCACCTTAGCGGCCGCCACTCCTACCCAGCTCTTGATCTGCATGTTTTCAGCCACAGCCACAAAAGCAGCAACTTGTGCCACAGACAGGAGCCAGGTTAGCCAGCCAGAAGAGTTGCTTTCCTTTGACGCTCATCGCTATTGCTGCAACACATTTCCTTTGGAGCTTTCAAGTGGTGAGTCTATTAACGTATCTGTCCATGAAGAACTGATGTGCTTTGGCACCTCCAGCAGAATAGGGCTACTACACAAATTTAACAATGTAAGGAACTGTTCTAGCACATTTTGCATTGGTTTCCCCAGCAGTGAGGTGCCAACACTGACAACACATTCAGCCATCTGTACACACACCTTGCATTGTGTGGCAAGTAAATACAAACTGAACTTCATATATGATCACTAAGAAATTCAACAGCTTGCTCAAGAGGCACAATGCACCTCTAAAACTGCATCAAGAACCCATTGAGACCAAGACCTCAGCAACGTGCTCTAGCCAAACAGCACCTTCCAAGCTCAGTCAAAGCAATAAGCCACGCAGCCCACGGCTGGGCCTTACCATGGCACAGCTGAGCAGTGGGTAAGGGAAAAAACAGATAAAAAGGAGCAAGTTTAGCAGCACAAGGACATCCTACATGTCTGTTTCCTTTATCAAGTGATGTCATTTTCCACCAGAGTGAATCAGATCTAAAGAAAAAAAGATGAAGTGGACCACAAGGTTCAGTAGAGGCGGCGAAAGCAACAGGACTATAGGTTGCCAGCTCCTTCCTTTGCCTTGTAAGGGGAGAAAAAAAGTGCAACTTGCCAATTATGTAGATTTTTATTATGTCTATTTGTGTCTTTATCACATTTCATGTTTTGCTAAACGTGAAACTACTCTGCTTGAAGAATCTTAATGATCTTAATGACTAATGAAGAATCCTCACTGTAACAAAAAGAACAGAAAGGAAAAACAGGGACGAATAGCTGAGAAGAATTCATAGTGTCAAGAGAATCTCACCTTGTACCCAGCTCTTACCAGCAAAACAGAACATTTCAAAGACATGAGTAATTCTGAACCTCAGAAACATGCCTGTAGTTACCTGTAAGATATCGCTCCTGACTAAAACAGGGATCCACAGCACTAACAGCATAAATGAAAACTGCTAAGGAGAGTTGGTGTCCAAAAGAATTCCAAACCCAACTGTTTATTTGGTAAAAGGGAAAAAAACAAAAATCCAGAACAGCACACTCCAGCCACCTCAATCTAAGCACTTCCTAATCTTTAATAAACTAAGCCTCACAGGCTGCCTGTGAGCTACGATACTCATTTTAAGTGGGAACACCACACAGGGTGAGGACCCCCCCAAACCAACCCCTAATTCGAAAATATCCTGCCCATGGGTTCAAGCTTCACTCGTTTTAAGAGTTTAGCTGCCACATCCCCTTCCACTCATTTTCTCAGCTCCCTGACCATCACAGAATATATCACACAGCAACTTGCGCAACTGTTTACTCACACCCAATGAATGCGTTTTGATTGCGCTCAGGTTCACAGCTGCTCAGGCCACCTCCTCCTTCTGAGGAGGAAGGCTTAAGAACCACAAAAGAGGCGATTCTGACCAGCAGCCCTCCTGCAGGATCCCTTCATTTCCATTTCACTCATCCAGGCCGTTTTTTACCCGCCCACATCGCCCCCATCCTGCAGCACACCTCTCACACCAACAGGAAGTGCCCTCCACTCACTTCTCCAACTTTCGAGGACGTGTTTTTGTGGACTGCAGCTAAAGTAGATACCTAATTCCATAGGTTTCTTTGCAATCAAGAGATGGCTATCTGTGCTGCCAGCTGATAACAAAAAAGAACAGAGAGCAGCAGCTCTGTCTAGGTACCTCCTCACACTTCACATGTGCAAATCAAAATACAAACACACACCAGAAACAACCAACATTTCAGCACCTCCTCCCTTTAAAGAGCTTTTCAGTCTCAATGGCCAATTCTGCATGCAGCATAAGGCTGGCTTGAACTCATCTCTCATCTGACAGTTGTGCATCTGTGTGAGAGGCTTCTGAGGTGGGAAAAAACCAACACAGCAAACTCAAGCAAGAGAACCAAGCTACCGCAGTGTAGCAAGTTTTCACATGTCCTACAAGCATCTGGATACACACTTGTAGCCCACACCAAATGCAGCGCAAAATTCACAGCCCACATCTCTCATTGACCATATATTTAAGCTAAAATTTTCATTGCAGGAGAGGCTAACTTAGTTAGATGTGTTCCAGCAGAACTCTTTGCCTTTTTTTTTTTTAAACACATACAAGCTCTCTCTCGAAAATTCTTCAGCATCCAGTAAATTCAGGATAAACTGATTATACTAATGGCTGACTATAAAATTACCCTCAGCCACGATCTACTTACATTGCAGGCAAAGGGCAGTCCGTCATTCAGCGTTTCATTTTAAAGACACCTTAAAATGCATCTCATCATTAAAACTGGTTTCACTTGAAATACTTCATTCTGCATCTTTGCATCTCCCATTAGGAGATCTTGCCAGAGCAGGAGTTTTGCTTTAATACTTAAAAAAACAAAAAAAAAACAAAAAAAAACAAAACCCACTGACACAAAAACAACTGTGGAGACATCAGATCTTTCTCATTCCTCATCTCCTAAACCTACCCACTGACAATGGTATAGTTTCCACATTAAGGCTCAGAAAACGCTAGCTTCAATACCCCTGGCAGTGCCTCCTACCAAAGGTAGGACATCACAGCCTGTCTGCAACAGATAGGGCAACCTAAAAACGACAGCCTACAAGGCTTCCCACCACTTCATTAAAATCATCGTCAGCTTCCACAACACTGAGGATGCTGAAAATGAGAGCACTGCCATCATCACTGTGGACCTCACGCAATGGATTTTTCAGGCCCGTTACATGACTGCCCTTCTGCCTGTGCAGACAGAGGGCAACCACGGGACAGAACATCACAGAAGCTGTTCAGTGAGATTTACTGGCTTTAAAAAACAAAGCCTGTGTCTAGGTGATAAAACTATTTTTGCCTCAGCCCTTCCTGACCAAACAGGGATATATGGACCTCTGCTCATCCCATCACTGCTGTCTAAGAAGCCATCGGCGCTGTAACCAGCCTCCCAGATTTATGACAAGTGAAGCTGTTTTATTTCTCACCTGGGAGATAATCAACAAACAAACGGAAGGAGGATGCTGGATTTCTGTTGTCACAATAAACATGTTATACTATCACCATGAAATCCTTTCATCCAAAGAGCATGCTGGTCTCTTCGTGTATCAGATACTGCAGGCTGACAGTAAACTTCCAACATTTTATTCCACATTTGTACAAGGGGTGCATTTTTACAGTCTACTTTATAGCTAACAATCTCCACTTCCTATCATGATATACAACTGCAAGACTGCAATCAGGCCGTTACCCCAACTGGGTGTTGGCAGCATCCAATGTTTCTGATAGCAAACAAAAGAGTGTGGTACCAACCACCTAAAAAGGAAGTCTTGAGCAAACAAACTCAAACATCAAATGCCCTGTAGCCAGATGTGCAGCTTTTCCTTAACACAGCACCCCTCAGCTGCTCTCACCTCAGCTGCTGGCTGATGTCCACCTACAGCAAATATCCAGCACCTCTCGTGTATCGCTTCTCTCTCCTATTGGTTTGCCAAGCTGGAAGCTTCCTCACTTGCCAAAGCTGCTATAGGAATCCTTGTTCACCACCCACACACCAAAGTGCTACTACAGTCTGCAGTTTGCATGTGTAATGGAATAGGAAAAATTGTGGTTGTTGAAGCAACAGACCTGGTTTAGAAGTTTTTAAGAGGGCTGCACCAAGAATACAAAACAAGCATACTGTATACACAGGACAGATGTGCCTCCAAGCAGAGCGCTTCCCTTGCTCCCTTTATTTCTATGGCAGCAGAGCAGAATGGTACTCAACAGGACTCCTCAGTTCCCATGCAGAATATAAGGGTTTTCAGCAAAAACATCCTACTGAAGCAATACCTCAACATCAGTACAAATGAAGACCTGCACAGGGAAATCTTAGGTACTCCCTTTGCAGCGTACCAAAGCTTTAAGCTAGCGAGGATTACACCACGCAGATTATTAGCGCGGTAACATAACCCTTCAAGCAGCTTCCACCCCTGCTCAGTTTTGGGGATGTTCTGGGGTTTTTCTGTTTGTTTTTTTTTTTGACTTCTGAGATGTAGTAGCAAATCGTGATGACAGCACACATGTGGCCCTGTATGTTTATGCTTTCTGCGAAACAAGGTCTTGATCCCAACAGCACAAGTGCGAAAGACAGGAGGGAGCAGACAAAAAGCTTCCCCCTAAAACGGAGCAAGCTGAGCGTATTCTAGGAAGTATAACATCTATACATTATATACAGCTTATACATCAGAACAATCTTTACATTGGACTGTGATATCCTAGAGACCATACGCAGGAATTCCAGCTATGCACTTCACTCTGACTCTCCAGCAGGTTGAAAACTGACATCTTTAAGACCTATCTCAAATCTAGAACAGGAACAAGTTTTGCAGTTGTCAGAAAAAAAAGCAATCTTCCTTAACCTGGTGATGTTCTTACAGCCTGAGATGGGAACTGCAACTCCTGAAGGACCTAACCTGCATTCAGGAACCCTTGAGCTGCCCTGGAGTCATGAGAAGTGCTGGGAACAAGGTCAGAGCATGGCAGAATGGAGTGCTACCTGGGCATGTGAAGGTACAAGAGCTC